>OY740766.1:136659219-137363666 GCA_963513935.1 Aphrophora alni
TCTTACATTTGACATCCAAACTCAATTATAAGACAATCGTATGTAAAACATCCATTGATTTTTGCTTAAGAACTTATTTCCATTCTTCGGAATGAGGTCGAGGAAGGTTGAGACACAAATGTTTCATTAAGGTAATTGAGTAGTTCAACTATATTGTTTTATTATGTAAATAATAATTATGAAATTTTTATATGACCTTTAAAACGAGGTAGTGTTTTTAAAGCTTAAATTTTTTTCTTATATTTAGAAGATATATTTATTATATATTATTTTATCTACTACACTCGATTTATTTTTCATTATTATTAGACCCTTTGCAATATTAATTTAATCCTGATTTATCACTCAAATATTATTTGCTATACGTTCAAAAAACATTTGCATCATGTAGATGATATTGTTATTAGTCCTTCTGTTGATTAATATTATAAATTTCCTGGATAACCGAATGTCAAGTAACAATAACTGTTAACGTTAAAAAATATTAACTTATTTAATAAAGGGTAAGTATTACAAAAAGAATATTTATTTCATGTAACATAATAAAATAATATAATGGATTTGTGGAGATCGGTAGGTCTAAGAATCGTTTAGCGTCCTGTTCACTTCAGCTCCAACTTTAGAATAACTTCAGCTAAGGTGAGGGTTCAGAATGTGGTGTGGTTTTATTTATCTGTGATACTACTGCTGTTGTCTTCATACTTCTAACGGGCCTAAATTATAGGAACAATATTTCAGGAACGAAACAAATATATATATATATATATATATATATATATATATATATATATATATATATATATATATATATATATATATATATATATTATTTATTAAGATGTTTTATTTCGCTGAAAATTAATATATTTTGAGATCTCGGTAACATATGTCATAGATATTCTATTCAATATTAGGTATTAAATCAAGGTAATGTTTCTCTGAATATGTAAAAGTGTAATAGAAATGGTTATTATTTAGGACATTTGTACCATAAAAACAATAACAATAACACGCAGTCAGTTTAAGGGCCCTTTTTGACAACATTGTAACAACCTACAGCCGATCAGGTAGACTAACTCCCTGACTGAGCTGTATTGCGGTAACACACTGCACAAACTGCAGGGGCATGTTATAAAATAAAAATAGTTCTTTACTTGGCCGCTTTAACAGGCGCTGCGTACTTCTTCATAGAATCTGTAAAACTAGAGATTGTAGCCATTTATTTATTATTTTTTTTTTTAATGTAGACGAGCCAATGTAACTTCTTGAGAGTCAGTACTTTCAAAATGTTTTTTGTTGTAAGTAATACTGACTGCGTGATAGTTTCGATCACATATTGTTTGTGTCAAGTGATAAGTGCTTTGTTTAAATTCGAGATATGTAGAAATCCAGTTTTTCTACTTCTACATGATTCCGACGATTCTACTGTTAGAAAACATTCAAATCTCACACCGGCCTTTGCAGCTAAACCAACGCTGTTCCTAGAAGTGTGTTGTGAACTTAGAATAGTTCAAAGTTACTAACAGTGAAAATAGCTTTAAAACTTTTAAACATCTACAATATTTTAATTTTTTTATAAAACAATCTCATAAACAATAAAATTTCAAATCCAATAATGTTACTTTTACAAGAAAAGGCTTAAGAATTTTAACATAAATAAAATATTTATTTTCCAATTTTGAGAAGCAGCTACATAAATTTTAGATTATCCAGTCTCTCAGCGGCTCATTTTAAATTTTCTATATAATTGACGTCACACAAATAAAATTCTATATAAACAAAATTTACTTTATTTTACTTTAACTTCTGGAATTATTCCTTTTTTATATGCATATTTAACCAACAATGTATATATATATATATATATATATATATATATATATATATATATATATATATATATATATATATATATATATATAATATATGTATGTATATTTAAGTACGTACATTTAATGCAAGTTGATTTAGTTGTATGATCTATATAACTATTATGTCTTGTAACTATAAATGTTACTGGAATTGACAAGGATATAATTCTAAATATAATTAATTACCTTCAATAAAAGGGTGGCGTTTTCTTGTTTTACTTACTTACTTCTTGTTTAATTACTAAGGGTATGTCAATCTTTTTTTACAAAAATATTTTATAAACAAATTGTTTATTACTCCGTTTAATGGTATTATTTGTCTTTGAATGTAAATGGATAATTCAGATTTCTAGGCTTTCACCAACTAATATTAGCTGGTTAATAGATATTATTGTCATCATGTTATTATTTTTCTTTTATTTTTAAATCTACAGTCTTTTTGTACTCCGGTACGCTTCCAAAATTTCGTATACTGTCACAACATTTCAAATCATATAAACCTTGAGAGACAACTACGTTTGTGAGTTAAATGGCCACCATTAAAAATTTGATGTACCATGGTGAGAGAGGTCAAAATGATTAGGTGTAATGGTGTGGCATGTGTACATATTTAATAGCATATTCAAAGGGAAATCAATTTGTTCATGTTGATTTTAATATCGTCGTAGATAAAAAATTTGTTGACCGGCGAATATTTAAGATGATAAGTGAAGAAATTGATAGAGGCTTCCTTTTTGAAGCAATTTGGATGACCTTACCATAGGAACAGTCATTTAAATATAAAGATTGATATAATATTTTGTGTTCATATTACCCAATCATTGTTTGTTTGTACTAATACAAACGATGTTGAAGAGGCCTTCTTATATTACAAAAGGTCCGTGGAGTTATTGCACATGGCATTGTTAAACTGTTTCTATGTTTTTCTATCATTGTAGGCTTGGTTTTATAAACCTCCCTCAAAAGTTGCACTCAAATTTGAGATGTTTGGTTAGTCCTTACAAAAATCATGAAAATGGTATGTTTCAATAATTAATTTTATTCAATAAGTCTTAATCACTTTCGCGGCTTATTTTCATTAAATATTTATTTTTAGACGTAATTTTGTTATCGATTAGATTCGAACCTAATCAACTGGTTTGTATTGTAATAAACTTTTAACAACATTGCTACATGACCTACACTTTCCATTTACAAACGTTTATCCCGATTCAATGAATCTCCCTATTTATTTATAAGGGGATATTTCTATTTTTTAATGTAGTTAATTTTGCACTCCTAAGGGTTCTCTGAGTTTAAATGATGTATTTTAAAATATTATAAATAAATGGGCCTAATATTAACTGTTTGATCATTCTGTATATAACTTGATATATGCTTATAGACAACTTAAAAAACAATGGAAATTGCAATGGAATTTAAATTGGAAATGAAAGTGATTCTGAAGTGAGGAGAGATATGTAATAGGTTTGCGTTGTGATTGCTATTGCCATGGAGATGGGATTCCTAAGAGATGTTTGAAATGCAATTTAATGTAATGGTAGAGTAAATAGTTCTTGATATTAAACAAGTAGTAAATCAAAAAAAACAAAAAGCATGGTGATTCATCTTAGGAATAAAGTTATTGCTCTTAATGTTCATTCATAATGGACAATATGTACAAAATAATTACTTTATAATTTAACATTTACGGAGTTTCTTTTGATTTTGTAGAAATGGCTATTTCAGATGAACAAATACAACAAAATGTTCTTAATAATAGGCTAAAGTTTTCTAAAGTCTTCACTCAAAAAGGAAAAAAAAACTTAAAACAACAAATAAACCAAACTAGCACAATTTAATATCACAAATATCAATTAAAATTTAACTTCAAATTTACTATTCTTAGTTCATTATTAACACTTCACTTGGAACAAATTTTATGAGAACAAATGAGGATAGGATATTCGATATTGAGATATTTTACTAATTAATTAGGTATATTAAATATATATTTTAATCAACAAAACTAGGTTTTAATCATGACGGAGGATGCGTACCAATTTTATTTGACAATTATAACACTTTATAGGTGATTACTTGTAAAATAATCCAGGCGAAAATATCCTTGTGGCCAAATCACAATTAAAGGTAACTGGTCAAAAATCAACCATATTAAATGAGGTTAATAGTTTATATAATTTAAAATGCTGTTTATCAGCATCGGAATCCTACCTTTGACTAAGTGGAACACTTATCTATGCATGTCAGTCTGAAAATATTTGCCTAGTCTTATTGCAGTATTTGAATATTCCTCTTGAGGGATTATTGATTTAATATATATATATATATGGCAATCATCAAGAATTGATATCGATTTGCATTCAGTATATGTGCTATTTAGGCATCAATTCCTATTTATAACAATTTTCAGCTGAGTAAAATAAATGGTTCCAAATCATCATCTTTCTTCGTTTATTTTAACTTTTATGTTATAGATAACCTTGAAAATAATGCTGCAATAAATATAAAAAAAAAACTAATAAGACCTCAATCAAGAACTTATATTTATTATATTATATGTTGTATCATAAAGGATTGTAAATTTGTAAACATATATTGTTGCTGGTCGAAATTTGTTTACATACTAAAATCTATTACCTTAAGACCACATATTGTGAGGGGGGTTTTTTGTTAGTCTTTGTATATTGTTTGGCTTATAATTAAGCATTGCAGCTATTGTTTATTTTTTTTTTTTTTAAGAAACTGATTATAATATTAAACAGTTGAAGCCTTAGTCTTGAAAAGTAAAAATGCACATTTCACCTCTAACTTTTTTCAAAAAAATTATTTTTAAATTATCGAAAAATTATCTTTTTATATAAAAATTTGTATTTATTTCATATAAACAAAAACCCATAAAATAGGAAATAACAAAAACAATTACAAGTGGGTAAATGCAATGTGATAATTTTTAACCCAATAAAAAGTGGTTTGTTTATTATTCAATAATCTGTTACTAGAACTTAGTACTAAATAAGGTTTACTAACCGAAAACAATAACTTTCCTCTAATAGAAAATAAAATATAAAGAACAAAAAAGTTAAATAGTGTTACACTTTAAAGTGTGTAAAGAGTTTTACATTATTTATTTATTGCACACATTTATTATAGGTATATTCAAATCTTATTTATTATTATTTTCATAAATTTAAGTATAACTCTGCGCATATAACTCTAAAAATTTATCTGGTTGAGTTTTTAACCAATAAGTTTTTACCCTAAATTTAAATTATTTGTATAAAAAGAGAAATACAATAAAATTTCATAATAATATATACAATAACGTGGAAAAAGGAAAGACATACAAATGAGCATAAATAGGAACTACAAAGTTACAATTCTAAGTACGTGCATTACTCTAGGGAGTAACAGTGACACAGACGAGATAGTTTTGTACCTATGTATGGCTGCCATTACTGTTATTTACAGTTATATTGTAGTTGATGAAAATAAAACAGTAAGAGCACAAAATATACTGCACGGAACAAATTCGTTTAACTTAAGTAATATTTTACAACAATGTAAAATGTAAAATTTTATTATTTATCTCTGAAAACAATATATTATTTTACCCTCAATTGATCCTATCAACTCATATTAATTTATGTACAACTTTTATTATAAGTGCGAACAATCGGTATTTTATGTTGTGACATACTACAATAATTCTTTAAGAGTGACTATCACTCTACAGACCTATTGGCTCTTAAGTTTAATTTTATGGATATCTGTCGGTGTCTAATGCGACACATACACATACCCACTGACCGATTATTTGATTAATTATTAATACGGTATACAAACATTGGGCATCATTTATACACGACGTATTTAAATTTGTTTTTAATATATCAAAGTTACCACGTATAGTATTAAATACAATTACCTATTTCAGACAGTACGAACATGTACACGTTTTGGTTATAAAGTTATGTGATATTGAAGGATTGTTTATATTATTAATATGGTTTATTCGGACATGTGAGTTCAATTTTGTATATCAAAATAATAAACGAACATTGTTAAGAATAAATCAATTTTCGTTATTAAATGTAAAACTAGAGCTTAAAAGATAAAAACAGCAACAAAGCCTAGTGGTCTAGTTCGTAGTAAATTATATAGTTATTTTGAAACCTAACAAAAGAAATCAAGCCTAAAACTTGGCCTTAGCAGTGAAAGCCAAGACTAAATACAAACGTGGTCACATTAAACCACCACACACAGGTGTAGATTATACAAAGAACTGTATGTTGTATTTTACTCTTTTACGGTATAGGTGTTGAAAACCAAATATTTAAGATAAACATACTTTTTTTTTTAATATAACTAAAATTAAAACAATATAAATACAATTATTTATTTTATAACAAGTATACAATATTCATTTTCGAAATTCCAATATACATTATTGTTTCTCTGACTGAATATAAAAATAAACGAATAATCGTTTAAAATTCTATCTATCTATTTTGGGGGAAAATTGCGTTAGTAAGTAATATAAAGCTATGCTTAAAAACAAAGTAATAAATCACCCTTGATACTTGATGATACATTTGGTTAATTACACCATTGTTTTGTGAATTTACCAGGTTTTTTAATTATACATTTTTGAAAAAACAAAGTAAAGTTTATTTTTTAAATAATAAACAATAGTAGTTTATTCTCTATGGGAATGGACCAAAGAGAGTTCAATATAAGAACTAATTGCTCTATATGATAATGTCAGAATGCCATAACTAAATGATATATACTAAACTTTTTTCATGAGAGATCAATTTATTCTGGAACAAAATGAAATGGAATTAAAAACAGTGGGTGTATTATAATAAATACAATTATAAATTTATTGAAATAATCAAGAAAATATTCATACTATAGTGTTACATCAATTATTTATACAGTCTGCATTTTTAACGATTTGTTAATTTAAATCCAGCACAGACTTCTAAATATGTCGTGATAATAACAAAAAATAAATCAGATATAAGCAATTGAAGCTGCCAGAAATATCATAATCAAGTCACTGCCATCGTGGGGGATGTGAGTTCATAGTGTCAATTGAAAGAAAATATACTTCATATCTTTTTTAATTTTGAAAACACTTATAAATTACTGGTATTGTTGCCATGAAAAGTTTTCCCACAAAGGATTCACTTGTTATGTGGTTGTTTAAAAAAAATCGACAACTTCAGTTATTTCTAGAAAATAATTTTAATCAATATAGACATTTTAATGTTTAATGTGACGCAATAATATAAATGCATTTTTATGAAGGGCGTATATAGCTTAAATACAATTTGAAGCTAGGATGGCTGGCTTTCCCTTATTAACATTTTGTCGTTTTTACGGTTTATTTTATTACTTGAACACCTATAAAAAATGTATATTTTTTCTTTATTTGTTCCAAGTTTCATCGTATTTGGACTTTATTTGGACATTTCGTGAAACTGAATCTCACATCTCTCCATCAGACCTAGTAAAGAACTAGTGGTCTCTGAAGGCCACTATATATATAGTTACTTTAACAGCCTTCAGTTCATTTACTAGGTTTGGTTAGGTCAATATATATATACCTAGTGACCTGCGTATAGTGACCTGTTTTGAGGTAACTTGAGTCAAAAGATTGGTTTTATAAATTATATCTGTCACTCCTCTGTCGTGTCTATTGTCCCGAAGAGGTGGACCAATATTAATAAAATTTGCTATTGTCAGGGCTATATCTGAAAACTCCAGATATCAACTTAACTTATAAATCCAATAAAGAAATAATACTCACAAAATTAAACAAAACGAAATAAATAATTAAATTTCAGCTGCTATTAACTTATAAATCAGAGGCAGATATTATTTCAACAGATATGTTCGGAGCGGATGTAAGACTAAAAGGCCAGCGGTATTGAGTTTCATCAAAACATGACTTCCCACAGCAAGAATATTTGGCCATGGGAATGAAAAATACACATATTCATACAAAATTAATTCAAAAATATTAATTGGAATAAGACACAAGCCAATCAGAACAAATTAAGCCAAATAATGTCAAATCAAAAATAACTACGTAAAACACGTGGGAGAAGAAGAGGGGAACAAGGGAGGAAAATTAGATGTCAGTCTGGGAAGGAACACCCTCAAAAGAACTTCATCTAGTAATAAGTGCTTGCAGATTAATGTCAAATAAAATGTATAAGAAATAAAACAATCTAATAAAAAATTCTATTGTGATGCGATAAATATTAGTTGTAACAAATGTGAATGAGTGAGCAATCAAAATAAGTGAAGTGTTTCGTGTGATTTGTTAAGGGTCGAAAATTAAAATAAAAGGTCAATTTAAGTTTCTAGTATGAAAAGAGGGAGTGTCAGAATATGAAAGTAGATTCTAATGTAAATATTTGTTAGTAAGATTTCGAAGGTTACAAAACATATCATATAGCAGATATTTTAAATAGATTTAACAAATTTTATTAATTAAATTGAACTAATATAGAATGTATGTATAAATAATTTAGTTTTGGTGAAGTAGAAAGTATCATGAATGAATGATTTTAGTTTATTATGTTGTACATGTAAAATCCAAGTAGTACATGATATTGAAGGAGAAGTTGTAATTGATGTATTGGTCTTAGACGCTCAATGATATAATTAATAGATTGTTCTAGTCACCTGGTGTATTATTTCTAACATGGTTTCATTTAGAATCATTCCTCATGCCAAGCAAAGATTGACCCTAAAGGGTCTGGTGGAGCCCCAAAATTAAGAGCAGTAAATTCATTTCAAAAGTATTAAGTCCCGTAAAATTTAAAAAAAAAAATGATCTAACGAGTTCTTACGATTGAACTAGACTGAACAAATACTCTTTGGGTTAAGAGAAAATCCGAATCATGAAAGGTGCGTGCTCATAAATAGAGCACTGTTCAGGTCCTAAATAACTTGAAATCAAAAATTTCAAAAATATTCATAAAAAAACCTTACGGTAAAAAACCTAACAAAATGTAACGATATTTCGAAGATATCTCGTGATGTTTTTCAAAACTAAATAGGTGAGAGGAAGATGTTATAAGATAAACATTAAATTACCTTTTTTTTTTTCTAAATTAAATACATCGATTTTGGTCATTAACTGCAAAATAAACAAAAAATGGTGATAGACAAAACATTATAAAAGAATGACTTCTCAAAATCAAGTACTTTCATTTCGTTCATATTTTAGAGGAAATGTTAAGAATAATGACATGTGTTCGTGTGCAAATTCGCGAGTAAAAAATAATTGGCAACGATTATGGTTCAGGAATAATTAGTAAAAAACGAAAATGAACTTTCACCGCCATTATTCACACAAGACTTATACTAATGACATGCCTAAGAGAGAATAAATGGAAGCTTCGGCTCTTATCGAATTATATAAATACTATTTTCTTACAGACGGCATACACTTGGTTCATTTTCGATAACAACTAAAAATACATTTTTGATGAGAATGTGTTTTCGTTTGTTTTAAGGTTTACTGGATTAGTGTGATGGACAGTTTGTGTAATAATTTGGAAATTTTGATCAACAATAAAAACAGTAATTATATATAGGCTAAATTAAAAAAAAAGGATTGCTGGCGGTGAGTAACATATTAAAAGTTATTTATAAGCATATCCGGTGAGCTAGATTTCCAATTGTAATAATTATAAATATGTATTTTCATATTTACTCAAAACGTTTATTATTAATTTCTTCTTTTTTCTTGAACAGCAAAAAGTTTATTTATCAACAACATGCACAACTTATTGTCAGGATGTATTGTATATTGGAGATGACGAAGAATAGCGTTGTAAGTTGAATAAAGGTTGCCATGGCAGCTAACTGTATTTGACTGTGCTTTGTCAGGTTATCAACACAAAGAGAAATCTACTATCTTTCACATTCAGCGTATAACAATGACTACATCAGATCTAAAATATATTTGTACATTCATAGTTCTATTCTTTTGTACATTTAATTAAGCTTTACACTGAGTGTTCTATGTAATATAAATACGAATTTACGTGTTTTAATTCAATTTATTATTATTTATTATCTTTAAAAATTCTTTAAAGATATATTTAGTTACCTTCGACAATTTTAATTTTTTTATATAATAATCTCTTTGACTTCATGAAGTTCAAAAACTAATTTTTATTTTTATTTTAGGTCCAGAAGACTTCTAGAAAATAATAATCTTTTGCAGTGAATTAATGTAAACTAGGATAACAACAGATATATGTAGTCAATATAAGTGGACAAAAGCGTGGGTATTGAAGTCATTATTAAAAGATAATAATACCTACACTTCCTAAATAAAGAAAATAATATTTAGGAATGATCAGCTGATAAGCCTTACTTCTGGATAAATGACAAAATATTTGTAATTTTGTCAATTGCTGTTTTTTAGTTAGTCAATAAGTAAGTCAAAAGGGTGTTGAGAGAAAGCTAAGGTTAATATAATATCTCATTTTCCACGCAATGGATATTTTCTATTTGATTTCATTTTATTTATTTAAATGTTATATCGTTTAAAATGAACGTGTTTTAAATTTACATTTCTTTGCATAACGAGAAATAATATCTGCTAACTTAACTTCTATTCCTAGCTACCTATGAGGTAATATTGTATATATATAGTATATAGTAATATATATATATATATATATATATATATATATATATATATATATATATATAGTATATATAGGTAATATATAGTATACGTGTAATTTTCACAAAGGAAGAACGAAAGCAATTAAGAAACAAAGTCCCTTCGATGATGAAATCAATACAAAAAATAAAAATTAAAAAAATTAAAAATAGATAACTGTAATATCGTATGATAGTAGTTCAAGAATACGTGTTTCAAATTATGGCATAAGTGTTTAGACCATGAAGAGATCAATTACATTATATTTTTAATCCGGTTGCCCTTGTAGATGCAATCCTTATAAGATTGCACATAAATTAATACACTTGTAAAAAATTAAACTGAATACGTACTAACTACTCGTTCTCTTATTTGGTAGGAATACACTTATATGATTTAAAATTGCATTCAGATTAAGTTGGATGAAAGAACCTACAATTTGACGTAAATATGTCTTAACAGTAAATGTCCTACATAATGTGTTACTTTATAATTCAATAGAAAAAAAAGTTCAACATGTCTGATTTTATTTGTTAACTATTTTTATTAGATTTCATAATTTGTAAATTAATTGTAAAAATATTTTAATATAAAAAAAATGCATTGTGTGGCGTTTCGCCACAATTCGAATTGTCGCGCCAGGAAATCGACACCAAGTGCATAATTTGCCTTGCGCAAAGAAACATGGAGTGTATCAGTGATCGGGATTGTTAATTTGCAATAATGGCTCATTAATTTAAGGGCACACACGCATTCCAATACCCCCACTTTTCGCCCCTATGTAACCATATGTCCCTAAATGTTATCATTACTTTGCAATTGAATATTCAAGAAAAATGATTAAAATACTGTAATTTTCACATTAGTATATTTATTTCCTTATTTTTATTCATCATTCGCTTAAATATAAAACTATAATATACATACAAACGTAGATGCTCACTTTATTCCAGAATTTATTTTGTGTAATACATTTAATTTAAGTTTACATTATATGGAAACTATAAGAATCTTTTAATACATATGTTATGTGTAAGTGAAAAACATATTTTAAACAAATGATTTTATAAGTTTATACAGTATATCGTGATTTTATATTGAAATATAATTGTAGGATTTGCTTTTATTATGTAGAATGAGTAATGTCGATATATTAGTTTAACTTGTAAAATTATGTATACGGCGTACTGAATTAATTTAATACTACAAATGTACTGAACGTCAAATTCATTTATCTGTAAGTTTAAACTCTAAATTTACTAATTATTAATTATTATACTACAAAAAAACTCATTTCTTTGTCTATATTAAAAAATTAAAAAACTTCATAAAATACTTATCCATTTTTACGCTGTACATTCCACATAATAACCAATACATCATATACAATTACAAAACATTCGTGTAAGTTGATATTTCTCATAAATCTCAGCTAAAAGTACAAGTTTAATAATGATTTAAAAAATACTAATATTCTACAGTGAAGATGAAATATTACCTTCTCTTATTGGTATTAAATTTATGCATAAACAATAAAAGAGCAGTATAGTTTTATATTTATATCCTTTCTACAGGAAACAGAGTTGGTAAATACTTTGTCTGAGTACTTGAACAGATTTTAATACTTAAAGTTTGTGGTAAATAAATTATTTTAAGAGTAGAGATAAATATAACCACTAAGGAAGCATATAAACTATAGAATAATAATTTCTTTAAAATGCAGCCACTAATATTTTTTTGGAGTTTTGCATGGTTTTAAATTGTTATTATTATTGGTATATTTTTGATTGTAATTTTATTACTTGAATATAAATAGTTTTGAATCTGTAAGCACACTATATATATTTAGTAACTTATTTTTAAACACATAATTAGATTTTAGTGGTATACCATAAAAAATGCGACAGTCAATTGTTACTTGTAAATTTTTATTGTAAATTGTGCAGTATTTTTTCTATGTTGACAAATAATTCATTCGATTGTCAAATTTAATTATTATATTCAATTTATTTGATTATTAGACTAAAAAAGCTTCATAAATATAAGCAAAACTTTGAATATTATTTAATTCTTAAGATACTTAAATGATGCAGTCGTACAATAACTCTAATGCACACGAAAATAGTTATTTATAATTAATTTTATTCCATGATAAATAAATAAATATTGATAAAAATGGTAAAATCCTCAATAAGAAATTTAAAATTTAAGATTATGATTTGAAACTTATTTTAAAATTAGAAGAATATGTGGTTATATCATATTAGTTTTAAAACATTTGTACTCTACATGTGACTTCAATGTATTGCATTTTTGAAATAGTATGACATAGGCCTGACTAAATATATAGATGAGTTGAACATTTTTTGACTTAAAGAAAGTAGTTTTTAAATATTTATTTCATTACATTGATTAATATGTACATACGACGAATGTATGTCTTATTTTTTTTGTTGAACTTAACTTGGTCATTTGGAAATGCATTGAATTAAAAAAAAGAAAAAAGTCTATGAAAATTATTATGTCAAGAATAAAACAAGACGTTTTTTACATCAAATAGAAATAAGAAAATATAGAATGAACCACCACTCTTACACCAGGTAATGAATTTGATAATTGGTCTGATTCTAGTTTAATAAGTAGTTAGTGAATTTATGGTCTGATGCTTCTTGTCACGGATCTATTGTGACTACCCTACTAATTATGTTTTAGGCCCAGTGAAGATTTAAACTTCCTAAAAATTGTATAAAGTTAAGGTTTGACACTGTCGTTACTTCTGCAGTCGTGGAGAAAGGAATTCTGAGGTAAAGTAGCCCTATGTAGTTGGAGATTCACACTTACACAGCCAGTGTTCGGATGTCTCTTGTGTCAGGCAGAAGCTCTGAGAATCCACCTCTGCCTTTACCATGTGTTTCTGATAGTAAATCACTGGAGATGATCAGCACAGTAGGCCATTAATCAATCGAAGTATTTATAGCACTTGCAATACCTAGTCGAATCTGCCTGTAATACCTTTTGGAGCATTTTGACATAGATTTTGTGTACGTCTTTTTCCACCATATTTCAGAATATGTATATATTTCCGAATATATAGGTAAACATAGGTCTAACCAAAGCCAGATATGACCAGTAGGTCATCTATAGCCAAGTTTTACCACGTATTATTTTTTAACAGGGCAAAGCTGAAAGTGAACGGGGAGGCTCATAAAACAGATCTCACAGATTTTAAAAAGGAGTTGAGAAAGTCTAAAAGAAAGATATGGAAGAGCTTCTGCAAAGGGGTACAATAGCATCCCTTGTAAGTGAGACGAAATAGCATAAAATCTTCCAAAAATGGTGGCCTTATTATTAATACATTTTAATATATTAAAGATAAAACTATGCAACGTTAGAATAAATAGTAATGTAAAATTTAAATTATTTACAAATTAATATAGGATACATAATTCGCGTGTTCACATATCTCAGCATTGTTAACATAGTCACCAATAAAACCAAATTTGGTTTATCCCTTTTTTCGCTAGTTCATTCAGAATATATCTGTATAATTAATTTGTTTCAGCAATGGTTACATTAAATAAGGTGGTGAGTAATATTTGATGGGTTATATCATCTAATTTGACCTAAAAACCTATTATATCATCCCTTCATAAATTTCGGTTTGATATATAGTGGTTAAATAAAGCGAAATAACTTATACCGACGTAAAAGTACAAATATAACAAAATTTATGAAATTGATTTCATTACATTTTTGGTATAATTTGAAGATGTTTAGCATAAATTAAGGTGCCTCACATAAATTATAACACTCTGAATAATTTTTGCACTGATAGGCGACAGTCCATGTAAATGTTTGTACTTTCATAATTAGTTATAAATGTAAGACATTTTATTTTACATTTGGTTAAGTACTTGATTTTCTTTTCAAATCGTGGAATATAACAATAAATTATTGCATATCCCTTTTTTCGATGTATTTGAACCAACTGAATCTCACTTTCTTGAGTACATTATACAGAGGCATTACCGACGGTCTTTCTTCATATATTCTATGGCAAACGTGACACTATTCAATTAATTGCATTTTAAGGGTCTTTATTGAATGTCAATTACTTCCTTTTTTTTTGGAAAGATATCATGACTGAGATGTTTCAGGTCTTAAAACCATATGTAACAAAAAATCTAATTTTATGTGTTCTCTACGGTTAATAGATTCCATAGCCGTTTAACTGAGAAGCATCTTTGAATTCATTGAGAATAGTTTATATATTTGTAGTTAAAATAAATATTTTTTGAGATTTGTGACGCCGATTAAATGAGAAATTATAAATCTTGTATTCCGATATTACATATACTTACAAGCTACTTCAAACTGCCAACTAGTCTATAGTAAATATGACTCTTTAAAGACGTTTAAAATTACAAAAATACAATTATCCTAATAAAGAAAATGTGTCTCTAAAGAGTGTGTGTATCATATCTATAGTGACATCATATAATGACTTATATAACAATTTCGTGTCAAATTACCATCACAACTTACTAAACAAAATCAATTTTAAAACGGAAATGAATTGAAAAATAACGATAAATATTTGAAGAAAATTTAATCATATCAACAGGATTGTTTTTCTTCAAATTATTCATTTCGCGATTGTTGATTATAAATATAGGTATTTATATTTTATGTTTAAGATATTTTATTGTTATATTTATTGCTTGTGTTTAATTATTGTTTTTTTTTTTTTTTAAAGAATTCTGCTTCATCTTTCAATGGTGGATAATAATTATTTATTATTGAATGTGCAGTAGCAAATTGAGTTAAAGAGAAAATAAAATGCCTAAGTGAGGTCAAAAAGAAGGTAGTGTAAAGTGGTGAGTTATTCGAAGGGGATTTTGTATTGAGTGGATGTCGCTGCCATGGCAACAGAGAGCAGAAATCAGGATTCTGCGTACAATATCTATTGATGTCAACTTAGTGTCTTCAATTAACCGAAGTACTATTTCAGAGTTGACTGTTGAGAAAAAGCTATTATTGATGGAGTAAACTGATGCAAAGGGTATAAAAATAAATTTTTACTATAGTCTCGTTATTGGGCTATTTATTTGGCCCTAAAAATTTCGCTAAATCAATCCAAATAGACACGTTAAATGTGACATGCACAATAAATTTTGACCAAGGAAAAGTCAAATAGGCCTACGTTTGGTATGTTCTTATATTTACCGGTAAAAAAGTAAATTATTTTTAAAATGCTTTAAAATGAATTATTTTAATTTAATAATAAATTTACTTATTATTATTATTTTTTTAAATAATATTGTTAATCTTTAAACATATCCTAACACCACGAAATAGTTTTTGCAAATGAACAACTTTTAATAAAAATAATTTCAAAACATATATATCGAAGACTTTACTATATTTAATGGTATATAACAAATGTTTAATTATGCAAGAATTTGTAAAATACGTTATAAAAATCCTACTAATAAAAAGGCCAAATTTTTTCAAACGATAAACATTATACCACCCACTAATATAGTTCATTAAATATAAATAAAGTTTGAAAACCTCAATAAAATTACGGTACTAATGTCCTAAATTAGCCACTAAAATATTTAAAATAAAAATTCATAATCACTAAATAAATATGAGGTCATAAATTTAATGTAACCTAATTAATTCTGACTTACTTCCTCCGTTAAGTAATCCCAACATCTTGATATCCACAGTTTGCCTCTACCTCCAGCAACTACCTGTCCCTCAGGATATTCTTTATACTTTTACATCTTTGCATGAGTTCTTCTATAATTGAGTTTAGAGCTGAATGTTTCAGGATTATATGACTAAGCTTCTTCCACACCGCATGATTCGGAACGGGGTGATTCTTTTAGATTGTTACCCTCTAGGTATAGGGTGGTGATGATATGTCTTTCTTATTCATGCTAGAGTGGTGAAGGTGATGGTGAGTTTCTGTATATACCAAGGTAATATGATAGCTGAATAGAAAACTTTTGCGTGCAATATAACTGCTTGATTGTTAATCCCGTCCTCCACGGGTTCGACCATACGTTCAGGAAACTAACGTTGCAAAACGTTGAATTAATACTTAGTTTAGTTTGGCATTGTATCTATTAATCCGTGTATTTCAGAGACTGAAACTATAAGTATGATATTAATAAATAAGAGTGATTCATTTTTAACTAATGTGATAGTGAATATTTAGTACATATAAATTTGTGAATGTGTCTATCATATTTTTCAAGTGTGCAAACAAGTTTTATGTTCTATATGAAGGTACTGCTATGGAATATTTCTCTTTCTAGTTATGTCTTTAACTGTTTAATTAAACGATAAATTTCAATAAAATATTTTCCGCAAATCTGGGATCTAAATGAAGTCTGTGGATGACATTTTTTACAGTTTTTGATAAAAATAAAAATCCCGAAGAGTTATGCAATAGAATCAATAGATTCTTACACAACCAGAAAGTTTACAACAGAAATTTAAAATGAAAATAACCATCCATTTTGGTATTTAAATATAAATTACAAAATAGTAGCTTTCAATTTAGTGTTAACTGGGAATCTACATACATACATACACAGACATAGCTAAGAACTCAAACCATTAAATTGCAAAATATTAATGCTTTAAATTTTGTGGTTCACTGGGTAATAAACTTAACCCAGTTTAAACCAAAGAACTTCATTATATATAATGTGCAGCAATATTTAAAGGTTATCAAAAATAAATAATAGATAACGTAATAAGAAAGCGAAATTTAAGAATATCAAAGGAATCGAGAAGTTCTCTTGTAAGCAGTAAGCCTCAAAAACGATGGGTTAAATGATCCACCAATGTTAAATTTGTTTAAAAAATCACTAGCTACATATAAATGTAGCTTTGTCAGCAGAGAAATATGGTAAAATATTAGGAAGCCCTAAAAATAAATGGAAAAACTAAAGTAGTACACTTCATTTACTTTAAATATTATAGAACTGATAAATCATCTATAACCAAACATTGTTTAGAAGAAAAAATCACTTTAAAGTGGAAAATTCTTTGTTGTTTAAAAATGTTACTAAAATATAATGCAATAAATTTAATGATGCTTGTGAAACTTCTTACATTAACAAATACCGTTATGTTGTAAATAATGGATTAGGACCTGTGTAGAACTCTACATTAATGCAAAATACAAATTATATTATTATATTTAAGACAAGTTCAGTAATATTGTATTAGTTATATTTTAACTCTAGGTTTTTGAATGACACAATACACTTATTATATTAGGATGCAAGACCTTTCTGTTGTAAAGAATGTTTATTCCATGTCACATTAGTTCGGTATAAACATAGGGTTTGTATAAGTACTAGGTTAGTTATTGTGCAGTTATTGTAGGTTATCACTGAAGATGGGGACTTTGCTGTTGAAACGCGTTTGATAAATAAGCGTACTTATATGAAAATATGTATTAAGAATATTATTCTATCAAGTATACCATCTCACATTTGAAAATCAATATTTATTTTTAAAAACTTTGTAGTTAACAACCAATTTCTGTTTGTTTAGTAATATTTAATTAATCTGAGTATTTGTTTGATTAAACGTTTACATTTATATTATCACCTTCGTTAAAATTCATTAAAAATACTAATTCGGCAAGTTTTTTCCAACGTTATTTCTAAATTGAAGATTATGGTAAATATATAACAGTTTTATACCTCTTTTCAAGTTCCAAATAGTAAAAGATAATCCTATAAAAAATTCTACGTAATTCATGTATAACTGTACAAAATAATAAATATTAAATATAAGTTGCATACAAAATATAAGTTATCGGGCTTTGTATGTTTCTATTATTTGAAATATGTACTAATTACTTTATGATAACTGAGATAGAAAATAAAATGAACTATTTAATAAAAACGTTTGTTAGGAAGTATTGTTCTAAGTATAATAAACTATTGAAAATGTTATATCGACGCATTTATTAAAACACCAATTTTATGATAGGTACTGATATATTCTCTAAAAACGTTACTTAAATTAAATGGTAATATCCATGTTTTCTGACAGTTGGAAACATTTGTTGTCTCAGTAACTGTGCGTTATTTTGGACAATTTAAGTGCAAAGACAAACCACTTAACACAAACTATTGTGCAAACAGATGATAAAATAAACACCAGATATATTTATACATATGGTTACAGACCAAATTACGTTTTAAACCAGTGAACGATAACAAAAAAAAAACAATCTGACATTTGTAACATCATCGATTTGTTGTAATTTGAAACGGTTAATCAATAGCAAACTATAGTAACAATTTAACTTACAGAAAATTTATATAAATAAAAGTCAATCACATTTAGCTTATTTTCTTTGATAAATGGAAGCTACACAATGAAGATAATTTGAAGAAAAAATCCACATTGGCGAGAAAAAGCGCTACGAACTGAATATTCGTCGTTGCTATAGCAACTTATTGATGAAAGTACGCTACTGTGAATCAACCCAACAAAGGCGTGATGTGCCTTGTTCGTAATGAAACGTAATTTAATTTGTCAACTGAGAAATTTCTCTTTGCTTTGGAGAATTGTTGGGGTTTATTCAGATATGGCAACAAGATTTATTATTAGATATATCCTTAGGGTCCAATTGATACTTGTGTACGTTTGTCTTAGCTGTTTTGTATGTCTAATAAAATCTCTATTCTGAAGAGTTATTTCGTTAGAAAAATAAAGTTGTGCTCTTTTTGCCAAACTTTGGTGATTATTTGCAGTAAAACAATCAGTAACTTTATTAGAATAATTAGAAAGAACTTCAAGTAAATTTTGTAAGTCATTTATGGAAATAAATTTTAAATAGTAAGCAATATAAAATTTAATATAAAACAATGGCTAATTGAAAAGAGACTATTTGCTTCAAACCATTTTCCTTGTTGGATGTGTCATAAATTTCTATAGTTAGTTATTTTTTTAGTTATTGTTCGGCCAAAACAGGTGAGGATTTACTATTTTTTTAAGACAGTTAGTGTCTTACATTATACATAAGGATTAAATGTATTTATTCCTTCTTTTATAAACACTAATCAAGTAAAACATTCTTTGACAGTACTACATTTTCTGTATACTATCAAAACTATTTCGAATGATATAGGCTATTAGGGTTCTTTTTATTAATTTTATAATTATATATATTTGAGAATTACTACATAATTATAATAAATAATTAATGTTATTTATAGATATCTCTAATGCCATTATAATGAAATATTCTATAATCACATTTACAGCACCAATTTAGAACTACTATTTACTCTCAAAAGTGTATAAAAGCACTTGTGATTTATCATGTAATATTTTGAGAACAATCCAGAAACACACACACACACACACACACACACACACACATATATATATATATTTAACATAGTTTCTACAATTTGTTCTTATATCTGTTTACGTCAAAGATATAAGTTTAAAAACTTAAACAAAATAGTTTTATATAATACCTTTTCATCTGTGGGTTCTCCAATGACACAGAATATATGATGTTTTGTAAATTTAAACAAAAATCACTATAATTCGTAAAAGTAATTACAATTAACTGTAAAGAAGAGAGAGATATTAGTAATAGACTGAGTTGATAATTAAGTAGCATTACAATTAGAAATTTTAACTGGATAATCAACTGTAGGTGAAAAATTATTAGTTTAAAGAGATTTGATTTTGACTAATCAGTCATAAAATAATGTGCTACTGTTCGTTATATATGATTCATAATCAAAAATATTCCACAATATTTCATACACGAAGCCGAAAACTCTGTTTCTATATGTTCTTTCTGTACGTATCTTGGCGATTATCATTACGATAATACAGAGATCACAAGAAAAATGTCACAAGGTAGAACAAATATTAAGTTAATTCATGTCATATTAAGATGGCTAATGTATAAAGAACATTTGCAAATTGTTATTTTTAAATCAAATAACATTTTTTATAGAAATGTTTGTTGTCATTAAAGCAAACGTTTATGCATTACTGTAATAAAAATTGACAAAGTTGTTAAAGAAAAAAAAATTTAACTGTATAAAATAGCTTATAATAGCTTATAATGCCACTAAGAAACTCTTTAACGATATTTAGTACTATTTTTGTGGTATGCAAGATTACTTGATGTAATTTTTCATATACAATCTCCAGAAACTCACCACTTGGAAACAAGTAATACAAATTAGCATATTAAACTTTAAAATAACCCGATTTCATTGTAATAATTGTAATACTTTTGTTTATATACGGAAAGGAACGCGTTTGGATTTATTCTTTGCTTTTGATATACACACACTATTCACAACTATTTTACTCGTTTAAAATCTTAGAAATGCACAATAAACTAGAGGATTTGTGCACTTGAATAAATAATTGGGGAACACATTTTTATTTGATAAATGTTTAATATATTCATCACGCAAACGTATTTTAATATGTAATTATATGAGATGGTCAAATTTTAAGGGCATATAATATTTATATAGCATTCCAAAATAATTTCATTAAAACTCTTTTGTTTATTCAGGACTCACAAACAATGAACTTAGAGTATTTTAACGTTATTGTTTTAATACTATTTTAATTTTATTTGTCAATATCAATATTTATACAAACTGTCAATGTTTCTTCATTACGATAACAATTAATTGATGCCAATATTCTAAGTAAAACCATCTTCAAATATTTGTTTAATTAATAAACTGTATAGCCAATATACTATCTGAATGTATGCTCTGTCCTATATTTACATTGTACATTACATTATTCAACCAAATCCATGTCATTAAAAAAAAATAATATATATATATATATATATATATATATATATATACATATATATATTGTTATTGATATATTATAGATTTATTATCAGAATATCCAGAAAATAATTTACATAAATTGTAATTAAATATTTATTATAAAAGTTATATTCATTACAGTATTTTCGAATCAGAAGTTACTTTAAATATTCAGTTATTAATAATAAATATTGAAGTCCTTATATATTTATTTTGAATTATGAGTATTAAATGTAAGATATATTGGTATTCAATAATAGTGTCCCTTATGTTATAACACATGGTTTAAATGTCACATGATGTTACTAAGAAACACACTATTATACAAACAATAAATTATGTTTTCAAATTATATGATTAACTTATTCATACTTATGTATTTTAGCATAATAACAAACACTGAATTACTTACCGTTTTTTATTTCATACTATATTATTTTATAAATAAGTATGTAGGAAATAATAAATAAATACTTTTTAAATTATATTGAAACTAATAAAATATACTAAAAGAGTTCCAACCTTTAGCTATTCATTAGATTTTATTGTTGCTTTATTTGCGAACCCAAATACTTTAGAATTAAATCGCCGTTTAGAAAAAGATATCATTTACCAAAAAAAAACTTTTGACACATATAATATCAAGAAATATCGATTTATGTTTTTTTTCCCCCAAACTACAAGGATTATAGGTTGATTTAGTAGTTTACAGCATTTAAATCTTGTGAAACAATTATTAATCATTTATATGTTTTAAGTCGTAGGTTTCAGATAATACAAGAATCATACACAAAGAAACACCAACATTGAATAAACTAGTTTAATATAAATGTTTAGAAAAAAATAAACACTATTATTTAAGTAACTAATATTTACTTGTAGTTTTAATTTCTTCGTTTAAAAGTTACGTTTTTTGAAGCATTTGTTTTTAATTTTTTTATTATCCGACGTTTAGAAGACGTATTAATATCAAGATCAATTGGTTAGCTTAGGTTGATTCATAAATTTTGCCACTGCATAACAGACATTATTACACTAATCATAAACAAAGACTAGAGCACTGTGGTGACAATATAATTATGCAGGTACACTTTCAAAAGTCCCTTACCACACTTGGGAATAAACAAAATAACAAAAAACAAATTTTTGTCAAAATTAAAATGTTTATTCCTATTAAACCCTTATAGCTATTACAACAACAAAGTTGTCATCTTCAGAGGGAATCAACAAAGACAGTCTCTATGTATTGTGTTATGAATACTGTTGAATTTGTGTTTTTGTAATATACATAAACAATATTGTATTTTATTGATTGATAGTCTTTGTTAAGATTCCCTCTGAAGATGACAACTTTGTTGTTGTAATATCTATAAGATTCTAACAGGAATAAACATTTTACTTTTGACAAAAAGTTTGTTTTTTTGGTATTTTGTTTATTCCCAAGTGTGGTAAGGGACTTTTGAAAGTGTACCTGCATACACTAATCATAACAACGATTTATACGTTATTAAGGTGTCTCTATTAACATAAATATACACACACATAATATATTCAAAGACGTTTTCTCCATCACAATTTGTTATCTGAACTCTATCACAAGTGAAATTTATATTCCGATCTTTGGATTGAAATTTAATTTAATTTTATGTTTATAATTAACATATTTTTGATTGCTTTTTTAAATTTTTTTTATTAAACCAAAATAAAAAAAAATGCTGTTATTCTTTAAAAATTATGTAAATGTGTTATATTTCGCAGGACACATATTTAACTTAAAATAATGAGTAATTGTTTATTTATTTATTATCAAGAATATTTTATTTATTAAAATTCCTGGAATAATTTAGGTTTTTCATATTAAATCAAAATAATGAATCTATACATGGTAATTCCTTTATTTAGCAGTTCTTTGAACAATAATTCAACCTATAACATATTTCATTTATTTTGTAAGTTACATGAGTCAGAAACCGTTGAAATTAATTTATTGTAAATGTATAATACATATTATGTAATTTATACTCTAAATAAATTGTATGTTTACATAAATTATAAACTCGAGATGTTTGATCTGTATTGAATAATATTGATTATTTTAAATATCTATTTTATTTTGGAATATATATTTTATCCTTCGATTTGTCTTCAGTTTTTACAACTTAATTTAATATATCCGAACAAATATAAACAAAAACCGATTGACAATACAAAGTGTGTTGTTTGTTTATGAGTATTTAACGAATTTGAAAAAAATCCTAAATTAAATAATTATTGTTCAATTATTGTTCTCGACTTGATATATTTAGATTACAATTCTCTAATTTTTTTCCATATTGTTGAAATTCTGAAGGAGATACCATAATTACAGTACTTACCATTACATAGATCCGGCAATCACTTTGACAAATGTTTATTACCAGATTTTACTTTGGTTTAAACGTAATGTTTTATAGTGATGATTCATAAATGATAAATGGATGATGGGAATTTCTAAATTGTTTTTCGTTACGCCTTATAATTACAAATAGCTATTAAAATGTCATAATGACAAAACATATACTGAGGATTTATCATAATGTTTAAACCAAAATAATTTTTTTTTTAAAGTTTTTAGTTGGTCTAAACAAAATGGTTTATACTTATTAACGTCTACAATTATTTAAAACTTACATTAAAAAGATTTAGTGAAACAATAATTTTCAGTTTTTCCTAATTTTTTAGCGCATAAAGCTTACAAATTACAAAAACAATATTTAAACCTATAAAAAATTGTGTATGTGAATTAAACTATTATATCTCAAACATATTTATACATTACTTATTCAATTCTAATTATGTTGTCTTGAGTATTTTAAAGTATTTTCACGTATTGCCTTGTAAATTAAAAAGAAAGAAATATCACAAATATACTGCTGCAGTGAAGGTTTGACATTCCAATTCCATTTAGTGAAACCTGTCAATATATGTTCAATAAACGAGTTTGGAAAGGGTTTGAAATACGACGGGTTTTAAAGCGGAAGTGATTAACAAACTCTAAATTATCTTATTTCTTACATTTCTAAACTTAAATTTGTATTTAAATGATCAAATAACTGGCATAAACCTTTCTTTATCTTCAGATGTATAAATTGTTATATAAGTCACAATTAAATATCATTTAGGTAATAACCACTTTAAGAAAAATGCAAAAAGACAGCTATTAAGAAAATGATAGGATGTATCTCTGCTCATCAAGTATAGAGACATTAAAAAATATTATAATTTAAAAGATTCATATTATCCATGTGTTTCGACAAATATTTACAAAAACAAAAACACAAGTTTCCTAAAATAAATGCTCCCACAAATTTCCTTCTTGCATTATTCGTAATAACATACAAATGGGATACCATGAATGAGAAACTCTGTCGATAAGAAAGAGGAACAGGTGTGGATTAATTACCGTGCGCTAATTACAATCATCCTTACAATCCTTAATGTCCTAAGTTTTACTTTTGTAAGAAAAACATTGTTTCAATTATTGCAATTATACATACAGTAGCTTTTTTCACTTAATATATCAACTAAAGATTCTATAATTTACAAGGAATATATTTAAATTTACCATAAACAAATATTAAAACTTTTAATAAATATATAATATATTTACAATAAAAGGGTATTCAATAAGCATTCATAAATAAATTATAATTATTTATAGCTGTACAGAGATAATATTAAAAGCAATAGCAATAAAATTATAGAAGTCTCACTAACCAAATTATGCTCTTTTTCCAAGTTGTAATTATATTTTGGACATATCTTGGTAATTATTTTCCTTGATTCAATAACTCAAAATTCTATGAGAAAAAAAGAAAATTACGATTTACTTTCAGGATGAATTTTAGTAATAACGACACGCTATAAATTCTACCTATTGGTACCTATTACCTAACAGTATTCTGGTAATACTTTTAATATAACTTACTCAAATTTACATATCAGAACAGGTATAAGATAAATACGTTTATTATATTTTTTATGAGTTTGGTTGTGACTTTATATTAAAATCTAAAGTACTGCAAGCAAATATATACCATGCATTATGTTGAAGCATTTTTTCAATTAGGATAATACAAACATCACTACATCATTAACTGTCATTAGTGGACATACAGTGATAACTATAAAATCCTTATAGTCCGCAGTATTCATGGTAGTAATGGCGCAGTAAAATGCATTGAACCTGAAATACAAAGTTTTATGGTGCTGTAAAATGGCCAAATGATGCTGATATGGATTTAGGTTATTTGCTTCAGCTAATTAAACTTGCCATGCAGAAGGAGTGTTTCAGCATGTCCTTAACGTTTGTGATCCTTTCTATTAGCATACTAACCTCAATTGATTAATTTATTTATGCAATAAAATAATAATAAATTATGCGTGAAAATAATTGAACGAGTACACAATAGTTTATCATACTAGTTACTCTTCATTATATTTAAGTAGTTACTATACTAACAAACTTGTTTCTTCAAGGGCTTATATATATATATATATATATATATATATATATATATATATATATATATATATATATATATAATATAATATATAGTCTATATTTGTGATATTCCGAGGTGCAATAGGTTATTCTAAAGCATTCTTCATGAAGTCTTGGAATACATCATTCTTTTCAATATATTATCAGGTCCTTCTTGTCGTTCTCCGGACACCATAACAATTATAGGACTGGAGGTATCTTACCGTTTTTAATACGATGATGACTAAAATAATGTTTGCTTTTTAAAAAAGGAATTCAAAAAATACTCTTTAAAATATATTCAATTAAAATTAGGGAACAGAAATTATAAGTTTAATTGTTACTTTAAATATTATTAATTAATATGTTATCATTTTATTTTGATTTGTGTATACTTGTAGGTATGTCAATTGTAACAACATTTTTCTCGATGAGATAGCATTTCCCACAACGAATCTGAGGTATCTGAAATGGATAATTTGATTTATCGTGAAGTTATTATGAGAATAATTAATTTACTAGAGTTTCTACGAACGTACAAGAGTGCTTATTAAATAATCTAAGTATGGTGTACACAACAGGGGTAGAATCGTTCTTCTAAATTGTCACCCGAAGTTGCAAACTAATAAATAACACCAGCCAGCTTTGATAAATAATAATATAATTTCCGCGGTTACAGAATATATCTAATAATTTAGCAGCAAAGGAATGTTTAATGCGTTACGTGATTAGAAGCATTTTTTTTAAATTCTCATATTTCGACAAATTTGCTATTTACGGAAGGCAACAATGGGTCTCTAGAACCGTTTATGACGAGGTTAGCAGATTATTTTCAGTAGAAACAAAGAAAACTAGGAAAAGACAAACTCAGTGAAAACAGAACTTACTTCCTTCAATGCTGGCGGCGCACTGGTGAAAATACTGCGTACAGGCTCTGATCATGCACGGTGCTTCCGGATATATCCTATTCTTTTTAGCACTTTTTCCAGGCGGAAATAACTTGCAGTGAATTTCACCACAGCCACCCTCGCTCGTAAAGGAAAATGTACGGATTATTATTGCTATTGGTTGCGAGAAAGGTTGCAGGTTTTTGAATTTTACTTATACCCAACAAAAAACGACCTTATAATAAATACAAGTTAGACTAATGTGGAGTAACAGCGGCTCAGACGTCTATTCTCTTGAGTGTTGGGAGAAAGATACTGTAGTTGAAAATAAACAAAAATCTACCAATCCGTTATTGAAGATTCTAATCTATATTTAGAACAGAAACTACAAAAGATAATTAGAGTGGCAAAGTGAATCTAATCTAAAAGTAAATCAAGTGGAGAAGTTAGATTAGATTAGGGAGCGAGAAAAAAATGAAAACTCATATTTAAATAGTTGAGTTGATTTATATAATATTTTGTTACTACCTAATTGTTTACTCAATAAATGTGTACTAGTTAAAATTTCAACCGTATATTGTTAGATTTAGATTAATTATTTTTTTTTAATACTTTCATTTTCTTATGATTGCTATATGAAAGTAATTAAATTAGGTTACAAAATATATAAGCAATGTATAATGATTACCAAAGTGTGATCCTTGGTGGGAAACCGTAAATATATATTTTTTTAAATTAAATGTAGATTTTTTTATTGAACCATATCGAAGATAAATAAACTATGAAAGATGTATGACTTTTATCCATTAAATAACAATTTGTTGTATAAATGATATATGATATAATGTTAAAGGGTGGTATGGCATCAATCCTGTGAAGATCAACTTTTTTTGTTCCTTATTCCCTTTTTTGTTGTAGCGGGAATAAATAAACTGTCATAGTCTCAAAAATATCTGTTGTTATAATGTAGACATTTGGCAGTTATTTATCTCTTTTGAATATATTTATTTGAGGATGTGTATCTCCTGATTAGATTTGGTTAGAACTGGGATTAATTTCGTGGAGATCGTAAAATCAGATGATGTCTCTTATTTTTGAAAAGGCGTAAGATAATAAGCTGGAAGATTCCGATTAGGTAAAGGTGGTTAACGTGAAAAAGTACAATTTCAGATGTTTTACTTGGTTGGTAAGCTCAATGTAATTTTTTAGGCTTTATTAAGTATTTGATTTTAAGGGATTGGGTTGAATTTGTTGGTGGTTTTCGGGTGTACTTGGTAAAATGTGGCACAGGAATCTCACTTGTGTTCTAAAATAACGCCATTTACACGTATTATGTACGCAATTTACACGCCATACGAACTTGCCGAAGATATGTTTTTTTTTCTCAATTTTTAGCCCCTATATGTAATGTGGTAGTTATACTATAGCAGTTTTAGACATGGACCAAAGAAGAGCTCGCTTATTTAGTGGTCAAGTAAAAATTGTAATGAAAAACTCAATTACGGCACAACAATTAATTATGATAATTTTAATTTATAGTAAATGCATCTTCCTTGTATTGAGGTTAGGTAGATTATACGATAGTAAGAAATATAACTTTTATTGCAAAGAACTAGTTTTGATATGCCAACTATGATATGTAGTTATATATTATTGAAATTCAATTAATGCTTGCATAAATAAAAAAATTAAATTGTACTTATCGTAAATTAAATTACATAAGTTGCCTTACATGTGGTTGTTACATTCCAAAATAAAAAGTTAACAATGTGGTTTAATGCTACAATTCAAATATTATGACGACTACCTCTCATGACGAAACCTAAAAAGTAATAACAATTTCATGACGAGTTGTAATTAATTAACAATTGCGTGAAAAGGCAACCGCCCATACACTGGGTTGAGTAGTTATTACTTTAATTAGGGATAACTTTACTTAGGCATAATATGTTATGACCATGCGTATACTTTTATATGAAGGAAGCATTTCCTCATATAATGGAAATTAATATTACATTAAATTAATACACTTATAAATATCATTGACACAGTTTTTAACTTTTATGATATGCTGGTGTATGTATAACAATAATACATGTATTATTCAGTATATAAACTCTCAAAAAGGAAGCACCAAAAAACGTACAATACTGTTTGCAAAGTTTGTTTCTATACGATATGCAACTACCTAAAGTTTTTAAACAAGAAGTTTATTTATATTTTTCTATTATGTATTGCGAAACGTTTTTCAATGTTACTAACATATTTATATTGTGAAATCTTTGATGATGTGTGTTTATAGCAAATAAATTTACGTTAAAACTTTTTTTATATGTTTTTGTCTCTATTGACGCCTCGTTTGCGTTTGTTAGTCGGAATGGCTCCACGTTTCGCAATGTAATTATCTTGTGTCAAAATGTTTTGATCTATATTCTTGAGAAATTTATTTTCCACAATAACTTAATATTATTGATTTATTAAAAGCTGAATATATAAAAACATATTATATAAATAAACCTTCCTTTGTATGTTCCGGTTTCTGCCTGTAAATAAGATATTGCAAAACAAATAAATTAGTGTATTACTATATTCTATCATATAGTTCTATTTTTTTAGTTATACCCTTATTTTGAATTTTTTGGTATCCAAACATTTTAAGCATTTGTAACCCATTTTAAAAGTATTATAAAATTTTTATTTCTGTTGGGGAAAATCGTCAGAGTCATTGACGCTAGAATTTCCAAATATTCTGCCAATCAGTATCTAATTTAAGTGAATTAAACCAAATTTAAGTGAATTTATATTACCAAATGAAAGTAGATGCATTTGATTATACATTATCGATGCCTGATAGGAGAATCCGACTATATATGTAATATATAAGAATATTTTTGATATATATTCGCAGTATATCATATTTGTGAAATAATTACTCAAACATTGGTATTTGTTTTGTTTTTTTTTGTGCTGAGTAATAGCGTTATCATTCAGTTGCATTTAGAATATTCATAAAATGTTTGAAATTTTACATTATTAAGTTATATATACACACGAGTTGTTTTGTAACAAGTAGAACCATAACAATATATTTAATCATTTTGTAACAAGTTATGTATGTTTACATAAAAAAGTGTTAAAATTAATATTAGATACAGTTGTAATTTTGTTTAATAACAGATTTGATATTGAAATAATGGTATAATAGTGTATAAGTTAACTATATTTCTATACAGTGAGACCTACTACTTAGAACAGGTTTATTATTCACAAATTTAAATTTTATTGGAAGACAGGAATGGATTTATTAATATAAAATTTATTTATATCAAAAGAACAAACGATTCCCTAAAGTTTTGAACTCAAAAACATATTTTGCACAATATAAATTCAATAATTAAAACCCCCTTGTGACTCAATATTTACCGATCTGCCTCAGATTTGAGAGGATTTTTGGAAAGATCCTCAATGTGTATTGTAAGCGGTAACGTATGTATATTCCTTGTCGGCGTATATTTTGGCAGTAACTGAAAGTAATAAAGTTTAAAAAATGTTGGTATTCTGCCAAAGAGTGTCTGAATAACTCCCTGAGGAGCTATTTTCCTCCAACAAATTCAAATAAACATGATTCTCATATCTTCCGTTCATAGATTATCTATTATCTTCCTTTATATATTATTTCCATTTTAGAAAAGAACGTAATTGGATTCACATTACCACTATGATTTTAAAATATGTATTTTACTAAAATCGAAAAAATAAAAATAATTTGATTTCAATATATTAAATCAAATTCAATCATCAAACATTGATTAAATTTCATATCATAAATAAATATAAACTAGACCAAACAACAATGTAAACACCAATGATTTCGATTAAAGAATATAACTTAGTTTAAAATGCAAGATTATATATTGAAATTGTTAACCCATAGAATTATTTTTATTTGTATCATTAAATTGTTTAGTGCATGGTTAAACGGTAGAACATAAATTGCATAGTGTATTGTATTGTATACAGCAACATAATCTATAATTCATATTATACAATCAGAAACTATCACACTAGCATAGATTAAAAACTGTAAGATAAGCATGGGCTCCACAAAACAATTTAATAAATCTGTCACAGACATAAATTAAATATAGAGATTAAAATATTCCTCTCTACATAATAATCTGAAAAAAAAAAAAAAAAAAAAAAAAAAAAAAAAAAAAAAAAAATTAAAAAAAAAACGTAATAGTTAATTATTACCTTTACCTTTATCATGTTACGTAATTTTGTTAGTACACAATGTAATGATATTATTGCCGTCATTTTCTCTAACTTATTATCTAAGAGACAGTTACGTCAAAATAAATTATTAAAATCATAACCACCAATTAACATTGACATACGTATGTTGCATCAAACCAATTTTCAGTTTTAAATTGCCAACGAGTTATCCGACCATTGCCAAATGTTAATAAGTTGCTGCAGTTACATGCAATCTAATTAATTTAATACACACACCATACTTGTTTTCATACACAATGTTTAAGAAGGTAAGTATAAATGTTGAAATATGAAATAAAGTTTGAATTGTAACCGTAGCTATAACAATATGTTTCAAAGTAATATCGAATTAACTGAACGAACTGTTCTGTTTGAAATTGTAGAGTAACAATTGAGTTGTAAAGAACTGTGCATCTTCCACTCTACAATTATCCTTAATTATTTTTTAATGATATTTAAAAAGTGCTGATAGTTAAAGTACCGTCAGTGTACAATTCTTTTACAAGGATAATGAACTACAATTTCACTACATGTAAAACTGTAGATGGTACCACTAGGCAATCGGTTATTGTTAAAGGCAGAACAATATTACTTAAACTGAATTACTTCACAATATGTTACAATATATGCAGTTTAAATTTAATATATTTTTAGAATGTTAGAGACTGCACGTATCCATTTGAATAGTTTCATCTAGAGAAGGAATTATCTTGTTCTGTCAACAAATTTGTAACTGTTCCCTTTGGTTTTGTCTACGTTGTAACGATGTAACCAGAAGTTTAGATTAGTATTGCAACATATTTTATTTCAATATTTTTACAATATTTCATATCCAACCATGAAAATAATATAAATTATTATTTATCTGTATGTTGTATTAAACTAGCTGATGACCCCAGTTTCATCTGCGGAGAGATGAGATAGTTTAAAAAAGAAAAGTTTTCTTTACACAACCCACTTGGTGGTGCTAAGGATACAAATTATGTACATTTACAGCAACATACCAATTTTCATCAAAATCTACCCATAAATAATAACAAATGATAGTTGTTTTAACGGTAGACAACACCCTTGATGCGGAACATTTTCAAAACCCTTTCTTAGTACGCGTCTACAGACCTACATGAAACCTTGATAAAAAGAAACATAGTTCTAGGTTTCTTGGATCCAGAGATATGCTTTAAGGGTAAACAATTCCTTTGTAGTGGAAAATTTTCAAAACCCTTTAATAGTATACATCTTCAAACCTATCCCAAACTATGTTAAAAATTCCTATATCTAGGCTTCTTGGATCCAGAGATTTCGTCATCAGTCATTGGGTTTTGACTTAAATATATATATGTGATGTTTTTAATTATGTTAAGTGGTCATATTTCATACAATACGTTTTAAATAGGAACGGGGTATGCATACTTGTCACTTAACTAATTAAATTAATATTTGTTTTTCAACAAACCGTACAAATTTGAATAAATTTTGCAAACATTATTTAATAATCATAATCTGTCATGTTATCTAAAGATAACTAACTCAATATATAACAACTTGTAATAATATTTCAGCTTGTGGAAAAATGATCGAGAAGGGAGGGGATGATGAAATTTAAAAAAGGTAATATAATAAGTATTTTCTATTATAATTTTTTTAGGGATTCAATTATTTCAAGTTGTTTATTATATTTTAGAATAATAACTCAAGTGAATATATTGTTGTGTTTAGCTCTGTTTCATTAAATTCCTTTGAAAATAGAACCTGGTAAGCCATTTCAAAAATCATTGTTCTACTTTTTAAATACAATAAATTTTAAATGTACAATTTTATGTATTATGCACTAAGAGGTTAATAATTAACTTGCACAATTAATTTTAAAAGAAGTATAAAGTTATGTGCTAAAGGTAATAATTTATTATTTTGACCAATTATAATGCACCAAATTCTCTTAGCAAAACATTTCGTTCAATTACAAACTTTAGTTTTTTAAACATATTGAACTATTATTTATTTGTTTACCTAAAATTAGGTAAACTATGATCCATCAATGTTTCTGTACAAATCCGTTTTTGTTGCTTACATTAAAAAAATTAATAATATGGAAGAATAAAAGAGATATAAAATATTTTGCTTTCGTCTCACCCAATGCTGAAATATCTACGTTTTCTGTAATTCGAACCTTTCTCGTAGAATATATTAAACAAAAATTATAACAACAGTAATAATTTAACTTGAACGATAGACGTGAACTTTAAAATAATAATTGTTCAATTATGTCTTTAATAATATTAGGAATTACCTCATTTTCCATTATTGCGCTGGATATTTTTATTTATTACAATCGATTTTTCACCTAGTCTATTGTAAAAGTGGTCTTTAGAAATTGACGACATTCAAAGTGTTTCTCTTAGAAAACAGTTTTCATAACACATTCAGGTACATTATCACCACTTACAAATGAATCTCTACTAATATTGAATTATTTTCTGAACTACAGTTATTTATATTTTTAACTTATAGTGGCCAATACATAGAGATGTCTATCTTTTCCGTTGGGAAAAATATCTAAATGCATCTGACATGGATACAAAATAGATTCCCTTTCCCGTGACATGTATCACGTTCAACTCCCGATTCTGTCCTCTTGTAAATATTAGAATAAAAATTGTCTAAAACTCGTGCATACAGTCTGGTAAAAAAATAAAATTATTACTACTTTAACAAAATTTTCTGAAAAATGCGTACTATCTCTGGAGTTATGAAATAAATGTATTATACAGAATATAATTATAGATATTGGAGCTATTTAATGAAGTGTTTTGTCGGTTAAAGCTAAACAAAAGTGGTATTTTATTATTTTTATTGGAATATTTCTAACTTTCCCCTTCCCAACCACCACCAATTTTGTTTCAAGTCGTACAAATTTCTTGTTTTAGGAATATTACATAATTTATTACAAAATAATAACAATAGTAATCGAAAAAATAGATGTTCCAGTTTATATTACTCATTTGAAAATATTCTATTTCAATAGAATGATGAAAAATTAAGATTCCTAACTATATTTAATTTATAAATTTTTTATAAAAACCAAGACTCACCCAATTCGACTTGTAACAATGAATCCACCTTCGAACGTGTATCATTATAATGTATTCCAAAAATTGTTACCTGCAATAAATTGTTCATAAAAAAAGCATGAATGGAATTTATTTCGCTGGTTTTAACCCCCCTCCACCTTATAGACGTTGAAAAAAGTAACAATTCTGTGGACATCTGTCCTGTAACAAATCTGGCAAAATTATCTACAATGTATTTACATGATAAAGTAAAGGAGGGAATTATTTGTTCACGACCTCCTAATAGAGAACAAATTGGTTTTGTGATATAGGAAAAAATTAAAAGCTCACTTGCATTCAACAAATCAATTTGCAATATTTGAACTACTATGTTTTTTTAATAGTACCAATAAGAGTTAAAATATAACTGATATACAAGTTTCTTAATGTTATTTACATTTTACATTAGATCCAGAACTGTAGTAGTTAAATACAGAATATTTACATTCAATAATCTACTGTACCTTACAACATATCTAGAGTAAAATCTATTAACATAATATACAAAGCACGGTTTCTAAATGATGTTTGCAACTAATTTTGATACTAATATAAGCGTAGTTTTCAACTTATAACCGACTTCGGTTTTATGTTTACGAAAATTGCATTAAAATTATATATTACTTATGTAATGCTAGTTGTATTTAAAAAAGGTGATTTATTGCGTCTAGACGCCTGAAATGAAACAAATAATAAACTGCTCCAATTTCATCGAACTCTCAAGATGAATGAATACAAATCTTTGAACAAGACTTTGTAAGCTAGACTGATATCAAAGTTTTACGGTTTCAGTATAAACTACACCTTCACTACATCTATTAAACAGTTATTTAATTATTTATATTGATTCATTGGGTATGAAATGTTATAGTTTATGATATAATACTCTATGTTTATACATTACTTAAATTAAATACCTTTATTTAGAAAAATTAGAATTACATTTCGAATAGTGGTACTTAATCAATAATATATTTGATATAATAATACATGAACTTCAATATGAGGACATTAATTGAACATTGTAAAAAGCAGATCAATTGCTGATGAATGAAACCTTTTTAATTACATATGTATTTGGAACATTTACTGTTGTCGTTTGTGATAAATTATTTAGTTGAACATATATTTAGTTGTAATACATATGAATCTAACCTGCGCATTTGATAAAACGTTTTGTTTCCTAAATAAATCATTTTGTTTTAATAATTAATTATTGTCCCTACTTTTTTGGTTTTGTTGTATTATTTATAGCCAATATTTTAATAGCCCCAATAAATTTGGCGTAGATATTCTTATGGGTATAATTTGAAATAATGTAGTTTATAAAAGGTATTAATAATCAATAAAATATTATAAACAGTAATTTTCCTAGTTAAACCAAATCAACAAATTGTAATATGTTTAAATTAAATGCATTTTAAGTGTCATTCCCTGTTAATATAAATACATTGCCACAGAGATTGAGTTGACGTTTTCATTTTTAAGGAAGAAAATGTTTTTGATTAATGATCAAATATCAGTGATATAGATGCTCAAACATTAAGGTTCCAGTGTTTCCTTTATTAATAAAATTTTCTCTTTAGTTAGAAAATTAATTTTTGAGATGTAATTATAATTATGTATTTAGATATATAGAAAAGGTATTAACCGCTATAAGTTAAGGCACATATATAAGTATACGCCTATTATTCCTGAATGGCTTTAAATTTACTTGCACTCAAAGATAATATTTAATAAATATGATCAGGGAAATGATTTTTGAAAGTGATAATATTCAGATTTGTGTGTATATATTGGGAAAAATGTTATTTTTAAAAGATGTTGTTTGTTTAAAGTAATGTAATTTTTATTTTGTTCGTTTTAGGAACTTGACCGTATTTAAGCAATTACGTAACGGCGTTAATGAGATTGGGAATAATTCATTTTGCCTGATATTTACCGTTCACTTTCAGTGGTACCTGTAGCTAATAAAGTTAAATGTAATTTGGAAGTACAAATATAAGAGTAAGAAACATGCAAAAACAACTAATTTGAGTTTATTTAATTCACAAAATATTATAAATATATATGTTATTTAACTATGGAGTTGAAGTAACATGTTAATCTAAATAAAAAAAAAACCTTTCATATGAAATATAAAGTTTTATGGAAATACTGTGACTTTTATTATCACAAATCCTCTGTCCAAAATTATAATTCATATTTTCAATCGAAAGGACAGAAGAAGCAATTTTTGAACGACAAAAAAATCTAGTGGATATTTATATTAACTCTGTCTAGGTTTTCTTAATGATATTTAATTACTTATAAGCTACACTTGCTATTTATACTAAGTGATATACATGATATTTAATAATTTAAAAAAATCATCTTACTTATGTTTTTAGGGGGAAAATAGTCATCTAAATACACACACACACACACACACACACACACACACACACACACACACACACACACACACACACACACACACACACACACACACACACACACATACACACACACATATATATATATATATATATATATATATATATATATATATATATATATATATATATATATATATATAAAACTATGTGCGATTCAAATTTGTTTCATGGAAATATTTCTAACTGGTAAGATATATATATAGTTTTACTATTATATTAAAAAAAGGATGTCAGAATACAATTTGACAAGAGTGCTTAATCACTCTCACGTGAATTTTAAGGATATACACAAAATTAAAAATATTGCGCCGATAGGATAAATACAATCCAGCAATATACCAAGGAAATACAAACATTACTTGTCTACTTAACACTTATTAATACTTGTTGCAAATTGATATTTTATTTCATATTGAACATGATATTTCTATACTTTTTCTTCTCAGTTTATAAAGTGTTAAGAAAAAATGAAAATGTTCATTCAAGTCCAGTCTTTTTAATAGATTTCTGAACTAACAATTATATAATATTACTATTATTAACATATTTAATACAAGTGATTGATTTATTACCTATTTAACAATGTTTTCCTAACTAGAATTTGAATGTAGGACATACTGAAACTATCTACTAAGATAATTTTCGGCCAAACTATTAGGTATATAATTATTTTGAAAAAGTTGTATTATTTTTAGATGATCATAAATCTGAATGTATGTGTTTCTGTAACTTTATTTTTGCAAGTAAATAAAAATGTGATTTTTTGGTTTCCTTCGTGATATCTAAAATTTATTCTATGAAATTCCTTTAGTATTATATCATATTACCGGATTTTGTTAGTGATGTTTAGGTCTATATATATTCCAATCCCTTTAATTAATTTTTAGATTAAAAAAAGATGTTTCTTAGAAACTGGAAATGACGTAATTCAATGACTTATCTTATTTATTTCTAAATATTTTCATAATTTATGTAAGAAACAAATAGCCAATAACGCGAATTTAAAATACGACTAACATTAGTTATAGAGACACTTTAAGTAATAAATCCTTTAAGAATTACTATTCTTTAATATTCTAATTTATTGTTATAGAATAAGCCAAAACTAAAAAAAATCGTTAGAATTATTAAAATTATATGTTGCGTTCACTCGTTTTCTATATTTGCTTAATGCAATATTGTTTGACTTAAATATACCCTCGGAAATAGTATCACACCGCCATTGTTTTTCTTGGTTATATAATAAATGATTACATGACCTAAATAAGCACATATCTGTTGCCCATATAAAGTAATAAATGGAAATTAAAGAATCTATATTAGGACTGAAGGTTAATTTATTAAACAATTGTGACATAATACAAAAAAGGTAAAAGGATAATTTTCATATTTAAAAATAAACTAATGATTGTGTTAAGAAATTACAATTTGTTTAGTATTTGTTATTTCTACTGTTACTTTCAATACCTCCTGGAGTCTCCTTCTCATTTCTCTAATGAGTATTAAATTTAATTGTTTAATCATCTCCCAGCCTTCAGTAACTACATCTTTTAGGTTGGTCGAGTAGTGTTGATACCATGACACTTTAGTAGTAATTAGTTAATTTTAGACTGACCTCCATAAAGTAGTCTAAGACCAACGCTCTGCGGTCGAATATTGTCATGCATCAGTTAGAACTGTTATCCGACAATCTGAGCAAATAGAACTACATGTCCTCTATGTATGTTTTATACATACCTTTGTTCGTTCAAAGCTATTCTATGAAGTGCCACGGGGTCCGTGAGAGGGTCAAGAGGTTTACCACCCCAGAACATAACAGAGTCCCAGCTAAAAGGCATTTAGGCGAAAAGAAGGTTTAGATAAAGATGTCACTACGCGATGACGTCCATCTAGAGTAGATAGACTAACTCTTGTGTAGTCTGAGGAGAAACCCCTTTTTCCAGTCATTCAGATTCCATTTGAGGTTGTCTCAAGCGAAAGTTTTGGTGAGGAGAGGACTCGTGGATAGTTTTCTGTTAATCAAATTACCTTCTCAGAGACAGCTAGGCATTGTATGACGGGAAATATGCACATTACATACTTGCCTGATCACTTCTTCCATCTGAGTACTGATAGTCATTCTCCCCGTAGAGTATTGAGAGAAGAAATCAATCATCTCCCTGTCTGTTGATATTGGTCTACGCTAAACTCGGTTTATGTTTGATCTTAGATGACATTTTCGACATCTAGAATTCAATTTAAAGCTATCACAACAGTCGAATCGTGTATTCCAAAAATTGTACCTAACTTTCTTTGCAAACGCCCATGTTGAACAAAAGGTTTTGCGATACTTGACCCAGCAATATTCATGAAACAGTCAACATTTATATTACTATCTTACTATAGAGGTTACCGATTGTAAGTACTAACACATCTTCTTAACATTAAAACTAGCTCAGAATGTAAAAAAAAAAGTATATCTAATGAAAACTAAAATGAAACTTGAACTATTGAAGACATAGAAACATTATTGGGATACTGAACAAATATTTTGTTATCAGTAATACATTCTTTTTTTTTACATATGCACTTAGTTACTATACTAAATATTCCTGAACTAATGCAATCGTTAAATTATTGGAGTGGTGCGGTACTCTTCTGCTAGGAAGTATATTTGTTATTTTTAATATCCTTCTTATTTATTTTCAATTTTTATATCTGTGTATTGGATTTCATATGCATTTACTTTAAGACATGTTCGTTAACAATGGACACTTTAAGTATAATATTTAAAACTAAACTTTTCTGAATATAAAAAAGTACTAAATTTAGTGAATTTCAACACGAAATTTAGTTTTTCGTGACAAATTATATTGCATTTTATATTTAACTCAATGAACACATGCATTTAAATCTATTGAGTTACCCATTGTATTAGAGACTATTTCAATTGTGTTTCGAAAATCATTATAACAATAAAGTAGTACAATTGTGTAATTATTAGAAAAATTAATTAATAGAAAAAAAATAGAGCGAGAATTTTTTTATTGTATTTTAAATATTTAGGTATTGTTTTAAATTATGTAAAATAACAATTACTTTTCAAAAATAAAACAATCATTTATGAGGAAAACCTGGATACATCACCATTTGGCTAAAATTGTTGATTTTTAACTCTTAACTTTTCCAACGATGTATTATAGCTGACACTCGTATCGTGCCACATGAATAACGAAAAAGCTTTTACGGTTCTCGTTCTCAATTTCCTCTAGGAAGTTTGTTTTCTCTGTCAGGAATTGTACAATCATTTTTAGAAACTACAAATAAAGGATGTCTTTTGTTCCTTTTGAGTAAGACATTAAATATGCCATCAGGACAATATTATTTGTATGTAAATAAAACTGTTTATTTTTTATCAAATACAAAAAATCAATAGAGTAATGTCTATTAATTAATTGTTTTTATTTGTATACATAATTTATACGCAGTTTGATGAAATCAAAGGATGATACAATTAAATTATTGTTTATATATATTTAGTCACTAAATATTTTCATTTTAGAATAGGGTACCTGAAATAATCATATACAAAATATAAGAAATCATTCCAGACAATGTCTAATTTAACCTATTACATTGATTAAATTGTAATTTATGTAAATTCTAAATCCTTCGTTAAGTTTTGTCTGTAAAATAAACTACATGTTAGAAGTACAAGTAGGCTTTTGTCGATTTAAATAGGTTCGCTGGATATCTATATAGGTTGAAGATTATATATATTTAAAGAAATAACATAAAGTTTGTATGTGTGTTTAGAAATTCTGTTATTATTTTTAATTTTACCGAAATTTAATAAATTAAACATTATTTTCCCTCAAATAAGACGAGTTCCACTGTTTGATGTAAATATTTTAAGAAACCGATTACTTTTTACGTAGCATTTCTATAAAAAAAAAACATATATTTCCTAATCTGTACTTCCCACATTGTACAAAGATTTCCTTATTTATCAGATTTTGAATGTTTTTTTAATAAACGGATAAATGAATAAAACCAATACAAATTATGTATTTTCATTATTTCCGTCTTCCTTATCAAACTAATAATTTATAATTAGATTAATGTTTGTTCTACACTGAGTTACAGCTGTTCAATGATTTAAGCGGTATTTTTGTGTGTAATCACTTTTCATCCATCACAAAAATAAACGGATATCATATTTTACGTACCTAAAATAAAAAGTTCCTTTATTTTTTGTTTGGAATTTAACGTTTCAAAATAAAATAGGTTATAATTGTCGTGAATATGCTCCTTAGTTGTAACTAAATTCATCCTATAATAATGATTTTGGTACTGTTACACCTATACTGTAAATCTTAGAACAAATTGTAGTAGGTAGTATTATTCTCAATTAGTTAAATTAAATTTCAAAGCTTTGTGTTGTGTAGATATTGCAACTATTGAAGTCAATGCAATATCCTATAAATACTTAGCAGTAATAGGAGGTAATGTTTTTTTTTTTTTTTTTTTTTAATAATTCGTCTAAGTGGAGAAATTTACCAACGCTTGAAATTTATGTTCATAACATTCAGATACGTTCCAAAGTTCGTATTAGTAAAATTTATTACGATTATTGACTAACGTATAGGTCTAAATTAAAAAAAGTATTCATTAATGATATTTTTACATATTCGGTATATCAGTAAGTTAACTTTTGTTATTAGTACATAGACAAGAAGGAAAACTGTGATAAATTTTACACGATCCAGTAACAAGTGATTTAGAATTATTTTATAATGTTTAGACTAGTGGAAAATATGTCGTTCCAGCATTTGCTAGGATGTCTCTAAAGGGTTGTTTAGGCTGGAATAAATCACTCGTCTTATACGTTATCTTTTAAAACAAGAATTTCTTTGACACATAATACGCTACCTACGGGAACTAACTTATAGGTTGATAAAATGTGTTAATTATTATTAAATAAATGTAGAATAAAATGAATGTTCATGTATTATTGTTTATAATTACTTATATAGACGCGTGAAGTTCTTTTCTAATTGGCAATATTGTCATATTACAATGACATAGACTACAAAGTGAAAGTATATCATAGAGTGTTTTTTAAGCAGGAGAGTGGAGTTCTTAAAGTTTTTTTTATATTGATCTTACAATGTTATTTATATTATAGTACTAATCATGTTTATACTATATAAAACGGTAAAGGAATATTTTCTTTTACAGAATAAAGTTATGTTTAATGTTCATATCCATGAAATTTAAGTGTAAAATTATTTAATATTTCTGGGATGGGAAATATTTATTAATTGACGTCAATGGTAAATTTGTAAGTTGATATGTAAATTTACATAAATTTAGATATGTAATCTTTGTAAATTTGAAATGTAAATATATAAATATTATCACTGGTATAAAAAAACTAATGTTTACATTGCAAATTTAATTCAGATTATTTGTTTAAGTCGGATTCAGAACAATAGTCTTTTTTTGAACTTTTTTTTTTTTCGAAAATTTTTGTGTCGTGAACGAAAGCAGTATAATTTAAGAAAAACACATCGAGTGGCTGCATTTGTGTTTCAAACCGGAGATACAACGCTACGTGTTATCACCCTAAATAGGTTCACACAAATATTGTAAGACGAATGTTGTCCTAAATTGTGCATTTTCTATTTATGTTATAGACTAAATACGTGCGAAATCTTTTAACAATGCAGTTATTCAGTACCAATTGATTAAAAAAACAAATATTTGTTATTGATTTCAAAGAACAATATTATCCTCGGTTGATATTAAAAAATAAAATAAAAAAAATGCTATGGATTATTAATCAAATAGACATTTTGGTTTTACGTTTTTGAAATAAATTTATTTTATTGGTTATTGAAAAGAAAAGCAGAACATTATAGTTTAGGTTCAGAAATGTTTAAGTGATATTTTTTGGACATATTACGCTGTAATGAGGAGTATTCAAAAGCTTTAATTAAAATGGTGATTCAGAACAGCCTACGCTTATTTTTGAATTTTATATTTCTATTATTAAAGTCATACTCCTACTATAGTACATTTTTCTACTAACCGGTTAAATAATATTCTTACCTAATAAATAAAAGTTCTACATTATTATTCTATCTATATTTTATTGATCAATTCGATTTTTAGTGGAATTATAAAAATATGATTATTAATAATTATATTATTTTATATTTCTTTGCGACTGTACGAGTGTTTTATTATAATATCCCATTTTATACCGACTTAATTTTAAGATCAATAAATATCAGAAAATATTAACCAATACGCGGATTAATTAATATATACAAAGACATTGTTACAGAAATTTTCTTTGAGAAAGACATATTTGATATATTTTATGTAGATCTTCATATAACGTAGAATGTTGTAGCGAAAAATCAATAGGAATTGTTAAAAAGATTTAATATCGTCTTCTTAAACGAATCTTCAAGATTGGAAAACACTTTTAGTACATCCCTCATTCAATTTTCCGCTACAACAAAACTAATAAATTGCAACTAAGGGATGCGTACGTTAATGCTATAAATATTACGTTATTGAAGAAGAATGAAGGATTTTCTATTTGAAAGTTTGGGTTTGCGCTATCTCCAAATGCGTAATGATAATTTCGTGTAATACACCTTCATGTAAATATATGCAGGCATATGTAAATTAGTTGTTCTTGCAGTTATTTCAATTAAATTTAGTATCAGGAGAATTATATTGCTTAATATAACTTTATGTATCTTTTAATCTACATTTCAATATTGTTGCCAAATAGTAGCAGTATTTAAACTAACAATTCGGCGTAGGTTTTTTAATATATCGAAGAGTTATGAAGGAAATATATATTTATGAATACAATGTTTTAATAAAACTAATATTATTTTTTAAAAACAAATATATATATATATATATATATATATATATATAGCCTATATATATATATATATATATTATATTATACCTAAACCTCTTCTTGGTTGGTCAGCTGACATTAACATAATTGTTAAATGGGAAGCATGTATTGAGATGTCTATAAAAGAGAAAGTAAAAAGAACAAGAATGGATTTAAGAATGGTTTATTATATTTTTTTAGTAAATTGGATTGTTACAACTATTTATTGTATGCAATTAAATTATGTTATCACAAATCAGAACAGGTTTTTAATATTTTTATATTAGTTTTACACGAAAATACCTTCATTATTTTTATATGGTTCAGTTCTGGACCCATTGAGAGATGGCTACTTGGATGGCATTCGCCTTGTTCATCTCCAACCACTCCTTGGTTACGATGCTGTTACAGAACACAACTACAGCTCCGGACATCAGGTGGCAGCTGGTTATCCTAAAGTTATTAATTCGCCCCACCACAATTATCTGGTTTCAGCTGCTGTCGCTATTGATGCTCCTTCATACTTTCAATTTAGGATATATTAATATTATACATTAAATACGGTAAACATAGCATGACTGATGAATTTACATGATTTATGGGATTAGGTTATAAATAATAACAAACACCAAAATTCGTTACGTATTTAAAATGTTTCTATATTTTTTTTAATATTTTGATAAAAGTTACCCATAACAGTTGTCATTGTATAAATAATTAATTGTATTTAACTCTAAGACCCAGCTAAAAATCTGATACAATTAAAGATGAGACCAAATTTAGAGAATTTTAATTGTTCTTACTGGTCTGGTTGTCTCATAATGTATTATGTATTTTGTACGATTTGGTTTCTCCAATAATAAAAGCGAATATTGGCATATATATATATATATATATATATATATATATATATATATATATATATATATATATATATATATATATAAAGTTAAATGCTTGTATATAAATGGGATTCAATCCCGCAAGAATCTGTTGGATATTGATTAACGATATAATCGTAAATAATATATATATATATATATATATATATATATATATATATATATATATATATATAAAGATAAATGCTTGTATATAAATGGGATTCAATCCCGCATGAATCTGTTGGATATTGATTAACGATATAATCGTAAATTATATATATATATATATATATATATATATATATATATATATATATATAAAGCAGAGAAAACGTTATACTAAAAATATTCACAAAGTTCGAAATAGTTCTTATCACAAACGAATGAGTAAAATCGCTAAAAAAATAAACGTGTTCAACATTTCAAATAGCGATCAAGTCTTCAGTAGTTTTGGCCATTGATTTAATATGACATAACCCACTGCACGCAATGTATAGATTATTTTATTTAGTAGAAAAACTCTTCTAAGAAATGGATACGGATTTTTTTTTGTAAACATTCTTTAATTATATTGTTTATTAAGTGCTGCGAGTTTGAAAAAGTTATACTCGAGTCTGAATTATGCAATCCTTTATATTTTGGTATCTTGTTAAGTATTTAGTATTAGACGATTTGCTTAGCAATTTGAAATATCCACAAAAATAAAATTTATGAGTTTTTTTAAATGAGAGATGATCAATTTATTTCCTTTATAAAAATACAATAACATCGTTATCTACAAGAAATTAAGTTGGCCATATTTATCAGTATTCGTGGCATAATATTTATATATAAACAAAAAATAAAATTCACTTAATCTTTGAGTTCAGTATAACAATTACAAAACTCGCATTCCACAGCGTCTGTAACTTAATAATGAATTTAATAAAGTATTCTTATTAATATAGTTATACTCATCTCACAAAATAATCTTCTTAATTATTTAACTTAGTAATTACTAACTAATTATTAGGTTGGCATAACTAAAATAATAGGAAAAAAAATTGTACTTCAATATAAGTACAACTTATTAATCAAATACAAGTTCATTTTTATTAAAGAAGGGTATTTTTTTAAATGTAACATCATTAACTTAAATAACAGCGTTTAAGCTTTTAAACTATTTAAGGAAGTTATTCCAATTTTGGCAGGATTTTATATTACGTGGCATTTGGATAAACAAGCCAAATATATTAAAATGAGTGTTTAAAACAAAGCTTTGTTAACTTTTTGTAATCGGAAAATTCTTTGAGTGATTTTCTGGATGTATAAAATAATTTGATTGTACCAGTGTTGCTACTTCTGATTTAAAACATTATTTTTTATTTTATAAATAAATAAATGGTGGATGGGCAGTATTTTTGTTGAAGAAAATAATGGATAAAAGCTTTCAATTCTAGAACGCCATTATCAGTTTTTAAATATAACGTTTATTAGCCCCTCCCCCCCCCAGCACTAAATATCATATTGTAGCCTGGAGTTAATTAAAGCAATATACAGTATTCTGAATAATAAAAAAAAAAACATCGATATTCCTAAAACAATAAAAAAGTTCTGCTTTTATTTTCGTAAGTATTGTTGAAATCTGTTTTTCAATTTAAATCTTCATCTAAAATTACACCTACAATTTGTAATAGTACAATTTGAAACTTCGTAAAACAGATCTTCACAAAAGTCGAATCTATTAACTAAACAAAAATTAACATAAATTATTTTCAGTAACATTGATTTTCATTTTATTTCTAGAATACAATATTCACACCATTTTAATATCATTACTTAGGTTAGTCCATATATCTTCAACACTTTTTTCCAGAAGAAAAGAAACATCATCTGCAAAAGCACTTGCACGCCCACGACATGCTTTGTAATTCGTTAATAAAAACCCAAAATAAAATGACTGATAATACCGGTGACTGAAATATCCATGCTTTGAGTAAGTTGTTTGCTCAAGTGGTCTGCAATCTGACTTTTTGAATTGTATTACATAGAAAACTTCAAACCAATCGAGGAAGTTCCCCTGGACTCCAGCTACCTTAAAATTTGATAGTAGGATTGAAAAACGTTTTAATAACAATAAAAAGTCCTGTTTTTCTATTATGTGAATTAAAACTGTTATAGATTTTTCAGTTACTGTTAATTTGTTAATTTTATCATCTACCGTTCCCATTCACATTTTCTTTCTATAACTGGAATTGAGAAGGTTTGAACATATCTAATTTGTCTAAACGGTTACCAGTTTGATTTTCATTTATTTCTCAAATTTTTATATGTGAAAAATAAAACAAAAAATATACTATTCGGTCTTATATTATTAACTTTTAAAGTAGAAATTTATATATTACTTACGAATTTTAATTTTATCTAGAAAAATGCTATTTGGAAATCTTAAGTTGATTATATGAACCAAACTGAAGATATAAATAAAGTTAACAATTTAATCGTATCTACAGAAATGTGGATTTCTGCAGAAAATAGTTATCCACAGAAAAACCTTTTGATTTTGATTTTTATTCATTTTTGATAGTAATAAATTTTTCTTATCACCTCAATAAAAAAATAGTTATTTCGGTGCGGGTACTTACAAACTTTGAGTTTGGAGGAGCTGGAAGTGCGGAGTAACTCAGATCGGCCTGAATTTGTGTTGAGATAAGACTAGCATTTGATACATTTTTGGGGGTTCCAACAACCTTGTTATTAATAAACTATATCTTATGAAAGTGTTTCCTGCCGACGCGCCTATCATATTATTTATAACTTTCAAATACTTTGAAGAATCTCTATTACATTTTTTTGTTACATTAGCAAATAAAAGAATTTTTTAGCTGAATCTATTTCACAAAATGGTCTGAAAACTGAGCCTTTCGATGTTTTTTGGGAATATTATACAGTTCTTTACGTTTTTGTATTTTGATGAACAAATGCGAATTTATCCATGGGTTAAAAGATTTAGTCTTTAATAAGTTTTTTCTGATTGATATCCACCTTACACATATTTGAGCACATTCTCTGGTAAAATTACATTATCAATTTTTCAATTACCAGAAACACAATGTTATTTTCAAGAAGATTTTTATTTTATTCTTAAAACATACAAATTAAAACATACAAACATACAAATCGTAGGCTACAGTTATTTCTTTACATTTTCAATTTTATTATTATTATTTTATTTTTTTCATTTTCGTGACAGGTTAGCAATTGGATGAAAATATTAATTTACTTTCTGGTAAAGCCCTTAACCTAAAAACAAAATCTCAACTATGATTTGATAAATAAGGAAAATTTTTCTTTGAAAAATAATTGGATTAAGTACCGTAATTGTGCATTTTAACAAAAAGATAATTATAATATTAGTCTTATCTTCAAACAATGTAAATTTGTTGGAAGTTTAGCTCAATTCCATTGCCTATTTACACAACCAATTTTCAAGAGAGCATCATTTTATGTATACCCATGTCCTCTAGCATACATTCGCGAGGTGTGAATATGTACTGTGGTAAAAACAGTTCAGATAAGATGAGTAGATATTTTATTTTCCTATGACTGTATTTCCACGATGAAGATCTTGATCCAATTATTTATTTGGAAATATATTATATTTATATCAGGTTCCTATTATAATTTTTTTCTATTTACCAAACATTTTCCAACATTCCACTAAAGTAATAAACTGAGAACTCGATAAAACTAAGAACAATAATCACTACCAGAATATTGGACTACATTTGAAGCGCGTCTTCAGTAATGACAAATATTTATTTCATTAAAAATAACAATAATTCTAATTATTTTCCATTATTTATTCTAATTCTGAGAATATCATTTTAACAGGTAAGGTACTTGTAGGTAAGATAGGATTAGTCGGGGCCTTGATTATCTTGAAACAACGTCTTAAGATGAATCAAGTTTCAAAGTAATTAGCCGTCTCCCGTCAACCCTACACCTGTTACTCTCCCTATTAATGAATAATAACTAGATACCGATGCTTTAGTTGATGTTAATAAATAGGAAATAATTAATTAGTAAATGTGATAAATCAAAGCTATTTTTTAGAAACCACTAAGTTTATATACTTTTAAATCACAAAGTAAAGAGAACTTCAACAAAACAAGGATAGATGAATAAAGGTACGTTGACACACAGATAGCTAGGACCTTTTTACATAACTGAAATTTGACGGAAAGTGTCTGTTTAGGTATTACGGAAATTTTGAGTTTAAAAATTCCATATTATGTTAGAGACCATTAAATGTCAATTTCTCAAAGAAACAAAAATATAAAAGTAAGTAAATAAAAAGGCTCTGCTCACCTAACGTTCAATATCACAAATTATATTTTACAGAGAAATCATGTTAATTTTCTTCTGCAAAATGATTAAAATAATGACTACTATGCGGTAAAGTGTGTCGTGAAATCAAAGTATAGTACTCTAACTTGAGCAACTTATTACAGTATAAAAGCATGACCTGCAGCTTGTTGGTAACTATAATAAAATCCTTTATTGGTATTTAATAGCATGTGTTGCTTTTTCCTTTAATATTCATATATATATATATATATATATATATATATATATATATATATATATATAGGCTACTATAAATAAATCCCATCATTGACAGATTTTATATCAAAATATTTTGTTAAGTATTTTAAAAAGCTCATATGATTTAACTTGTAATATATTTAGTATTACTGAACAAGTTAAATAATATATTTAATCTTAAGAAAATATTGGCAAAAGTTAAATTTTTAATTTATACGAATCTCCTAATTTTTAAATGTTTTTAATATAACTGTTTCAAAAACATATTGTAAACAATGAATATGTTTGTATGTATATAACACATTTGGATGTATTTGTGTATATTAAAAAAGTCTTACAAAAAAAATTATAAAAGGATTTAAATATTTTTCGTCCATTTGTGTGTATTTAACTACTTTCGTAATTACCCGAATCTTGTGGACTATAATACCTAACTATTCTTCGTCCTTTATTTTAAAGTTTAAATAATATGAAGGTTTAACTGTCATCTGCCCAAAAATGAGAATTTTGAGCATTATTTTGGTAAGTACCTTGGAAAATAATAGCCTAATAGTTTAATTATAATGTTATAATTATTAATAGCAATAATTTACATTGTAAAATAATAATTTACAAAACATTTAGTAAAACAAAACATATTTTTAATAATTTGGAAGAACTTATATAAATATTCAATATGAAATTAGATATCAGTAAAAATGTTTATAGTTTCCGTCTTTTTTGTTTTGTTTTTGTTTTATTATTTGATTTAATTTTCGTCTTAACTGAAAAATTAATTCACCAGACATTTTATAATTATAACGTTGGTTTCTTGTTTTTTTTCTAAATTCTTTAATGTACACTTGTTGTTTATACGTTAAATTTAGCTATTGAACGAGAATTTGACCTTCAAATATATATATATATATAACATGTATATATATATATTACGTATTTCTAATATTTCACTCCTTTTCGACCAGCAGTATATGTTAAGACATAATATATCTTAATTACTGTATTTAGTAATTCAATAATAGCGAACAAATAATTGCATTCCATGTTACTGTCCAGTGAGGTCTGTATTATCTTAGACACCTCATTAGTCACTGTTAACGTAACACGAGAATACACGCAGAGTGTGTTATTTTGTCTTCCTACAACTTACAATGTATTATTTCTGTAATAAGATAACATCTGTAAAGTAATCATTTAATTTATACCACACGAGGTAACGAAGACGAAAATGATTCTACACAATAAAATTTACATTTTTTTTTTTTAAGTTAAAGTTTCGTTTTTAATTAATTATGTTTCAATTCTTTAGTAAAACAATATTAAAATACAATAATTTACACCTAAGGATGTAATTATTTTTTCCTACCCTTACATTTCAAAAATGTAATCTGACTTGTCTTTACTAGAATTTAAATACAGTAGTAAAAATCAAATTGATTGATGTAGAATTAAATTCTATATTTCCAAGTTCTAATTGATAGTACTAACATTGAAATTTATATGAGCTACATTTACTAATACTGAAGGGTCTTATGTTATTTTATTAATGAGTAGTTTTTGTAGACCTTTTTTCGTGTTACCATAGGAGTATATATTTACTAAGACGAAAAAAGGTGTTAGTAAAGTAAAGCAAAGTATAGTATACCAAAAAGGTGGTACCAAAAACATTTTAAAAACCGCGAATATATGATTGTTGTAAATTGGATATTACCTCCATGTCAAATACTACTCAAAATTTTATATTTTGAGAGAGAGAGAGAGAGAGAGAGAGAGAGAGAGAGAGAGAGAGAGAGAGAGAGAGAGAGAGAGAGAGAGAGAGAGAGAGAGAGAGAGAGAGAGAGAGAGAGAGAGAGAGAGAGAGAGAGAGAGAGAGAGAGAGAGAGAGAGAGAGATTTTTTATTTTGAGTAGTATCTGACATGGAGGTAATATCCTATTTACAACAATCATATATTCGGCGGTTTTTAAAATAAGTGATTATAAATTTCGATATATTGTGTAAGATTAAGTCTTGGCATTATTATGACTATTATAAAGTTTAATCTCATATCAACACCAGATACAACAAATAAATGAAACATAAATATCTTCATGACAAATACACCTAACATAAGGCCTTATTTCAAATCTTCTCCAAACGAAAACAATTGTTTAAAAAAAAATCGTTAAGCTCATTTTTAAAACTTAACGATGACAATAGTTATACCCTACTGTAACAATTAGTATAAAGTATTTATTTCTGCTCAGTTAAAAAACAAAATCTGTTCTACTAATCATTTGAGTATAAACAAAAAATTGTTCTCTCCAAGTTGCGTCATCAGATGTGCAGCTTTAATAATTGCTCCGTTCAAAAGTTATAGTGGACAATGTTAACTAACAGCTAATTGCTCCTCTGTTAAACTCAATACACTTTGTATCACATACAAAACTATTCTTTTAAAATTACATACCTCTGAATGATTTCATATTACAATAATTAAGAAACAAATCTTAATCGTTAGACATTATTAGGTTAATCACAACTTGAAATATATTCTCTTCATAATAATATATGTACGTCTCTGAAAATGAGATGACATAGAATAGTGTATCTTAATTTTTTTTTGGTTTTTCTCGATATTTTTTTAACAACTACAACAGAGAGTAGTGGTACAAAAGTACCAATCGTACTTAGTTGTTTTGTAATATATGACTAATAAATAGTTGTATAACAGGAACACAAAATAAATTTTATAATGTGACTAAATAAATCGGTATAAAGATATTTCAATCAATATTACAATTCTGGTAGATTTTCTAATTTAAATTTGACCGGTTTCTTATTTTTTTCAATTTTTAGTACTTTAGGAAAAATGTAAAATAAGTATTTTTTTTTTTTTATTTAAAAAAAGTTATTTTTGGAATAAAGTACAAATATAAAAGTAGTGACTATCACTCAACATTATTTTATCAGGTTTCATAAAAATAAAAATAAAATCAGATTTTTACAAACTAAAAATAATTTTTATACGTTATTGTATATTTTTTTATGTATTTATTTCTGAACTGAATTAAAAAAAAAAAATACTGAGGTCCATTGATATTGATGAAAAAATAAATTATTTAATAATAATATAAGGGATGTAATCAGTATTAATTACATTTATAATCACTCCAATAAATCACAACTTATCTGGTTTATAAATACAAAAAATGTAATTAAAAAAACATCCATGCTGATTCACAAATCATATATCCTTAATGAAGTGCTGCGTAAAGTCATTAATTTGTATATGGTGACTTATTAAACAATTTACAAATTTAAATTTAAATGAACCATTTTTTAATTACTCTAATATTGGTAAGACTTTAGTGCACATTCTCTGCAACAAAGTAATAGGTCATAAAATACACGTCTACTTTAATTTCATAGTTTTACGTCTCTGGAATGTGATATAATTAGGCCTAATTTAGCACATATAAAACTCGTTATCGGAGTTGAATTCATAACTCATAAACTATTTTTATAATATTGATGTGTAAAATTATAAAAATATAGGTTATTAACTTCGGTACTTAATTTTCCATTACGGTGTATTACCACATTACTGTTATGACTCTATTTAGAAGGACCAAATTATTATGATTTGGATAAAATCGTTGTTATAAATTTCACGAAGATTTCAAATAGTCCTTTACCTGTCAGTGATCTTTTGAAACTAATCTAATCAGTGGATTTCACTTTCTAAGTAGAAGAGTTTGGGATAGATGTTGGATGATAGAGTTTGAATATTTTCGTATGATTACTTTCAATAATTTTAGATTCATATATAAACAAATATATACCGACTTGCCAATATTCAGCCCAAAATTGAACCAAAATAAATTCGATGAGGACTTTTTTCCCCAAAACTTATAGAACCAATAAGATAAGATCTTGCAAAATCTACAACTCACTGCACATATAAACAAATAATGTCGATAATCAACAACACGCATACATACATTGACGGATATTAATGACGTTATTAGATAAATTCTTCAAAATTTAATTTTGTAAACTAAAGCATTTAAGTAAATACTGCTTGCATTCAATTAACGTGAACTAAACATTTAACTTATTGAAATAATTTAAAATTTACAAACTACACATTTGAAATATCTGAAATTACATAAAATAGGAAAATCGGAATAAATAATTTTCACTGTATTTCAATTACCGTTAGTATTTACCTCGAGTTATAACATATTACTACAGACAATTATTTGTGTCTACGACTTTGAACTTCGTATTTCATTTTTTGTTTGTTTAATATGGTTAATCCAATAAAACTGACTGTAGAACTCTCCTAACCCTGAAAAGATATTTTATTGCCCGAAAGTAATTTAGAACTTTTGATGAAAGAGGTTAATTAATTGTGAAGAGGGCTATGTTTCATTCCCGATTTTCAGTTAAAAGGAAATGTGATACCAATATAAAATTCACTGTTAAAAAAGAAGAAATATATTAAATTACGTAAATAATATAATAGTTATTAGTTATTATAATTATTATAATATTATTATAATAGTTATTAGTTATAATATATTAGTTATTTATAATTAATAATGTAATTTTTTAAATATTACATTAGTAGGGTGTAATCGCATTTCATAGTAGGTTATTTAACTATGTTTCATTCCCGATTTTCAGTTAAAAGGAAATGTGATACCAATATAAAATTCACTGTTAAAAAAGAAGAAATATATTAAATTACGTAAAATTTACTTTCCACGAAAATGAAAATATATATTTTTTGTTAATATAAACAAATTCTGATGTCGATATATAATATTATTTCAAACCCAAATTTAACCTTATATTTAGATATAAAACTATATATATATATATATATATATATATATATATATATATATATATATATATATATGAAAATCTTTGGTTATTAAAAGTGTTTCTCTAATAAGGTATTTTGGTAACAATTTAGAAATACTAGCGATTATAATGTGGACCATCTATTCAACAAAATATTATATTATAGAGTGATGAGGTAACACCGGGACAAAAGAAACAAAAGGCAATAATATTAAATTATAAATATAAATATAATGTAATGTAATATAATAAGTCTTGTGGGATATATGCGGAAGTATGAGGCTACGGTTTCTAGTGCCTACACCATAGGACTTACCGTGATGTCTCTGGAACATATTATTGTATATAAAACATGTATCTAATTATGAGTATAACATTCATATTATTCGTACGAATTTTATATCACAAATTGCACAATTTAATATATAAAAATAATTATAGGAATTTTAAAGTTTAATTATGAAACATATCCGGGATGATATAATAACTCAATACTTATAAAATAGTTAATTCTGAATTAGTTAAATTATTTAATGATAAATTATTAAAACAGAACACACATTAAAAGTATTACGTCACTGCAATATACAATCGTGTGCCTAGTAGTTTTGTAACACAATTATTGTCGTTGTTTTGTGTTAAATTGCTTGATGTTTTAAAGTTCCATTACATAAAAACATGCTGCAGCTTTAATTGCAACTGTAAATGGTTTAGTAAACTCAATTACCATAAATGAGTATATAAAAATTATAACTAGCCATAAAGTCCTAGGACTAACGTATACCTGAAAAATACTTTAGTATCTAAAGAAAGAGACCTTCTTCATTCTCACCACTGCAGTGTAATGAATTAGAGCGGAATAAAGAATATTTATACATACATCCTACTATTTTTAAAATGTTTTTATTATATTTTGTATTTGTATTAAAAATAAAATGTTACTATTAAGTAATTTCTTACTGATTGACCTTTATTTCAATATTATAAATTACGTAGCACAAGTCACTTGGATTACTCTGTGACTACGATTCGATTTTTGTTTGTTAAATTTACTTTCGACTATATTTTGACGAACCCATTGAAATTAAAAATAAACAATCATTAGATGTTTTCAAAATTCGTTAAGTCCTTGTTGTTTCAAATGTATCTGTTTTACCAATTTAGCATTTGTCTTGTCTCTGCTGAGACAAGAGTTGAAAAAACTGGAGATCATTATTATTGTCTTGATTTTCGTAAATGCTGTTACAGTATAAGTAATTATACAAACATAAATTAGTTAAACACAAGCTGTTTGCTTAGAATTTACGAAATTAGTTGTGAGCTATTGATGACTAAATGTATTACTTTTAAAATTGTAATATTGCATTAGAATTCGTTACAACCCATATTGATTAATGAAACGTCTTTAAAGTCAAACTATTCCTTAAACTATGGCGTCAAACTTAAATACGTTTTTGTTTAACAAAAACTCATGTAAAAAAAGAACTTCTATATTGAAATAAATGGTAAGCTTGAACTAAAGCTTGACAGCTTAAGTGATGAACAACAAACATTAAACTGATTGGGAGACAAGAGAAGGTCTAAGTTTGACATTTTAGAATCATGTAGATATACTTACATTAGGAATCAAGAAAAAGATAATTCACTTTACTGATATAATAACAAGAAACTAAGAATCTATTTTACTTTCCCCGTTTTTTATTTTCATAAAAATAGCAGGTTACAAAATATAGAAGTCAATTAGTTTTAAATTAGACTTTTCGATGTAAATTTTTCCGATGGATTCTCTTCGTTCATACAGATGGATTTACTATTCGAATTTTTGAAATGATTTCTAAACAATATGTGTAAATATTTTGACATTTCTGTTATAATTTCGGTTAGGAATGTCTTAGAGACTTTTTTATATGATATTGTGTTTCTTTCAATCATACCTTTTAAATGATATATCACAAGTTAAATGGTTGCCATTAAAAACAATAAATTGGTCCTCCTTAGCCACTATTAAAAGGGGCGGGGGATGTAGTTTATATTCACCATGAAATGCAAGAAACTATGATAATAGGTAAGGTGGAGGTGTTCTGTTGAAGTCTCAAAGGGTTTAAATTTTACCTAGAGGATCACGATTTATTTCGCACGCTATATAATATGACTTACGTTTTTGATCAAATAATTCAATACGTCTTAAAATACATGTATTGCTCATGTAGATAAATGGAAGACGTCACAAGCAATTTACACAGAGTGATAATTTAACTGGTATTCAAAGCGTAACAGCAAACCTGGTTTTTCCTTTCTCTCCGTACATTAATTAATATATATATATATATATATATATATATATATATATATATATATATATATATATATATATATAAATAATAATAATGATTTTTTATCATTTTTAAGTAAAGGTTTTACAATGTTTTAACGTTATATTATTTTTAAAAGTGTTGATTAGTTGTAAGTAAATGCGAACTATAATAAACATCTCGGTACAAATGATTTTTTTCCTTTCAACACACCTTTACTGCAGAACTAATTGCAAATAAAATAAGGCCACATTATTTTAAATAACTAAAAAATAAAGTTGAAAATAAATTTGTAACAGAAAAGGTTTATTGGATTGCTTTATTCTAGGCCATGCAATATCGTATACAAATCTAGAGGTAATAGAAGGCAATAGTTTTTTATATAATTATATTTACTCGTCGAAAGTATATAGCAGCTTTAGCCGGAATGTCTCTAAAGGGTTGTTTAGGCTGAATAAATATTTATAAATCACTCTCATTTTACATTTTCTCTTACAACAAGAATTACGTTTTGAAATAATTCACTATCGTTGGGAAGTGTAGGTGTAAAAAAAAATTTAGTATCAATAGAGTTTTTAAATAGTAACTCCAATTATAAATCAATATGTAGAATATCTGTGTCGCTTGAACTTCTATTTAAATTGCCAATATTCTCATATTACAATAACATAAATTATAAATAAAAAGTATGGCTTTCAATGTGTACTTATTAGTAAAGGGCATTTGTTCAACTTTTTTTATATTGATCTCCTTATTTTCTTTAATAACATAATACTATATAAAGCTTTTATGTTAATATTATCTTTCGCGGAAAGTAATGTTTAATTTGCATGCTGATATTCTTGCCTTTATAGTGCAAATGCAAAAATAAATTATTTTACTACTAAACACAATTATTATTTAAATCTAAATATCGGTGTACAATATGTGTATTTTGTAATGTATAAAACTATATAATATGTCTTGTTTATTATCTAGTTATTATCTATAATTTGTAAATCATTTTTTACAATTGTTTAAACAGTATTAGAAGTTGTTATGGTTTTCCCAATATTATTTACGTCATTTTGTTTCCTTATTTATTTTATTTTAAATGAATGCAGTATATTTGAAGTGCAAAAAAATCCTATTGACTGTACATAATGGTTGTAATAGTTTCAAGTTAGAGATACAACGTTTTGTGATATCAATCGGAATAGGTATCACACAACTATTGTAAGATGTATGTTGGCCTAAAGTGTGCAACTGCAAGTTATGTTATTGATTAAGTGGAGGCGTAATCTGTACATGGCAGTTAGCCAGTATCAGTTGGTCAAGCAGAAGTAACGTATTTTGTTACACGTAAGCCAGTATTATACGTAATGTGTGTTATTGAATTTTAAAACCTATAAAACTCAGTTGATACCTAAATAAATAAAATTATGAATTATTACTCTAGTAGAAATACGTTAATTTCTTTTTTTTAAAGGAAAATAAAACCACGATAAAAAGTTAGGTTCAAAATAAATAAGAAATTTTTTTGATAAATTAAGAAGTAATTTGGAGTATTTTAAATTATACATTAAATTGAAGTTTCTCAAAGAATGGACAATATTTCTATGTTAGTTCTGTTTTTTTGTATTATGAGAAGTAATTAAAGTATGTTTCACAAGGTAGTAATTTTAGTGACCTGTTAAAATATTCCTCTTACAAAATTAATACAATTTTTATCTATATATAAAAAAACTATTGTGGTAATTAGATATGCAAATATGATTATACGTAATTCAAATGTGTTTCAATGTGTTTATTAATAAATCAGTTTTAAAGTTAATATAAATTAAACAAAACAATTTTAAACAATAAGCATTTGTTAATAATTCATATTTAGAATGGCATTCGGTTTGTTAACAAAATGTATTTGTTAAACATTTAGAAAGACATTTTTTCTTAGCTTAATGTATTTCGTCACTAATATATAAATCAATGTTTAGAAAAAAAATAATAAATAGGAATCATTTAAATGAATTTTCCTTTCTTGAATATGGCTTTCTTTAAATGGATTTTGGAGATTGAAAAACAGTTTTAGCAGAACCCATCTTCAATTTTCTGCTTCAATAAAACTTAGACATTTAATCTAAGAGATTTTCTAGGTTATTGCTACAAATATTCACTTATTGGAGGAGAATGAATTATTTTCAGTTTAACAGATTGAGTATGCTTTTATGTCTAACTCCGTAATGATAATTTATCCATTGATCTTGGATTATACATTATTACTTCCTACGTGTAATTGGAAGAAAACATATATTATCACATTTTTATTGGAGTTATTTTCATTAAATTTGATAAAGGGTGTAATTTTATTGCTTACATGTGTCTTTTCGTATCTTTTTAAGCTATTACATATTGTTATTGTTGTTGTAAGATATTAGAAGTCTTTTAAAATATTTTTTATTAGGTTTGGAATATAACGAGTTGTGTAGGAAATTTATATATAAGAATAAGGATACAATTATTTACTAAAATTTTATAAATATATATGCACATATATAGAGATACATTAGGACATGTGGGTAATTATTTGACAAAAAAATAAACTTGTGTTTCTCGATAAATAAGTTGCAAATAATATGAAGTTTAACTTAATATAATTGTATAATTAAGTGTATCTAATTGTTATGATAGTTACAGTGTAAATTTATTTCGGTATAATTTTTATCTATAGCAAATACAATGTGTTTTATTATTTTTTTGATGTAAACTTACTAAGAACACGCCCGCATAAGAATACACACTCGCATATAATACCCCCCCTCCACTAAAACGTACACACAATTATTCTGGTATATAAGAGTATACTATTGAATACTTTCAATGAAGGAGAGAAAATAATAATGTGAATAACCTCTATTATGAAACTTTATTTTGCTTGAATATATAACAGAATATTCAATCATCTATATTATTATACATTTTAAGTATAATAATCTCCAGATGTTAAATTTATATAAAACAATAACTATTATTTCATAATAGAACGATTTATAAACAATATCATAAATTACATTCTTTAAATATCATTCACAAGCTAAATGACACATATAAAGTTTATTATTATTTAATTATTGTTTAACTCCTGTGATACGTTTCTGAACACACAAGTAGAAAATGTTATATATTAGGAATCCCTTGAGATATTTTACAACAAATGAGATTGCAAAAAGCTTTTAGCAACAACATTCGGAAATGTACTTCCGATTTAGAAACTGTTTGGTTCGTGTGACTTCTCAACTTTTAGAATTCCGAAATGTATTTAAGTAATATATTTAAAGTAATAACAAAGCATCAATGAAATTTCGTATCAAATGAGGATTAGTTCTTAAAAATGAAAATATGGTGCTTATGAAGCTTTGTCATTTTAAAGCACTTTTTTCCATTGTAATATGTAAAAAAAAAATAATAATATTAATTCAAACAATAATTTCGTATGTATACAATAATTTCATCAACAATATTGTTTAGTAGAATATTCCAAATAAGATTATTTTAAAAGAATATCAGTACACATAATAGTTGATGAAATTATCATTTTCTTTTTGATTAAAAAAAATAAACGTAATTATCATGGTTTCCGTCCTTTTATAGGTACAAAGTAGGCTTTAATAAAATGTTTGTAATATTTAAGTATTTGTAAACTTCGAATAATTAAATTATCATAAGACCGAGTTACCCGCTTCTTTGCTTTCTTTAATTTTACAAGGTACAAGTTGATGTATTATTTAACATTTTCATAGTTCAAATGCGTTTAATGACTCTTTTGTCTTCCATATTGTCAAAGTATTTTGTGTAAAAAATATTGGGTATGAATTCACTGTCGTGGATATATTCCACAGATTTGTTGTTTATTGTGTACCAAATAAGTGCAATACTTATTTATCTTTTTACAGACTATTCTCGGATGTAGAGACCATTCCTCTCTGCCAACACAGTTGACACGATATGGTGACACATAATCTAATTTTTATCATCCGTTTCTAAAAATATCTATTCGAAAAATATAGATATATTTGCTTGACTGTTGATATCGCGATAAACCCGCACACCGTATTCTGTAGGCCAACATCCTGACATCCATAAAGAGGAGCCAGATTCACTAATACAGTAGTTCGATGGCATCACTCTGACTTTCTTTCATAGCACCCAAGTACACATTGAGGCCGCACTTTGAACTTCATACACGTTTCTAGTAGACCCTTGTGTCTTTGACAACTATACTACACATCCATATAAAATAATTAAACAAGTTATACATCATCGTTGTTGGAATAAAGCCGATGTATGACCAGTTCGCCAAGTGTACACTAAATTTCACCTCATCTTCATCAGCGAAAGTTATAAGCTATCGATAATACCTGTCATATGGCTACCAAGTCACCCTATCGTTTAATCTTATTCACGGTTACTTTAATTCTTTATGCTCACTTGAAACTGCCCGCAAAAACGACTTGTCCTTTTGTACACTCTAAGGTCATATGTTTGGTAAAGGGCGTTATTAGAGGATTGACTGCAATCCCTTTCTCCTTACACGTTCCTTCTACAGGTGGCGAGGTGTTTGCCTCTGTTTACTATAACAAAATCATCTGGATACACTCGACTATACATTCCTTACTTATTTATAATTATGAACAAGATATCAGCTACTGTGTCTAACAATACCTAAGACTGTGCCTCTTTGCTGATTAGAATATTATTTATCCATCTCACAATAGTTCCCACAGCATCTCTGGCTACCAACTTTGAAACCATCGAGTTAATGTTAGTGTTATCGAATATGTCTTCTAATGCACCACCTCTCGCAGCGTTTGACGGTAGGTAATTGATTTAAGTGCATGGTTTGTTGACAAGTGAGAGGAATGTACGATCAATTTACAAGAGACCACAAAATAGAATTATTCTATTTCACGATTTTTGAAGCAACGGAATTGATTCTATAAAATAAATATATATTTTGATTAAAGAGATTGGTTCATTAAACTTATTTAAAGTGTAGCATTCAAATCTCATAAATAAATCTGCAGACCAAATTATCCACTCGTTTCCTATAGCAGCGACTTCCGTCACTTGACAGGTGCTGGCGCGTAGCGACTCTCTCTAAAAGTTAAGCATCGCGTGATATATGGAAGCACAAAGTTCAACTGCTGGTCAGGCGACCCGATCTAAAACTCGTTGTCAGTCTACCTGTATTTCTCAACATGCACAAGAAGCCTTCATAGCTCCGCTAGTTTTTTTTTTCTTAGTCACATCAAAAATTCATGTCTCAGTTCTTCGAGAAAATGTAATATGTTAGTCTACAAATTAGTGATGTGTTTTTTTTTGTGTTCAAAAATAGTTGAGTAAATTTTTATTTTCACGGCGCAAGTTCACGTAAACTGCGACAGGATTTCCAGGTATTCAAATTTACAGATTTTATCATATCATAAATTTTTTTGTTAATGTTTTAAAATAATTTGTTAATTATCATTTATTCATTAAAATATGTATTTCATGTTTTATTTAATATTCAATGTTTTTTCTTGAAACTAAATAATTATAAAAATTTTCATTTCTTAAAACATACTTTACAAAACCTTGAGCAGTCACATTTTAAGTTTTGAGCAATTATGTGAAATTAGTGCAAACTAATGTTGAACATTAAACAATCAGAATATCTTATTGAACATGACAAATATAAAACTATTAAAGAAATCTATTCTAGATCAGAATATTCGTTTTACAGATTTTTGCAGATTTTTGCAAGTTTCATACAAGCTTTGTTTTAAACAAAACTAAGTATATATAAATAGCCTTATAATCATCTAAGAAGCTTTTAATTATAATCTTAATGAATTTCTGTGATACAATCAATATTCTCTAATTTTGACAAATAACCAGATATTTTTAATAAAGAACATTAATGCTACAACATGTCTGATTTTGCACAGACGCTAAAAAACGTGTTTTTTGCTTTAGCTAATATGCTGGTTTGAGAAACCTACCAAAACTTGTTTCATATTGCATACACCAGCAAAAGCGCATAACATGTTTCTGCCTGTTTGCAAAACACGTTTCGTTTAATAAATCAACAAATTTTCAAGTGCACAAAAGTGATGTTTTCCTTAAAACTGACTCTACAGAACTTTGTTTAAATTTATATTGTACATGTATTTAATTTGCTTCAGTGAAATGTGTTTCTTAAAGCTGTCATTTAAATGTAGTTTTGTATAGCTATTTATAAATTATATAAAAAATAATCATTGGGTGGTGCTTGCATGCAAACTTTTCGGTCCTAACAACCTCCAAGAGGTTATTTTCTAAATTAATAAAAATTGACGTCAATTTATAAATTTCTGTATTCAAAATTTTCTTTTCTTTTATAAACTTTTCATATCATAATAAATTCTTTTATTTAAAATATATATATATATATATATATATATATATATATATATATATATATTGGCCAATCTAGTATTTAAGAATTTCAACAAACAAATCCTGATGTGTAATATTTAACCTAATAATGAACTTGTTAAAATTAATATAATTTTTTTGGAATTTAAAATATCAACCTCATTTATAGAGTCTTTTCATTGTTAAATTCTGTAACTGTTTAAAAAAAAAAATATATATATTATTTAATAAACAAAAAGGGGGGGTAAATATCAGAATCTTTTCATCTTTTTTTTTTATATATATATTCTAATTTTACATTAAGGGCGTATAATCTTTTTTTTGGATTAATTATAATCCTGTTAATTATTAAGCTGTGCTCATTGTCTTTTTTTTTATTGTTAAATTTTGTAACTATATATATATAAACTAAAAAGGGGGGATAAATTTTCAGAATCTATTCATCAATTTTTTTTGAATTATTATTATATGTTACATTAAGGGCGTATAACTTTTGATTAATTATAATCTTGTTAATCATAAGCTGTGTTTATGATGATCTGTCTCAGGATGTCTTTTTTGATTTGTAAATGATAAAATCTGAACCATCAAAATTTCTTTCTTGTTAAATAAATTTGAGCCTTGTTAATTACTAAATTTGTCTTTGTCTTTTTTTTAAATTTTCTAAACATTGTTACCATTTTGGTTCCGCCTTTTCTTAAATTTAAGTCCCCTGGTAACAAAAGCTTTTTTGTAAAATAGTATTAAAGAAATTATAAATAAGAATATATACTCAAATTTAAATGATTTATTAATTGGACTCTTCTATACCTAAAATATATAATTATAATTTTTGATACCTATTTATTATATCCATTTCTTTAAAATTTATCTTATAACTTATTATTTAATTTAAATTATTAGTTCATATGCTAATCCCTCATTATAAATAATCCCATAAACATTGCAACGATTGTTTTATTATGGTAGTTTTATTAATATATTATACCTGTATTATGTTTATTTTCACAATATTTCAATGCGTTTTTGATATACATTCTATTTGACTCCTAGGTATAGCGTCATATATAAATCCAACCCAATATGACTAGTTTTGTCAACTTATGTAATTTAAATAAACATTCTGTAAATGAATGTAATTTTTATTGGATATCATTGTGTGAAATTGATTTTGTATGTACAATTAATTATATAAATACTTTGTTGGTTGCTTCACTCTTGTATTACATTAGCTATGACCGTTCACCATCACACAACTTGAAGTCACATATTTTAATTAATTTTATTCCTTATATCAGAAAGTTTGTAGCTTTTAAATAATTTTAAATTGTATACATTTTTGAAAATTGCATATTATTCTGTAGTTAAATAAATAAATGGAAAAATATATATCTATTTAATATGTTTCTGTAAATAATTTTGTAAGTTATACACTTTATTTTTTTACAAATAGTTTACGTAAACCTAAAATTTGATAATTTGTAACAAGATATTAGTCCTACTCACTAATAATCATTACGTATCGTAAAATCTTTAAAAATGTCTAAATTAATGATAATACACTTAAGGAAACAAAATTTTGTAAATATAAACGGAGGAAGTTTAGTATACAATTTAATTTACTTGAGTATGTTTTTAAAAGAAACCATGTGAATTTACTTGAAAGGAAGCTTTCGAAGAATTGGATTTGGAATTTAAGAAAACTTTTTCAATCTTGTAGCACTGCACGAATAATATTATTAGGGACAGACTACAGATAATGAAATACGACTCATGTCTAGTAAAGTTTTTTTTTGAATATCTGTAATGGTAAAATTTTTTGCTTTTACGTCAATGAACTGAAGTTTATTAATCAACATTTACATAAAACTTACAACGTTGTTTTAAAGAATAGTAATGATTCTATAACTAATAATGAATGTCAAATAAAATATCTGTGTTTAAAAGTTATACTTATTTCGTTAATATCTGTGTACATGTGGTTATTTAATATTCATCATTACGTCTTTATTTTGATATAGTCTAGACATAGGGGCGGGACTGTGGATAACTTTGCCAAAAAATATCTCTTAATTCTCAGGATTTTTTTTTTACTTTATTTTGAATGTGTTGTGACTAAATGTTCTACTCCAGGTAACCATAACACCATGGCTTTAGAACAATATTTTTTTTTATAAAACTAAATATTTTGTGAGGTTTGTTGGACAGTGGTTACTTATTTCTTTCTGCTGTGACCTAACTTCTCTGTCCAAAGTATAAAAAGTATAAATGTTTGTCCTACTCTGTAGGTCTAACATGTTTTTGCGTATTTTATAATCAACCGCAGTTACCTTCTAAAAAAAAAAAAAAAAAGAAAAAACTATACAATATATCTAGTTAAAAAATCATAATTATTTATATATTGATGTGTCCCACCAGCGGAACATTACTTTATATTTAGTGAGGATAAAACTCATTCCTATAGCAATATTTTAATCCTAAAAAATAATATTGTTAATTTATTTTTAAATAATTATAAAAACTATGAATTGTTCTACCAGATATATTAATTTTCACAATTATATAACTTTCATATTGTCTAAAATGTGTTATATGTATTATAAAAATGTAAATTAATGAAATCTTCATAAGCTTTTGCTTATGCATTATTGCTCTTTACAAAGTTATAATGAAGACATTTCAGAATCAAAATAAACAAAAATTAATAAAAGTAGCACATGACCTCATTTTGGTTCTTACATAAACACATTAAAGCAATAACTCAGAGGTTGCATTTATTATTATTTATTGAGACATCAAACATTGCAATATTTTGAAGAAGAGATATACGGTTTTCCCAACAGGAGTAAGAAATAAATGTTATAAAATTGTTACATATTTAATATAATAATTATAAATAATGTTACAATAATTTTGGAGTTGTTTTTAAAAAGCTTTTATAAAAATTATCAAAAAAAAGATTTATGTTGTTAGGACACATTAAAAGAACAACACAATTTGAGCTGCTACCCTCACAAGTGTTTTACCATGAGAAAATAATTAGGTCAGTCATTCATAGTTTTAAAGAAGGGTAGAAAACGTCTTTTCAAAATAGAATGAGAGAGGAAATTGAGAGGGAAGGGAGAGAGAGGAAGAAATAGGCAGGGAGAGAGAAAGAGAGAGACGAAAAAGGAAACAAAACTACTACATTATTTTATAATTATTTTATATTTGATAATTCTCTAAACAACGAGTCGTTTTTACTACTACAAATAATTGGCAGTTTAGTGTGAATGCAGTATTTAACATATTGTCTTCAATACCTGAATGATAAACGTCATCGTTATTTAGATTTAGAAAAACTGTCATCCAACAACCAGGAATGTGTGTGATGCTAAATATTAAATCTTGTATGTTCGTTCTATTCCATATATACGACTATGCAGTTTTGCCATGGCGACAAATAATAGGCTATTGTTAAATATTTATTCGCCGCTGTGCCCTTAATCATCTGTCGGACAAATATTTTACAAATTGCAGCAGAGGTTTTTTTGAAAGTTTGGTTATTACATTTTTATCATAACATCATTGTATCTCAAGTACCAATCGTTATAAGTAAAATGATCTAAGTACAAGTCATAATATAAACAAATTGCGACACTCATTTTACTTATTTTAGTCGATCACTTTATTCATCTGACAACGTTTTAACAATTTCCTCAAGGTAAATTTTAAATAATTGTCGATTACTGCCTTTAAAAACAGATATCATAGTAATATATTTGCAATTATTAGGTAGAAACTTTAAAACGAATAGACATCCTCAGACATGCGTGTTTATTAAATTATAATCACGGATATCTACAATATTCATATCGTACCATAAACCTTGTGATATATCACAAAAAAATATATACATATATTTCGTTTTTAATATGTCACAAACCTTATTTTTCGTATACTCAGATAACATACCAATCTATCATTTTTTGTAGTAATGTTTTTTTTTTATTTAGTAGTTAGTAGTCAATCATAACTAATTTGTTTCAATAAAAATTCTTTTTTTTTCTTTTTTCAAAAAGTTTAATCGAGTGATTGATGTTGCTATACGTTTACGAAGATATACTTATATTTAGATGTTGAGAAGAATAAAATAAAAAATCTCTAATTTAAAGAATAATATAATTCACATAATCATATCTCCAGAAATATAGTAATATGTAATCCATATTTCATACGGCTTTAAATTATGGCCTATAATTTGTATTATACTTATTATTAAATTTTCTTGAAAGTATGTCTTTTTATAATTAATTGTTAGATGTTATCTCTTTATAGTCTCAAAATGTAAATGAACACAAATGTAAATGTATTGATATAATTTTAGCAGTGGTAGTTTAAATATTTACATAACATGAAGACGTCTCTTATACGGTCTAATAGACGTCCTTTAATAATATTGCAAATTTACAGATCTTTTACAGTATTTACAGTGTTGACAATAGTAACGACGAGCTATTATTGTTATAGGACCTATTATTATAGGAACACTTATTAGACTTAACAAAGTTATGTTCCGACACACACACACACACACACACACACGCATATATATATATATATATATATATATATATATATATATATATTGACTTGAACAATAAATAGATATATACTAGAAATGAGCAATTTGCACAGTATATATATACCTTAGAATTAATATGGTTTAATTACTTTCAAAATAAATTTTAAGGTTTTCACATTAAAAATACAATGTCCCATTTTAATATACATTACTACTTTTAGACAGTGGCATTGGTGTTTACAGTACGTGTGTATACGCGTACAGTATTTACTTTCAGAAAGCCATCTAGAAGACTTAATCTACAATCAAAATAGCTCGAAATATTAAATTTATTTTTCCTAAGTTTCAAGCAGTATTACATTGCGGCAAGATAACCGGCAAAAAATAAGTCTTTTTTGAATACTTGAAGGAATGATTTCAGATAAAACTATTCCCATATGGTTGTAATGTCATCTGTATTTGTTTCAAAAATGTTGTATAATACTAATTTTCATGAACTTATAACACTATGAGACGAGATATAAAATGAATTTTGAATCACTAACTATTGGCATAACCATTAAGTCCATATAGTAAGCTGTAATTCCGCTTGAAATGAAGCCGTAAAACACAATGAACCTGAAATAACCGAGATGTATAAAGATAAAAGAGTAATAAACAATGTTAACATAAAATGGAGTTACTCATCTGAAAATTACATTCATTTCAGTCCACTATGTAATTATTTTGTTTTCTTTTTTATATATATAACTTTTTTTATTCTAATCACATTTGTAATTTTTTTTGAACTAATCAACCTATACGTCGCTCCAAAGAATATATTTTAAAACCGAAGGTTTGCATGGTACTTGTTTAGTATATATAAAATACTGATATCTAATACAAACTTAATCAATGTTATTTTTACACTTTTAATTTGAAAATACAATTGATTATATTGACAGCAACAATCTATTGTATTTCTTATTTACATTAAAAACTGAAAATATATGAAAAAGCAATTAAGATAGTGTCGTAGACAATATACATTATCATTACCAACAATGAGTAAATTGTAATAGCCTTAATGTTTGTACTTCTACTAATTACGAAATAATATAACTTACAATATAATATTTAAAATCAATATTAATTTTCAACCGTGAACTTCGATTGAATATAACATATTCTCATTTCTTAGCTAGTGCACCAACAATTAGTTCGCTATTATCTGAAATTCCTCTTGAATTGATATCATTTAACACAATAAACCAGTAATTAAGCAATGAGATGTCAAAAAATGATGTTGTCACCAAATTCAAAACGTCCAACAAGCTCGAGTCTATATTAAACAGGCCTAGTAACAAAAAGCTTGACTCAACACAAGAAATGGGAATCTACAAATTATCCTGTAATGTTTGCCCAAGTTATTATATAGGTCAAACAGGACGTCCTTTTATAAAAAAGTTTAAGGAACACCTACCAAAAAGATGTCAGGGGACTGTAACTTTTAATTTCGCAGACTATCTCAATAATAACGACTATAGGTATACAGATTTTTCCCAAAACATGGACATACTACACGTATGTAGGAAGGGCCGTTATATGGACTCATGGGAAGAATTTGCTATTTATAAAGCAGCAAAAATAGAAAATAAACATTATTTTATTAAATGACAAGGTTTCTTTCCCGGGGAATATTGTTTTCTATACACTGATCAGATGGCAAGATTGTAATCCAACCCAAAATGATAAGGTTTAATCAAGAGGAAAGGATAGACTCTTAACCTCGCCACAGCAGCCGCATTGAACGTTTACCGTGACTGGTTAGTGTGATTAGGCCTAATCAATATTCCAAACGTTTCTAAAAAGTTTAAAAAAAGTGTTTAAGTGTTTTAAGTGTGTATCGTGATGCATGTTTTTTGTGACTTTTTATTTTGTATAGGTTATAACATATTTGACGACCATATATTGATGGGATTTATGTAAATTTCTGTGATCTGAAGATGGGTACGTAGGTTACCCGAAACTGCGGTAATCACCAAGTGATTTCTGGATTTGAAAAAGACAAAAAGCAGGTATTGTACCTAGTTTTATAATTGATAAAAATATATTTCTATGTCTGGTATTACTAACATCATCATTGGGTTTATAGCAATTCATTTCGTGATTAGATACATATACATAATTTAAGTAGTTATAAACCTGGAACACATAAATTATACATCATCAGATCATCTATACAGTTTGATCACACAATCGTTTTCCTACGCTCCTTGTAATATGTGTTGCAACAATTTAGTTAGTTTTATACTTATTATAAAATAAAGACTTTTTTAAAGGTAAATCAATCCATATAGTGTATATACACACTACAAATTTAAAATAAATTTTTCAAGGTAAATGCAGCAACGATGTATTGTGTATAATCTTTACTTCAAGAAAGTAAAACGCATGGAAAGAAGATTGATTTCCATTAGAACTTATTTACAACATACTACCATTATTTTCAAATGTATTTCAATTCGTTAACATTTGTTAAACAAAGAAACACTTCTAATTATTGTGTTTTTAAATATATGTTACAGTTCTGTATTTTTTTACGTAATTGTCAAAACTTATTGATTGATTTTATTTTAAAGTTATGAAATTTATAAATGTGTAGAGGGTTGAAGTAAAATCTCAAGTATCATATGAAAATACGTTGATATTTATTTTTTATACACATAATAATATTTAAAAATCAATTATTTCATGGTTAATTACATGGCTAAACAAATATAATTGAAAGTATAATATTAGATACACTGGTTAAATGGATAGATCCCATGTTGAATTCATTAAACAATAAAATAAAATTAAATAATATATATATACATATATATATAATTCGATTTTGATAAGGGAATATAATTACGAGGTAAATATTTTTAAACAAAACAATTGTCGATGATGGACTTTAAATATTATTGCACTAGTAAACAAATCGCAATAGTTCTATTCAACACAAAGGATTAATAAGATAAAAGGAAACATGTTTTACAACAATTTATTCACAAGGCATGTTGAAATTTTGTTACTTTTAGTACCGTAGTCACTTTGAAATGTTACAGTGATTTATCTAGATTTCTATAAATGTCAAGAAAATGTGTTGACCGTTACAATTTAAGATTTTAAACGGTTAATATTATTCTACGTACCACATTATACACAATGCAAATATTTCTTGATGTCATTGTAATTTTTGTCAAACATAACAAATTGTGTAATAAAACTATTTATGTATGGACTAGAATTATAAACTAGACCAATGTTATTCTTGAAATAATTATATCAAATTTTCAATGATATATATATATATATATATATATATATATATATATATATATATATATATATATATATAAAGCTGCAAAATATTAGGGGTAAAGTACACATTCTGATTTTGACAAATAATAACTACGATTCTTAGTCAAGGTAAATTATGACTCGCAACAATATGCAGAAGTTACTATATAGTAGTGAAACAACTTCGTTTGTTTAGTATTGTTACAAGACATGAGTGAATTTTCTGAATAGTTAATGTAAATATATTTACCACACATTCGTACGTTACTGATTTCATTAAAAAATAAATAAATATCTTAAAACGTTGTGGTAGAATAAGAACAAGATAATACATTGTAACATCTAAACCAATTTTCCCGTAGGAACAAATATTCTAGGAAGGCAGAACATTACGGGATGTTTATTGGCGTTAGTTCAAGGGTAAACAGCTCTACAGGGAGTTTTTGCAGGAATCCAGGAAACCAAGTCTTTTGGAACCAGACCAATATTTTGTGAACATTATTGCTTTAAGATGCTTTGAAAACGTATGACTTATGAAAATATTATGATTGGCCAAGTTACACTAATGAATAAACGTTATATTTAATAAATATGCTTTGTTTTAAAATCGTAGATAATAAAAATTGATATAAATATTCAAGTTGTAATGGTTTAAATAATAAATATAATTTCCTGGGATCATTTGAGTGATAATGATATTTTTTGTTTTAACTCATATAATAAATACTGTTGTATTAAAGTATAAATATAATCATATAGTAGACGTATGAGATAATATTTTAATTAATATTAGTGTGATGAATTTGTTGGATATTACGTACAAATTTTAATTTACATACATTTTATGATACAATACTATGGCCGGTCTTGCATCTATCACTCAAGTAAATAACGGATGTTTCACTGAATAAATGTGATAAGAATGTAAAATTGGTTATATACAGACAATTGTGACCCTTTTTAATTCTTACAGTTTTGTTTGTAATATTTAGTGAGAATGTAAACTAATATTACATACAATTCAATATTATATTCCACACACACTAATGACTAACAAATTTTATTTAAGTATAATTTTTATTATATTGGTTATCTTATATATTTTAGTTTTATTAAACAAAAACTTTTTTAAATTTCTAGGCCTATGTTTGAATTTTTATTATTCTAAAACCTATACAGTAATATCAGGATGGTATATATTTATATCTATCATATATATTTATATATGATATATATATATATATATATATATATATATATATATATATATATATATATCAGGGAACGTTTTAATTTACATTGAATGTTTAAATATATTATTATATTTGTATATTCTTTTTTTTCAATTAAGCAACGTAAACAATACAAACTTAGGGATGTGATACTTATATTAGTAAATATAAAATATAGAATTTGGTAGGACATTTATGGAGAATATTTTCCAATACAAATATTATTAAAAGGACATATGTGAACAACCAGGGAAGGTAGTCTTATTATTGAAAATTGACACATATATGTAATATCTACTTATATTGTAATATCTAGGTTACAATATTAAATAATGTGTTAGATATATGCAAATAGTTACGGACCTACTTAAGCTGAGGCAAAGTTAATTATTCAACATTTCACATTTATTTTACTATCATAAATTTTAAGTATATTTACATATATATTTAATTCAAAATATCAATCTGAAATATACCTATATATTTATATATACTTGTCACAATTTGTATTTAAATATTTTTAAATAAGCCTAAAAAAACATAAATACTAAAGGGTCTTTTTAGATTGTTTTGACATATTTAACAGGAAATAAGACCATAGCAGCATTATCTAGAACTTACATTATGCAACAGTTTTTAATATTAGGTCATACTATATAATACATCTAATAAATATTTCCACTAGTTTTTGTTGTGGAAGACAATATTGTGTAAACACATATTTCCTCTCTTCTTGAATACGACCTTGGGTAGTAACCTACTTCCACGCTATGTGTAACATTACTGCACTGACACAGTTATGCTAGAAATCATTGTAGACGTTTATGTATAGATTATGTTGGTAGTAGTGTCAATACATGATAAGGATAATTTATAACGGACATGTCTCTCCATTTGCTGCAAGAATATTCCATCGCACTCTGTAAAGGAAGGTATAGTAGCGTTCGTTTAAACCTACTGATATAAATAGAAATATTTTTGATCAATACCGAGTTAAAGATAAAACTATTTGAATTAACGATATTAGTTTGTATTACAAACTAATATCGTTAATTCAAATACTTTTATCTTTCATTTTGGATTGATATGATTTCATTAACCAAGAGTAATTTTTTAAATTGTATATGCAATTTAAAACTGCAATTTTTGAGTTAACTAATTACACTAATGACAAATTGCAGCAATAAAGCAAAGTCAAGTGAGAATTTTGACGCCATGAGCTGGGAAGCGACTGGGATAACTCAGTTGGTACAGCAGTGGCGCGTAAAGCCAATGGTCCTGGTTTCGATTCCCAGTCTATGTCGTATATTTTTCACTTGAAATACTATTAATTTTTAAAACCTGCTGGTAAAAACGTATTAGCATTAAAATAAATAAATTGAAACCTAATGATAATAAATATACGAATAATGTATAAACAATATACTGATAAAACGTCTAACAAATAAATTAATACTACTACTTAAAATTTGTTTACAGAATCATAATGAAGCTTTCCAATATCGTGCTTAAATAACATATTCATTTTGTTCATGTTATATATTTGATTTGAATGACGAACAGAAGATAATTTGTGCAATTACAACTTCAGATAAGAAAGTTTCAGATGGCGTGGCACAATACTGAGCTATACACCTTACATTGTCAAGGAAGTGAATAAAGTCATTTTAAGACAGAGGCATATTGAGTATGGTTGGAGCCATAGGTAAGTGGACCAAGCTGTTTTTGAAGATCTTGGCGAGCGTTATAAGCTCAAAAGGTTTTAATGCAGCTGAATTGTGTACTAGTGTAATGTATATAATAATACAGTAAAAACATACTATCAGCTCAGTGGCCAGAGGCAATAAGGGTTGCTTCGGCCAACAGGAGAGTGTCAACAAACGCACTATTGGTGAATAACTCTTGTAGGTTAGTATCTCGCAAAGTATATTAAGATACATTGATTTAAAATTTGATTTCCGTGCGGAATATTCTTTGATGTTCACTTTCCAAACTTTGGTTGTGTGTTATTATTTTCTTATTACTTAAAATTTGTTTTAGTAATTGTTACAAATTTAGTTCACCATATATAGCTAATTAGACCAATTATTTAATCATTTGTCATTAATGAGTGAGTAACAGGTGTATGGTTTATTTGAGACTGCTAATTACTTTGAAACTTGCCTCCTCTCAACAAGTTGTCAACAATTAATGACAAAACTAAGTAAAGATAGATTTAACACATCGATTACTGGTACCTCTAGTGTAATTATAATTGCAGCCACTATTATTGAAGAGATAATAATTTAATTTTTGTTTACGTGGCTCATTAACTTCATACTACATAAATATGTATTCTTGTTTGATTTTGGTGATAATTCCTACTTAATGTGAAACTTATTTCATGATAGTATTTTCAATAAATTCATCAAAAATCTATTTTCCATAAAAATAAATAAAGAAATATGTGTTCTTGTTTAAAAGTTAGTACAAAAATAAAATTTACACAATGTTGTTTGGTTATTGTTGCATTAAATGATGATACTATAAAATAGATGTCTTACTTTTCTCATTACACGCTGCTCTCTTTGCATAAACACATTTTTTAAATATGAAATTTTTTAATAATGTTCTCTTTGCAAACAATAATTAAAATATACCATATAACTTTTATTTGTAACAGGTAAGAGGAAAGGAAACACTAATATTATACACATTAATTAAAAATGTATGGAAATTCGTGCAGACGTAAGTTGTTTTGTCCTTTTAGACAAGCATCAAATATAATTCTTCGAATAGTGGATCGAATAATTATCGATATTTAATTTGTAAATAACCTGGTAAATTAATTAATTGACAGCTGCTAAACCTGGTTTTACTATTATAAAATCTAAACCAGGTCACATAAATGCGTTTATGGTTTTAGTATGTATTTGTTGTACAAGTATAATAAGTTACGTCATACGTCAATTATGCCAGTACTAATATTAGGTAACCTGTATGAAATATGCAACATCAAATTCTGCATTAAAAATATTTGTACAATTTTACGTTATATTTTGATTCTTAAATAATATTTACATATTAAATGTTAACTAAAATGGCATATAATAAAATAGAAACAAAACATTTCAATTGAATCTTTAAAATTATTTATATGACCAAAACGTATTGCAGCTTACAGTAACATATACATGGCATATATATACCATGGAAATTGAAATATATATATTTTCTGCTTGAAAATATCAATATATATATTGATATTTTCAAGCAGAAAATAAAATTAATTTGTGTATTATATTTTTATGACAAATGTTATATAGAAAATCAACAGGTTAATAAAAATAGAGCTAACTCCATCGCTTGTACCATCCTTATTTTAGACAACAATACGATATTTACTAAACATAGACCCTTAAAACATATTGATGTTATTATGCAATATTTTTTATTCCTTTCAAACATCTCAATTAATTAAATTTGTGATTCATTATTGCTTCAATACTTCATTACCTTCTTTGTTCTTGTTACCACTTTTGGAGTCCCCTTAATAATTATGTATAAGAATCTATCAAATAACCTAGGTATACTAGGTCAATATTGTAAGGTTGATCGATTTAAATAAACTCAAATTTTACAAAAGGTTTCATTTTTTGTTTTCATTTTCAAATCTGATTTTAATGATATATAAATTATATCAGAGCTTTCATCTTGTACATGATTTATTTATCGTATGAACAAATTTTTAAAACAAAGTATGAAAAGCACCTGTTATGTGTCTACCAGATAAAATATTTTAAAACAAAATCAGTTTCTCTACTATGAGGGATAAACTTTTTAGTATGGCATGTTCGTAGAATGATCAGCCAATTGTTGTCGAGTCACTAATTACCCAAGTATGGGCCCACATTTTATTTGATACGATTGCCACCCAATGCGATAAATAAACAATGATAATAATTTAAGCCTCAAGAGCAGACTTAAGAGCTGAACTTACCTGCCAAATTTATGTCGACGTTGAAAAATGACATGACAAGTTGAATAAATGGAACGATTTGAAAATAAATCTAAGCACATAGGCCTAAACTAATTGTAAAAAGCTAAGAAATAATGAATGAACCAACAACAAGTTCACTGGGTGGGGCAGATATGTTGATTGGTTTTGATATTACGGAAGCACTGCCTGCAAGGATAAAGGTGGTGTTTTAGATGGTAAAAGTAGAGTAAATGTCTTTGTGTTAAGACGGCCAATGTGGAGATCTGTTCAAATAATCAAAAAACATAGATTATCATCTCATATTTCAGTTTATATAATATAATATTTCAGCTGTAATATCTATAAATATTTGTAACAAGCCTATATCCTAAGAATCACACATTTGGAAGATGTTTGTAGTGTAATTTAGTTTTACAAACTTGACATTTTACACAGTAAACACAAGTTTGTTACTGATATAAATATATATTACTCGTATATATCAGTAACAAAAATAAGGAATTATAATTAGATCTAATCGAATCTACTAATAACCTGAGATGCCCTACCTGAAAATGAACCAAAACTTTCTTGAAGAAAAATAATTAATAATACCTTAACATGTCTATACATGATCGAAGTTATGATCAATTGATCTCCAAAAATCGTAAATTTTAAAGAAATGGATATAAAAACTCTAATATAATTAAATCTTCCAATTAAAAATACAGCTTATGAGAATTATAGTACAGAATTTGCAAAATTAATATGGGCAGACATATTGTTATTTAAAAATAAAATCCGTTACTCCTAAAAGTTTTCGTTGGTTAAATAGTGTAATAAAACTAATAGCAGATATTTTCTTTTTTATTTATTATACCCAGAGCTCTTACGTCTGTATAAGATAGTTTGAACTCCACCAAACATAGATTGAAAAGCAGCTTGAAAAATCATTTTTTTATTATATACGGTTAAAAGCTCCATTCTAATCCAGATATTTAAATTGATTTATATTTTTTAATAAACCAAGGGAAAGTATATCATATTGTTCATTCAGGACGCCAAGTTAATAATATATAGAATATTTATGGAAAATAGTTCTTAAATAAAACTGATTTCATTTTAAAGGTGAAAATAATAATACTTTCTTTTTATCGAAATGCATTTCCTTCACTAGCAAATGAGAAATGCAGTTGTTTTATTGGAGCAGTCTGAAAATTAGAAGAATGTACAAAATCAAACAATACACAATTCAGAAATAACAAGAATTATTGTTTGATGATATTGTATTACATGTATCTCATATAAAAAATCTAATTTTAAATAATGTAACCATAAGTAAGTGAAATAAATGTAATTTAAAAAAATTTATGACAGTAATTTCACTATTGTATAAAATGCAGTATTTGTGAATTAAATATATGTTATTAACGTTTAAATTTTTTTTTGAGAATATACAATACATTTTATGTTTTAGAAAATATGTGAAATTAAAGGAATGACCCACAATTATTTCTTCCTTCTAATTTATCTTCAACAAATCGCTTTAAAAAATAAAGTGCAGTTAAGTTTGATGAAATTTATTCTTATATAGTACTGTACCCATTTCGCTTCAAAGATATAGTCGAAGTAGGTCGCAGCACACAATATAGAACATCTGTTAAGATACGAACTGACTTTTAAATTGATTTTAATATTAAAAGTTTAAGAAGGAAAAATGAAATAAAAATAAATATTACTTTAATAATATTTCCTTTAGAAGTCGAAGTGTCACACTAATGTAAGAATTAAATAAGGCGTAACAGAGGCATCAGGATTTATCGATGTCATGGTAATAATAACTTATAGAGGAGTAAAATTACTTTATTTTTATTCTTATCTTTAATTAGTTATTGTATATTTTTTTATTAACACTAATTTTGTAGCTATGTTTCACTTGAGGTTTACTTGTTTAAAATAGTCACCAACCACTACTTTTGGTTATTAGTTCTATGATCCAAACTAGTGTATACTATAAAACACGAATTGAAAGTCATTTTCCTCTCGCATGTTTGCTGCTGATCCTTTCTTAATGCAGACAGTATATTAGTGAACGACTCTCCCTTTTAACATTTCCTACACCCATACACCCGTTGAAGTCATGCATTTCAATACAACAGATTTAATTAACGTTACTTAGTATAATTAAAACATTATCTTATTCATTTAATATTATCATCAAAAACAAAAAATGGTAATACACATTTATTTACTTAACCGCAAGCACGTATTGACTATTACTCCAAAAAGAGTCTATAGCAAGTGTACAATACTTTACTTCACTTATGTTACTTCGTGTGACATTTCAACTTGTACTCAATATAACCCGTCAGTCTTGTTTCCATTTGAATACAAGTTTTTACAAAGAAATTTCATACCTCGCTTTGAAGTTACGATCCGGTGTAACGTATTCAAATTCCCTTTTTACATCACATGTTCTTGAACTTTTGTTCTAATAAACAATATATTTTAGCTACCTAACCTCTATTAACACTCATGTGATCATGTACGTACACGTTTATTATGAACTTCTCATCACTTACTCTCTCCAGCCTTTTGAAACTCCAATATTACCTCCAATAATTCATAGGGATTGATCGAAATTTTCTACCAAATGTAATCCCCACTGTCTAAGCTTCAGCTTCGTATTTCTCATAACTTCCAAACATTGTTTAAAATCTTTACTTATTTTTTCATCAACCACCTAGTTTTACTCATGCCGTATACGGCATGTTGTTAACAGCAATTGATACCCAGAAAAAAATGTATGACATACATAAACTCAACTTTTAATTTCAACCAAACACATCTGCAATTTATCTCTATTTCATCAAAACTTTACCCGGGGATTCACTGGCGTATGTGGATTCAACACACAGAGGAAAAAACACCCTTTCTTAACTTTATATTTCTTAGAAGTATTCTGACAATAATAATTAATAAGTACCATAATAGAGCTTCCTTCGTGAGCCTTTATAGACATATTCAGTACGCTAACTGGATCACTATCTAACTTTTACTACGTCAAAACATTTTAAGTGTAACTCTAGTTTTATGCTGTCTACTTCTAAATTAATATGACATAAAGTAATTCATGGTATTCTTAAATTTAGCAACTTTGTTTTTTTGGTTTTCAATGCAATTATATTTTCATGTAATCCTTATTGATTTCAATATTTTACAATCATACACAAATAATTTCAATTGATGAAAATAATACTCACTTAATTTATGTTATTTGCATGTTCAAGAGTAAAGATAACCTATTAATAAAATATTATTTATGTTGCTAACTGAATCTATTTGATCTTATTTGGTTTTTTCCTTAATGAACATTTCGAATTGGAACGGAATTGTGTACGTAGTTATCGATTAATATGTTCCCGCGGGTTTAATCAGCTACAGGTATAATAAATCAGATATATGAATAGAAATTTTTAATAATAAAACTCTCGCTTTGTTAACGTGTTTATATACCGGGATATAATTCCATCATTCAGGCTGAGTTCGTTCAAGCTTGAAATTATTTAAAATTCGATTGTGAAATCATAGTTTAAAAAAAAATTGTCAATTGTATACATGGCATTTACAAATGTTTATATTATTATAATAATTTTTAATAAGAGAACATTTTCTATGCTGTTTAGAACAATGATCATCCTACTCGTTTCCAATTTATTCATTCTTACACATTGACTGATTGTTCTACAGGAAGTAAAGTATATTATACCTTAAAAAAAATTAAGTTATTAACAATAACATTTTAATAAATCTTATATATATATATATATATATATATATATATATATATATATTGTATAAATTAACATAAATAAACAAAATGCCTTACTTGTGTATTCTTTAAATTAAAATTTGAGAAAACTTCGTTCCACATCTCAAATATTCTAAATATAAAAAAATAATGAGTTTTCATTTGTAGAAAATAAATAAAATTATATTTCGTAGACGTATAGGTTTTTCGTAATAATTAGCTGTTATTAAACTGTCTCTTTATTCACATGTTACTGTAAAGAATAGAAACAAACTTTTTTGTTTTGAGGGCTTTCTAAATTTTTAAAAAGAATAACAAGTAAAACCATTTTATATAAATGATTTATGGTAATTAACATGATGTGTGATTTCTTTTTACTGTGATAGAAGTGATTACAATTAATGTGTTTTTAAATTAGTGGAGTTTAACAAATATAAAAAGTAATCCCATAATGAATTTTCTATTAATAGTCCTATAGTATATAGAATTTAGTTTCTTCAAAAAGTTTAAATTATTAAAAGTGGATGTTTACAGTAATAAAAGACACTTGCAAGTGAATTTTTTAGTGTCTTATTCCTATAAATGGAAATACAGAAAAGAATATGTTATAAATAAGATGGGATTAATATCAGCATTTATATATCCCCAATGTAATTAAAATATTCCTCTCAATACATATGTATTTATTTTTACTCACGTTACACAAGAAATAGTTTTAAACGCCTGTTATTTTGATTAATAATCATTTGTCTCATAATTAAATATCTAATTTATAATGAAATGTGTTATGGATTCTTCTACTCTTTAGACTGAAGTACTTGAAATTATGTCTAGTTTTTTTTTCCATCCAATATTTAATATAATATTTTACTAATTTAGATTATTCGTGGCAACTGCATAATAGCCGTAATTAAAGCATAATATATCAATATAACTATATGCTCTGGTTATAGTTAAATTATACAGTAAGTAAACAAGAATATAAATATATATTTTGGATAATCTGTTACTGAATGTCAAAGAACGAATTACTGTGTGCCTTTATCTATAAGGCAAAATGGGTTTTTCTTTAGGGAAATTTACAGTAATATGTATTTATCCTTGAACTTGTTGAATGGTTTAATGCTGTTTATTTAGTAAGGATTTGCAAACAACATAATTATGGTTTAAATTTATAAATTGTAGATATTGTATTACAAATAGAACTAACAATTAACGTTCAATATTTCAAAAATATATATTTATGATTTTAATTTTTTTTTTTTTTTTATATAATTTCGTAATAATCACTCCTAATAATTTTATCCTAGATCATATATTACACTCTATTCAATTTTGTAATGTTTTTGTTAAATTTTCGAATAAGTAGTTTTTCATTTTGTTGTTCAGCAACATTATTATTTCTATGCTTTGGTTTTTTAATTACCAAAGCTAAATTTTCATTGCTATGTATCCAATTCTGTTTTATTTGGTTTTGTATGTTTGTGACTTTGTTTAAGTGTATACATATGTAAGTGTGTTATAAAAGCATACTTTTACTTTCATTATAAACGATAACTCATATCAACTTACAGTTTGTACGTAAACTAACGCCAAAAAAGAATGTTGAATTGATACAAGCAAATTATAAATTCCTAAAATCGTGTTTATTTTCGTCGATATAAATATACAAATATATATATATATATATATATATATATATATATATATATATATATATACATATATATATATATATATATATATATATATATATATATATATTTCATAATCGTATTATTTTTTGATTTTAGTTAAATGTTTTAAAATATGTATAATTTATAAATAAAAGAATAAATTATTTGTAACTGCTCTTATAAACCTTAAACAATACCTTTTCTAGGTACAAATATACTTTAAATTGTATTGGGTGATAAATGATCCATCTGACATCTTATAGGTATCGGGACGATCTATTCCCCGTATATCTTTTCGAGTCTACCAGATTTTCAAATTTCTTTCCGCCAGCTTAACTACCAAAAAAATGAAGTCCTGCTCTCCTGATTATCGTTTATTTCTAAGAAACAATATACTATGTAATTATATTTAACTATTTTAATAAATATCGTGGAACATTGTTCATTAGTGTAATCACTAATAGTTTGTTCACTAATTATTTAGTGTGGTAATCCAATAATATTTAACTTTAATTCACTTTCGATTTTAAGCTACAATTTTTAAATGAAATTAAATTGTTTTAATTCCCATATCAAAGAATATTATTAATAATAGAAAGCCATACACTTAACACAGAACATATTGATAAATAAAACCAATTTATAAAATATAACAGCCGATTTTTCTTATATTAACAAAAGTAATCGACAATTAATATATTGAATGACATTAATACTCTGTGGTCAACATTACAGCGTTGGTAATCTATTGCCCCTTTAAGGGTTGTTATTTGTCTTAGAATACCACGACAGTCATTAGGGGCGTTCCAAAGAGTGGAAGCAATTTATACAAATAAAATGTTCCCTCAGGCAAAACACATTCAACATTAGAGTATAAGTTCCATTTATTAAGAATGTCCAACTTTTCTTTTCAGTATTATATCGGATCCACAAGTAATACCTAACAATTTTCAATAATTCTTGTTAAAAAATAAAACGTCTGGTTAATAAATAGTGTTGTTGATATTTAGTATTAATGGCGCTTACTTTATGGGAACTGAAAACTTTAGTGACGATAATAGCTCAATAATAAAATACATAATTGAGAGAGATCCCTTAACCGATATCCTGCTTCATATTATGGCTACACAATACTTATTACTTTAGTACACATAGGTCTCGAGCCCAAAACCTCACTGTACTGACCTCAGTTGTAACTTGTGGACTAGTAAATTATATTAACTTTAATCTAATAAAGCTAATAAAAGGTATTCTCCTTTAATACCCATAGTCAAATCATCTTATAGTCTGTCAATTAGCAACTTATATAGAAATCTCCCTTTTAGTGCAAACATCAGTAGTTTCATAAAATTTATTTAATATCAGTGAAACTTTGTGCAACTAGGTTGTTGAAGTTATTCAATATTTAACTGTATAAAATATTTTTTAAGCTGTATTGATTATATACATTATATTTTTTTATGGTTTGTTATTTAATGATTTATTATTTAGACGTGCGAAGGTAGGAATAACAATATTAAATGATATATTGTTAGTCATCTCATATAAGGATTTTTTGAGGCGTTATGAAATTTAAAAAAAATCACGTTTTAAATTTTAGTATATTTGATATTTTTGGAAATTGTGTACAATCTAAACTCAATATTAACAGAAATTTGATACAAACAAACGTTAGTTATCTTTTTACTCTTATCTATCACTCTTAAAAAAAAAAAAAAAAAATACAATTAAATTTTTGTTGAGTTATATTTTTGTACAGTAAAATATTTTCTAAATTAATGTTTTAAATTTCAAATTCAATGTATGGTTTCCTTTATTTATCAATTTTAAAATTGCTTATTTTATTTTTTGTCAACAGATACAAGGTAAATGAAGAGGAAAGAGCAAAACTTAGACAACTGATCCCAGAGCTAAAAACATGATATAAACATATTTCCGGAAACGCTTTATTTTCGAGTTACGGCTAATTTCCCTCTAATTTCTTCTCCAAGGGTCAAATTATGCCTATTCAGAGACTCAAAGGTAAGGGTAAATTTGATGCTTTCATATTGTTTATGAACTGAGCAATTGAAAAAAAAAATTGGCCCCAGAAACAGTTTCGAGAAAATGGGTATAAAACACAAACATTGCAGTAAAAAAATCTCAATTTTTTTGGTTAGTTGTAAATTTGAATTGCTAAATTGTCAATAATCAAATAAAAGTTTAAGACCAAATTTGTAGAGAATTTAATTTTTCTAAACATGTTCTAAATAAAATATGTACAAATAGTAGAATACAACTACTAGTTGAAGAATATCAACTTTTTTAATAACAAAATTTACTATTTTTTTACACATTGAATAACTTTTTTATGTAGAAAATAACTGGACGAAGCAAGAAAATTCTCTGTAGTTTATGATAAATGGTGCTTAAAAGAAATGTTAATTATTTTGCGACATAGGAACGGTAAAGAGTCTGTGTGTAAAGCTATTGCAGGCTGCCAGTTTTTGTTCCTGTGGGTGATGGGAAGTCGCGTGTAAAGTTTGGTTAGTGGTTGTCGGTTTTCTGTATTTTTTGAAGGAGAGTTCATTACGTTTTCTTGTAATAGTTAAATTGAGGAAGTTTAGGGTGTTATTGAATTCTATTTCTAATGTGAATCGTTGGTTATGGTTATTCATAAAATTGTTTAAGAGTTGTAACTGCCTGTTATTTCTGTTGAATAATATGATAGTACAGTATCATCATCATATCGATGATAAAATACTATTCTATTCCCGAGTTGGTATTAAGTAGCGAAAAGTTATTAATTTTCATTCTCTTTTAGAAATATCTCTGATAAGATGCTGTACAAAGGGAGACCCAAAGGCCAGTCCGTCATTTTGGGTAAAGTTTTCGCTGTTAAAATAGAAAAAAAATCGGAGGGAACACTTCTTTGATGTGTGAGATTAGCTCCTTCTGGCTTTACGGACAAGATTGGATGATTCTACTAAATTATTCTGTAAGATTTCTATTACTTCTGGGACTGGATTGTTTGTATACAGAATCACTATATCAAATGATGATAGTGAGGATAGCCAACTTTATAAATTAAATTTATTGGTATTTTATTATATATTATATTCTCTCTTTTGCCATTAACTGTAGGCTACAATAAGTATTTGAACTTTTGTGATCGAAGTTTTATTAAAAATCTGAGATGTGAGATATAAAATACAGGTTGTAATGTTATGAGAAGTAGGTGACTGGGACATTCTTTGTGCACCCATTTCAAAGCTCATCTTTACGAACTAGCACACCATTTCTTATTAGACTCATGTCTCACAAATAGAGTAGGTGTAATGTTAAATTGTTAAGGAATTGTTCTTCCTTTTGTTTCATTTACGATCAGGTTAGACATAAAAAAAATATTTTAATTTCACTCTTTAGTATTGGTAATAATACAGAGTTATTATAAGGCCTTCATTGAAATAACAACCAAAGGTTTTATTTGTTAATTTAATTATACAAAAGATTCCTAAATGGTATAATTTAGTAAATTAAGAGTTTTATGACATTCGTCTTTGATAACAGATGTTTGAGTATCTAGTTAGTTCGTTTTATTAACTAGTTATTGTCAAAAGATAAAATAAATTATTTTATTACCCTTTTACTACAGGAATTACCTAGTCTCTCCTAACCGAAAAGAACTATCATAAATAAAAGATTAATGTAATATTTAAAACTTTCAATGTTTTATGTAAATAGTGTAAAATTTAAATAATAAAAACACATTTATCTGGTGTATATTTAGAATAATCTCCTATATAACTAGGCCTACTTTAAATCGACTACCCAGTATTTTATAAATTACATTTACACCTAATTTATTATAAATTATATTCAATTTTAAGACATTAATTGTGGAATAATTTCTTGCATTTTGATCGACGTTTTGTTACAAAGTAGAATTTATTAAACATCTAGGATTTGAGAGATTTAATATAGGCCAATGTTATAATATTATGAGAAGCAGGCTTCTGAGATTTTACAATACCTTATAGAGCCATTTCAAAACTTAAAAAAAAAAATATATATATATATATATATATATATATATATATATATATATATATATATATATATATATATATAAGCCGGTGTTAATAAGATGAACTAAATTAATATGTAAATATCTTGAATTTTTAACTCATTGTAGAGGCCAATATATTGTTAAATGATTTGTTGAATGTCATTTTTAAATAAACAGAAACATGAAACCGAATATTTTATCAGGAATATTGATAATTTTAAAATTTATAAGTTAACATATTATGGAAATAGACAAAACCTTTACAAAAACCTGGAAGACAAATTCTTTAATTTTTTTACGTGTTCTTAATTCAATTCTAAATATATACTACTGTTTGTTATGTTCATTTATTTGTTTGTTGTGTTTCCTAACCCGTTAGGCATACTGATTGTACTAATGAGCTTCTAAGCTGTTTACAGTCGGTAAACATAGTGACTGTTAATTGAATTATGTTCCATCCTTCAAATCACATAATTGTGTCCTGCGCTTCACATAGTAATAATTTTCTAAATAATAAGTATAATTTGCACAGTATAAGTATTATTAAGTATAAGGAAAATGTAAAAAACGTTACCTTGTACATCATTCCTTCTAAGTATAAATGAAAAAAAAAAAATTGTACAAATTGCTGCTAACACTAAAAATTTCAACTATTAGTTGTTAGTTACTAACACAATAATACTTGCATAGAATCATTTATACAGGAAAAGATTTAAATGTAATTGCCCCTTGGGTTATATCTCAATACCCAGATAATTATTTAGCCATAAATTCCTGTGTTGTGTTTACATTCCAAATTTTTACTTGAATTTATCTAATCAAACTTTTGTAACTAGTCCCTTAAATATACCACACAGACATACAGACTTACATGTACATTATTATTTTTTATTATTATATTTTGTTTTATTTTAATCGACTTAACGTAAAAATGGATTCTGTATCCTCATTTGTTAGTATTCACAGTCGTATTAATTTTAGATTTATTGTTTGAATATGTGATAGCTATAATTTTCGGAAATCGGTTAAATAGTTGATTTATAAGGGGTTATACAAAAAAAAATCCATGTTAATGTGCCATGTTCGTGTTCGGTAAATTGTTGTTAGATGTCTGATCTATAGGACAATATATCTCACATTTGTAAAGTTCTTTAAAATACACAAGAAAAACTGAATATCTTAAATATGGCCTTACAGAAAAATATTTGACTTAATATATAGTAGTTAAAAAGGTGGATTAAAACTTAAATGGTATGTTTCGGACTATGATTAATTGAAGAAGAGTAAAAGATTATAATGTATAGTAGCAGATTCCCCTTCCCCATATTAGGTTATATCATAGAATAGCAGCTGCCCCCCCTATTAGGTTATTACATACTGTATTTTTGACTAGAACATAGGAAAATACAGAGTTTTGACCAAGTCCCTTGGAAAAATCATTATTCATTTATATAAATTTATATTTACATTAAGTAAAAGATTCATAATCTAATCGATTTGTTGTCTCCGTGTAATTATAGAGTCGAAAGTTATAACTAATATTTTATTTCATTTACTTGCTGAATATTCATACAATTACAATTATCTGCAACCTTGCTACATGAATAAAAACAATTCTTCGAAACCCACAATTATTTAATCCTGATATTAAAAATAATGCACTTAGCCTTTTAACTTTAAATTATGCATTTTTTTTTTGGAAAATCACTAAGAGAGACGGTCTCTTTCAGTATATTATCAATGGATAAGGTAGAGCAATATTTTATCATCCGATTTTGCTATCAATTTCATTATACGAATAAAAGTAAGTCAGTACTGTTATACAAAACAAATCACTAACAGTTCAGTTTCAAACCGGTAAATTTACATTAATAACAATATATTTGTTTTTATTATTATTTTTTATGATATACAACGTATAGCTTTCTTGGTTTTAGTACAACTTGTAAATAATTTGATAAAATAGACTGGTAATGTTAACCATCGAAATTAAGACAATTATTTTACTGTCTTCTACCATCTAAATCATTTGCTAATTGCACTTTTATAATTCCATTCAAGTTTTTTTTATCCATGCAATATATATGCAATTTGCGTTTTATGGTTATTAATTTAAATATGTTTTAAATACGTAAACACAAATAAATCATAATAGAAAATTGCATGCATTTATTTTTATTCAGTCTGTGTTACATTATGCCATTCAGAAACATTTCAGATGGGATTATTTATCTACTTTTATAAATTGATATTTTAAAGTTATTTTATTCTACAAACAATTAATTGTAATCACTTTGCTACGCTTTTAACGAATAATTATAATATATTTAATCAATAATTGTATTACATTATGATGAATATACAATGCAAGAAAATTCCTGAAAACCACCATGTATTGTTATTTGAGGAATTTTCTTTCAGTGTAGTTATATAGTTAATGCGAATTTAAATTAGTATTTTAAGTTGATTATTCAATTATGTGAATAATTACTTATCTTTAAAAACTGACTTAGTGTATATTTTTATTGTAAATGTAACAATAATTTAAGACGGTTGTCAACAAATACAATAGATGAATCAATTTCATCAACAATATAAATTATAGTACGGAAACAGTGTCCAACCATTGGGGTATTATTGTCCAGATTACAATCATGATAATTGACTCCATTCTAAACCAATAAGGTAATGGGAGAGCATCCAATCCGACAAGAAGCTCTTCCGTTCACTTTACTGTTCTAAAGCAAATCGACGTAGACAGCAACTTCTATTTGGTAAATATTGATTACACAACGTTGAATCGTGACAAAATAAATATTAACATAAACACTATAACTTTAACATTCCCCTTTGAGATATCCTTATTATTAAAATAAGCTATTCTTATGTTTTCATTATTTCTTCAGTTGTTTCTCATAATTTCTAAGTGATTAAACTTTCAAAAATCTTGTTACAATTTGTTAGTTTGTGTTGAATATATTTTGTTAGTATTTTATGTTTTAATTGAGAGAAAATGGTATTAATTATTACAATAGTTAGTCTCTATTATATTTTTGGTGTATTCAATTGTTAATAAAATGAGGAAATAACATTTACAATTTCTCAATCAACTATGAGTATAAATGAATTAGAAGAAACACAATAATTATTAAGTGTTATAAAAAATGTTAGTTTGGCTGTTGTCAGTAAAAAATTCAAGGATTTTTTTATATATTAGAATTAGGGTTTGAACTTTGTTTGCTTGTGGTTGAAACACGTATCTGGGAATAAATATAAATACAATATGTAGTATTAACATAGTTTTAGAAATGTTATTATATTTTTATAGTGTAACAATTTTATGAATGAAATATTAAATAATATCAGTAAAACAAAATTAAAAATTTTGAGGTTATTAAAGTGGCTTATATATTTGTCTATGGAAATCGTTTTCCTGAACAATTTTTTTTTTAAATCAATGATATATCAATTTTTAATATCTGAAATTTTTAAATCATGAGCTCTGAAAAACTAAACTTTTAAAATAAAGCAAGAAGCTAAAATTGTAAATTTATTGTTTTGTCTTAGACATATTTTATTTAATTAACGTATCATATTTGAATTTGATAGTAGTTGCTATTACTCTAGTATAAAGAACTACTACCTACTTGAAGTATGGAATGTTAACTATTAATTTAGGAACTATGTGCGATACAACTATTTAATCATTACATTTTTACTTTTCAATGTATGCCAGGAGCATATTAGGGTTTTTGTTCTTCCTCTTAATTCTATTCATTTTCAATTGTTTTCTTTACAATATGTTGACTGGGTAAGTTCCTTTTGAATCTTATTTTGACACTTTTATTTTTTCGCGTTACGATGTGAAACTTGCCTCCGTCTTTGTTCAAGTGCGTGCTGTGGTTTCTCATTGGATGGTTCTAAGTGATGTACTCAGTTCAAAGTGTAGCTTAATTGTCTTTGTCACAAGACACATTTCTCAATAATAGTATAGCACGTTTACAGTATTCTTCTATTTGCAGGATTTCTACGTTCGTTAGTCGGTCCCCCCCCCCCAACTTTAATTCGTTTTGGTGGCACCAGTATTTTGTGTTTAAAAACTTTCAGTCTAAAGCTCGTTATATTTTAATGTGCCCCACACATGGTAAAGAAGTTAATCTATATATGAATAAAATGATCTTATTGCATGTAATTACTGTATTTAGAAAGCTAGGCAGGAAGCATGCAGCGCAGGGCAACCTACATTCAGATTGTCCTAAAACTTTAATACTACTTTTAGAGGTTTTGGTTTACACTATCGATTACCGTAGATACCGTAGATATTATTTTAAATAGGAGAATTTGGGCGATAACTTAGAATGAAGTAATGATTTTTCGAAGTCAAAAAGTGACCTCTTTGTGAGAATGTAATAGAATAATAATTGATTAATTAGGTGTTCATTTTAAATATGATATAGATAATGTTTATCACGTACGTGAACTACATATGCCTACATATTAATATCAATATTGTAGTTATTGCATTGGTTATGGATTATACAGTAATTAAACAATAATCAAAAATAAATATTATATTTAATCAGCTACTATATGACAAATTAGGCATTATTAGTATGCCTTTATCTATGAACCAACGATGGTATTTCTTTTTAAAGAAAATTATAGTAAAATGCATTTATCTATAGACAACCAATAATGATAAAATTCTGGTTATTTAGTAGGAATATTCTCGAAATATTATCACAATTCATTTTACTGTATTTATTGTAAATAATGAAAATAATTTAATAAAATTAGTACTATTTATAAACAATACACTATTTATAAGAAGAAAAAAGAGTAATATATGCAGAATAGTCCAAGCCGCAATTCTTCTTAAAAAAATATCACTCCTAACAATTTTATCTTAAAATTTTCAAACAGTCCAATATATTCTTATAGTCTGTTCGGTTTCAAAGTAATTTCACTTCAGCAAAGTGTAATTTCATTGATTTAATAATAGGCACAATTTCCCATTATGTATTCAATTTTTGGTTTCGATTTAAACTCACCCAACCCATAAAGTATGTTATAATATTTATGAAAGTCGAGTGGACTGACATTGGATATAGTAAATACCTAGTTTTTAAATTAGTGAATCTATAAACATATATTTACAAAATGGTTGAAAACATATAAATAAAAATTTATTTTATTTTAGTTATGTATTATTTTACGTAACTAGAAGTTAAAACTAGTTTTTATTTTAGTCATTACTGTAAAACTCATTAAATAGGCAAAACTATAACATGGTGTTCTTTATCAGCTTGGCAGTAATATCGTAACAGGTGATAGTCCATCACATAACTTGTTCTATTTTCTCATAACCTTTTTGTTTTTGTTTTGGTCTTCATAGGGAATTGTTTAGGATTTATCTATTCATGATATCATATAAGTACGATAAATTTTACAAATTGTCTTCCGTGTTTGCAAATTAAAGTGTAGAATATAGTGATGTTAAAATATACTACATATTCCTTTAATTGATTTTTTTGTAGTTACTTTTCAGGTTAGTTTTTTTTTTTTTTTTTGTTTTAGTAATTGATCTGGGATAATTAAATGTAGTGTTTCGTTCAAATAATTTGAGTTAAATTGATAATTTATATTATCTTTAATTTTTTTAAATATTTTAACATTTAAATAATACTATTTTTTTAGTTCGTTATGAGAGAATTGTGACATTAAAACATGTGAATATTGTTGGAGTTCCCCTGAGTAATAACATCATATTATGATACAAGGTCGCGGTGGACCTAGATAAAAAGGAATTATTAAAAACAAATTTGTTTTTATATTATTCAATTTTTTGTCATATTTACCATAGATTTATGTTTAAAAGTCTACTTGAAGTTCCTGTTATATATTTTATTTTTTTCAATTTATGTTGTAAAATTACGTTTTTAGTGATGAACTTCTTTTTCGGGGAAGAATATTATTTTGCTTGCAAATTTTAAATAACTTGTTATGGCACATTGAAAACATAACTTACATCGCGTAAAGTTTTTCAATAAACAATTGTTTGCTGATACATAATAAAAAGATTACTGCACCATGCGACTGGATTAGGATAAAATGCAATGAAAAAATAATGCTTATACGAATTAACTTTGTTTTCCACCCATAGGTAATTGGACTCTCCAAATTCAGTATTAGCTTGTATTTTAATTCAACTTTTTTCTTGTATTATTTAAATTAATCATGTTAAAAACCAATAGTAGGAATAAATTCCACGTAATTAAAATAATATCAGAACACTTTATTAGAACTAGCATACTTCCTGAAAACCTCCCCCAGATAAAATGTGTTTTATATACCTCAATCGCTAAATTAATAAAAATATCAAGTAGATTAAACTTTCAATGTAAATCTTTTACACCTAATCCCATGTCAATTGATTAATAGCAGATATTTTTACACGGTATAGCCTCATACTGTTGAACGTATTCGAGTATTGTTTTTGAGGAATAATTTTACATTCAAATTTGCATTATGACTGTTATTATTTTAAGTTAAATGTTTCTTAGTGCAATTTTTTTTATGTTATTATTTTTAAGTGTTTGTTTTTCTCTTTTTCTCTTTTATGGTTTGATTGAAGAGTACTAGTCCTCAGAATTTTAATTAAAATAAATATTAAATTTTTATTCAATCGAGTTACTCTACGAGGTGTAATATTTGCTAAAGAAAATGAGTTCCCTTGACGGTTCTTATAACTCAAAACACGTTTACGTATAGACTGTTAATGTTTTCTGTGTCCACTTAATGAAATACAGAAAGCTATTACGTTACAAATTTTAAATATATAATATGACTAAAAAGTATGTAAATGTTTGCCTTTAACTCTGTCATCAATATTATTAAGTACATTACAAAATAGAGAGTAGGTATATATAGTACAGTTATACGTGAAACATCATAGACTGAAGTGGAATCAGTTTCAACTAAATATCTGAACTTATTAATTAAATACAAGATGATTAAAATTTATTTCACCATGTATGAAACGGGATAAAAACTTTCTATACAACTGCTGTCAAAAGAACTCCATGCAGATATTTGTATTTGAAATTTTTGATAATTCAGAATGTATAAAAGATGTAAGAAATTAACACTCGTGTTCTTCACAATTAACATTTTGTTTAGGAGTAAGTTTTACTACATAATCGTGATGATCTGTCAATTCATTTTATAAATTCAGACAATGTAACGTATTTCTCTCACATGTTGACTTTTAACTCTGGTTCAACTGTGTAGTGTTACATGATTGTATTTATTTTACTCACTTATTAAAATTTAGATTGAATACTTTAAAAATAAAAGTTATTTTCTTTTTTTTATTAATTTATTCCACAACACAATCGCAAAATGTACAAGACATTTTATTTTAATATTCAATAAACAAGATAATATAATTAATAATTACTCAAAGTCAAAATTAAACTTTACGAAGTTAGTTAATATCGAATTATTTGTTCGAAATATTATTAATTACAATAATTATAATAATATAATAAGTTTATTAAAAACCCGTAAGGAAAAAACAGGGGTACAAAACTACCTAACAAATATTTTAAATTTGTATAATCAATACAAAACCCAATTCTACTATAAATTGCAAAACTTGCTGATTGCAGATGTGAGATTTTTTTTTTCTTTCTAAACTTCAACATGGTTTTAATGAAAGCAGTCAAAATGTAAAAGAATTATGTTATTATTAGTCATAATAGGTTTTAAATCATCTTCAAAATCATAACTGTGCTAGAAATCGGCGATAATAAAATGCAGTCAGTTTTCATTTACCATGAATCATTGTTTATAAATTCCAAAAAAAGTGATTATTTTATATTTCAACTATCTATTCAAAGGATTTTTTTGTTACTCATAAACGTCAATGTGGATGTTGACAAATACTGGAATAGTATAATAATATCTATAAGTTATACAAACAATGTGTTACATATTAGCAATGTTAACACACCCAGAATATCTAGTCCATGACAGGTTCAAAATGACTAATGAGGTGTTCTAAGATATTGCTGAGGTCACTGGCAGTAACATGCTAATAACACGAAATGTAATTAGGTGTTTACAATTGATATATTATGCTATAAAGTAATCTAAATACATTAGTTAGTAGAGAAGTACTAATTCGTTCCAACATATCAATTAGGAGTTGCTAGTATAAGTATAATGCAAAAAAGATTCAATTTATATTTATAACATAGTAATAAATTATTTACAGGCCATACTTTCGAAAACTAGGTTAAATGTAAATATGTTTTTGATATAAACTACCAAAATAAACTGTTTTTTTATGATAGTCTTCAATAAAAATCATGTCAAAGTTAATCATATTGTTAACGAAATATGGTACACACTCCTTTTTTGCATTAATATCCTAAATATTATTATTATTTAAACATTAAAAAAAATTCTTTAAATAATACGATTTTGTATTTTAGTACAAAGTAATTACAGTTTCCTACATCTCAAAAGCCATATCCAGTAGAACAATATAAAAAACGTCTATTTTGAAAAATTGTCATCCATATTGGATAACGGACTCTCGTACCTATTTTTGAATAAGTATAATGACTTATTTTTATTAATCTATTATAAAATACTGTTGGTATTACAAAATTAGGTTGTAATAAAGTATGAATCTTTGTTTGTTTTTTTATTATAGAAGAAGTTAATTTATATTTAATTTATCCTCCTCTACGCCGTAAAACATTTATTTCGAATTCAAATTCTAATTGCAGTAAGTTGCGATACAAAGTTTTAACCGATCATTACTCAATACCTTTTACTATTGAGATACACATTATTCTATGCATTATTGAACACTGTTTCCTTCATTGTAACGATCCCATTAATTTTTTTAAGGATACTTCAATGTGGACAAATCATAACTTAATTTATCATCTCCTCAAATATCTCGATTTTGAGTTAACAAATATTTTTCATACCAATTACAATGTAGCAAACATTAGTATTACCATTATCTTAAGTACAAATATTTTAAATAAATAGTACAACGAGTTGCATAAAATACATTTTCATTCTTGTTAAGGGAGAGTGGTTGCGCAACGGATGTGCAGTCTTTATAACTATTATTTAAAAAAACGTATTGCTATTATTGTTCGACATTAAAACACTTTTATGTGTGAAAAACTTTTCTACACTATACCCAGATACAACTGCTTCTTTAGTAATAGAGATTTGTAAATTTGTATTTAATTTCACAAATTAAACTCTCCTTTAAAATATATGTATTGTAGGTCAACATTTCACTTAAACTTGTAGAATTACTCGTCTAAAGTAACTCGGAACAGTACTTTGGTAAATAATAAAAAACAGAGCAAGTTAAAAAGTTGTACAATTTTAGCTTCAACTATTAAATTTGTGTTCATTAAAGCATCAGAAAACTTGAATTCATTCCTTTAATGTTTGGTTATGTGTAATTGTATAAATAATCCCTGGAAAGCATAAGAAAAATCTGATATCCATACAACACGATGGCAGGGTAAGGTCACCAAAATTCGTGCTTAATCAATGTTTCGAATAAAATTAAAAGGTCAAACATTATTTTATTTTAAACGTTCATATTTCAAATCCATCAATCAACCTTGCGGAATTTTGAGCTTAGTGGTGCAAATATTTCAATTAATCTTGAGATATAAACAAATTGGTCTTTCCTTTGCAGCTGCAAACATAAATAATTCAAAAAGACAACTTTGTTAAGAGACACTTGACCAGCCCAAAGCTTGATTTAGACTTTAAAATTCATTTCTTATTTAACTTTATTTTGTATTTAAAATAAAATTAAGTTTTAGCTTTGCAATATGTTAAAACACTTTTTTAAATCATACGTAGCTCTTTGCCTACAATCACAACTAACATATACTTTTCTCATTTTATAAAGTCTTTTTACCTAGTTATACCCTGCAAAATATTGCAGAAAGTTGTACAACTATATAAAATCAATTCATGATTATTCCTAAATAGTTCCAAACATAAATATTTGACTAGTCGTTGAAATAAGTTAAAATATGATTATTGAAATAGATTTATCTGAGAAAAATATTATAAATGATCATGTATTTTTGTTTTAAAGTTATTGAAACATTATAAGGCTTTATTATTGCCAAAATGTTCGTGGTGGCTGTTTCAAGCCTCATTAGGACACATTATGCAACATTTTTCTTTTACAAAACCTTATAGCCTATCTCGAAAACGATGAAAAGACCACTCATTTTACACTTAATACTGCCTAAATATTTTATATTCATCTCGATTGTGTAAAATGTTTACATTAATGCAGAATCAAAAAATGCTTAATGGTAGTTTTTGATATGATTTTATTACTTTTATAATAATATCAACTTGTATAACGTAAAGATAAATAGTAAAAGATAATGAAGTACTATCATAAGAAACAAAATTGACGATTTTGACAAAAAATTAAGATTTTTGTTCAAATTATATTTTGTGCATCTGGGATGAGCCTAGCGGTAGTTTAACAAAACGATGAATGGTTCAAGGTAGACGAGGTCACTAACCATGTCGTCACAAACTTTGAATTACATAGAAAGTGTTCCAATTTATGTTTTGAGGCACATTTTGTGAATTTAAAACGTATAAATTTATGAGATAAAACCAAGTTGAAATACAGGAAGTAGACATGAATTAATACAAACGACCAAGTTTAAAATATCGTAACATCAAAAAGTAAGAAAAAAACTCAAAATTCCTCAAAATACAAAATTCTCTCGACTATCATAAATAACATAAGCAGATAAATAAAAATAAAAGTGAATTAAGGTTTTTTTGGGTTTTGTTTTTACTATATAAAGTAATAAAGTTAGCAAAACTAGGTAAGATGATGCGAGGCATAAATGATCGAAGCAACGCAAAGTAGAATTATAACATAACCTATTTAATAAGTACCTAGAAACTGTATAAGTTAAAGTAAAATAAAAAACAAAATAACAAATTTGTAGCTTTAAGGGGTATAATTATTAGAAATAATTAATTAATTTTAATAAAAGTAATAAATAATATTCATAAAAAGGTAGTTTATTAAAATAAACATCTTTTTTTTTTTAATCACACATTACTTCAACACCACGAATGACGGTGCAAATTAAGAAAGTTTAAAGTCATAGAAAGCATACTTCGGAAGCCCATAGGAATTCGTTGCTGCCGTCATGGTGGTGATTGAGGGAAAACTACCTAACCTGCTATCGACAGAAGAATCCTCTAAACATTAAAAATGGAAATAAATAATTCAAATTAAAAAAAGGTGTGAAACCAATCTACCTAAAATGAAAACGTAGCGTAAAATAAAATAATTAAAGAAAACAAGTCCAAAAAACAAGTGAAACAAGGGGTATAGAGAAAAAATTCAGCAAGGTTGACAGACGGAGGAAAGGCCAAAAACGTATATGTAGACCCTGTAGCGGATTTTTCTTTACTCTGAAAAAAAAAATTCTTAAATGTTAAATTCTGCTAGGCCTATATAAATTTTAATAAACTTTACGGTAATAATTTTTGTCATAGCAAAAAATAATAATAAATAGAATAACTATTTTTCGACATGTTATTAGTTTTAGTCTCTATGTGTGACAGAGTTTGTGCAATTATTTTGTTCTATTATTAATTTTAGTATGTATGTGTAAGAAAGATTGCACAAATATTTTGAAAAATCATTGCTTTAGTATTTATGTGTGAAAGCTTGTGCAATATTTTTGACAAATTGTTAGTATTAGTATTTATGTATGACAAAGTTTTTGCAATATTTCGACAGATTACTAGTTTTAGTTTTTATGTGAGAGAAAGTTTGATCAATATTGTTGACCGATTACTAGTTTTACTATTTATGTGTGAGAAAGTTTATGCAATATTATTGACCAATTATTTTGTTTTAGTATTTATCTATGCGATGGTTTGTGCAATATTTTGACGGATTATTAGTTTTAGTATTTATGTATGAGAAGGTTTGTGCAATATTTTGACAAATTATTATTTTTAGTATTTATGTATGAGAAGGTATATGCAATATTTTTGACCGATTATTAATTTTAGTATTTACGTGAGAAAACGTTTGTATAATATTATTGACGGATTATTAGTTTTAGTATTTATATATGAGAAGGTTTCTGCATTATTATTGACAATTAATTTAATAGTTTTAGTAATTATGTATGATATGGTTTGTGCAATATTTTTGAACGATTATTAGTTTTAGTATTTATGTATTAGAAAATTTGTAATTCTTGATTCCCATTTACTCCATGCTCATAGTATTCTGTAGCTAAAGAAGTATAAATTTAAAAAGAAATTTACAATTACTTTTATAGTTGTAATTGCTATTTTAATTTTGTTGCAGATTCATTATGGGCGCACATTATTCAAAATCGACGACATCAATAAATAAAAGTCCAAGGGTTTTTTGGAATGTTGTATTAAAAGAGACTAAATCAGTAGTGAAAAAGTGAATTTGAAAAAATAATGTAATCAGATAATTTTATTTCTCATTGTTATTTTAAAACAACGTTTTTTATATGTTTTTACAAATTTGTTACATTAATAAATATGTTTTATTAAAAGAAATGGCTTGCGTTTTATTTTTAGTAGATACCCATACTTTCTCCACTGTAAAACGTATATTTATTTAGGAAGTTATAGCTCAGTTTGTCTGGTAGAGTACAGCACTTTACTACATTTAAACAGGAAATATCAAGGGAATATAAATGTTAAAAGAGGTTAATGCGGCTGGGATTCAATAATCAGAGTTGGCATGAATATTTCAATACCAATACAATATTTTGTAAATTTTCAAGGTATCAGGAAAATATAATGTTAAAAGCCGTCAATGGAGCTGTGATTTCGTTTTCAATTCAAACAGACCTCCAATCAAATCATATTCACTTGATAACAAGATTTTGTGGTTTAAAAGATATATCAGTAGAATATAATGTAAAAGAAGGTAGATGTCAACAGCGATTCAGTTTTCAATTCAGATGAACCTCCTATTAAATCATATTCACTTGATAACAGGATTTTGTCATTTTACCGCAGTATTCGGAGAATATAACGTTAAAGGAGGTGGATGCTAACTGTGATTCGGTTTTCAATTCAAATAGACCTCCTATCAAATCATAATCACCTGAAAACCGGATTTTGCCGTCATACCGCAGTATCAGGAGAATATATTGTTAAAGGACGTAGATGTTAAATGTGATTCAATTTTTCAATTCAGATAGACATATCAAATCATATTTACTTGATAACAAGATTTTGTCGTTTTACCGCAGTAACACGAAAATTATAATGTTAAAGGAGGTGAATTTTATCTTTTATTCAGTTTTCAATTTAAAAATACCTCCTATCAAATAATATTCACCTGATAAAAGTATTTTGTGGTTTAAAAGTAATATTAGAATATCATAATGTTAAAGGAGGTAGTTGTTAACTGAGATTCAGTTTTCAATTGAAATAGAACTCCTATCAAATCATATTCACCTGATATCATGATTTTGTCGTTTTACTCCAGTATCAGGTTAATATAAATAATAGAGAGTGCGATACTTGAGGACAAAATTTTAGGCGGTGACCACTTGATTTAAGCCCCGCTACTAGCCCCTCCCATCTACCATTGAACTGTCCCTCATCCCCCCCCATAACCTATTTTTACCTCTCTTGCCCCGCCCCTTGCTATGCTCTCACCCTGCCCCTTTACCCTCCCTATAGCCCTCCCCATACCTCCTCTTCTGTCGCCATTTTTGACGTCATTTGGTGACGGCATTTTGTGTGTTATGTTGTCCCCTCCTCTCTTTCCATTTCTTCTACCTGCCGCCATTTTTGTTGTTGTCTGCTCCTCTCTATCCGCCATTTTGTGACGTCATTTGATGACGCCATTTTGTGTGCTATCTTATTAACTTTTATGCCCCTCCCATTCCCTCTTCCTCTACCTGCCGCCTTTTTTGTTGTTGCCTGCAATTGAACTACTATCAAATCATATTCACCTGATAACAGGATTTTGTCGTTTTACCGCAGTATCAGGGGAATATATTCTTAATGGAGGTAGATGTCAACTGCGATTCCGTTTTCAATTCAGACAGGCCTCCTAACAAATCATATTCGCCTGATGACAGGATTTTGTCGTTTTAGCGCAGTATCAGGAGAATATAATAGTAGAGAGTGCGATACTTGAGGACAAAACTGGTGGGGTGACCACATGACTTTAGCCCCGCTACTAGCCCCTCCCCTCCACTCTTGTCGCGCCCATACCATGCCTCTTGCCCTTCCCCTTATCTCTTGTCCCGCCCCTTACCCCGCCCATAGCCTCTTTCCACCTCTCTTACCACGCCCCGTGATCCGCCCTTATTCTGCCCCTATACCCTCCTTATACCCTCCTTATACCCCTCCCAATTCGCCATTTTGGTTCGTCATTTTGTGTGTTATCTAGTCCCCTCCTTCCTTGCTCAATCCATTCCACCTTCCCTTCCCTGTCGCCATTTTGGTTGTTGTCTGCCCCTGCCCAACCGCCATATTGTGACGTAATTTATTGGCGTTATTTGGTGTGCTATGTTGTCCCCTCCTTTCTTATCCTTCCCTACCCTTTCCTCTCATTGCCGCCATTTTTGTTGTTGTCTACTAGTGACCTCCTTTCAAATCTTATTTACCTGATAACAGGATTTGGTCGTTTTACCGCAATATCAGGAAAATATAATGTTTAAAGAGGTAGATGTCAACAACGATTTCGTTTTCTATTTAGATAGACCTATAAAATCATATGCACCTGATAACAGGATTTTGTCGTTTTACCGCAGTATCTAGAGAATATATTGTTAAAGGAGGTGGTTGTTACTTGTTATTCAGTTTTAAAATCAAATAGATATCCTATCAAATCATATTTACCTGATCACAGGTTTTTGTGGTCTTACCGCAGCATTCGGAGAATATATTAGTAGAGAGTGCCATACTTGAGGTCAAATGTGGTGGGGTGACCACCTGCCTTAAGCCCCTCTTGCCCCTTTCCCCTCCTTATACTCCTCACACCCCACCCCCTCCCATTGCCATTTTGTGGCGTCATTTGGTGATGCCATTATTTGTATTATCTTGCCCCCTCCTCTATGGCATCTCCCTACCTACCTTCCTCTCCCTGCTGCCAATTTTGTTGTTTGCTTCTCCTAAACCGCCATATTGTGACGTCATTTGTTGACGCATTTTGTGTGCTATATTGCCATCTCCTTTCTTGTGCCCCTTCCCCTCACTCTCCCTGCCGCCATTGTTGTTGTTGTCTGCAAGTGACTTTGTATCAAGCCATATTCACCTGATAACAGGATTTTGTCGTTTTACGCAGTATTCAGAGAATATAATCTTAAAGGTGGTGGATGTTAACAGGGAATAAGTTATCATTTCAGATAGACCTTCTATCAAATCATATTCACTTGATAACAGGTTTTTGTGGTTTAAAAGCAATTTCAGGAGAATATAATGTTAAAGGTGGTAGATGTCAACTGCGATTCAGTTTTCAATTCAGATAGACTTTTTATCATATCATAATCACCTGATAACAGCATTGTGTTTTAATTAATTATATAGTTTTAATTGCTATTTTAATTTTGTTCCAGATTTAATATGGCAGCACATTATTCAACATCGACGACATCAATAGAAAAAAGTCCAAGTGATTTTTTTAGTGTTGTATTTAAAAAGACTAAAAAAGAACTGAAAAAGTAAATTGATAAAATAATGTAATTGGGTATATTTAATTTTTTGTGTCATTTTAAAACAACATTTTTTATATGTATTTACATCCAATAAATATTTTTAAAAACTAATTGGCTTGAGTTTTATTTTTAGTAGATACCAATACTTTCTCCACTGTTAAACGTATATTTATTTAGAAAGCTATTGGTGATTTTGTCTGGTGGAATACAGCAATTTCCTACAAAATTAAACAGAAAGTATCTGGAGAACATCATAGTTGCCATGAATATTTCAGTACCAATAGACCTCCTAACAACTTCTATTCTCTGGGTAACAGGTTTTTGTAACTTTTGTAAGGTTCAGGAGAATATAGGTTTTTTAAGAGGTCTGGATTTATTTAATTTTTTGTTTTGGAAATTTCTGCATTCTACCTTAGAATAATCGAAGCAATTGCTTTCACGGTTTTTATGTTTTCAAATTGTTGCATTTTCCCAGACAACAAATCAAGCAATAATTTTCTCTGTTTATACGGCTGGAAAGTACAGCACTCTAACATACATTTCCTGCAAAATATTTCTACCTGCAAGACAACTGTTTTTCTGTAAAAAACAGAAAATGTGTTAGGCACATTAAACACATTAAAACTCAATAATTTTAAAAAGGCATTTTTCTGTTATTATACATTTATTCATTAAAAAAATTTTATGATTACAATTTTGCAAATATTTTTTCTTCATAGTACATGCAATGATTGGTAAATAATAATTGTTTATATAATACATCTCACTACATAACCACTTGTAGTTACATTACACAATTGATATAAAACCATATAATTTTTATTTCCCCACTATCGTAAAACCAAACACTACACTGAACTCTTGTTTACATGTGTGTAACACATCGTATCTCCTGAAACAAAATATAAGAGAACTATAAGAAAATCTGCACATACATTAAAATAAAAAAGGTAAAAACGTTAAACTACGATAACTCATACATTAAACTAAAGAAACAAACAAAAAATTGTCATAGGCATTTCGCAAACATGCCAGATTGGGAGATACAGACCCAAAGTTTTACTTCCTTGTAACAGTAAAGGATTATAGGCGAAGGATGTAGCATGGTATCTTAAACCGTTCTGAGATATTTGGATGAATAGTTACAGAGTTACAATCATTTAATAAAAAAAGGATTGCTTTTGAAAAGGGCATTTTTATATAATTCAAACTACAAAATCTCTCATATGCATTAAAATATCAAAATCAATAAATTCTACATTTATTTTTGAAATTTTTATAACTTTTTTTTTTAAAATAAGAAATTGTCTTCTTTCATAGGTTTACTTATAAGTAACTCGATTTTCTGTAACCACAGTTATACACAGTTTATAAAGTCACGACGTTTGTTTATAAGTATTGAAGGTTTACATTAATACAGCGCTTATTTTGAATGCCTATTATTAGAGGCAAACAAACAGCAACATAACTTTACCACTAGCACAGCTGGATGCGAACTGAGCTACTGAACATACTACCACAGGAATGATGCTGCTACCCCTGTTACTTCTCGCTCTAGACAAAAACAGAGGTTGGTTACCGAAGATCCTCATAAACAAAAATATAACAAAATATTTGAGTGTATCGCGTTACTTATAAACATAAAATAGAATGTTCTGTATTCTGGAATGATTATATATTTGAGACAATTTAAAATGGTCAAGACAAGAAATAGAAATATTATTTTCAGAGTCCTGATCACAGCTCAATTTGATAAAAAGTAAAATTATTTCTTGAAATGTAAAACTCTAATACATTGATATTTCCAATCTTTACTTGGACTTCAGATGTGGAGATTACCTATGAAGGAATAGTTTTTGATTTTTGTATTAAAATTAGATTATCCAAATTAACTTTATCAACCGAGAATAAAAGTACATGTATTAGTCGTGGAACATTATTTCACGTATACAATAATTTTCCACACAACACCGTTCCCAAAAATGTAGCCACCCCAATTTTAAAGTTTGTCTCAGTATAATTCATGGGAACTATCTCTAATAATGTAAAAAAATAAATTATTATTTACATTTTCATTGTCTCGACTTCTGCTACATTGGAGAAGCAAAGCTTTCTCTAATGGTAGGTGGAGAACCTGGAGCATCTTCCAACAGTCGTAGGTCTTTTAAAAAGACAGTCCGACGCCATCCCCAAATTTCTAAAGTAAAAAAAAAAAAAAAACCATTTTTTTATACAAATTGGTAATTTTTATTGGAGTTTAAAGATGATATTATAATGCAAGATAGTAAAACAAAATTAAGGTTATTTTTGCAATTTGGATGTAAATTTTTATTCATCTAGTTTTGGGTTAGATCTCTTTTTTTTATTATTGCCTACACATAATCATTATTTACACACTTTTCATGAAACATATGAATGTTATACATTCAGAAACATAGCACTCTTACCAATATAACTTTTTTTTTTTAACATTAATAATAAGGGATTTTACTAATTAACCTTATATATAAAACAACTCAATGCCTTCTATATTTTCACAATCAAAACGCTAATTATATATTTTTGAAATTACTCTTTATGTTATTTTAAACTTTTCCTTCTTCTGTATAACAACAGCCTCTAATAATTGAAATCATTGAAACTCTCGTTAGTTGTGTTGTTATCCCGCAAGGCACATGGGAACAATTTTGACACTACAGTTTCACGGAAATAATATTGCGAAGAAGTGATGTGAAATTTATAGAAAATGCAGAGAAAGTGATGGATCGCTTTGTAGCAAGTTCACTCTAATATTTTTACCTGGACGCACATTTAAATCTTCATCTTTTATCAAAAACCGTCTCACATTTAGTTCATTGTGCAGATTTTCATTCTTCATAAAAAAGTTCCACCCATTTCAGTACCAGATAATAAACCTCAAAAACACCCTTATTACCCCATAGCAGGGACTTTACAACATGTGATGATTCTCATGCTTTCGGGCGATAACTCGTAAGCCTCATTGAAGACATGGCTTGCCTTGCTAGTAGATCCTTGGATTGTGAAATGAGCATAGATTGATGCTTATTTTAAATCCTCATTCCCCTATAATTAAATTAGTTGTAGTTATTGTTTCAAAAACTACAAATTGTTCTTATAAGTTTACCTATTAGTACATTTCTAGTAATCTATATTTAAAATTTCTTCAATACAAAATAAAGTTTTTTCCGGTATGTACAAGTAAATTTTAGAAATGAAATAAAAACGGGATATTCATTTATGATTTATGTAGACCTAAACTTTCCGTTCATAACCGTGCAAATTATGAGGTATTAGCATAGGCGTGGTTGTCTCTGAAGTACTCTTTAGGGTGAGATAAAGATTCATAAACAATGTCACCTGCAAAATATCTATTAAATAAATATTTTCCGTCAGTAATATTATACAGACCTACTTCGGTGTCTCGTTTTGATGTTATCATAGCTTTATTTATTATAGCCTACATACGTTAATTTTAACAGAACAATAAAAAAAATATATACTGGCTTAGAAGTAAACACATGTATTTAGTTTAATTTAATTATCTCTAAACATAATTCTTTATTTGAAAATCTGCAAATGAATAATAATAAAAACAAGGAAAAAACGTAATACTTAGAAGGCAACTAGTTTTGATCCTTATATATATATAAACTACTTCGACGGTTATTTCTGTATAGGCCGCAGAACTGACATGTTTGTTGGGCACAATTATTTTTTGGTTTCATTTTTATTTGGTTTTTTAGGAGGGTAAATGAGAAAATTAGTGATTTTATTGCTACATTTATTTGAGTGAGTGTCCGTGTTATATAAATAAAGTAATTTCATGTATTATATTTGTTGAAAATATGTATTATAGCTCTTCCTATATAATATATACGTATTATTATAGCTCTTCCTTTAATAGTATTTTTGTTTTAATGGAAAATATATTATTAAACACAGATTTATTAGAGGTCTTAGATTAATGTAGACCCTATACACCTTGCGTTTTTAACCGTGCAAAGTTGTTAGTATCAGTTTACTTAGTCCTGGTTGACACTTATCATTGAGGGCTCTAAACATTTAAATAGATTTGTTTAAAAATGCCGCTTACGTAGCATTAGAAGCTTGGGGCAGAACATTTTAACTTTGGCATAGTTTTATTCACAATATCAATGTAACAATAAAGGTTGGTGATTATACTCATATAATAATTTAATTTTTTAAGTTTTTTTAAATTAAACTATTTATTAAGACACCTAGAGATCAAACTCAGGTTTTTTTTGTGGTCTACATCGGCCTTGCATTTTGCTAAATTTCAAAAGGACGGATATAATTTTATCATATTTAAGAGATAATATTTTTTGACACACATCGATTTTACAAGGATTTTGATCACTTACGACTGGAATACCTTGTATTGAGCAAATTCAAAATTTTTATTTGTTGTTACTTTGGTTCTAACTATTGACATATAATTAAACAACAATGTACACCTCATTGAGTCAAATATTATTGATCACTCTCTAATACAAATTATTTTCTCCTTCTTATTGGTCAAAACAATAATTCAATATCCCAAGGAGCAGTAAGGCGATAATCACCATTAAGGAAACAAGGATTCCTGGAAACACAATAAATGTTTTGTGAGTCAATGTTTTTTTTCTTAGTCAAAAAGTTAATTATTGATACAATCCTATACAAACTAATGTCTCTTGTCATAGGTTCAAGTAGTTACATTGAATTTGTATTTAAATATGAATATTTATACTCTAAAACATGGCGACAATGAAGGTTCTCAAGTATATTACGGTACATAAAATAAAAAGAACCTGTTAGCGTATATATTCATTGTTTAGATTATTGTTGTTAATTGTAATATAAATGCGTCTAAACAATTTTATATTGTGAATAACTGTTCAAATTTTACAAAAGGTAAATAATTTTAAAATGTAATGAATGTTTATTAATAACTATAAATAATAACATACTGACGTTTTAAACATTCTAATTCCAAATTTTGAATGTTAGTAAAACTTGGCAATTGTTCATCTTTACATTCATATTTCAATAAAATAACAATAAAATTAAAAAATAAAAACTATTTGAGTTGTGAATAACTGTGTAAAACGTTATTCGATATTTGTAATCAGTGTATTGTAGGCATAATGTTATATCACTTGTCGATAACATCAAAGGGTTTTAGACTGTTTTTTGAAGATATTCTAACGATAGCCTATAAGAAAAAAAATATTTTCCACAGTAAAACAAATCGAACAATTATTAAAGTAATTAACTCTGCTCGTGAGACATTGTAAATTAAATTGTTACACAAATGTCTACTTTTTGATACATTCTTTTTTGTAATCCATTGATATAACTAAACGAAATTCTAAATGATCATGGAAAATTTTACTATCTTACTATAGAACATTCTTTAACTATTTATAATAGATTTACTAATACGAATTTTCTAACTATTATTATTAAATTTATTTATTTAAACATCAATTACGCTATTTGTTTTTTACCTGCCGTAATTTGTGATAATATTGTTAATTTTTAATCGAAATGATGCATTTTCCATTTCTCACTTTAACACTTTCATAATAACTTATTGTAACTTCATTCGTACGTAATGACTACATTACTCATAACTTCATACAGTCTTAAAAATAAAATAATTAATCCTTAGAAATTACTGAACAATATTTATTCCTTCTCACTTATAGAACAAACTAAAACGTGTAAGAATTATATTTAAGCTTTTAATGTAACACAGTACATTTGGGTATTTAAAGACGAGTACAAGTAATAAGTATGTTGTAAATATAATAAATGTATTAATACTTAGTATTTTATAAATATCAAAGTAAAATAATTTTAAACAATACTATAAAATATTTTAAACGTTGCAAAAACTAATAGAAATTTAATGTTTAGAATTTGTTCCTGTAATATATTCATACTAGCAAAATTACTAAGACAATATTAGTGTATTTGGATTATTATACGTATAAAAGTGGAGCAATATAATGAAGAAGTTTGAAATAGTGCCTGCAATCTTGTATTTTATTTTAATTTTTTTTTTTTTTTTAATTTTTATTTATTAATATTATTATTTTTATTTTTTTACATGACATGCAAATAAATATTTTCTCTGTATATTCCCTATATCTTTTCTCTTTTCTCTAAATTCATTTTTATTAGCACGTTTAAATAATTTAATTTTATAAACTATGAAATATTTTAACATATTGACGATATCTCTTTTACTTCTATAACCTGATACCATATATTTCAATCTTTACAGACTTCAAAATAAATAACTTCCTCCTAGATTTATTTCCTTCTCCCCATATATTTGTGAAAGTCACATTAACCTCGTGTTCGTCTACCCATTGGTCTTGTACCTCTTCTAGCCTAGTTTTAATTAAATAAGGACAGGATTATAAACTTTTAAATATTAATAAATAGTCATTAGATACTCAAGATTATTTTATTAAATTAAGGTTTAATACTAAGATCGTTGTTAAATTACCTAATTATTTATTCATAAACGTATCTTATGGAAGTTTTTCCTCATGTAAAAATTTACTCTTTACTAATATTAAATATTACCTAAACACATTTTATAAAAAAAATGTAAAAACAGATATTATAAATAAGTTTATAAAATAGTTTTAAAAACACATTTTATAAAAATTTAAAATTAATAAACTACACTTCAACGAAATTATTGCTCATCTAAACGAAATTCTAGTTTTTATGTCACTGAAGACGACACAGTCGTACTGAAATAATTTTCAGTATAAACACGGTTTCGTATAATATAAATGTAAATATTATACACTCTAACAAATTAAGTTGTGTTGATTATAATAAGGCTATTTGTAATTGTAAATTTATAAATAAATACCTTAGATCTGTAGGAACGTAAATTTAACTAATAACAGGACTATACAATTTGAACTTAATATAATTAATAGATTCATTAATTAAACGTTGTTACTATCTTTAAATAATTTAATAAAAACGTACGTAAGTATTAAATTTGTAGTTTTTATATATATATATATATATATATATATATATATATATATATATATATATATATATATATACTAAATAAGCCATTTAAAACGAAAGTATTATTTAATATACAAAAATCAACTTCAATAAAACTATAGTTTCTGTAGTTCATCTTTTTTTAAAAAAATACTGTTTACAATTAATTGATGTTATTATCTTTTAGCTTAAAATATATTTCATTAAGGTTTTAGTTTGATTATTTTTTCAATAATTTGCATATATAAAATCGTCGAAATAACAAACAGGAAGACAATTTATAGGTCTTTAACTCCGAATAATGGAATAAATAAATTAATTGCAATCGAATTATTTTTCACATGAAAACTTTAGTTTAAAAATAATAACCACTATTCAAATAGTAATAAAACATACTGTAAATACATTTCAACAACACTATTGAACAGGTTAAATAATGAGCTCATTATTTCATAATGTAAAACAAATAATTTCAAAAATTTATCTACTAACAACGATACAACAATATTTAATCTACTGAATTAATAATAGTGGATGTTAAAATTTTTCGGATTAAATTTCATATTTATTTTGGATATGGTGTAGAAGTTCTCTTTTAATAGACATAATTAAATTTACGATGATTTATTTGTGGTTTCTATTGAGTTGTAATATCATGGAAATATGGAGTACTGATAGCGTATCTGTCTACAGAGTTTGAATCCCTCTATAAGTAGATACTGATGGTTATTATCAATCTCTATAATTTATAGCTTATATATCATCTTAACATAAAAGACATTAATTCAAACATAAAAGTAATATTAGTGTTTTGGAAGAAGAATGTTTTGTTGAATAAAATTAAATATTTGAACTTGTACAATCAATTTTTAATATGGTGGGGGTATATAACCTAAAAGGGAGTTTATATAATGAAATAAAACAGACTTAATTAATTCACTGACGATTTTGGCAGTTTTTACTTAGCAGAATATACACATCTTTATTTCTCATATCCGGTTATGAATGTAAGTTAAAAGTCCTTCGTTACACTAAATACTCATTCCCGAAGCTAACACGGTTGTGTTTATTTTACAATTTCTTTCTCAACGTTGACTCTACGCTGAGGATCATAAATTTTGCCACAGAGGATTGGTTTACGAAAACAGTATTATTTTTAATTCAAATAACCGCTTTTTCGTCCAAAGTGTAAGCTATTTTAGTCAAGACTATTTCAATAGAGTATTTTTTTTTTCTAGAAAAACACGGGGTTGAATTAAAATGTTCAAATTTAACGATCAATATTTACGGATTTTAAACTAAAGATAATATAATAAAGAAATATTATTATATCCTGTATTATCGGATTATATTTCTCTCTTCTTACCTTGGAAAGGTTTGTTTACAAAACACCCATAAAGTGACAGGAATTTAATAGTTCAAGGATATTTCCAACAAATATTTATCGTCCTGAATAAACAACATTTTTGCTACAATAAAATGTTGTTTTAAACACAATTTAATAATTTACTTCAATATCTTTTAGTTATTTTTGATGTAAATATACTTATTTTAATGATTGTCATTGGCTCCAGAATAATGCCCTTGTATTTGATATACTATCATTCACAGAATAGATCGAAAAACTAATGATTATTTAATAAAAGTAATAATATAACGAAAATTTGTTAAGATTAATCTATAGAAACGAGTGAGAGGTATTATAGAATTTATCTCAGTAAGGTATCTTTGTCTATTACTACAACTATGTAGACGACTCTACTAGTTTTACAACAAAGACAAAATAAATAATACTTTTCTCTTGGATGCAGTGGCGCCAGACATGGTTCTCAACTTCACAGTTGAGTTTATCACTTTCTTGACCTACATTGCGACATAAGCTCTATACATGGGTAGTTATATAAGAATAGTTCATTTAATATACGATAGTTTATTGTTTCATTGTTATATATAACAAAGTTATACTTTGATATTTCTGATTTAAACTAATTTTGTTGAAAATATAAACCAAACGTGTCATCATAATTGACTTTCAGTTATAAATAATTGCATTAACTAAATTAGAAAATATAACAAAATCCAACTTTCAAAAGGTATCAGAGAAGCAATGACAAATTTTGGCTGTGGTTCCTTACACTAAAATAAAGAAAACCATGTCCAACAAACAAATTGCTGTAAGAGATAATCCAGTGCAATAAATGAAAAAAGTGGCAGTAAAATCAATAAGTATAAGATAATATGAATCAAGGGACCTTGGAAGTTAACCAAGTGTCTTAAAGTTTAGATATGTTGGATGGAGAGCAGAAGAACAAGTGTTCAAACAAGGATACGTCTTGGTATGATATATTTCTTAACAAAATTAAAAATAAAATAATACAGGCTTAGATTATAAAGAATCTTGAAGTCTGAACTATTGTTACTAAACATTATAATATGTTTTAATACTAGTATGTGTTTAGCATTACACAATAAATTCGTACTTTACTGTTTACAAACATAAAACAACATGGATTTCAGTAGTAGTGTTGTTTTAAAAGATATTGTGGATATAGATAGAATGTTTAAAATCTTAATGTATTTGTCTATACTTTGCTACAGAGAATTATAAAATTGTCCCTTGGAAAGGTTTCCTGGCGGGATTATTCAGTTTTATTTCAGCACTTATCGCATTATCGACCTACAACACAAATCTGAACGTATTTTGCCAAGCTGTAATAGTGCAGTAGGGGGTTGGGAGGTAACGCTCTATTACAAGGTCTAAATACATGTATATCTATTTATATCTTTGTATTGAAAATAAAAGTTATTTAGGAAACTAGAAAAAAATGAATTGCTTGGCTATTAGTAAAATTTCTTGATTAGAGAAGGTCCGTACATTCGGAATGTATTTTGTTTGCTTTCGTTATGGAATTCACTTGTGGTTTGGTGCTAAAATACAATAAATACGTTATTAAATACGAATTAAAAACCTAAAAAGAAAGAGAAATGTATTTATAAAATCTAAACTTGGTAATATAACATTACAAGGACAAATAATCTCAAAATTAAACCCTAAGGAGATCAGCCATCAGACAACAAACGTGGTATTCATCCAACAGACCACGGTAGGAAAGATAGCTCGTAATAATAAAGAAAACAAGTGACTTTAGGTAACAAGAGCACTGGAGAGAGAGAGAGAGAGAGAGAGAGAGAGAGAGAGAGAGAGAGAGAGAGAGAGAGAGAGAGAGAGAGAGAGAGAGAGAGAGAGAGAGAGAGAGAGAGAGAGAGAGAGAGAGAGAGAGAGAGAGAGAGAGAGAGAGAGAGAGAGAGAGAGAGAGAGAGAGAGAGAGAGAGAGAGAGAGAGAGAGAGAGAGGGGGGAGAGAGAGAGAGAGAGAGAGAGAGAGAGAGAGAGAGAGAGAGAGAGAGAGAGAGAGAGAGAGAGAGAGAGAGAGAGAGAGAGAGAGAGAGTGAACCGTTGTTGGGATTCTGTGAAACATAAGGACTTTGAAGTTGATGCGGCACGTATTTATAGGTCGCCTGTGGTTGCGTGCGTATAACTCTCCACTCTGCACGGCCAAGGGTAATTCAGTGTTCTTACTCTCTCTGCTGTCCGTCATTTATTTACACAATTAGATGTTACAATTGAATATAATTATATTTTAATATGCACAACAATTTAGCCGAACGATACAAAAGGATAGCGTGTCGCTACGTATATGAATTAAAGTAAGAACTCCTTATTTTAATTCATATATGTAGCGACTCATAAATTTTCCCCTGCAGCGGGTAATAAATACACAATAATATTCTATAATATCATTTCACTAGAAATTAAATGTTGCAGGAAGTAGTTATCGTTTGGAAGATATCCAGAGTGGTATTCTTTCTACTATTAATTATTATTGTATGCGATTAAGATTATTTAGAGTCCATATTCACACTCAAATTATAAAAACGAAACATTTATTTTGTTTAGTTGTAATATATATACATATTTACAATAAGGTTATGTTATTGAAAAAACTAAAAAAAAAAAACTTCGAAAAGTCCATGAAAGTTTTTATAATCAAAATCTACATTTTAACAAATATCTTGAATATTATTTATAGTTATTCAGAAAATAAAAAATACAAGTATACCAATAATCAAGATACAACTTATTTGACATCGAAGAACATAATTAATCCTACCTCTTCCATAAAATACGCTGTTGAATGTCTTGTTCATTATACAAATTAAATTACTTAAACCCCCTTAGAGTTTTAACATACGTTAGGTTTAATATTTCTATTGGTAAAATATTCAAGTATATTACACAATATAATTTCCACTTATATAGCGTCAATATTCGAAATGAGACTTTAAGAAATCCATGTTTTCCCAATAAAATATTTAGTAAAATTTTAACTCTTAAGACGATTTTATAAATAAATGTAAAATGCATTAAATGCTGTAAAATCTAGACTACTCTCATCTGATAAAAATATTAAAAAAATTATACGTGCGTCGTTTCCAATTACAAAACGTGAAAGAACTGTTTTGTCATAAAACGAATGCATTATTTTCTCTTGTACTTCCTCACTTTGAAGACGACGATATCAAAGATTGATAAAGGTTTTTATCACATCCGTATCTTTGACACATCTTACATTTATATTGCCTTTGAAGTTTGTATTTTCCCTTAATAACACAAAGTAAAACAAATGAGATCAAAAATACATCTAAGGCATTATCCTACATAACTGTATAGTAAGGTAAGTAAAACCCGACTTGTTACTCTCAAGGTATGTAAAAACTTACCTCTAAAAATCTAACAAAGTTTTTGCTATATTTCTAATAAATTATTTCATATTATATTTTGAAAATTACAAAATAAGAAAACAAAACTATTTTTTAAATATATTGTATAAAGTATATTTGTATCAATCGTAGGAGTATGTGACTCTAGTTTAATCGAGTCTTATCTTATTAATGGGTTTTTGCAATGGATGAAATATAGTTTAAAATAGTTACTCGGTATTTGATAAAATATAATTTAATATCCCAACTGAGTGAAATTAACAATTTTCTTAAATATTTCCATTACAGTCTTACGTATCCATGGGTACATAAATATTTTTTGTTGGTGAAAATCTCATAGATGGTTTATTTTATGTAATAAATATCATAATAGTTAAACAGTTTGAGGAGTGTTTTTAATGTTTATGGGCCCGAACTTATCACTTTTATAATATTTGTTTTGCTTTTATATGGTGATATCCCGTCCACATTAGTGTTAATCAAAAAAATCTGACATTAATCACACACTATATATATATATATATATATATATATATATATATATATATATATATATATATATATACTGTATGAACTCTGTATCAAGAAATTAAACAAAATGCTAAAGAAATTATAATTTTTTTAAACATGGTGGAATAATTATGTCCATATGACGGAAATATAACATTATTTTCGTGATATAAATTTGGGTGCAATATTTTTCATTGTTCAATATAACAAAATAATTAATGTTTTGTAAAGGTGCAATGACTGTTGCAGAAGCTTTCTACATTCACAGAAACACTGTTCAATACTGCATACATTTGTTAAAATATATGTCAAGTTTTCAATATAAGTTGTATCTAAGTGATAGGTTTTTAGTGATTTTATTCTTTTATGACTATTTTTTAAAGTACAAGAAGTGTAAAACGCAAAATAATATTTTCCGTTATAGCTTGAAATAGAGATATGTATACATAATGCAGTACTAAATTGTTGCAGAAACGCATTCTGGTTTGCTACTCATTTCAAGAATATTACAAAACTGTGAAAGAGTGTCAGGCAACACTTTCAAGAAACACGTTTTATTAGTTTTTGTAGCGAAGCATAAAGATCTGTTGCAATTCAAGAGGATTGAAACACATTCATAAGACTTTCTATTAACTTCTATATATTTACACCGATACAAGTGTAAATTTATTTTTATTAACTTTAAAATAGCAATAGTATTTTTTGTAATGTTAATGAAATTGATAAATTTCTAGTATAATAAAAGAAATAATCATTTCAATTTTAGTTTATATTGCAAAAGTGGTTATATTATAAAATTATATTGTTTTATTTCAAACCATTCATGAACTTTGCTATGTCAGATAATATAATACAGAAACAAGTTAAAAGACATCAAAGTAAGCTATGTACACACCTGGATCCATTTTGTTCCAAACATTTTTCCGCTTTTTCCCACTTATTTGTTATCGCTACATTTTACGTCTCTCAATTGCTTCTTATTGTGTACAAATTGAAGTCAAACAATCAACGTAACTACTAACTTCCGTCTGTGTAGTATACTTGAATGATTGCTGATATAATGTATTTAAAAAAATAATGAATTAACTGACAAGTGACCAAAACTGAAGATAAGCTGGGGGATTATACACGTAGTGTGTCACAACGTATTAATATATTTTTCAAGTTAGCCACCAGGCTCAGATTTTGACAACAATATGTCTTTGGAAATAAAATGATAATTAAAAATGTTTTTAAAAATGCTTCACCGTAGTTATTCACCTCTTCAGATACATGTTATATCGCTATTTGATATTTAAAGTATATAAATAATAAATTGTAGATAAAATTGTAAGCGACTACAGATGATTGATATTTTGTCTATGAACAATAAATGTAGTTTGATTTAAATTATAAATCTCAATACTTCATTTTAGCCCTTTTCTAACATCGAAACAACCGACTAACAAACATAAATATTTTTACATTTTATGTCGCAATGTATGAAAAGAATGTTATAAATGAATTAATAATTTCGTCCTTCATTAGATCAATTAAAATTACAGTAATTTTGCATCATAAAGCAAGGGTAAAAATACAGTCTTACAGGGTTTGCATGTGCAACTTGTTTTATTAATTAACTAATATTAGAAAAAAATTAACTACAATCAATATTAGAATAATATTTCGTCCCCTAATAAATACCATTTTAAATAGTTTAAATATATATTGTTGAACGTGATTTGTAATTTAGAAAGACAAATTAGTTTTATAGGTAAACACCAGATAACATTTAGTAGTTATTAAAAATTCAAAAAATACTTTGTTTTATTTAATGTAACAGCAGATATTTCTTGTTGAAACTCCATATTAAAGGATTAAATAAAGCTAAAGTTTCAAAATTAATTTAATAATATAAATGAGCAACAATTGTTTCAATTTGCAGCATCATCGGACAACAACCTTAAATGAAATATTAAGGGAAACAATCACTATACTTTTTTTAACTTTATTAATTTATTTATGCATAAATGAAGAACAATTTATACCCTGTGGGTTTATCTTAGCAATCCCTTTATACAAAAGAGTCAAATTTGTGTTTATTTCTATTTAAAGATTCTAATTATATTTAAAAAATTCTAAATACATTACATCATGAATAAGTCATTGTAGTATTTGAATATGCAAGCTTGATCACGGAAAACATACATCCATGTAATTTTAAAGACAACAAAAATGGATAAAGCCATAGGCTTATATTTTCTTATTAATAAAATATATTTTTTAATTTATTTATTTATTTACAATGAATGAGACAAACATTTGATCAAAACTGAATAGCAAGCATTTTCCGCTTTATTTGGTTGGAATTGTTGTTTTGGGGTTTGTTTGTTGATTGGAGGATGTGCATACGTACCTATGTAGATTGTAAAAAGGTACGAAGTTTGTATCATTTATTTAAAAAATTACGAATAAATCACTTTATGAAAAAAAAAAATTCTCATAGCTGTAAACACCACGTATTGCTCTCTAGTCTTGTTAAGGTTGTTTTGAATTCAAGGAGTTTATTCAATAAACCACTGTAGTTATTATCTTTGGAGTGTATATATTATCTAAAATCGAATCACGATGAATTACCATGCTCAAAAATTATTTTTCATATAATGTTTATGTTAATGTTTGCTTCATTATTATATTGAAATATTTTATGTTTTTGATCACAGAGTGTAGACAATAGCACCGTACTTAGGTTAATGAAGTAAGATGTAAGAAGTAAGATATTGTGTAAGATAAATGCTTACGCAGGTTTGAGCACAGTAGATTATGTTCCGTTTTATTTATCAACCAATTGCCTTGATTACATTAAAACTCCTCTGCAATATAAATTATTATTATTTTTGTTAACTGTGTTTCTTTTACTCTGTTAAATCATTAACAATATATCAATAATTAACAAATCTATCAATATTTGAATATTTCTATATCAATAAAAGGCTCACTCATTTACTGTAATGAACATTTGAAACGCGTTTGAGAAATTTTTGAAGAGAGAACAAGTTTCTATTCGGATACTGATAGCACATATACAGGTAACGTGTTTAAACGTTTACTATCCTGCCATAAAACAGTAACGTCAACATTCTGTTTTAACAGGCAATGGCAGAAAATATATTTTTTAAATAATAATTCATTATTATAAAGTATTTGTGAAATTGTTTTATATGGTATTGAATAATAATATAATAATTATAATATTTGATTTTAACCATCGGTGCTCGAAATAGTACTTAAATTTATTGTTCTAATTTGGTAACACCAGAAACAATACATTATATATCCTCACAATATACACACATGTATTGTATATACTCCGTACACGTTCAGAATGATTAATGGCGCGTCTAATATAATGCTCAGCTAATTGGGCAGTAACATGATATACACCAAATGTAATTATGTGTTTACTAGTGATACATTACTCACATACAGTAATAAATATGCACTAGTGTCTTGTGGTTTTGAGGTTACTCAAACGATTTATCCAAGTAATCAAATATTTATAATACTATTAAAGAAAGTTTAGAATTGAAATTTTTATTTTACAGCATGAATAATTATCAATAATTAATATTTTTACCTACATGAATCGTGGTAGAGACATAAATGTAATTACTAATTTAAATTACTAAAATAGTGAGTTTATGAAGCGCACGGTAGAAATTTGTATCTTGTGAGTGAACCAAATTGTTTTTAAAAATAATTTCTTAAAGAACTATTATTTTTCTGAGCAATACGCATATCATAACCCATGGGAAATATTAACATGATTATATGTAAAACAATTTATTAACATAAATGTATGTATTGAGAAACTGACAAATTGGATAAAAACTGTAAAGCCATTAACTACGTTTTATAAGAGCAGTGTCCCTACTATATACATTAATCCTCATCTGAAAACTCGGAACTCATTCCTTAAGGTGTTTTACGGAAGTAATTCATTTAGTATTTTAAAACATAAAACGCTATAGTTTTGTTTGCATTAGAATCAATATATTAGGAAAGACAATGATTGACCATTCTCAGATAATGTATTTTAAATTTGTTTACACAAATATTAATGAAGATATTTTAAATTTATATATTAAAACCACATACAACTAATAACTACGATTGAAAATTTATGATTTTACGAAATTTACGATTTTACCAGAATACAATGTTAAATATTCTTGCCATAAACAAATAATTAGTAGGGCCTAATAAAATATTTTATACTTGAAAAGTTAATTGTTTTTCTAATATTTTGTGAACGAGTTTAAGAATTTATTTCAAACACATTATAATTAGCTGCTCATTCATATTCTATTATTTCTGCATACGTTTTCAAACAGAAAATGACGAAACAATCTTAAGACCAACACATGAAAAGTAATTGTATTTTATTATGGATTTTTAATTGACTAAATTTGTCTACACTAATTGCGTAATTATAATTGACAATAAAAATTATATCCCATATTATTGTAAGTCATAGAGGCTTTAAAAACATCAACATTTTAGTTTTTGTTTTCTTAATATCAAGTTGAGATGTCAATCAGCACTATGCATATTATTGGTCTTGGTGTACTCATCAATCATCTGGTACTAGGTAATCATGTATCTTAATTGGTAAATTATTCGCTTTTTATGTCATATCCGGGGAAACTATACCCATAATGAAATTATTATTAGAGCAAACTATTACAATCATTTTTATCTCTTATTTAAACTTCATTCCGCATTCAGCGAAATATAAAGTTACATCATAGTTAAAAAAATATGAAAATATATTTTTCTTGTCTTGCTTATTCATAAGAGTAAACTAGCAGGATAATACATTTTGTTTAGTGGCAATGTTTTTCCTTAATGACTAACCAATTTATGCATATTAGAACATACTACTGTAAAAAAGGAAAATTATATACAGCCTATAAAGGGTACTACACCAGGAGACATTACCCTAAGTCACCCATCTGTTTGGGTCTACTTTAATATTTTTACTAATTGGTTTGTGCATTTTATAGCTACAGCGAAGCCCTCACCATAATCACTTGCCCTGCTTGTTCTTGGAAGGCAAACAAACCACAAGGGCAACATAGATGTTAATAATCTAGCAAGGCAAAATAATGCCACTATAATCTGCATAACGCCAGATTCCTTACATAAGATAGAGCTGTTTGATAAAACATTTATGGTCCCATTTAAATCACACTTTATTTAATCACACATTATATATCGTTTGTCATAACATAAGAAGTATAGTATATGTATGAGTGTAGTCATATTTTATATCTTCTTCTGTACGATGAATGAGAAAAACATTTGATCAAAACAGGTTATCAGGCAGTTTCCACTTTATTGGGTTGGAGTTTATGTTTATTAGATGGGGGGGGGGAAAGGTGCATTTGTATCTATACAGTATGTAAAATAGTACGAGGCTTAAATCATTTATTTAAATAATTACTAATAAATCAATTTATGAAAAGATTAAAATGTCATAGCTGTAAACTATATGTATTACTCTCTAGTCTTGAGTTTGGTTGTTTTTAATTCACAATTTTATGAGATCATAAATTGACCCAGTGTTGAATAATTCGGTTACTCGGTACAGACGAATTGTTTTTGTGTATGTAGTTTATAACTATTTACAAGCAAAACATCAAAAAACTAGATTAATTATTGTTTTGTAATCCTTTTTAGAACAATCAAACTTTAATCTCGTGTCAAATTAAATAATTTCTTTAACCTTTTTGTAAACAATCATTATTTCCCAAATGATACGAAATTAAATAAAAAGTGACCCTAATTCGTAGCCTTAATTGCACGTTTTGATTATACCATTTTATTTCGAGTGTAGATGTTAGTGAATATTGATGATTTGTGATAGAAGAAATGTATTAAATGAACCACTGAAAACATTATCTTTGGGGTTTTTATATTATCTAAAATCGAACCATCGTGAATTATCCTCTAAACTATTTAATATCCATAATACGTTTTTGTAAATTTCTGCTTCTTCAGTCTATTCAAATGTATGTTGTTTTTTTAACCCAGAGTGTAGAAAATAGCTCCTGCTTAGGCGATTGAAGGTAGATATTGTAAGATGAATACCGACGAGGGTAAGAGTCCAGTTGATTATATTCTGTTTCATTTGTCACACAATTGCCATGTAGATTAAAACTCTTCTGCAACATTCTTTTTTTTTTATTTTTTTTAGTTACCTGTGTTTGTTTATACTATTTTAAGTTATTGGAATAAAATAAAATACTTATTTAATAAAAAAAAAACTTATTTAATAAAATAATCTATCATTGTTTTATTAATTATCATTAAATGAGTTTCATTTACGGTAGTGTCTAACTTAATTAAAAAATTAAAAAATATATGTAATGGTATTTTCATCGATGTTTTCCTTAAAATGATTGAAAGGAATATTAATACTTTATATTTCAGCAAGAGTTATGTTATTGAGTAATTTTAAATGTTAAAAATTTTGAAATGGATAATTATTGTTTTTAATGATGAATCTATATTTTCTGGTTATTGGTCGTATCTCATAATCCCTAGATAAGGAACATGACGAAAACTATAAAACAAAGATAATATATAAAATTTACATTTTTTTTTATTAAAAGCGATATTGAGGAACATTCTTTTCGTGGAATTAACAATGTAAAACTTTATAGATTCCCGTAAATCATATTTAAACTTAATAAAATTACGTAGGCCTTTTGATTTCGTGAGGCTTATGTATATTAGTATTTATTAGACCTAATAACATTTAAAATATATTGAAAACATTAAATATAATTATTTCTCTTTTGATGTGTTTTAGGTATTTAATCATCATTTGTGTGATGTAAATTAATTATTCTTTTTTTTGCTCGTTTAATCACTTTAACACGAAAAAAAAAAATAAATACACTTATATATATATACAAAATATATACACTTAGTTTCATACTGTAAACTCCCCTATTTTTTTTAAATAAAAATATCTAAACAAATTAGATCAACGTTATTTTATCAAATTTTGTAAGCATCCAGAGGATAACAACTTGTCTCTGGTTAAATCCCTTTCTTAGCTTTGAATGTGTTCTATTGTCGGTTAAAGTAAACATGATATGACTAACTATCGCCACGAGGGCTGTCACAGTAAAATAGGCAGACAGATAGAAATAAAATGTCAAACATAGCAGACATGTGACAAACAAAATAGATTGAGTTGAACAACGTACAGGGAGTTAGAATTCGTTTCTAAAAATAAATGTAAAATCTCTCTTAATTTAAAAACAAATAATTAGGAATTATATTCAAATAAAAAAATATAGGTATTACTAGACGTAATTATAATGTATTTTCCAATGGTCTAAATGATAATTTCATGGTCCTTTTTTAAAAATTAATTGTGAATAACTGTATAAACGTTTGTAATCGACTTGATAATGGAGTCATAATCACTAAAATCGATAGTCCCTTCCAATAAGAATGTACAATGAATGGTAGACGGTAGTAACGTATGTTACTATTTTTTTTAATTGTTATATTTTTAGTTATGAAATATATTAATGATGACTAATATCTCATATATATGTTGTATTTAATAAAATTTCACAAAATTATTGCCATACCTAACATAAATGTAAGCACTAGTTCTTTCTTTCAGCAGAAGAATTTTATAAACATTTTTCCTATCAACTTGACTACGCCGTGGGGAAATAATCTACCATGAAGCTAAGTATTAAATTATCGTGAAACATAGGGGTGATAATGGAAAAATACACAAGCATTCCTTTGTTGGAAGATGGGATTATATTCCTAACTTTTACAACATTGAGTAGTTATTTATTAATCTTTAATTTTCACATTTGTAATGATTTTTAGAAAGAAAATAAAAAGGGAAAATAAATAAGTTATAGCACCTTAACGTTGTATTCAAAGATTATCAATACAGAGCAATTCCTTTTGGTAAATTTAAATCTTCAAAATTCACTCATTCTTAAACGGTTTTATGTATAGCAATAACTTTGTGTACATTCATTATCCGTCATAAAACCAACCCAACATGAAATAGTATTCATAAGGTTATTTGCCATAAAAATTTACTATGTATAAATACACTAAGTTAAGTGAATTGTTAATAATTGATCTGACTTCACGTTTAGTCAATTTTATTCTCTATACTAATTTTTCGTTTATAAAATAAGCCTTCTGAATAGTCTCTCACTTCACTGAAATAAAAAAAAAAACTGAATAACTGAATGTAATATTCAGTTGTATTTTCCTTTACAATTTTGAAATGATATCATTAAATAATAATTTTAAATGATTTCAAAGCCACAATTAATAAAGTAATACAAATTAATCACATTCCCTCTGAACACTCACAAGAGATAAATACAGCCATGTAAATGTTATCTTACATCGACAAGCCCCATTTGGGTGTGGCACTACGAATTATAGTAGGTTGGTGAACATTTATAGTCCCTCTGAGAATTAATTTGACTTTGCGTAAACAAGAGACTATTCATATATTTTAAACACGTATAAAGTTCGTCTGTCTAAAGTTTCACATTCCTTTCCTACATAATGATTTTAATTTCATTTGGTAATATTATAATTTAATATATTTTCTCATAAGTAATATCATTTATTTTAGTGTATGCATATTTCCATCCTGTGTTTAATAGAGCAATCAATATTTTTACGATAATGTTTTCATTTTATTTACAAGATAAATATAACTTTTTTTTTAAATTTAAGGACATTATAATTTTTTTTAAGTAATCTTAGTATTTACATTGTTTTAATTGTGGTTTAATTTTCTAATATTCTATTTTCCGCTTACGTAAATCGGTAACAAGTTGTTCATAGATTGTTAAATTACTGAATATAAAAGCTTCAAAAACTTTTTGAAACTGAAAAGCAGGTTTCCAACTTTTACTAAATAACAATTTAATTTATTATGACCATTTAAGGAAAACGTTTTCTTTTCGTTTTTGTAAATAGTTATGACTAAAACTGCTACATACGACAGTACTCAAAAGAAACCTTAGTTACAAATAGAAACTTCACAACATATTGCAAATCGTAATAATAACAATCCAATAATTTTAAAATTTCTGTAACACATTATCAATTCTGTATAGTTTATATAATACTCAAATCTATATATGAAACAAATACATATTTCAAAATTATTATATTATAGGAAAACTTAACATATCTTGATTTGTATTACTATCTCAAGCTTTCGGTGTTCTGGCACCGGTCTTTTATTTAATTTAAGGTCTGGCTATATATTTCTCTTTTTAAATTCCATAACCATATAGTAGGCTTACATTTTAAAAACAACCGTGTAGATATTCAGATAAAACCATGGTAAAAAAAAAGTTCCTTTTCAAGACAATGTTCGTACAGAACACAATACGTCACTTTCCCCACTAAAAAAAAAAAAAAAAAAAAAAAAAAAAAAAAAAAAAAAAAAAAAAAAAAAAAAAAAAAAAACGTGAAGGATACTGGGAAGGTATATTGAAATTGATCAAATATTTTGAAATAGTATTATAAATCATACAAATGTTGAGGAGTATCGTTATTGTGTATGTTTTATAATTTTAAATGTAATATTATGTATTAATAACTATTTTTGAAATAGTAAAACATGTTTAATGATTGTAAAATTATTATCAAAAACGTAGATATATTTTTGTCTCTTGCTAACTTAACTTCACCGGTTCCTTGTAAATGTAATCTGTGAATTGTTAACTATAGACATTTTTTTTATAATGTGTATTGTAGGTTTTTCGTAGTTTATAGCTTTGTGTATAATACATAAAGCTGTACAGTTTAATTCATTCTTTATCACAGATTTCATAAGAACGTTTCCTTAATCTTATCATGAACTTGACAAAATGTGATTACATTTCTATTTATATTACATACATACGTATAATAAAATGATTATAACATTTTATTATTCTTTTTTAACATTCAAAAGTTTGGTATATATACTTTATGTATAATACATGAATGATACTAAAAATAGGTTATAATAATATAAATAATATAAGGTAATTATATTTTTAATAATTTGTGTTATAGGGCAATAGCTAAATTCAATTAGGTTATAATTTATACCGTGATTTATAACATATAGTTTGTGATTTTTATACCTTATTTAATGTATCATATAATGGTCCAATTGTTATTAATAAATTATTCATTACAACATTATAATATTAAATTTGAAGTTTAAAAATAACATTTGACCAGGTTGAAAAAAAAGACTATATTTCCCTTAATACACATAATTTTAATTAAAACTTCAGTTTGAGATTCATTGTTAGAATGTCGAGGTTTGAACATAACTAATCTATTTCAAATGTGATTTAATAAATTTTAATTCCAAAAACAAATTGTGTATAAACATATCGTTAGGTTACATGTCGTTACACTAAACATATTGTATTGACAATCATTGAGATGTTATTTAAGGAATGTAATGATCATTTTATACTGTCATGTATCTTTAAAAGTTTTGAAGCTATAATTTATATGGTTTTATAACCAATTATTTAAAATGAAAACCATTCAAAAAAATAAGTGAGATAATTTTTAATTTATTTTGTAATTATCACAATTATTGTAATTACATGAACATTTACGTCAATTAAAATAAAATAAAATAACATTTCACGTTTGAATCGTAATAGTGTGTCTTCTTTTCATAATTGCAAAAGTACATATGGTAAATAAATAATGAATGAGCAGCAAATTATATTGTTTTGAATTAGGTTGTAAAACTCAAAAACGAATTTTTATCATAGTATTTGATCCTTCATGTTGTAATATTTGTTCTTAAAGAAAGAAGTTTAACATTTTTTTTTCATAAAATCGGGATAATTTTAAATTTTCAAAGTCAAATTTAAAACTAATACAGTAATATGTATGTAAACAGATTAGTTTTATATACTAATTTACTTGGGAGAAGTATAGCGTTTTATGTTTTTAAATCAAAATGAATTATTTTTGTGAAAAACCTAGGGAACGAGTTCAAAGCTGTCAGATAAAGATTCAAATGTGTAAATTTGTAGTAGGGGGACGTAGTCGTATGCTGTTGTAAAATGTAGTTGATGACATTGACGTTTGTAATCCCATTGTCCATTTTCCAGTTCATAAATTTATGTTAAAAAATCTTTCATTCAATAATACTCGTAAACTAATGTTAAAAAATCAACCTTTTTTTATAAAAAAATATTCGTAATATGTGATCAAATATTGTACGAAGGTATGTTTATCAATAATTAAATGTTAAACACATGTAACGCGTTTTCATAGTCATGGTATATTTAAGTGCATTTGAAAAAGCACAGTTTGTTGTCATATTATTTAAAAAGAAAATTGTGATTTTTCAATAATTCTTTTCTGAAGATTGCTAATTACTCCATACCTTTTTATATTAATTATTTTTAATATATATATGTATATATATATATATATATATATATATATATGCTAAATATTAATAAAAGCCATTGAATTAGATATTTTTTTTTAAAAAAATAATCAAAGACATTTAATTAGAAAGAAAGCAGGTTTCCAACTTTTACTAAATAACAATTTAATTTATTATGACCATTTTAAGAAAACGTTTTCTTTTCGTTTTTGTAAGTAGTTATGACTAAAACTGCTACATACGACAGTACTCAAAAGAAACCTTAGTTACAAATAGAAACTTCACAACATATTGCAAATCGTATTATGTATAATCAAGTTAGTATGTTACTACTGTTCTTTCGGAATACTAAAAGCGTTTCAAGGTTCAATATAGGTTACTATGGTAACTAACTGAATTCACCTTATGTATAATTTAAATCATCGAATATTTTCTTTTACTACTACAAGCTTTCACATAAGTCTTTTTTGGAACTTTAATAACTTTCTCATTGTAATCAATAATAGACATAACAAATATGTTATTTACCACTTATCTTTAATTAAATAACATTTTGTCTAACAGCAAAAATTACACAAACGTATCCCAATTGTTTTAAGGTTACAACAAGTATGTATCATTATCGATTAACTAATATAATTTGTAGCAAGTAGTGAAGTAGTTCGAATAAAGTGTACATTTTGTTTCACTTTTTACCGACTAAACAATTTTTTTATTATGACTTCTCCCTCTCCCACATAATTTCCAATTTAAGAGAACAAATATAAAATATAAAAGAAATTTATTAAATACAAATTAAAAATATCAATTACATAATTGCTCGTCTTCTATATTAAAGCTATACTCCTAATAAGACGGTAAATTTTGTGATATTAATTATGTAATAATTATATTATTTGGTAGCATATTGTTATGTGAACAGTTGTGTATTACCATTAGTTTATTATTACTGGGGTTATTTTTTTCAAGGTAGCTCCTAACTTAATTTATTAAATTATTTCTATGTTAATTTTACAAACCTCCCTCTCTCTCTCTCTCTCTCTCTCTCTCTCTCTCTCTCTCTCTCTCTCTCTCTCTCTCTCTCTCTCTCTCTCTCGCTCTCTCTCCCCAAAATAATCTTATTCCAGACCCTTTTTATTCCAATTATTTTCCTACGTTATATTCTCATCGGATCGGTCTTCCCGTTGGTCACCTAAATTCCCTCAGTACAAAAAATGGGTATTATTCCCTTATGAGATTTACCTCCCTTTATTTAACGCAATACATAAATTTTATAGGACATTATAAATGTTGTTACGTAAGCTATGAATATAAGTTTGTACTTTATTTAAAAAAAATAAAAATTATATATTTTAATATATTTGGACATAAAGGAAACGTTAAAATTTCTAAGCCAAATGTGTAGCAATTTTAGAAATAATTTCCATTTTCATATATTTGTATTTGGGACCTCTGTAATGACCTTATCAATGGGATTTACTCACTGTCATTAGTAAATATCTTGATTATCTAATTAGATAATATCAATAAACTTACTTTTGTTTTTGTATTGTAAAATTTAATAGTATAAACAAAATAATAATAATTATAAATCCTATTAAATCTTAAATTGAAAAATGTAGTAGCATTAAATTATTCTTTTTTACAGAAATAACATAAATTGAACAGAATATTAAAATAATTATTCGGGTAAAAATTAGAGGGTTTTGTTTTATTGGGAAACAATAAAATGATTTTTTAACAGTTTTTAAGGATTGGTTTTATCAATTTATTGTCGGTTTTATTGATATTCAATATAAGAATAATTAAAGTTTAATTTGATTAACTAAATAATTGTTGTAGTGTAATGTGTGCCTATAAAGTATAATCACGATTTTTCTTTCATGCTGGTAAATAATTTGGTTCAATTTAAAATATGTTTCGTGTCGTAAAGGAAGCGGTAATGAATGCCGTTTATACAACACTATTGGCTCCATGGACCGACATCTCATTTATCGTAGTAAAAAATTCAACATTTTTTCACAGTATTCAATTAACTTTACTTTGGCGAAATACATGCAGGAATATGAAATTGGATTTAATACCTTCTATCTTGCTATTAAAAATGGACTCCTAAATTTTAATAGAATATTACTCTGTTATTAAAATATAACGTATTTTGAACTCCAATTCGCCATTACGCCAATTTCACATACTATTTTTTTTAAATCACACAGGTGTTCATACATCAAAAAATAATTCGAGCTTCAAATTTTAACCAACATTACATTCTGAAGGGTTGGGAATCAACCCCTATGTTACGAGGCGATGATACTAATGTGATGAGCCACCGACACTGTTTATTGGTCTAAGCCAAGAAATATCGCAAACTAAGAGACACATTTAATTCTCTGCAGTTTTATATTACAGTTTAAATTAAAAACAATCAAAGACTGGTTTATTTTATTTTTCGTATGAATTAAAGGATACGAAATCATTTCAGGTTCCAATTTATTCAGGTCTTTACCCTAATGGAAAGTCTTTTTTCCGAACCGGTATAATGGAACCATCTAACCATCTTCTCCCTGTTCCAACCAATTGCTCTGACTCCATGAGGATATCGTTTCAATCACTAGATTTTGAACCTGTAAATATGAATAATATTCATGTTTATACCCGACTTCAGTGATAATATAGATAATAAAATAGTTCACTTCTTCAATCTCATAAACATGAGCGAACGAGGGTAAACATCGACAGTTCATTTGATATTTTTGGCTTTATCCAACTTGAGTTATAATATGTTCAAATTAAATGTTATTATAAACCTCCACGAAAAATTTTTTTAAAATTATTTTTCAAAATTATTTTCTGATTATATACGTAGACATTATTTGGCACACTGAACTAATAGTAATATTTAATAAAGTTTTAGACGATAGATTAGCACCCCAGGAGATTTGATAGCTAACCTAACCTAACCTAATAATATTTGAGGTATATGAGTTCCCCCATTAGGTAAAACTTCACACTCTTAGTTAAAACACTACTTTCAAAGTAAATTATTACATTATGACCAATAAATTTAGTTTCAAATCTCTTGGTTTTTTTAAATCTCTTAGTTTGAAAAGAAAAAAAAAACTTTGGGAAAAGTATCGGATTAAATTCTACTTTTTAGTATTATTCTTATTTTTAATTTTATTTCAGTGATTTAAATGATATACAATTTTAAAATTCTACGTATACTAAATACTACCAATTGCTTGAAGGGTGAATAGTCTCAAAGCCTCCAGTTAATACTAAAAACATGTTAAAAAAGTATACGCGATAAAGAGGGCAATTACTATATCAAAGCCTGAAAAACATATCGTTCTCTCAAATCTGGTCAGTCACATCCATCATTCAAGGGCTATAAAAATACGAATAGGCGCTCTCTTGTAAATATTGTTTTGTATCTAGCCGGTAACCTAGTCAACACTGCGTTGTAGTAAGATAGCGATGAAATGCCAAATGCCTCTTCTTGTATAGTTTACTTACCTATAATACCGGACGTGTGGTTATCAATAATCCAAGGTTAACAATCCTAAGTCATAATAACCTTTATAGCTCAAGATTGAATAAAATATAAATGGGAAATACTTCAAAATTTGTAATACTATAATTATTGATTACTTCGCTTACGATTTAGTTAAACCATAATTAAACCAATAAGGTGATATTACTTAGAATTCCCTGAAACCTTTGACGTTGAATGCTCTATTATCGTAAGTAGTTCTTAAGATAATTATTACAATATGAGTACTATTGCGAGAACTTATACAAACAAAAATGTAAATATATTCTGACTTAATTTTCATTAATGAAATTATATTATTATAACAGAATAATAAGAATGTTTAAAAAACAAAAATTGACAATAAAGACTACTTCAAACTTACAAATGTAAAATTTTAATTATTGATAATAAAAGTACATTTATTAATATTATAAAGATATTTTATAATTATATAAATATGTTTAACCTCCAGTCAATATATGAAATACCTATTACGTAATGCATGCGTCCAGTATACAACATTGGTAATATAATCCTAATTAAAACAAAAAAGGGGTATAATTTTACATACGAGTATCAGTTGAGCTATGATTTTAAATAATAGAAATTCTATTTTTCTTACACTTAATACATAGAAATACAAAAATTATATTTTAGAAGTATAGTTAAAAAAATATACGTAAATATTTTTTTAGATAAACTTTTGGTTTTTGTGAAAAGAATTTTTAACATAATTTTCCAGATACTACTTCACTATTATTAATTCAAAATATATAAAACCGAAAAATACATATCTGTCCTAAATTTTATTAATTAACAAACTGATTCTTTATATTAAAAAGCGATTTTTTAAATTCTTATTCAGTTATAAATTTAAAATAATAAACAAACATAAGAAAGATATTCTTCAAGCGATTCCGATGTTATAAATAATCAATAAATAATACCCTTTACTGAAACTATATTTTGTGTATTGAGATTGTAATAACTGATCCATTCACAAGTTTGTAAACATTGAAAAGTTATTAAACTGCTTATAAGTTTTAGTAAACCACTTAAACGTTTTTATACAATATTACATCTCTAAATCTAAATATATTTATAATACCTGATGTAAACATATTTGGTATGAAAGATGTAACATTCCAAACAGTTTTTCTTCTACCAGGCGAGTTTTATAAATAGTTTTCCTTCAACTTGACTACGCTCCGGGGAAATAACCTACTTCTAAGCTAAGTATTCCATTACTGCACTGAGATGGGGTGATGTTGGAAAAATATGCAAACATTCCTTTGTAAGAAGTGATAAGATTAAATCCCTAATTTGTAAAATGACAAGCAATTTATTACTTTTCTTCCTACAATGAACGAATCCTAACGGTATTTATAAATTTATTCAACATAATTGAATACTCTTAACCTGTAACATTTGGTTTCAATTTAGTTTAATTAGGAAATATATATATATATATATATATATATATAAAGTTTATCTATGTGGTACTAGAATTTAACATCGATGTTACATCAATAATAACTAAGAATGCTCATCCAACTATATTGTACCATAAAAGTTTAGAGGGTACATCTATAATTTTGAGGAACATAATTCCATATTTTCAGAAAATCTCTCTGCTATTTTTCATCTAATTATGTTTGTCTTTTGTCTGCTCTTAAAATAATGAAAATAATCAAATATGTTATTTTACGGAAAATTTAAAAATTTTCAAAAATGTTTGTTTATCTGCTTTAAACTTTAGTGAAGGCCATAATAAACCTAATCACTTTTGTAAATGATCTATTTTCTTTAGTCTTTAATATATCTATAGATGGCTACTTAGTCTTATGTAACCCGTCCCACAAAGAGTCTTGTGATGTTTAGTTTTATATTGTTTATAGCCTGTCATCGTTATGTTTACATTTCTAATAATTAGGTAATTAAAATACTACTACATTATTTAAGCGTATGAATAATAATGTCCCATCAGTAACCATCATATATCATACATTCAACTGAAGACTTAACAATTGAGAAGGTGGGATAAATGTGTTTTCCTTGATTATATTTGTTTCAAAACCAACTATTTTCGGCATTCCTTTTAAACGCGTATATTATTGAGGCGAAAATCAGTTGTTACAAAGGCTGTGGATCGAAAACTTGTCAATACGTCGCCACAAACAAATACAAAACGCTTATACAATATATTAAAAGAAAAAATCTTCAAACATGAGTGCTTACAACCAGGTAATGTAAATTGAGATTACCCTGTACAAGTTATTAGATACAAAATAAGAGATAAGTTCTTTGTAAATACAAGATACATTTTGTAAACTTTTTATTTCTTCAAAAAACAACAAGTTAATTTACCTCACCTTTATTACATTATATATATATATATATATATATATATATATATATATATATATCATGGTTGCATAAAAGGTTGGACCCCCCCCTTCTATTTTTTCCTATAGTGAGTATACAGAGATATATTTTGGGTTGTGGTGCAATCTCGGCAGGAGGTTTCATTTTTACTATTTTGGAAATTTCGAGTATCCCCAAAAATGGGAGATTTTCCGGCGACTCGAAAATTGTAAATGTAAACCCCCTTCAAGTGACCTCTCATTTTAAAGAGGTTAAAAAGAATTAGAGAAAGGTTAAAACTAAAGATCACTATCTTTTCTCTATTCCAAATATTAGCCCGTCAAAAGTTTTCTAAAGTATTTACGCTTATATTATTTATCTTTGGTTAAAGTTACTACCTGTAAAGAAACCGAGTTATTTGTTGGTTCTGTCACAATCAGTTAGGAGAGCAACAGATAAAGGTTCCAATGAATATTAGAAACCGCACTAATAAGAACTTTGTTTGCAATGAGAGACCTTAGTACTGCCGACATTTCCAGTTTGAACTAAGGTTTAGTACAAAGAGTCAAATTTTTGTTTCAAGCTTTGCCCCCGAAATGGCCCATTTTAGGGGGACACTCGAAATATCCAACATCGTCAAATGAAACCTCCTATCATGATTGCACCGTTACACAAATAATACATCTGTATATTTATTAAGGATGAAAATAGAGAGGATGGTGACTTTTTATCCACCTTGTGTCTATATATTAAATATTCTTAAAATAAATTTGTAATTAAGTTTTGATAGGTTATAAGGATAAAATTTAGATGAAATTGTCAATATCATTTATTTAAGCACTAAAATTCAAATTTGATATCCTACAGACTCTAAAATGCATGAAATTGTAGATGAGTGCTCCACACAAGTATTTTTATTTATTTGTGTGCGTCTGTGTGTGTGTGTGTGTGTGTGTGTGTGTGTTACTTTTTAATTACTGTTATTTTAAATTATCTAATATCCATTGTTTTCCGAAGTTTTCATTGTTTTCATTTTGTAATATCCATTGTTTTCCATTGAATCCTAAGTTTTAAATTACATGAATAAGTTGCAGTTCATACAGAACGTCAGTCATCATATACTCTCCCCTTATTTAAATTTTAGAGTTGTTAGAGGTAGATACAACCGTATAGAGTTGTTAACAAGTGAACCAGTAATACTGCATATATATTTAAAAAAAGTTAAATCTTCTATAAGTGACTCCTTTTTATAGTATATAAAAATACATATAAAAAACATTTAATAAACATAAGTTGGTAATCGTGTGTTAAAATTGTATTTGTGAAGAGAACATATTAAAAATAATAATTTTAAACGATTGTCGTTATTAGTTGTTTTGTTTTCCGTCTTATTTTCAATTACTGTAAAAACATATAGCATATATTTATAAAATCAATAAACCATATCCAACTTGTGCTTACAATATATACTCGAACTATAACTAAGGGCTGGTTTTAAGGTATTCTGTTTCCAAATTTAAAAATTGTAAAATTTGCTTAAGCTATTATTATCGATTATAAATTTGTAAGTTGTACATCAAACACGTTATTTTATTATAGTATGAAACATTAGTTATCGATGAAACTGGGTAGCGGCTGTAGAACCAATTCCGTTTATTTCTAGTATGAAGTCATACAAAAATACACTAAAAACCATTGCTCTTAACATTCTTTGATATCAGTGCAGAGTGTTTTACGTTTAATAAAATCGTGCCTTTCCTTGTGTAAGTTATAGGGACTTGTATCGTTAGATCAATTTATAGCTCACATTGCATTAATAACAGTCAATTTAAAAACAACGAACTCTGAATAAAAATTTTACAACTACAACATAAAATTACTTAAATTTTTACTTAAATTAATAAACTTAAAAATTAGATTTTAAATAAAATATTCACCATTAAAAAATTAGGAATTAATATCGAATAAATTCATTTACATCAGTAAACATTTGAGCCAAACTGCTGTTACAAAGGCATTTTGAAAACAAAGCATATGAAAAAATAAATAAATTTTAATAACAATATGTTTTTAAAATAATGTAATAAATATTTTTTACTCCATTGCAAGTATTTAGGTTATTTCATTTTTATTTATTTTTTAAAGGATTTAACTTGTAGTATTCATTATTGAATATAAACTATCATTGCACCTAGCATGTAAGTACTATTCTATAAAACAATTTAGGTTCATTTTACGTAATATGTAATTCCTTTCATGTAAATACATACTTATTAAAGCGACAACATCTACGATTTTATATAAGAACTTTTAAATGCAATCTCCTCACCTAAATTTAGAGTTCAATTAACAATACAAGTCCATATTGCTTAAAAATATATTAAAGAAATATAATCGATAAACATACACAACAATCCCATCCTTTAATCGTCAGACAATTGTTTTATTCTTAATTAACATTATATATTTTTACAATAAACCAACCAATTTTAAGATTCGATAACATCCTTGGTTGCAGTTTTTGATCTTCCTGTAATAGTTTAGTTTACTAATTACAAACTTATTTTTAATTAACGTGGGCACAAGTTATGTTTAAAATGGAGGTGTTTTCCGTTTTTACTTTTAGCAAAACAATTCATTACTTTTACAATCAGTTACAATACTTCATAGCATTATTTTAATACATGGAATTAAATTATCCTTCTTCTAAAAGCAAGGAACGATTGTACTTGCTATGATTAACAAATAGTAAGAAGAATATATAGATTGTGATTTTCAATATTGCTAAATGTACTCCGCACAGTTTTAAACCCTTAGAGACTCTGCTCCGTGATGTCAGATAAAGATTAATGTGTATAGTAAAGGTCAGTATAAGCACTTATTGATAACTTTCAGATTTTAATCCCATTTTTCGATTTCCATGTGAAATAAATTTCATTGATTATACCAAAGTTACAGTTTATATGACCTGATTTTAGACATGTTGGCATACAATTAAAATGAAAGTCATTTCTGTATAATCATTTTACATACGTAAATGTTACATCAATATACGTTTATATTTTACTTTTAACTTTTAATATTTCATGTTCAGTATACAATTATATTTGTAGTTTAGCATTTGATGTGTACAAGACGACATAATTACAATTAAAGCATTTTAAAATGTAAACAAAGGCATACTAGGCACATTCCATTTAACCATGTGTATTAAGCAAGTATAGTCACATAGCAGAACCCAAACTTCGTCTCTAAAGTTCAATATTTGTTCATAACTAGTCTATGTTATATCGACAAGTTTGTAGACCTCAAAAAGTTCAAGTTCCTGAATAATTAGCTTAATTAAAAATTTGTAACGTAATATAGCAAATCCTTAAAATATAATCGAAAACTAAAGTATATGGAAACTTTTAATATCTCTCTTTGATTTATTTAAGATGTATAACTAAATATTTACACTTATTGTCATAAATAACGAGATACGATAAATATCAAATTATTACGAATTATACTTATTTTTAACCACTCAGTTTCCTAATTTCTGACAATGTCTTATTTCCTTTAATTAAAATATGGTAGAAACATTTTAAGTCGTAATATTTTTAGGATTACAGACACATTATATTAGGTGAAGGCAATAGCAAAATTTTATCCGTTAATATAAATTATGGATGAATATGACGTTCTATTTTCGGCTCCTTGTTCCTTATTTATTTTAACAGTTGTTACCTACTTTTCATATTGTATTAAAAACGTTAAATTCATCATCAAAGTGTTTATGTTATTAGTGATGTAACCTGCCAATTATTTATACATTTTTTTTTTTTAATTTGAATTATTTTGTTTGATACTTGTTAAACAAAATTTGTTATAAATGTTAAAGTTAATATATTTTTATTTATTCTGCTCATGGTGCTGTTATCTATTTCTTATTCAGTGGCGATCATTTCGCCTATTTTCAGTCATTTTCAAACAATTTTTGTTCATTGCAGTTATTTAAATGACCGTCATATTTAAATTTAATTATGACAGCACCTAATATTAACTTATTACAACATTTGCACATAAAATACAACATTTAAGATAACTCACACTGTTACTTTTTCATTAGACAAGTATGTTTTATTCTGTGAGAGCAGAATAAAAATAAATAAATAAAAGTATTAAGGACCAAGTAAAAAAACAAATGAATTATAAATTATTTACATTTAAACCATCTAACTTTTTCGTTATCATTCTTTAACACAACATTGCAGAAATGTAACTATTTAATGTATTACCGACACTTATCATTAGTAACAAATTGAAATTTTAGTAACAAGAACAAAACGTTATTGACACAATAAACAATCATATTCTGTATCAACTTTAAACATTGTTTATATTGTCTATTTTAAAATAATGATTGTCATGTATCACTTACATATATATTATTCCTGATATTGTTTACAATGTTTTAAAACTAATACAATTTTGATTAATTACACAACTTACCTTACTATGTAATTATAAATAATGAGATACTTTAGATACAAAATATAACATTCGCACATGCATTTATTCTCACCTTTTGTTTCAATATACAGTCTTTTTAACAATTATTTGAAAGTGTACTTTACACTGATGAGTATTAGCTACAACTATTAGCCCAAATAACTTTTAATCACAACTCAATAATTGGTTTTGAGCTTCTTAACTGTATATGGTTGTACGTTTTATTTTGGAGGGTGAACGGGTTGTGGTTGTAAATAAATTTAAATACTTAGGGGTTACTCTAAAATCTAATCTAAATTTTAAAGATCACGGGAAAGAGAGAGTGTCAACAGCGAAGTTTGCCTTTAACAGGATGTATAACAGTATTTTTGCTAAAAATTACATATTTATATATTTCGGCTAAGTGGACGGTATTTAACTCGATATGTCCGGCTATAGTTGGGTATGGAGCACAGACTTGGGGATTCTATCGATTGGAAGAGCTAGAAATATTCCAACGGTTTGCGATTTCGACACCTAATTACGTAATTTATTTAGAAACGGGAGTGGATTTGCTGTGGCACTTATTCTTTAATCTGCATTGTAGCTTTGTGTTTCGTACATTTGAGTTAGCAGACGAGAGACTGACAAAGCGAGTGGCATTGTTGGTAGTGGAAAAAAATGTCGGATGGTACAGTGCTTGGAAGGATCTAGGTCTGAGATATAATTATGTATTCGAGTATAAAAATAGGGAAATTGGAGTATGGCGGGAGAAATTGCGGGAGATTTCAGCAAAAATAAGGGAGGAAGAGCGTTGTGTTTGGTTAGAAAGGGCAACGCAGGCAGAGTTTAACACTCTTTACAAAGAATTGTCACTTTCGTTGGGAGATAAGTCATATATTGGAGATGGGTACCCTCGCTCAATTATAAATAAAATTTTTAAGTCCATGTGTGGGCAATTAATGCTGAACTGCGGACCGCAAAGTCATGAGCTTAGATGTTCTTTGTGGAATTCGGGTGATATAGAGAATACCGAGCATTTTTTGGGCTCCTGTTTTATCCTGGCGGAAATACGGCGAAAATGACTGGGCGATGGTAAGCTGTCAAGGAAGGCTGTTGTGGAATATTTGAACGGCAAACACTGGTTTTCATTAGTGAATTACATATGGGAGGCTAAAAAATATAGAGATAGGTTGATAGTTGAATTTAATTATTGAATAATTTTTCTTGTTAGACAAATGTGCTTACCTTTTTTCCCTTTTTCAAAATATATATATATACATATATAGTTGGTAGTTTATTTAAAATTGTTTTTTATATGGTTGGGAATTTTAACTTATTTTTATGTTATTTTTATTTTTTCAAGTTTTATTTGCAATTTGGAATTTTTGTATGTTAGTTTTTTGGTCCAGGTTCTATTTATTTATTTTTGATTTGCACCAGATATTTATGTATTTCCTTATTCTAGATAATTTGATATTTGAATTTAATTCTTGAATAATTTTCTTATTAGAAGGAAGTGCTTATCTTTGTTCTTCTGTTTTGTGCATGCAGATGTTAGTTTACTTGATATGGATTTGCTCAGTGGGAAATTTGTTAAACATTAACGTAAATTTGTAAATTTTGAATGTTAGTTTTAGTACTGGTGTACTTATTATTTTTGTTTTGCTTTTGCTTTGCTTCACATGCTTATATTTATTTACTTTTTATTTGTAATGGGTACTGAGAGTTATTTTTATTTTTATTTATACATCTATGTAAGTGTTAATATATTAAATTTTAATAAGTTTAATTATATTAAATCAAATTTGGTAATTAAAAACTCGCTACTCTGGCAGTCGACCTCGGTCATGCCACCTGGGCATTGATTTTAATGTAGTAATATTAATTTTACTTTGGTTTAATACATGCATTTATTATTATTATTATTATTATTATTATTATTATTATTATTATTATTATTATTATTATTATTATTATTTACCACCTTTTGTGTATAGTATATGGAGTTATGTATTCTAATTTAGATATATACGTAGAGGTTTGAGAATAATTTCTACATGTTGGTTTGTGTGACAAAAAACTATGAAATAATTAAGTTTACAAATACCGCAACAAAAGTAACGTAAAGTAAGTTAGTTAAAATTACTACATGATAATAAATGAGTGAGTCGCTGGATTTTAGATACTTTGCTAAAAATTAGAATGAGTGAAGTTACAGTTTTAAATGTAATATTTACACTGCTAAACAAATTATACCAGTTTAACATTGATAACGTTAAATACGTTTTACATTTAGTGCATTTATTCTGTTGTATCACTATATTTAAAAATAAATTGTTGCTACTAATTTTAGTATTAATATTGCGAGAAATAGTCCTTAAATAAAATTTACCTCTTATTTATAAAAGAGACAACAGTTATTTCGTCATCGAACATAATATATCATTGGCGATTTGCCGGTGTTATTTGTAGAGAAATAGTTTAATCTTAAATGTTTGAACAGGTAACAGAATTAATTGATCAAAAATTTGACTGATTTATGTAACTTAGATTTCGAGACAATCATTTTTAAATATTACAAAGCAATTGAATTAAAACTAACTATTAGAGTAATGTTGAAACAAACTTAACCTAACCTTTATAGTAGTTTCAACCTATGTTGCCTTGAAGAACGGCTAACATTTGAATATAATTTTTTTTAAAGTAATGTAAAGTTCTATAATAAATATAGTTGTATTTTTGCATTATGTAGTAATTAATTTTGTTATTATTTATAAATTATTTCTTTATATATATATATATATATATATATATATATATATATATATATATATATATATATATTACTTGCATTATTTCTTCATATCCTTGTGCTACTGTCAATCAATCACGTTTTTAACCCTTTTTCTTAAAGTATTTACAATCGTGATAAGGAGATAAAAATTATGGAACCCAATATAATTTTTTTTAAACAGAACGGAAAAGTATATTTTTTGTCACACTGCTTTAAAAACAGCTGTTTTCAATACATGCATTGAGATACTAAAGATGTTCCTTTTAGTCCTAGGACCTAAAAACATCAGCTAACGTCAAGTTCATCAGCTGTTACTTCCTTTATAAGAATTGAATACCGATTGTATAGCAACTATAAAAAACAACCGATAGTCTCGATTGTACCTAAATAACGGTTAAAACCGTTGTTACCATCGATTTGAAGGTAAAGAGGTTATAACATTTTAGTTTTTGTGAAATAGTTTTCTTAAATTATTTGCAATTCAACGAAAATATAGGTCATCACTTGGACCAAAAGAAGCTTTCCTACCCTCGCTCATTTTCCGGCCACGTTAAACTTGGGCTTGTATGGAAAAGCTGCACTTTTTGTCCTCGTGATGAAATATAACATTATTTTCGCTGACAAATATTCATGTATTAATCTATCAGATCGTGTGAAATAACAATTCAAGTTCTAAAATTATAAACATTACCAGCAGTAACTAATGTTTATGAACACACATTTTTTTAAGAATTGTTTATTGACGTTAGCTCAGGCATAAACAGCACTATTGGGAGTATTCAACATTTCAGGGAACCAGCTCTTAGCAATTTATCAATATATTCTTTCATGTTATTCCTCAAAGCTGAAATAAAAAGTGATATAAATAATTTCATACGAAATTATAATTACGGTATACACATTATAATTTTACCGTATCAATAGTTATAAATTTCTTTTAGAAACGTAAGATTCAATTTATACCAAGCACATCTAAAAAGATAATCAGTGAGTTGAAAGCAGTAAATTTATGAAGGACAAAAAATTAACCATCATCTTTGAATTTCAATTTCTTTAACATTCATAAATTAGTGAGCTGCAGAGTCATTATCATGAATTTTTCTTCGTATTTTACCAAACTAAAATCATATGAACCAGAGAGAGAGAGAGAGAGAGAGAGAGAGAGAGAGAGAGAGAGAGAGAGAGAGAGAGAGAGAGAGAGAGAGAGAGAGAGAGAGAGAGAGAGAGAGAGAGAGAGAGAGAGAGAGAGAGAGAGAGAGAGAGAGAGAGAGAGAGAGAGAGAGAGAGAGAGAGAGAGAGAGAGAAGAGAGAGAGAGAGAGAGAGAGAGAGAGAGAGAGAGAGAGAGAGAGAGAGAGAGAGAGAGAGAGAGAGAGAGAGAGAGAGAGAGAGAGAGAGAGAGAGAGAGAGAGAGAAATTGTCAATACAGGTACAAGATATAATAAAAGACAAACTTTGTGTTATAATAAGACGTGTGCTATTAAATTGATATTATAACCTTAATTATATATATGATAATAATAATAAATTGTATAAATGCATCAACATTTTCTTAAACATTTATGTGTCTATATGGATCAATTTAGAATCTTCACAACCACTTACAAAAATAATGAAAATAATAAAAAAAATTAGTTTATAATTACTTTTTCTATAATTGATGTTCAATGTCAGAAATGACAAAAAAATCAATATCGCCAGATTAAAACACTGCTTTATTAGAGAAGTGTAGTATTTTCTTTTTCTGTAGTACCGCCCCTAATAACATTGTTCGGAGAGAGCTTCAAGATTGAAAAAGTTTTCTTACTCCTCACTTCTAATTTTGGCAAAGCTTCCTTTCTAGTATCTCTTTAAATGTTTAGTTTCCCGTCCCCAAAATAAATGATGACTTTATTAAAGGTATTAATAATGCTTTCGCAGTTGATATTAAATAATGTAACTCTTTTAAAGTTTTAATATTTATAATATAATATTTTCTTATACAAAATAATTAGTATTTAGGTGTGCTAATATATTGTATTGTTACAGATATATATATATATATATATATATATATATATATATATATATATATATATATAAATTGTAACATTTATATCTTTCTTTTTCTAAATCTAATTGATTTACTTTAAAAGCAATATATTGAATTTTTTTTAAGGATATTATAATTTAATTATATGAGCAGTTTATTTTGAATTACGAAATATTTTCTATACCTTGTCTCCTTTTTTTTTTTTTAAATATATGTTTAACCTTTATATAATCTCAATTATAATTGTTACAATTAGATTAACTGATACCAGTTAGGTACAATAAAATGTAACTAAGACACACATACATACACACACCCCCACACACACACATATATATATATATATATATATATATATATAAATATAGGATTTAAAATTCTAATACATTAAAACTACATACTTAATCAAATATAAAATGTAATATAATTATAAATGAGATTTCAAATTGTTTGATAGTAGAGACTATTCACGGTTGATTTACTAACGCTCTGCATTGATATATCTGTTACCTTATGAAAGAAAGTAAATATTTATGTATTTATATTGCTGTGCCTTCGTAAAAAATTGTATCAAATGATTATCACTGACTATTATACTTCTTATCATACGTTTTATTTTCTTACACAAGAAGACTACTCCACTCACACATTCTCTCAACTATATTTAACATCATGTCCAAAACCAGAAACATTCATATTAAAAAACATTAATACTTTGTACACAATATTGGAATCAATTAATTCCTAATACCTTTATATAGTCCAGAATTTTTTTATATATAATATAATATTTTACAATATACTATAGTATAAAATATTATCGTCATTAGTTGTACACCTCTTCTTGACTTATTAACTGAAAAAATAGAACTTGCTTCTTAGATACAGTTGGGTTAGATATGGCTGCTCAAACAATAGAGTATTTTTACATTTTACACCCTTAAAATATATTTGTACGTTACTTTCAGATGTTTCTTTCTATAACAGTAGCCTACATTATCAAAGATACTTTAGAATTTCAGCTTTAGAAAATATTATACGTAAATTCTAATATTTTTGATTTGTAATTAAATTAACCATTTAATTGCAATAATAAAAACACACTTAAATATATCAATTACACTGACCATAATTAACTATATGGTTTCAATAAATTAATAAACAAAATTAAATAAATATAAAAGTTAGTTTAGGAATATCACGTACAAATTTATATAGAACTGTTTTACATTCTTCAGAATAGAAATGATTAATGTGATGTTTGAATACGAGAGGATTTTCTTTATAACAATTTTGATAATTAAAAAACAAACAAATGCATTTTTCCTTTTAATATAAATTTGTTTGTGTTAAGTTAAAAAAAAAATCAAATTTCGTAATTAAATATAGATTAAATCAGAATGAAATATTCATAACTCAGCGGTTATTGCTACTATACAAACATTTACAAAGAGATTGTGCACTGCCAATAGGATCACAATTCGCTTACTATTGAATTGATAAATTTTTTTTTCGAACCGATAGAGGGAAAACATTACATTTATTTAAAAACTTTTTTATATATTTCGACATTGATTTTATTAAGTATATTATTAACTTTCTATTATATAAATGACATAAAAGAAAATCACTATTTCCATCAATCCCAATATATTATTAACATTAGAAACTTTTTAAACACATTGAATAACGATAAGCTTCTAAACTCTATTTTAAATTTATATAGTTTTCGTTATAAAATATATTATAAATGCTCATATATCATACGTGGCTCAAATGTAATAAAATTCTATCAAATAATTGCAATATCTAACGTGTCAAACAATTCTAGGAGCTAGTTCTTTCTTCCACCAGACGAATGTTATAAACAGTTTTCCCATCAACTTGTCTTCGCCCTGGGGAAATAACCTACTTCCAAGCTAAGTATTAAATTATTGCACAACATTGGATGATAATAGAAAAATATACAAACATTCCTTTGTATCAAGTTGGTACTAGATTCCTTATATTTACAGCATCGTGGAGTTATTTATTTATCTTCCAATAATTATAGAAGTTTATAATGAAATATAAAAGATAACCAAATAATGAAAATCTACAAAAATAACAATTTCAATTTACACCTACATAATAAGGAATTCTTAACTATAGTACAGATATATTTTTATAGCTAATAAATCTGTTTTACATTTACAGTTCATCTTAAACATCACTCTTCATTTGGTAGTCTTTAAATGAAACAGTAAAACCCTTAAAAGATATAATCTAAGATTATCAATAAAAAATAGATCTAAATTGCCTAATACAGAGATGCTTCATTTTGTCAATTTAAATGTTTAAAATTCATACATAACCTTCTAATATTGTATATTGATACCGTCAGAAAAACAAATCAACATTGACTTAGTATTACAAGTCAGTTCCAACACACAACTTATACTGCACTAATTTAGATATATTGTTAATTGTTTTGATATTTTTCTTGTAAGAATTTGTTTTTCTATTTTAATTGTCTCCTTTTTATTTTAATGCTAACTGATGATCTCAATAAACTGGAATAAAATTGCTTCCCCACACTAATAAACTAAATAACTTATAATGAAAAGAACATTTTCCTAATAGGATTTCAATTTTTGAATTGATATTATAAAATATTACATTTCAATTCATTCAAAAGAAATTTCAAAGAAAACAAAACAGTAAAATTTAATCATATCTACCCTGAACATTCTCAAAAGATAAATACCACCATGTAAATATTATCTTACATTGACAAGTCCCATTTGGGTGTGGCACTACGAGTTATAGTAGGTTGGTGAACATTTATATTCCATCTGAGAATTAATTTGGCTTTGCATAAACAAGGGACTATTCATTCATTCTAAACACGTATACAGCTCGTCTGTTCAAAGTTTCACATCGGTTTCCTACACAAAAGACATTCCTATTATTTGAGAAAATTATAATTTACCAAATATTCTTATAAGTAATATAATTATAATAAGAAAGATTTATTTGTATACGTTAATAAAAGCAATTATGAATCAAAGATCAAAGGAAAAAGGAGGGTTTAAGGCAGGTTGCTATACGAACCCTAGAAATCACCTTTTAGTTTTTGTGAAACGGGCCAGATTAACCTTATTTCAACAATGTTTCTTTTATAATGCACTGAGAATTTTTAATGTATTGCCCCTGCAACTAAAGGTATTCAGATACGAGAACCATGAATAGGATTACACTTTGGCTATTTGAAATTGATGACATTGATCATATTTTGAAACCATAAAATTGATTGATGTGTACATTATAACGTTTTTTAAAAAATATTTTCTTGTTTGTGGTAGTGTGTCTGTACCTGATTTTATGAGGTGTTTTGAGGTATCTATTCAGGTTTGGGTATGTAGGTTTAGATATTAATATTTGTGGGATATTTTATTTGTACTATTATTTATATCGGCTTGGATTGTTATTATTATTTCAAAAAAGTAGATTATATTATTTCTTTTTATTTTATAATGATGCACAGCTGGTCAGCTCATGACTTTTTGTTTGTTTATCTTATCTGATAGCAACCCCAACACAGGCATTGCCTCTGAGGTGCTTAATTTATTTTACAAACATTACATTTAATTGTTTTTGTGTAAGTAATTTTTATTTTTCATGTTATGGCTGAAGTTAATTTTTTAATGTTTTATATGTATGCTATTATTTTCATTTTCTTATGTATTATTGAGGTGTACTGTTGTTTTTGTTTAGGAAATAAATATCTTCATTAAAAAAGTAGCCTAAGTTAAAAAAAATTAGAATATATAAAAAACAAATATCATTCTATGCGGTGTTTATGATATTAAGTGTAATAATTCATCTTATAATGTTTTTATTATTTTTGTAGGAGATAAACTAAACTTAAACATTTTAAATATGTAAAGACCCCTCTCTCCCACTGACATGCACTGGGGAGGGTAGCAGCGTCTAGGTAAACTCTCTAATGGCTACATATAAGTTACGTAAATAAAAATAAAAATATATATTACTCCTGTATAAAATGTATCAGTGATAACTTTTTTGTAATTTCAAATAATGCAGTTCATGTTCTATTTCCTCAGACTACAGAATTGGTAAGATAACAATTTAGTCTGTAAAATTATTGTTTATAGTAAGTGCAGGTATATCAATTCCAAAGTGCATCTACACTAGTAAAATTACTTACTTTCTTCTTTCCTAATACATCTCACTTGTCCAACTATTGTAAAAATTCAACTCTAAAGCAATTAGAGTATTCAATGGTACAAAGAGTCTCTCTTAAGTTTAATTCTTCTTCTTTTGAAAGGCTTTGTAAACCTCGAGATTTTTTTGGTTTTTAATTACTACCCTCAGTTTCTCTTTTATAGAATTTAGTAGTATTGGGTTAGTTTACTTTTTTTTCTTTTCAATCTTTTCTTGTATTGACCAAATATTTGCTCTTTTCGCCAATGCCAATATGGCGTTATTGAAGTAATCCAGGGCTATGGGTCATTATTTTACTTTGTTCTCTTTCTTTGTAATTATTAACCAAGACGTTTTCAAAGTTAAAAAAGAAAAACAAAGTAAAACATTTCAGAGGTTAAAATACATTTATTAGGACTGGTTTAAAATTTAAATAACTAATATTAATTTACTGTATAGTTATGATAACATATATTATATCCGACGTAATTATTACAATGATTACATGATAAGGTCAATTCTGGCCTTTGCGACAGGTTAACATATTAACGGAAAATTTATCAAAAAAAATATAATAATTTTTGGTACTACTGTTACCAGGCGACTGAGAATTAATGATTATGGAACCTTCTGGTAAACATGTTTTAAAAAAAAAGAAAAACAAGTTTCAAAAAACAAGTGCTGAGATTTATTTAGTTAAAATTTTGAATTAAATTTGACCATTTACAAAAAAATAATTACATATAACAAACATTTCATAGTTCTTGGTCTTAAAAAAAAAAAAAAAAAAAAAAAAAAAAAAAAAAAAAAAAAAAAAAATTACAAAAGTTAGATTTCAGATTAATATGAATTTGTATAAAGAATTTATATTTTAGATTTTAAAAAAAGGTCAAATTTATGTATTACAGTTAACAAGGTTTTGTATTATCAAATGCTTATTCTACTACAATTTATATATATAGAGAGATACATTTTAAAACTAGATTGATCACATACTATTTTCTATTTAAAAAAAAAAAAGACAAATTTATAATATATATAAGAAATTAATTTTATTTTTTAAAACTATTGACGTCAATATATATTTTTTTAATTTTGAAAAATAACCCCTTTGGGGTCGTGTAGGCCGAAATATTTTGCATGCAGTCCCATCCAATATTATTTTGATTTTAAATTAGTACACATTATTTTACAGATTTAAAAAAAAAACTGAAATAAAGACACATTATTATACAGAGTTTTGTTTGTAACGCATCAAATTTTGGGGGGGGGGTAAGAAAATTTTAAAAACAATTTAATTTAAAATAAAACTAGCGTTACGAAAAAGAAAGTTTTGTAGGTCTCAAAGCAACGTGCTCTCCGAAAGAGAAAGTTAACGTTGCCCGAGGCTACAGGCGGAGTGGTGGTAGAGGCAGAGAAGGGGTAGCGGCCGGAGTGGTGGTAGCGGCAGGAGAAGGGGCTCCGTTCTATAAAAGGAGACGTCCACTGGATCAAAGGGGGAGTTTGTCACTGGACCGCCTGGTGAAAACCGGCCTCCTCTTACGCTCTCAGGTAAGTCCTAACGTTAATTTAGAATTAAATTTGCTTGCTTGCGGTAGGAATAAGAGTGTTCAGGACTTATAGGAATAGTGACGTGCCCTAAGCACATGATGCAGCTGAGGAGATTGAGGCTAAACTCACATACGAATTCGCCTTCGTTGTTTTATGGCGTATGTGTGGTGCAAACTCACATACGAATTCGCCTTCGTTGTTTTAGGGTGTATGTGTGGTGCAAACTCACATACGAATTCGCCTTCGTTGTTTTAGGGTGTATGTGTGGTGCAAACTGACATACGAACTCTTCTTCGTTGTTTTAGGGTGTATGTGTGGTGCAAACTCACATACAAACTCGTCTTCGTTGTTTTAGGGTGTATGTGTGGTGCAAACTCACATACGAATTCGCCTTCGTTGTTTTAGGGTGTATGTGTGGTGCAAACTCACATACGAACTCGTCTTCGTTGTTTTAGGGTGTATGTGTGGTGCAAACTCACATACGTATTCGCCTTCGTTGTTTTAGGGTGTATGTGTGGTGAAAACTCACATACGAATTCGCCTTCGTTGTTTTAGGGTGTATGTGTGGTGCAAACTGACATACGAACTCGTCTTCGTTGTTTTAGGGTGTATGTGTGGTGCAAACTCACATACGAACTCGTCTTCGTTGTTTTAGGGTGTATGTGTTGTGCAAACTCGCATACGAATTCGCCTTCGTTGTTTTAGGGTGTATGTGTGGTGCAAACTCACATACGAATTCGTCTTCGTTGTTTTAGGGTGTATGTGTGGTGCAAACTCACATACGAATTCGCCTTCGTTCTTTTAGGGCGTATGTGTGGTGCAAAATCACATACGAATTCGCCTTCGTTGTTTTAGGGTGTATGTGTGGTGCAAACTCACATACGAACTCGTCTTCGTTGTTTTAGAGTGTATGTGTGGTGCAAACTCACATACGAACTCGCCTTTGTTGTTTTAGGGTGTATGTGTGGTGCAAACTCACATACGAACTCGTCGTAGTTGTCGCAGGGACGCGGGTGAGGACCCGCCGCTACCGAATAAGAAATTTCGTCGTTTGGTTTGTTTGCGTAAGTACGTTATTTTCTTTCCCCCCCTTCCTTTCTGGCTATGATGACGATATTGGTTCTGGTATCCGTAGAGGAAGTGCTCTAGGATAAGACCGGGCTGAGCCATTTCCCTCTTCCCTGATAAACCTTCGACCCCTGGAGTTAACATCCCCGCCATTGGCCGGACTATCCAAGGCAACAATTATAAATTTATTTTGGTGAGTGCTAAGATTTTCCCCGTAGGGTAAAAGGCCTCACATGTTTCTTGAACAAAATTGTTATTCTTTATAAAGAATAATTTCACAACCAAAGTTCCTTTTATTAACAACTATCATTTTTGAAAAAGTTTATATTTCCTTTTATACATATATACGTGATGATCTGGTGCACTTAATGAATGTTGAAACTGAGTTTGAACCTGTCTGCAATTGCAATCTCGGACCAGCTTTATCTATGCAAAAAGTAAGTTAAAAAGAGATTTAAACAAACTCATACAGGTTGTTCGACAAGTCTTTGTAATGAAAAATGATTTTTAATTTAATTAAAATGAAAAGGAAAATATATCAGTAATCAAAACTTAAAAATATTAACAGATTTATATCTAGAATGGTCAATTTTAATTTCGAATACCTGGAACTTGTTGTAAAAGGCTTAAAAGCCTGACATGTGCATGAAGGTCATTGTGAGATGAAACATTTACATGGAGAAAACAAAACTCACTGAATAAACTAGCGGTATTATTTAACTGTAACACTTTTTTTGAATTTAGAAGAAGAATGCTGTATAATTTATGTCATGATGCACTTTTGCTATTTCGGAAATTTCATCTTGAAAACCTGCTGCTTAGTAATGTGATTTAGAAGCGATCAGCACACGACGGTAGCTTGATCCGAGGACAATATCCGAATTAGGAAATTGGTTTACTTATGTTGATAAGTAAGAAGCAGATTTTATGTTATTGTGTGAAGGACGTTACACTACGATAAAAAAATTTTATAAATGTAATGGATATATTGTGAATTAAAAAACGTCATAATGTATATATCTTGTATGAAATATATCACTGAGTACTTTTGAGTAATTTGTTCTACTTTAATTATTGTTACTCCGATTGATGCTTGATAATTTACATTATATCTTATCAAGAGATGCAATTATTTTGGAATTGATGTTTTTTAAAGTATATTAGTTTATTCTTTTTTGTAGTAAATCCTTTATAGTTTGGGAATTTAATAGTCAATTCAGCCAAGTTTCATCTTGTACTGTAATACCATAAGAATAATATTTTGTAGTTTGTAATTGTCTGATTATTATAAATCTTACAACTTAAACTATATAATCGGTATTTGTCTAAAACAAAGCATTTCAACTATTTATATTCATTCAGTAAACATATTTAAACATAACTAAAAGTTCAATACAATATGTAATTAACAAAATAAATGTGTCAATGAGTAATGAAAGTAGAAGGCCATAAATGTTTAAGGCTTGAGGTGTATTTCTTTTGTTGTTTAAACGCAAAATTTTGCTGGTTCATCATCGACTTATAAAAAAGGAAGAAAATATCTTTAAAAAGACCCCTATCCTTTGACTACTCTAATAGCGTCAGTATCGGAAGGAGCAAGAGTTGGTCAAGAGAGACATGATGGGATAAATAATAGATAAGGATCTAACACATGACAACAAGAAATCTCCGTAGAGATTGCAAAGTCCGTACTCACAATAATGAGTTCCTGAGGATCCTAGGTTCTCCCTTTGCCCAAATGTTTTCCCCAATCAATAATCAAATTATACATTTTCAGTCAACTTTTTGAGAATTTAGACACGTTGAGAATTTAGCCAGGTGGTATATGCAGAAGCTAGGACTGAGGAATTTGCTTATAGTTTGTGTTTGTTAGAGTTACATTTCTTTTTGCATGTGGATGAAGTCATAAATATAAAAACATACAGGTATTGAAATAATACGAATTATCATTGATTTGAAAGAAACCACTATAGATATTGATTTACAATTGGGGCTTATTGTTCCACAGCAGTCGTCGTGAATAAAAAAGCTTATTTTAAAAATCTGAGAAAACCATCTTTCAGAAAAACATCAACGAATAATTGACGAGTTATTTCAAAATTGAACTAAACATAGGGTTGACGGATGCAAAATTGCATTGCAAGTTAATATGAGAATGTTCAAAACTAAAAAAATGAGAGGGAATTCTGCTTTTCCAAAACTGTATAAGATTTGGAAAGAGCAAAATTGAGAATTTTTACAACTTATTAACGTGAGACATGGAACGTGTCAAAATCTGTTAGTTGCAGAATTGCTAAAAGGAAGTCAAAAGCTATAATAATTATTATTTTCAAAACATTATTTTAATAATAAATGGTCTTACCGCAAAGCAGCTGTTCAATATGAAATCTGTTCGATGCAGTATCAGCTTCATTATATTGTAATAAAACATAATAAAACCCCTACTACGCCTTGTATGCAAGGCACTTTTAACCCCTATAATAACTTGTTCCCCACTGGACGTTGTGGGACTGCCCTCACGTATTTCATCACTTTATTAGAGAAACAATAATGCTTTTCTAACACTTTATCAATCCAAACTCGGTTCTACTGTCCTACGAAAATAATAAGGAATATAAATATATTAGTAAAATTATAGAGAACTGTGTTTATTTAAGTTATTTCTCCTATGTTTGTATGTTGACTAAGTTGAGAAGACGCTTTAAGAAATAACACCATGTTATAAAAGTTTTAATTACAATATATGTGCAATTTAAGTATAAAATGGAAATATTTGTAAGGTACATATGTTTATTATAATTAATTGTATTACAGATTATTGTGTAGTTTCATTTGTTCCGCTCAAAACAAAGATGCTCAAATGTACTTCAAGACTCAAGATAGTGAATGCCTTTAAGATGATCAGTTAAGACCTATGGGAAGTAGTTGAATTGTTGATTGTTCACAAGATATTCTGTACTCATCTACACTATCAGAAAAAGATTAAATGAGGCGAAGCTAAGAAGACAGCTCAGCACAATATATTTGACTGCCCAGAATAGAGAAATTGTGTCCTTATTCGCTCAGTGGTGTAGATGAAAACATTATTATACAGGACAACATCATCCAAAATATGTAACTGCCTTTCAAAAACCTACAATATGATTTAAAAAGAATGGCCTAAGAAAGAAGGTGCATAATAAGCTCCATACCTAAGAAAGAAATCCAAGATATGTATCCTGGGTCTACTTGACATAAAAAAAGAAATGAGGCATCATTAACAACGGTAAAATGTTACCATAATGATAACGTAATGAGGAGAAAGTAACACAATACTCAATACGGTAAATTAATGCGTAATAGACTTTACTCAAAATAATACTATTAAAATAGTGAATTTTATTAATTAATCAATGATTTGATTTTCTTCTACTAACAACTAATTACTTTTATTGAATTTATAATCATTTGCTGTTTCTATTTTTTTTTTTTTTTTATATTTAAATTTTAACTCATTTAATCTAACATTATATTAACGAAGACCAAAATTGTTGTCGGAAAACCATGTAATTGTAACATTTTATAATAATGTTAGAGTCATAATTAAAATTCCTTCATAACTTGTAGTTATAATTGCACTATATAATTTTAGGAATATTTCCTTCTTTTTGATAACTGTTTCGTTTATTGCTGAATAAGACGTTTCAAAAACAGATAAACAACATTAGTTGGTTCCGCTGCATATAATTAATACTAAACTAAATTACTACATAAATAGTTTAGTCGTCGTCGTACTTAAATTAAAATATTAATGATTTACTAAAATGTCTGTACATCAACGAAACAAGTATAATACATTTATATTATAGTTTAATGAAATAAACATTTAGTAATTTACAGGAAAACAACCAATTCGGTACAATCTGGATATTTTATAAATTATCAACATATCTAATAAACAATCCCCCAATTCCAATGGCTGGTAAACTGACATTACGAAATATATACGTGTAGTTATGTATTTTTATATAAACACGTGGAAAACTTAAGCAGGTGTTATCCCTGGATATAAGCGTAATCATGGATAGAACCATTTTTCAAACTCAGTTGTTCCAAACCCGCGCGTAAAAACTTTAACCATTTATTCGTGAATGTCCCTAGAGTGCAAACTAACTTCAATATGAACAAAAACTGCTATTAAAATGATGTAATGCCAAATTTTAGGACACAATTTTACACGCTAAATATATCAGAGTTTACCCAAGCAGGTGTGAACAACAAAGAATCCAGACTCTAAAAACAAACATTAAAGTTAAGTAAATCATCATTTTTTACACTTTATATATATACAAGTCTTATATTTATTATTAAATGTATGTTTTAATTAATTGTATAATTTCATTTCGTAATTAAATTAAAATAGTAAAACTCAAAAATCTATTAAAATTAAGTTTTTTTACTTTAAGTCGTAACTTTTTAACATGTGTCCAATGTGTGCAATAGTATTTATTCTACAAAACCTGTAATGTTAGAATTTTCCGCTAATATGTATGGTATTTTTAGGTATTCCTTTCCTTAATAATATCGCTAATTACTTGGTATCTTATAGGCTATTCAACGTTTCTTGATGACTTACTCAAAGCTCGTTTTCTCAATCTATTAGCAGCTGAATTTTTTGCTCACATAAAAAGTAAGAATAGATTTTGTTAAACGAACTGCATTAATCAATATTTGCATAGTGTGAGAAAAAGTCTTCTGTTTATTTTTGTAACATTAAGGACAAAATGTTTAAGACTTAAACTGCTACGTACGACAGTATTAAAAAAAAAACAAATAACTAGTATAAAAAAGTGAACAAAATTAGAGGTTTAGAATTACCTATATATAATATCTAATTATTATTTATACAAGACCATTAGCGCCATAATATTAGATAATACGAAAATTATTTCTATATGTTACCTCGAATGTGTTATATACTATGGTAGTATAATGTGATAAAAGAAAGGATTAACCCCAAAACCACAACAAAAAACACTAACACACAAAAACTGTATAGTTAAGTTTATTCTACCTTATGTACATTTCAGTAACATAGTTACTATCCTCAAAGGTTGAGTTTTAAATGCTAACACAGTGTAAGTTTAATACTCAACCTTTGAGGATGGTAACTATGTTACCAAACTGTACATAAGGTAGAATAAACATAACTATACAGTTTTTGTGTGTTAGTGTTTTTTTGTTGTGGTTTTGGGGTTAATCCTTTCTTTTATTGAATATCCACCACATTGCTCTAGTGATTCTATAGTATAATGTGGTTTAATGTTATATAAATAATATATCTTATAAATACTGATGAAATATATTTTTCTTTAGGTCAATACAGGTTGTTTCAAATCAAGATATTAGAATAATCAAGATTATGTTTAATATTATTTTCACCTGCAAATGGTACTCTAAATATTCACGTCTATAGTATTTACATTACAAATTTACATAAAATATGACGATCAACTTAAATATAAAGATATATTTTTTAAGACAAAATAAACTGTTACATAAACTCAAATTTCATAAAAAGATATTAAAAGTTTTTGTTTTGTTTTTAAGAGTAATCATATTTGATTGTTTCAAGATTTCCCCATAGAATATATGGTGAATATGGTATAGTATACAGTGTATAGAGAGGTATGTTGTTGATTATTTTCAAAGCGTTTATATTATTTCTATTTTCATCCACCCAGCTGATTAAGGAATACACTTTTGTCGCTAAGGGTTTTACGATAGAATGTAATTACTTATTAGGCTATCTTATTAATAACAACTAGTTAATAAAATATTAGTGTTAATAAAACATTTAAAGTTTAGTTAATTCTAAACCTCCTAAGGTTTTTCCTATATGCACAAGACTGTTTACTCAGATTACTGTGTAAATATCACTTTTAGTCTCCAATATATTTTGTCTTTAATCATACAAATATAAAATAAAGAAGTGTATTTCAAAACTTCTGTTAAAATTTAATAATTCAGATCCAGATACAAAATCTAGTCATACTCTTTATGTGAGCTACAATTCATCTCAAAATGTGTGTAAAAAAACCCAGGAAAGAAAGTTACCCACTATATTGATATTGGAAAAATAGTATTGTAAAATAAAAATATTAGATAGTTTTTCATAACAAAAATGGTATAAATTTGAAATCCGGTCTTATTTCTCTTTCTACGGCACGCTGAATGAGTCACCTACGATTTACACTTGTAAAATAGTTAATTAACAAATTAAGAATACAATTACTAAATAATATCCCAATTTTAATATAATTTTTATTCACGTCAAATGTTACTACGATATGGACATGGTGTATGTTATAAAGTGCCGATTTATAACAGGGCACTTAGTCACATTAGTTCTGTTGAGTTCAACTAGTTCAGGATTTAACTATGGAAAAAATATTTTAAAATTATTTGTTTAAATTTACAATAATTGCAAAGTTGTTTATTTTTGTAATATATGCATAACAAATGACTCAATCTTTATAAAAAAGTAAAAGAATAATGTACTTACCATTCAATGTTTGTTTTTACAGCCTGAAATGGTTTGTTATTCACAACTTTACAAACAAATTTACTATAAATACAAAGTTGTTTATTTGTGTAATATATGCATAAAAACTGACGACATAAAACTAAAAGAATAATGTACTTAACATTCAATGTTTGTTTTTACAGCCTGAAATGGTTTGTTATTCACAACTTTACAAACAAATTTACGATAAATAAAAGGTTGTTTATTTGTGTAATATAAGCATAACAACTGAATCAAGCTTTATTATAAAAGTAAAAGAATAATGTACTTAACATTCAATGTTTGTTTTTACAGCCTGAAATGGTTTGTTATTCACAACTGATTGTGTAATTTCTCAAAAAAATTAAAGAACAGTTTTTTATTTCCATTGAATTTATTTTGTACTCTTGGGACATTCTTAAATAAGTGGATACAGTTTTACACACGTGATTTTACGAACTGTGTTTGAAAAACGTTTCTGTGTAATGATCACCTCAATATATATGTATACCATTTAGGTAATATATATCACTTCTTTATTGGATTCATTGAAAATTTCCAAAATTTATATATTTTACCAAAACACTTTGTTTAACCAATTTATATTAAAAATTTCATATACAATATCCTTTGATTCAAAACCGTTTTTGTAAGCGTTCAGTATTTTACTCTAATCAGGTGGAGTAGTATTCATAGGATTGTAAAAAATAAGATAGAAATAAAAATATAAATAAAAATAAAATATATAGATATAAAATATTAATATATAAAATAACAAAAAAAACTGCGTTTTAATTTTTAAAAAAATAGGAAAATTTTATTTATGTGTTCAAATTACAATGCAGTCATTTAAATTTTTAAAAGGCATTAAATAAGTTTTTATTCTCCGATGTTTGTTTTAAAGAGATAAACTCTTTGATAACTACCACTTTCCTTAAAAATAAACGAGTATAACATAGGAACATGACCTAGTAAAAGCGAAATTTTCAAAACAATAAATACAAAAAATATTTTTATTATTACAATTACTCGTGATGACTTTAACAATGCCACAAACATGGGACAGCTACAATGCTTGTTTTCACACACTATTATTTTATCAATTAATAATAATACTTTAGAGGCGTTATTGCGATCCAAACTCAAATTTAAATTGGGCGAGTTTATGTGTCCTAGATTTTCTTTTAGCTATGAGGTTTATTCTGCACCCTCATTCACAAGTAATTCCTTATATTTCATTCAAATCTTATATTTTTGGAAGACAGTGAGATAATTAAGATGATGTTGTCCTGTTCTTCTATAATAACTAACGTACAAATTAAATAATATTTTCATATTCTATAAAATAATTGAAAGAATATAATAAATATTTATTACCCTCTGTCTAAGGAGATATGAAACCATATAGTTCATTGTTATTGACCATCTACTTCAACAGTTAAAACCTAAACAAACGGTTTAAAATAGAAAGATAAACCAATGGCAGAGTTCTGTAAAATATATAGAAAACCAACTACAATCGATGTAGTAATTCAAAACAAAAAAATCCATGGTCACAAAAAATTGTTGCATGTAATTAAATTCTACACCGGTTAGTAACTATACGAACTTAACTTTTTTTAGGAATTAAATTCTATTAAATATATGTAAGTAGAAACTGATATAACACAACAATAGTTGATAAGCACAAACACTTGATCAAAATTAAAAATGTAAATTATAAAGTAAGAACTATGAAATTTATTTCGGCGGAATATAGGCCGCCGAAATAAATTTCTTATTGCCCAACTTAAAAAAAAAAATAATAATAAAAAAATAAGAAACACAATGAGACAATATCTTTTAAAACTAACAAAAATATAAGAAAACTACTACAACCAAAGCCAATAATAAATTTGAAAATTGTTCTGGTGTTTTAACCTTAGGTGCGGCGATTGTGACAATTTTTATATTGGGCAAACCGGAAGAAGATTTAACGGTAGATTTAAAAAAACATTTACCTAAAAAAAGATATTTCACATAATAATTCATTATATGCCATACATTTAATTAACAGTATTCATAAATATAACATTTTATCAGTAAATTTGACAGCCCTGCATTTATGTAATTCATTAGAGGAATTTTTAATTTACCAATCCTAGATGTACCAAAGTAGTTCACTCCTTAATGAACAATTGTTTTATAAATGGAATAGTTTATATAATACCGAGATATCTATGTACATATTATTAATCCTGATGAAGGAGATAACGACTGTAATATTTCAAATGACGAGTGACTCCCGGATTGATAACGTGGTCCCATACAATCTGTTTTAAAGTTTTTAACATTGTTTTGCGTGTATATATAAATTTGTGTTGTAATGTTGTTGTACAGTGAAATAACGTGACGTAAAGTCATAAATGTAGTTTCAATTTTACTTTAATTAACGTGCTCACATGTGAGTGAAATTAACAATACCCGAAGAGGGGAACTTGTTCCCGCAACACGTTGTGTTATATTACACAGAATATAGTTGTAAGACAAATATATTTATAAATATACTTTATTTTTTTATTAAAGTATATAAAAAAATATACTTTAATTAGTTTTATACTTTTGTAACTAGACGCACAAAAAATTTATATGAATTGACATTAGATATTCATTGGCTATTAACAAGTAATTTTTGATGATGTCAATATGGTAACCAGTTAAATAATAAACAATTTGAAATATAGACAAAAAATAATTTTACTTAATATAATTTACTACAGCAAAACAATATACCAAATATAATAAGTATACAAAACACAAATGAATATATTCTATCATATTTGGAATACATAAAAGTATTCTAGAATTGTAATATTGATTTGACTGTTCTGGCAGCGACTGATCCTTTGTGCCAAAAACGATGAATTGCATGATTAACTCAACAGACAATGGAGTATATATCAAGCTATGAAAGGGAGTTGAGAAAAATTCTTTTAACAAACGGTTTTTTCTCTACCGGTTCCAATTCTCAGTTAATATATAAACGAAAGATAATTAATCATTTAAAGATATTTACAATTACGGTATCGAAAATTAAACATCCTAACTAAGAAAAAATATTTCACAATGTGGTACGAAATGTCCAAGAGAACTTCAATCAAGACTACATAATACAGTCTTAAATATAGAACATTTAAGCAAAACTTTCATATTGTTGTGGTTTATAAGATGATTTAGAGGAATGAAGTGGGACCCTTTGGTTTGCTACTATTGAGCAATAATGCCCTCATTGTATACCCTTCTGTTGTATTCCCTGAATCATTTCCCTTTTATTACTGTATTAGTATAAATTCATTTTCTTAGGCGTAATTTTTCACTTAAATATTGGTAACAGCCTAACTGTTAAAAATAACACATTATATTAGTGTTTTAATCTAATGAAAAAATAATGTTTAAGTTTATTTTATTTTAAATAAATTGAAATATTCATAAGAACATGAAAAACCAAAACGATTGTAAGATACAGAATTAATTAATACCATTATTAAGTCAGTGTCCATTTAGAAATATTTTAAAATAATATATGAAAAAGCCAATTTCAAAGCTTGACAAATCTCTTAAAATATTGTTCTACAAACAACTAGAAACAAATGGTAAAAAGGAAAGAATGTTTCTTAAAACTGATTTGAATTTGGTTGAAAGTGGACTAAATACAAAATAATATCTTAAGCATACCTTTATGACAAATACGTCCCTCAGTTTAATTACATTTACATTATTCTGAGCTATCACTGACGTTGAATGTTGCAAGACGATTAGTAACACTAATCAACAATGTTCATTGTGTTCGCCAGGTACAACGATAGGTAAGAGATAATGTACATCGTCACGTTTTTCATCTATTATTTTATCATGCCCGTAAACTGTTGTTTGCTGAGAAAAGAACAGCATTCTCTTCCTAGTTGTCAGAAACAATGTGTAATTCTGTATGTTGACTTAAATGCGACATTTCTCCCTCTTGAATCATATTACAGAATTCGTACTTCACTTATTTTAAAAACATCTTTTTCCCATTAGAAATAGCGTAAACAGATTCTTTCCACTGAAACATTACGAATTTTTTGCATAACTAATGTACTGTTCCATGTTCAGTTAAGACACTTATATAACCATTAGAGTATACAATAGGTTCCATTTTGTAATTCCTTTTTCTACACTGCCAAACACTTCGTCAACAAGGAAAGATGAATTTCTAGAAATTGGATAAATATGTATGACGGGCACATATAACTTTTTTTATTAATTAGTTATTATAAAACAAACATGTATATTTGATGAATTAATTTTTATTATCCAGGTCACTATTAGCATAAAATAAAGTTTCTTACGTTCTTTCCTTCAAGTTACCTCTTTTTTAGTGGAGGTCACAAAAAGATGTCACTGGACTGAAAAAAATAAGAAACTTTATTTTAATGTATATTTGGTTTCCGTTGTGCTTTGTGTTTCCGTAACTGTATATATTTACTTCTTTTTATCACGAGACATTTAGCTAGAAGGAAAATGATTAACAAAGCTTAAATTTCCTTTCCTAGCTGAATACATTTGCACATTCTTTTTTTCTTTGTCCTGACCAGTTACTAATGTTTACACTAACAGTAAAAAAATAAAATTAAAATTAAAACTGTGCAGTGTTTTAGTCAGCATACGGGTTCTCAGGTTAAAATAATTTTGTGATCTCTGACGGGTGAAGGTTTGAGGAAACTATGTTTGACTTAATCGATGTTATTTGTAACTCCCTGTAACTCTTGGCGTGGAACACTCTATATAATATATCATAAGTAGTTTTTAAAATGCATGATATTATATGATTACGATTGCGAGATATCGTACAATACAATAGTGTAAGTAGATACTGACTTTATTTTGATTATGGGAAGTAAATTATTATAATATAATAATAGGGATCTTTGAAATATATTATTTTATAATTATGTAAAAATACAAGTTTACATTAAATTTATAAAATATTCTTCTTTTTTTCTTCTTTTCTTTTATTGAAATACTGGCTTATTACAATCTTAAGCTACTGCTCAAATAAGTAATACATATACAATAAATCGAGAAACATGTTTTGAAGCTTAAATCATAATCTAGGTTCTAGCTACGTAAACCTTACTAGGTATCTAAAACAATTTAATATTGAGGTAGATCCTGTGGCTTCAGCCGGCCAAGTCTTTTTATACACAGTTCCGTGTCCAGCAGTTGTAAAGCTTCCAAGTTAATATGATTTAGGAGTCTCTTCTCATGTATATTTGCATAGTCCGTTATAACGTCTGCTACTGATTTCAGATTTAAGTCCGAATGTATGTCATCATTACGCTGATACCATCTTGCGTTGGTCATTGCACGAATATACCATTTTGGCTTCTTTGGACCAACAGTCGATTAGATTTTTTTGTACATCCCCAAAATTCCACTTCGTATGTCCAAATTGTTCTGATTATTGTTAAATAAAGTAGTCGCTTATTACAAAGGTCTATTTGCGATTTCCTGCCAATTAGCTAGTACATTTGACGTATTTTAAGGCGAATCCTTTCTACTTTTTTTCACGTGGAGTTTCCTTGTACGGCGTTTATCAAAGTGCATTCCCAAATATTTAACCAAATAATGTTGTGGTATTAGCTTGCTATTTATATAAACACATTGCCTATTATCTACAATTTAATATATTATTCGCAAAGCAAATGTAACATGTGTTGATTTTTGTTCATTGAGTTTGATTTTCCAGTCACAGGTCCATTCCGCTACCCGGTCAAGACAACTTTGAAGATGGTCGGTTGCCTGAGCTTGAGTTTCACCAATGGGTAATATGGCTGTGTCGTCCGCAAATGTGGCAACAGTTGTATTATTAGTAACAGGAATATCTGCTGTGTATAATAAATTCAAGATTGGTCCGAGAACACTGCCCTGAGGCATTCTAGATCGTATGGGATATAAGGTTGATCTAGCGTCTCCATTAACAACGCAGAACAAACGACCCACAAGATATGATTCCAACAGTCTAGAGTAATTAAGTGGTAATAATCCACTATTCTTAATAGCAAGGCCTTCATGCCACACTCTGTCAAAAGCCTGTGCAGCATCAAGAAAAGCAAAACAACAATATTTTTTATCTTCAAAAGCCTTTTCTATGACAGCAGTTACTCTGTGTAATTGGTCTATTATCGATTACGGAACCCAATCTGATGATCCGGTATTTTCGTTAAGAGCTTAAGTCGCTTAAGAAACAATTTCTCCCACAGTTTAGATATCGCCGAAAGGAGTGAAATCGGTCTTTATGATGTCACATTTTCAGTAGGTTTGTCTGGTTTGTTCAACATGATGATTTGCGCAATCTTGAAACACTCCGTTACATGCTCGAGATGGAAATATGTATGTGAGAAGTACAACACCCTTCCACGACAATTCCTTAAGAACTCTCGGTGAGATTCTGTCAACTCCTGCCGCTTTCCTTGCGTTGATATTTTTTATCAATTTCTTGAGCAACTTCTAAGGGAGTTACAGGCTTAATTCAAGAATAATCTCTATACGACTTTGTCAATGTAATTCTAGAAGCGATGCTGTGAGGTTGAATCACATTATATAAATCCCGCGAAAACAACTCGGCTTTTTCATTATCACTACACATTTAGTTGCCCGACTCATCTTTGATTGGAGGAATTCTCTTTACAGGTCTATTAAATTTAATAGTTGCTTTCCACAAGGAGTAGTCCGAGTCTGCATCCACTGCCAAATTCTCCAAATACGCATCAAAACTCTTCTTCTTAACATCCTTACTCAATCGATTCAACTGGTTGCTGATACAATTAACTTTGGTCTTGTCTTCAATATGCCTTGAATGTTGCCAGAAACGACGTGCCTTCCTTCTTTCTTTAATCATTAATCTAATGTTTACTGGATTACATATTTTGTGATTTTCTGTGTTTCTGTCAGCTGGAGTTGAGATGGTTGCTGCCTTCGATTTACAAATGAATCATTTTTTTTTAGTTTCATTATAAACTTACGCTTAGAAATATTGTAATACATTTCTTCCTAATACTTGAGTATGTGTAACCATTTATCAATATGAATTACCTGTAACATGAAGGCAGTATAAAAATTCGTCAATTAAATAATAAACTATTGACTAATAATAAACCAAACGACGGTGTAATTTAATCATTTCTGGTTGAGATACGATTTTAAAATCTATAGTTGAATTTTAGGGGCAAATTATAATCATTGAAGTAGAAATGATTATTTTAAAAATATAGTAAAACTAAAAATTAAAAAAAAAAATAAAATCCAAATTCTAAATGTTCCTTCACATAATGTGTTACATAATTGTTGTAAACATATACTATATTATTAGAGATTTGAAGAAGTTATTTGCAATTTTTTTATTTTTTATTATGATTTAACAGGTAACAAGAAAAGATTAGTGTTAATAGAGGACTACTGTCTAGTAAATTAGTTTAGTAGTTCATGCTCTAGAGTTTACGGAATGACATTAAATAATAGTATTGTATATATGGTCTTAAGTAGGTTCCAGACTAAGAGTGTTCGACCTATTTTTAATCAATTTTGAAGTATGTAATCTATAAATCATTGAACATGAGTATATTACTGTACAACTGGAGGATATTCGTCGGACATATAAATAACATTTATAATTAAATTAAAATATATGTAAAACTATTTTAATAAATAAAAATGAGTGTTAAAGCAACTCAGTGAACCCCACTTAAATAAGAAAGATATCAGAATGATGCATTTGTCCACTTTACAAAATTTTATGGATTTAGTTTAATCAGATTTGCTATTTGTGTGGGAGTACATTTATAAATATTGCTATACGTAGACATTATTAAGCTACGTTAATTAAACTGGTCTATTTACAGTAAGTAATATATGTAATGGATTTTTTCTGTTTACTGTATAACATATTGTTGGAAGCATGCTACGTAAATATGTCTAATAAAAACACAATATGCATGTTTCAAAATGTAACCCAATAATTTCGAATACGTCTTTTTCACTTCAAGTGTTAGAATTATATTTTGATTCCCGGTTTAAAAATTTAAAGGATATATAATTTTATATTATACTAGCTTATATTATTATTATAATGCATTATGAATAGGCAACTATATATAATTAGGTATTCATTACCCAAAAAAATGTTATATTTTTAGTCTGTTTTAAAATAAGCCTTAGTTTTTTTAATGTGTAAAGTAAAAATTAATATAATATTACATTATTTTTAAAAATAAATAGGCTAGAGATTAAATAATACAAGAAATAGGATTGTGTTGTTTTATCTCTCCCACCAAATTAAATGGCCTTGGTTCTAAAGGTAAACCCGTTAGAAAAAAAAAAGTGGTCAACTGTTTCAGCATTATTAAACATCTGAAGGATGTTAGCATTATAAATAGTAATTTTAAGATAATGTTAATTATAAATACTTCTGGAGAATTATTGACTGTGTATAAAATGAAAATGTTATTTCTTTATATATGTAATGAATAAAATCTCGGTAATACTTCATAGGAGGATTGTTGTGTCTTATCTCATATTTACGATTCCAAAAAAAAATGTACATATTGTGTGCAACATTATAAATAGAGCAGATAATAAACAGTTACTTCGTAAGTAATACGAAATTTGTGTAAAAATTTATTTTTGAAACTTACTTATATTACTGTTATTGATATATGTAAAAAAATAAAATTAATAAAAATATTTGTCTCCATATTTCAGCTATTAGAAAAATAATACCGATAATATACTACCGATAATGAAACGGTATCAACAGGTACAATATGTTTATTTTTGCTTTGAATAATTACAACTTTAAAATTATAATTTTAGGTAATTCAATTCAATTAAACAAACTTTTTTACCATTGTGTTGCTTTGAACACATATAACAATTTTTCTGTTTCTGATAAGCTATTCTATAATTATGTCTTTACAAATTACGTAATATATTAGTAAAATTTAATAGAAAAACGAGTTAGCGCATTGTATATTATTTCTGACGGGAAATTATTTGTTAATGGATAAAATGCAGTCGATATTGTTCATGATTATATATTTGAACTTATTAACCGGTCAGAAGAACAACAAATACGCTCATAATTCATAGTTTTCAATTTTGTGAACTCAAAACGTTGATGGACATCAATCGTTGCTTTGTATTATTTCGATTTTTATAGCATATGAACTTATTGATGTCAATATTTTGTCAGGTAAACTTTTAATTTTTATGCAAAGACCTTTTACCATGATTTTCCAGGAACTCTTTCACTATTAAATAACTAAAAATAGAAAATGAGTACATTTCGAAAACTACATATCCGTACAAAATTTAATTAATTAACTAACTCTTTACTTTTATTACAAAGCGATTTTTTTACTCAAACTTAATTTAAAACTTTAAATAAAAAACAAACATCAGTAGGATGTTTTTCAAGTGGATTAATAATTATGATGTAATAATTAATCAATAATTCATTCTCTTTACTGAAACAATATTTTAAATATTGCTAATTTAAATAACTGATCCATTCACAAGCTTGTAAACATTGAATAATAATGAAATTATTAAACTGCCTATAAGTTGTTTTAAACCACTTAAACGTATTTAAACAATATTACATTTCTATATCTAAATATATTTATAATACTTTATGTAAACATATTTGGTTGAAAGATGTAACATTCCAAACACAGTTTTTCTTCTACCAGGCGAGTTTTATAAATAGTTTTCCTTCAACTTGACTACGCTCCGGGGAAATAACCTACTTCTAAGCTAAGTATTCCATTACTGCACTGAGATGGGCGTGATGTTGGAAAAATATGCAAACATTCCAAGTTGTAAGAAGTGATAAGTTTAAATTCCTAATTTGTAAAACGACAAAAAACACAACATTTTCCTTCCGACAATCAATAAATCCTAATGGTAACTACCATGTTATAAATGGTACCAAAACGTTGAAATATCATGAACCATGGCCTTTGATTTTTATTGATTAAGTTATGAAATGTATTTAAATGGTACTAGAATTCATTTACAACAATAATAAACAAGAATGTCAACATTATCTTAGGTTACTTGTGCACTAAAAATCCAAACAGTACATCTATAATTTTAAGGAAGAAGCATATTTTTAGACGATTCCCTTTATTATATATCATCTTCTCGTAACAAAATCAACATAAATTCTCGTATCTGCTTTAAATTAATGTTATTGAAATAAATTAAATCGCCTGTGTAAATGATATGTTTTCTTTAATTAAAATAATTTTTTAGATGACTTTTTTTGTTTAAGTAAACCACCTACAGAGTCTCGTTTTCCAAAACTTTCTTTATTTGATATATCAAATTAAATGCTATACAACATGCAACACTTCGCTTTGTACAATGAAATTAGAAATGTTTAAAATTATCTTGTGATGTTCAGTTTTTTATATTGTTTAAAGGTTGTTTTCCTAATGTTAAATTTGTCGTCATTAGGAATTAAAAAAATACATGGTGGTTCCAGCATATGAATAATACTGTCCCATTTGTAACTATCGCTTAACAATAATTATTCAACTGTAAGAGAAAGGTAAAGCCTGAGTTTCTGGGCAAAAGTGGATTACCTAGATTATCTTTATTTGTAATACAACTTTCCTCTTCTGCTTTTATTGTAAACCCGTACTCTAACTTCTAATTAATGACCAAATTTTACATTAATAATAATAATGTCGTTTTATTTATCCACAATATTTTTTATAAATACAAAATATTAATTGCTTACACTGTAATTATTTAACACAAAGGTCTCTTTAATCTCGGGTTAACTGGTTATAATCCTTTTGCTTAAAAAAAAAGGAAAAAATAGATCTTAAAAAAAACATTCACATAATAAGTAAATTATTTTATGGCTTGATATTTAGCTTATAAAAGATTGGGTAATAATTTTATTGTTTATTAGTTTTTTTAAATCATAACTAAAAAAATACGCTATTGATGTTAACTTTAAATCAAATATTTTTGTCGAATGCTTTTCTATACTTTTACTAAAGTTCGTATAATACATACTTTAGTCGATCTATCTACCTATCTAAATACAATCTCATTATGAATTTAGAGTCCTTTTTTTAACAACTAACAAACTTAAATTCTTCTGTCCTAAAATATATACATCTATTCCGTTTGGATCCTGGGTCAATCCTGAATTTTTTTCTCCATTTAATATTCATTTATTCTGTCTTCATTAGTATCTAATCTTTATAACTCGATTTATTAAGTACTGTATAATTGAATTTTATCTTAAATAATTGTTTCACTTTTTACATACTCTTAAATGAAATATATTTATTCAAAGCCTGATTATTCTTACAATATTTGTTATATTTAAATTAAATTATTAAAATTTTTTTTATTTAAATACAATTCGTCTATCACTTATATTATGTTTCTTTGTAAACTTATATTATGTTTACCATTCTTATTGCATAAATTATCCGTTAGGTTACCATGTATGTTCCATTAAATTTTTAAAATTCAATTCCGTTATAACCTATATTTTATTATAGATTTGCTGTTACATTTTAACTTCCCCAATTATTATTATTATTATTATTTAAGTTATGTTTCATATGTATCTCCTTTAATTCATTCCCTTCTATATAAAGTTTATATTATTATTAATCATATCTGATAATTAGGTTAGGCCTACTCCGTGTTTAGTTTCATTAGGTTTACAATTTATTTAGATATTTATGATTCTGTCTTAATTAAATTTACTATTGATTCAAAGCTTATATATACATACATGTTATAAATATATCAATATTCATTCAATTTCTAGTTTCCATAAACGCCATTGATTAAAACACTGTACTACATTTCATTAGTAAGTTAGGTACATTGTGAGTTGGCACAGTACATTACATTATATTTGCATTAAATCCTCTAAATATTACGTTAATAAAAGCTTCAGATTATAGTACTGAATTTGTCTCAAAATATATACTAGGATTTGTCACTGAAAGTATCTTACACTTTTTATATTTCTTGTTTATTTTATTAATTTATTATTACGCCTAATGTCTATCTTACTTTATGCTAGTTAGAATAAAGACTACTCTAATGTGCATAACACACATAAAATTACTGCTATCAACTGTTCTAGAACCTCTTTATTATTTAATCGTTCACTAGACCGAACTACAGTGAGATAATCGCACTTTAAAACACAGTGAGTAATAATGACGTACAGTTTTTTGTTAGTAACAACTTGCTTATTTATATCTTCTGAATTGGACTAAAACTAATTATTGTCAAAACTATATAAAAGTAAAAATCCGTAAACCATTATGTTAAAATACACCAAGTATCTGTTTGTTAAAGAAATTATGTTTTTTTTTCTTTTTTATTATTGCTAAATAACTACATAATTTATCCTTTTTTATGTCAATGTACTTCATTCATTTTTAGCATGATACTGTTTTAATATCCAAAATGTATTACTTTCTTGTATTGAAATATAAGGATCCTATAAACTTCTACAAATTGATCGAAGCTTTATGCAATAACGTAAAACAAAATATTGGTACATTGCCAAGGAGCTGTTCCTATGAAATCTTTAATACTCCCAATAGTGCAGTTCATGCCTGAACAAACTTCAATAAATGGTTTGTGTTCCTAAAACCATGGTTAATGCTGGTAGTCTTTATTATTTTATTCTGAGATTCTAATTTGCACGTGTTATTATAAAATATTTAATTATTTCAGATAAAATCAAACTTAATATTTAAAAGGTTCCTAATAATTGTTTTGTTTTAGTTTTTATAATTTATCTAAAATATGAAAATTGTTATCTTTTTATTACAATTTTAAAAGTTAAACAAAAAAATAGAATAAAACGAGATACATGTGGTCAATATCACAAAGACAATGAAAAATAACCAATGTATATAATATTCTAGTCAAATTTTGCATGATGTGTAGTTTGCAAATAATGCAATATTTATTAGAAATTTGGTAATAAGATTACTACAAAATAAAAAATAATAAGATTAGTAGTTTTTATGGAACTATTAATTACCTATTAAATAAACGTTACCTCCTGATTAATATTTTATTGTTTACAACGTAGGTTCAAACGACCATAAAGGAGAAGTTTGTTCAATATATTTTTACAAGATAAGGTTTAACTCTAATAGTTAATCTTAATTCAATTACTTTGTAATATTTTGGTTTACAATTCAAAAACCTACTTACACATTTGTAAATTATAATGCTTAAGCAATATTTCCATAATGAATAAACTACATACAAAATATGACTACATAGTCTTAAATAAAGAGATTAGAAATAAATTAAATTATTTTAATTTTAAGCTAATATATTGAAAATCAGAGTATATAATCTACAACGTCCCTGTAATAATTGGCATTAATTCCACAAGGGAATCGAAAACGGAATTAAAATCTGCAAAGTCATTCATAAGATCCTATAATGACTATAAGATATAACCTAATCACTATCCGACATCACTGAACAGAGTCGCTAAGTTTATAACATTTGAGGAATCCATTAAGCATATCTTGAAAGTAAAACTTAAATATTCCTCTTCCTACATGTAAAAAAAACTTGTGTAATCATTCCTTGGTTATATATGGAGGGGGATATATTTCCATATGTTAAAATAATACTATGCATTATTTTGACTGGATGTAAAATTTTAAAACATATTTTGATTATAGTAAAAAATGTAACCACATGCATTTTAAATTAGTGTGTGTCATCGTTAATTAAAAACAAGTTTATATTTTGTAAGCTAAACTTATTTCAGTTCGAAAAAAAATACAACCTAAAATGTTATTTAATTTTAAAATTTGTTGGTTTCTTGTAATAATATATTATTTAAAAAATATATAAATGATACTATACTATAGCAATTTAAGAATATACCTGTTGTTTATTATGATTGATTAAATTAATTTACCATTTTGTTATAAAATTACATGTACTTCTTTTTTATTGTTACTAGTGTTACCAATGTACGTGTGGAGATTAAATTATATAAATTCTTATTTAATGACACAGAGCTTATCGCTTTTATAAGTATGTAGCCTATATACATGAAATGAAATATGTATTATTAAAAAAAACACCACATTTATTTTACGAGTAGTTTTGAATACATGGATATTGTTTTACGTTTAATAACAACGTGTCCATTCTTATGCAAATTATAGAGATGTTTTTCAATAGATCAGTATTTTATATTATATCAGTTTATAGCTCACATTAGAGGCATATTCGTCAATTTAAAGGAAAATTACATTCATAATCGTCAATTTAAAGGAACATTACAGTCGTAATCGTTAATTTAAAGGAACATTACAGTCATAATCGTCAATTTAAAGGAAATAACGTACTCATAACTGAACATACTACAACTACGACACAAAAGGAATAAGTTGTGGTATAAAATAATTGGGTAAATTTGTTGAATTAACTTCAAAATACCATTTAATGATCACATTTCTAATAATGTATTCAGAGTTTAAAAATGAAGATTCAATTTCCTAAAAATGTGAGCTAAACCGCTGTTACCAAGGCAGATTCATGTTAAAACACAATATTAAAATCAAAATAATTTAATTAATACACATCGATAATAAATATTGAAGATTTGACGTATTTGCAATAGTATTTTATGAAGTTTAGAATTTACTCATATATGTATTTACTTATAAAAGAAATAATTTTGTGTCATTAAATAAGAACTTATATTATTTAAACTACATCCACACAATGGAAACACGAGTCACAATAAAATCAAGTACATGAATATTATCAAAATCTGTTAAACTAAATTAATCGATAAATATAAGCAATCTGTCTTTACTAAAATTGTTATATATTGGTCTCATTGTTATTTCTTTATATATTTTTGAAATGCTATATTTTTACAACAAATAAATACTATTTAAAGTTTGACAACATATTAGGTTGCAATTTTCTCTGTCTAATGTATGTTTAGATTAAAAGTTATTATCGTATTTTTAATAAAATGGACAAACTTTAATTTTAAAATGCAGGTGGTTTACATTTTTACTAAAACCAAATATTTTTTTTAATTTTTACATACAGTTACAATAATGTATAGTGTTATTTTAACAAGTGGAATTAAATTTTCCTCCATCTAAGACCACGGAGTGGTTGCACTTGGTATTATTTTAAATAAAAAGAGGAATATATAAATTTTACTTTTCAGTCATGCTGAATGGATTCCGCACAAGTTAATCCTTAGGGACTCTGCTCCGTGATGTCAGAAAAAGATTAATGTGTATCGTAGGGTCAGACCTTATTGATGACTTCGCCGATTTTAATTCTTTTTTTCGATTTCCTTATGGAATAAATGTCAATGAGTAAAGCAGTGTTACACGTTATATCCTCTAAGTTTCGACATATTGCCTTTGCATTAAAACTATTGTCATTAGTGTGTTATCACTTTATATAAATATAAGTATATGTAGTCAAATTTTGTATATCGTTTATTTACCATGGAAGTATTGGTTATGTATTGACATATACGAATGTCTGAATATGTTTTTGATTCATAAACCAAATTAAAATATAATATAATCTATTTTGATATTTATTTATTTATATTTTACCAGATATATTTTGTATTAGTTCAAGATGTTGAATTTTGATTTTTTATCCTAAAATACCCATCCAATTTACAAAATAGTTTTTAATAAATGTAATTGATAAACACTTTCCTTGTGTACAAATCTCTCAATGCTGACATTATAGCTCAAAAGTTAAAACATAATAATTACCAAAATTTATATTCTCTTAGTTAAAAGGAGTAGAATTTTATTATTCAAAAACAAACATTACGGAATGCCAGTTGCTGAAATATTTTCAAATGTTACTGCATCTATGTGTTTATATTTTCAAATACATAATACTACTTCATAGAAACGTAAACGGGTTTTAGAGTAACCTATGGTTATAATATATCAGGCAGTTTTACATAGTTATGATTATCGATTCAAATATTAATTTATGTATTTTTATTACGTTAGCACCAGTTTTTATTATTTCAATTATTATTTATAACTGAATCAGCTGTTTAAAGAATTATATTTAAGTAATGAAACGAGTGCTGCTTTTTTTGGATACCAAACAAATAATTTTAACCACACGTTAAAAATCATATTTATTATTGAAATAGAAATAAATTAAAATAGAGAAGTTAATAGGATATGTAAAGTGTGCAGTACTAGAAACTTTCGTTTTGATTAAGTAGTATATTTTGTTATTATGTATTCAAATATTGTATTTTTTGTTTTCACAAATCTATAAATTTATTCTCCCGAATAACTGACACATTGAATAATATATTATATGAATGTACATTTTAATTTTACTATAGTGGTCATTTAGCTTTTAACATATCATATTCAGTATTCAACTAGATTTGAAGTTCATCGTGGCATGTGCATATCAAGATGTAATTACAAATTGATGTATTTTCAAAAGTGTACAACGGAATTGGTGAAATGCATTCCATTTAAGCATGTACAGTTTATAAAATCACAACGCTGAACACAAACTTCGTCTTTAAAGTTCAATATTTGTTCCTAACTAATCTATGTTGCATTGACTGCTTTGTATACCTCAACCAGCTTCATGTTCTTCGATAAATATCTCAATTGAAAAATCAAATATTTACCTCTGAGGATATTGCGTTTTTAACATCGTTTCATGTTTAGTATTCAACTAAATTTGTAATTGACATGTAATATTAAATTAATAATCATTAAACGTAAACTATGTTAAAATATTTAATATCTGTTTTTAATTGTTTAAAATAGAAAAATACAACTACATATTATTATTACAACAACTATAGCTATAAATAAGCAGGTTCAACTTTTCACAAATTATTATGAATTAAATACTTGTTTTATGAATCATGTTGCTAGTATCCAAGTAACTATTGTTTTAACTAACAATTGAATTAGCTTATACGGTTTCCGATAGGTGACTTCTTTTTTAAAATATATTTTAAACACTATAGCCTTACTGTAGCAAACATACTGAACCCATTAAAAATCACAGAATTAATTGACCTATTGGGGATAATATTGGATCAGAACTATTTCACTTTTGATAACAACTACTTTATCCCGAGGAAAGGTTTGGCCATATTTTATCTGAATCACTATGAAAATGCACATCTGCTGTCTAGTATGAATAAATCATTTAGTCAAATTATATCATATACCAGATACGTAGATAATACTTTTATAATTTTTAATGGCACATTCAGACAGATAGAGCACCTAAAAAATTATATGAATGGCATAAACAAGTATACTCAATTCACAAGTGAAATAGAAGTCGACAATAGGCTAAACGTTTTGGAACCCACAACCTATGTTACCACCATACATTCTGATTTACATCACCCTATATCTCAAAAAGCAGCGGTACTTACACAACTTACTGATCTACCAACTAAACTTCTCTTCCAACACAATATACGATACGGCAATTAAAGTTCAAGATAATAATCTTAAATAAACCATGTTGTAAATACGAGACGTTAGTTGTCCTAGGACATCGATATGATGCGCATTTATATATGTCCGTGTGTTTTTATATTTTATGTTTTAATGTTGTTAACGATCTCAACTGAGTGAATAGAACTCTGAAGACGGAGCAGATGCTCTGAAACGTGTTAGTGTTTAAAAAAAAAAAAAGAAAAAAAAGTCACCTGGCGGAAACCATATAAGGTAATTCAATTGTTACTTATTTTATACTTTGTCTTTTCCTAATTCCTTAAAATGTGGTACTCCTACTAGTAAAATGCGATAAAAATAGAACTTAGGTCGTATAAATTAGTAGCATTACAGACAGACACATAATAATATATTATAAGACCAATAGCTTTTTTCAAAAAAATAAATAAATAATATCCGGATATATAAATTTATGAAAATATATAATATCCTATTTCCGAATTCTAATCCCTCATTTAACAATGTTTTACTAATTTTCTTAATTTATCAAGAATGTTAAATAAACCAACACGTTACAAATTAAATTTTTGAACTTGCATTGTTATCCCAATTTAAATGAATTCGTTATAAATATATGGATTAAAACAAGAATATAATTAGTTAATTGTAAACTACTACAACTTTAACATTTACTAGATTCCTGCATTTGAAATTAGTCATCAATGAGAAAAATCTTTGCTATGGCAATAAATGTATATCAATGAAAATAACAGCTAATGTTTTAATAAATCCTTATTATATCTGCCTATAACAAACAGTTTTTCTCTGGTATTGGGTAACATATAATGAAACCACATCCATTTAAAGTTGTATTAGTAAGTATGAGAAAGAAAATTGTAATCAGTTTTGGAGAATAATTTTAATAATAGATCACATTTGAATGATACTCACACTATTTTACAATTAAATTTAATATATTTAGTAATAAACTTGGTCATTCAAATTAATAAATTGAACGTGCAAATTTTAGCTAAAGTAAATTAGATCAGATAGAACATTAAAAATAATATTTTTGTTTGTTTTTGAAAAAAAAAATTACAATAATGCTTAGTCAAAGGAACTATTGAAGAACATTTTTTGAGTAGACACTTCCTAATGGTGAACGCGATTCATATATCTTTCATTGTCCTGAATTGTCTTTTTCATTATTATTAAGTTATTTTTATAATGTTATACAGTTTATTTATTTCATTAACTATTATTTTCAAAACGACTTAATATGTACATGACTTCTGCAATCAGATAATGGTGAATAACATTTTAAAACTTTAATTTTTTACCTTGAAGATTTTATAGTAGTGGTAGCGATGAAAAGAATATATTCAAGTATTGTAACATAGTTCATTATTTTATATCTTCATTGATAGTAAAATTATTTTGAAATGTTAATTTACAATTTTGGATTTGGTTGATATTTATATAAAAATATATAATGCTTGAACGTAATATTATAAATTACTCTTCTTTCGTATGAAACTTCACTAAAAATTATTGTTTTACAACATTATTTGAAAAAAACATTTTTTATTACATAATCACATTAACATTGGTGTTGTAGAAATGTTACTTTACATTAAAAAAAAAAAAAAAAAAAAAAAAAAAAAAAAAAAAAAAAAAAAAAAAAAACTCTCTGACAAAATAGGTGACGTGAAAGTATTTATCTGTTGCTCTTATTGAGTTTGTTTACTATTGTTTATAGTTATCTTACCTACATTACAAATTCATTATTCCCATCGTTGTTCCAATGTGATATTACAGTTATTTTGGACGTGACATTTAGTATCAAATTACCAATTCTAGTTCTATAATTCTGTAATATTTTGCAAGAAAAGAGAAATAATTTAAAAATAAATTGTATTACGAAAAATAGTATTTAAATAAAGTACTAATTGTATATTACTAAAATTTATGTTAATTGATTGTTGATAAAATTTATAAAATATAGTGTGTTTTGTTAAATAAATAAAGTAGTAAATAAAAATTTAATCCTATCTTGTTAAATAAATTGTTTAATACATTGATAAAAAAAGATAAAAAATTTATTGTATTTGTATTTAAAATATTGATAATCACAATATGCCCCACTATTTAGAGGACACAGACTTTAAAAGCTCTCTTTCATAATTTTAGAAATTAATCATAATTTAATAATGAAAATTTTGTATTTTCCAACTTTCGCCATTATCGAAAATAATAAATCAACAAAATATTTTCATATTAAGGCAACGTATTAATTGAATTAAAGAGCCAGTTATTGTTTCCACTATTAAACTTGTTCACATTATACTTTATTTAAGATGAACATGCACTTACGACTTTGAAGACTAGCTCCGAGAAACTATAAGGGCTTGATCAGTCATATAGTATGCAAGCATGTACCCCATAAATAATATCTGCCTCATATAACTAATATTTCTTCCCATAGACTGATATTAAACCTTCATTGACAGTCTAACAAACTAAATATTTATTTTAGTACTCGCCTTATTAAATGTTTTAATCCCATAATAATCTCAAACTCTTTTACGACTGTAAAATTATGTTTTATTTTTATAAAGTTATAATGAATGCATGTTTTATCTTACTTGCTCTCTTCTTGTCGACTGCATTGTATGAAATTGTTGTAATTTAATAAATGCAGAAAGCGGCAGTAAAAGAATAGTGAAGGCAGAAAATTGAATTACATTTACAGAATTAATATTTCTCTAGGTCAGGTTACTAATAGAATAAATAACTACATATACTGGAAAACTCACATGGTATTGAATCAGTATGAAGGCAACTGAAAGAATCTGCTATATTGTTTCGCCTTTTTATTAACAACAATAACAGTACGCGCGATCAGCGCGTTTAAATTTTAAAATTACAACTTGTCGTTGAAAGATTTCATTTCATCAATGGGAATTACATTCCGCACTCTACGACTACATTAGAAAAGAGCTTTTTGCAACAAACAATAAAAAGAATATAATATAGTAAGCTCAACTCATCCGTACGTATCAAGAGAAGCTTATGTCCCAAAAGATCAATAAGACATGCACAAATTTTCTTCGGTTTAAAACGCCCTAGAAATAAATATGGAATCTAAAAGCACAAAACATACTTAGAATATCGAAAATATTGTGATGTCAACACACCTGTGATCTCAACCAAATCTCTACGTTATGCCCAGTGTAAACTATGCTAGCGGTGGGGAATAATACGGATTTAGCTGTGACTTATTCACGGAACACTCATGATAAAAACGTTGAACATGTTATTTCTCTCTCAAAAAAAATTATTGTAATCACTACATTACAAATATACACTTTGTAAAATAGTTCTGTTGACTAGTCACAATGTAAATAATGTGATATTCAAGTTTACAAATTAAGAATAAAACAAAATAATTGTTTGTAACGATTGTTTTGTACTAATAGATGGTTTGTTTCTAATAATTGGGGTTTTTATAAACTCAAAATCAGCTACTATATATACCAGCCGTCACTTGTTTTTCATTTATATTATTAAATTACTTCCGTAAATACATTAATATTTCTCCTCCATATTTTTTATCAATTTTTCATAGAATCTTTTTTTTATCACTTCATCACCAGTAATCATGAAAATGTAAAAACAACTGAACTTATTGGATATCGAAAATAAATTTATTCCAACCTCGTTGTGTCTTAGAATAATATAATAATGAAAGTAACATTTCCTTTATTGGTGCCAGTGCAAAAATTTAGCTGATAAAGAAAATTATATATTAATTATTTTTAAATATTCTTTAATTAGTTTAATTATGAATGACAATATTTGTAATACGAATACATTTCTGAAATACATATTAATTCATCGTAAGAAATTTGATTTCCATACGTTGTATAACATTGGTATAAACAGCTGGTATTTAAGTGTATTTGTTATATAATAGTCCCATTTATTCTATAACCTATGTCATATAACACGTAAATTTTATAACTGTGGAAAGGAATTTTCAGTGTTATTTTTGGATTAGAATAATTGAATTCTGTACTGTATTACAATGTACATATAGGCGGATGCTTAGAAAAATGTGATCAAACGCCACAGTAAATAACATGATCAGGTATGCCATCAGTCAACTTTAAACATTTACAAACTTACGAAACAGTTTATATGAACTTTATTTATTTATTTTTTTGAATGAACCCGGAAAATAAATAGTTATAATATATACAGTCCATAAGGTTTCCAAAAACGATTCAAGTTTTAATTTTTTAAATTGTATATAATAAATAAATGTAATAAAAGAGAAATTACTTCGCTCTTCCTATCTGCTTTACTGTATACAAGGCATCAATTTATACCTTGTAGTGTATATTTACACATTGTTAATAAAAACAATCAAAAATATCATTACACGCCCACCCGGATATACATGTGTTTGTGCTTACTTTGAATCGTACTCATGTCAATCCAGCCAGTCTTACATTTTGATGAACGAGTTTTTTTTCCAGAGTAAGTTCGCGGGTGTGTGTGTGTAAATTATTCCTATAATATAATAAGTAATAATTGTTTTAGAAATATAACTTTAACATATTACTAACATAATACGAAATTTATTAATGTTCATAATACATTACATTATTAATATATAAATAAATTTTCCAAGCATATTTATTTTATAAGTTTGCAATACTTTAGATCTGTTACTCAAATCCATTTAGAAATGTTAAAAGTTAAAAAATCACAAGCACTGAACCGTTGCTAAATTGGAAATGGATTTCTGAATGTTGCTGCTAAAAGCTTTTCCCAATATTTTTGTGTCGTAGAATCACTTAAGAATTCTTAACATAATAATAAAAGAAGACATTCCCGTTTACAATTAAAAGTTATATATTTTTATTTTCGTTTTGATCCTCTGAGAACTAGCATTATTTTTTAATTAAAAAAAAAAGAGGTTCTTTTATCACGTGGAACGAAAGCAACAATTAAAATAACTGCATAAATATCTTTTACATATATTATTTTATTTTATTTTAGTGCAACTTGTTTAAACCTTATAAATAAAAATTTAATTCATGTTTACTTTGTAAAGACGTTTTCAATAATTTATTAAACTAATAATTGTAGTAAAAAAAATGTTTAAGAGACGCTTTTAGAAATAACATATTGATATACGAATATTAATAATAAGAAATAAACAACTTTACAATAAAAATATCCCATAACTGCTTTAAGGTAGGCCTACTTTAATAATTTAAATTATAGTGCAGATCATAATGAAGTTTCATTTATTACCCTCAATAATCATCACGAACGTTGTTTCTACTATAAACAACAACTAAATAAATAAATTATTTAACTGGTATTAGTGTGATATATTTTATGTTTAGATATATCACAAAGTTTGTCGTATGTCTAACTCTTGATTTTAGGCAGTAACAAATACATTTTATATCCAAAGGTGATCGAATATAACTCATAATATTATAAAAGGTGATGTGAACCTATAATAATAGATTATAATCAAATTGATTATCATTTTTTTATTTATTTGAAATTATGTTACTACAGTAAATTGTAATAAGGCTTTTACCAACTATAGGGTTACTGATCAATGAACCAAGGAACAAATCAATATTTTTTGATACCCCTACAAATATTTATTTCTTATGTAAAATTGTGCTTATTTACTGACAGTGGCAAAAAGAAAATGAAGTAAATATTGTATTACACTATTTAAAATTTGCTTAATAGCTTTCTCGTATTTATGTACTGGTTTTAGGTACTTACTTCAGAATTTTAAAACTTGTTGTTTAATTTCTATATTATTTATTTAGTCCTTGAAAACAATTGATATCCTTTGAATGATCTGAGAACTAAATGAATTTACGTTTCATAACATGTGGTGAAGTATATATTATTAACGATCGTGTGGTTGGTCTACAGAATGCAGTGTATGGGTAACTGACAGTAACTTGAAACCAGCGATAATACCGAAATAATGATATTTTGCAAATTGTATCCTTAAAATTATGTCGGGCAGGATGATAACGGTAGTTGACCTTGAAACAACACATCGACGACAGAAACTAGTTGTCTCAAGGCGGAACTAGTGAAATGACGAATGTCCTTAGTTCGTACATGGGCAAATCTAAAACCAACAGAGTGTTGAGTCAGATGTTTACTGTGTCAGACCCCAGGGAGAGTCTAAGAATAGAAAAAACTGAATTTTTATTTTATTTTGAAGTAACTACCCTGGCTGAGTAGTTGGGAAGGAATATAGACAGGGGATTTAGAGTAAAGGTTATTTATATAAACTTTGACAGCTTTTCTATCTAAAAAAAAAAAAAAAAAAAAAAAAAAAAAAAAAAAAAAAAAAAAAAAAAAAAATACTATACCGTAACATGGCATGAGATTGTTCTTAAAAGCTTGGAATCAAACCACTAGTAAACCTTGTGCCCGTAACCACAGGACTCGGATTGTGGAAGCATGACAGGTACGTTAAAGCAGAAGCTGAATGCTCCTTTACTGGCCCAAACCTTTGTGTGGAGTATCCTATACTTTGACATGTAGGTGAAGAAACAGCAGAAGGCGTGGGAAAGATCTGAAAAAAATGTACAACCTAAGAAAATTCTGAAGTATCCTTGATTCTGAGTAGAGTGGAATCTTTTACGCTGAACTGTTAAAAACTGTGGAAAGTTTTTGTATTGTCAACTGTTCACTGGATTTTGTGTAGTCATCTATACAGAGTGTGATTTCGTGTAATTGTTCTTCTGTGTAAGAATGATATACGGTTCTTCTGTGTATCTGGGGACAAGGCTGAGATGATAAGATATGACAGCTCAGCTTTGATTAAAAACGGATTTTTTGCATTACGCGCAACGAGGAGTAGGGGGTAAAACAATAACAGGACGATATCATCCAAAGTATATCTCTGTCTTTCAAAAACGTGTTTGATAGACGGGAATGAATACTAAGACTGGTATGCTAGGCCTCCTTCCAATAAAAAAGCATAATTACGAAGGGATCAAATGTTTCAATAATTAAAATATGATGACGGGTAAGTAACCCTAACTTCTTTAGAGGAAAGAAACGCATAATTAACCCTTAGTCGACAATAATAAAAATATCACTATATAAACAGTGAGGTCTTGTTAGTTAATCGATACTTTATTCAAAAATTATTTTTATTTGTGAAATATTTTATCAGTACATTGAAAAATAGTCCATACCTTAATAAAATAAAATATGCTATAATCAAATGGTTGTGAATCAAATTTTTAATATAATTTATTAACATAATTATTTGTAATTTATTGAAACACAATCATTTCGTTTATGTACTACATGTAAATTTTCAATATTATCAACACATCTAATGAAAAATCTCTCTATTATGATTGTTCGCAAACTGACATTATAACAATGCTCATCTGTCTTTTTTTTTTTTTAAACCTACTATACCAATTTTCGAACTCTAGTTCTAATAAAAATATGACATCTAAATTATGAACAATTATAATTGGCATTATAACCCTTCTTTAATTATACAACTCTGATATAATGTAGACTTCTAAAAACTTTGAGTGACTAACATTACCAAAAAAAATAACCATTTTTAGTTACATTAACTACGCAAGCATTAATAATGTGCGAGACTAAGTTTCATTTAAAAAATTATGAAACATCCATCCCCTTTGCTTAGTTGAGACTATGTGTTTTGTTACAATTACGTTTCTTTTATAAACGTTCGTACACTAAGTTAAAGTCAATTAACAAGTTTAGAGAGCTACAGCATTAACATACCAATATATGGCCGAAGATGAAAAACTGTGTTAATACATTGAGATGCAATAAGTTTGATAAAATATGTTTAAACTTAAATTAGAATAAATAATTTGTCCTAAATTGTTATATTTTATTGTAATTTTAGGATTACAATTAGTCTCCAGATTGATTTCAACATTATATTGTACAAAAATTAACGTTCAACCAGGTTATAACAGTAGGGGGTTTTAAACCGTAATGTAAAATATAACTTCAATATTAACACTATGAATTCCTCACTGCAAATTCTAATAACGAAAATGGAATTTAGATATCTACATCGTTAACTCGTTGGAATTATACACACAATAACCTGAATATCTTTTCACCCATAGAGAAGACGTACACCTCACAAATACAATAGTATTAATCCGTTCAAATATTTTACCACTCAGTGAGTTTGACAAAACTACATACCAATATTATTACAAATTATATTTAGGATATAGAAATTGTAAAGTTGTAGTGAATGAATGCATAACTTTTGACGTTGAATTAAAGAAGAAATGTTATGTAATATCAACCGTTTTAAGGGTACAACTCTACAAAATAACTAGTTATTAATCATTTACACCACAACTAAAGAGGGACATTTCATTAAATAGTTAGATGTTAACTGTATTTAAATAATATATATTAATATAAAACAAATAACAGTGAAAAAAGGTCATTATTTTATAGAAGTTTTATGTTTAATGTGACTGAAATTACACCTGCATTGGGTTTGAGTTAGTCCAATAAGAAATTCAACTCAATTTAAACGTTAGTTACGTCCTCCTACCATGAATAAAGATTTTTTTTTCAGTGTAGTTAAGTTATTTTATGGGTATTATTTACTTAAAAATTTTAAAAAATACTATCAAAATAAAATTTGAATTATTTACTTTCATATCCTGCAAAGGCACTGTATCTGATTTGATTGATTGCAGCCTATAATATTTAATTAAATATGTTAGATTAACTTTAGCCATCAAAATGAATGTTTCAATGTTAAAATATAAAAACACATTGATTTCACTCTTTATTTTCACGGATTGCAAACACTTATATAGATATTACTAAAGAACAACTGAGAAGATAAGAATGGTCAGATGGTAATTCAACAGACAAAGAGAAGTAAAGTAATATATCTAATAGAATATATAATTATATATATTCTATTAGAGATATATATATATATATATATATATATATATATATATATATATATATATATATATATATATATGAGCTGGTATAAGAAAAACCCCAACACAACAATAAAGAAGTAATAACCAAAAGCTCTACTCGAAATAGTTCCCGTTAGAAGTATAGTTGTTAAATATTATTCTTTAGTTACAGAATTTATGAGAAACAAGGACTAGGAGCTAGAAAGTTTCTTCTTTTATTGTCTCCATATAAAATCTACGGCTTTTACACAAGCTACGTCATTACAATATACAACAATCATCACCATAACAAAGGGTGGAGTAGAGGAAAACGAAAATCTATGTAATATTTATTTTATCATATTATTGTAAATTTGTTTATTAATTATGTTTTTATTTTATTTAAACTAATTTGCAATACTTTTGTGAAAATTATTTACATTTATAATTTCTGTTCGAATTACCATGATTCATTTCAAAATCGAATTGCTTTTATTGAGTTTGATACATATCATTATTAAGTACAAAGAAAATTATAAATATTCTAATAAATAAAATTCTTGTGATTGTATAGTATATTTATTTTTAGTGTCGATTTATTACATTCAAATATATTTATTTCCAACCTCTACAAATATTTTTTATCACTTTTGGTATTTTCCATTTGAAGGAGAATAGTCATTATATATTTTAAATATTCAAATTGTGTCACAAGTTATTTTGCGTGCGTTTTTATAGCTTACTTCATGATCAAATTTATTTATTCTGATTGAATTAAATGTATTTCATATTATTATTTACTTTTTTTTCCATCAACAAAACAGGATTTTTCATGCGAACGTTTATTCTCTACTGCTACGGTATGAATTCATAGTTTATATTCAAAATCGATTTATGGAATTAGATATAAATAAATATTGAGCTTGACTTGTGAGATAAATAAGATAGAAAAAAACTAAAACATAAGCTCTCACATAAAATAAGTTTATATAATCAATGGGTTTCAACGACAAAGTCGCCATCCTCAGTGATACATTCTGAAAATGGTTACGCATTTCAAGAATCATAGGAATCCCATTTACTATTCACAATAACACAAATTACTATTTAAGAATCATACTGTTCTAGCAATTAGACATAATTATTTAAATGATATCATATTTATATAATACTTACTAATTTTATTTAAAGTTATGTCACTAAAATATTTGACTTTGATTAGTGTTTTATTTACTAAACCGAAAATTGTTATTATAACAAAAATGTTATAATAATAGTTTAATTATAATTATTTTAATTTTGCATAACATATTTTTGGTTTCTCATCACCTAAAAGTAGTAAACAGTTATAGTACAGTTAATGTAGTTGGTGCATCACTGATGGCGCGACTTTGTCGTTAGAACAAATAAACGTATTATTAATTAACCAATCTGTGTTATTATAGTTGTTCCTGGTTTCATCCACCTTCAGATGAGAGATATTCGGGTTTTCCTGTTTCGATCTGTTACAGGCACAAGAAGTAACAATCCACTATTTCTTTGGATACCCCTAGTACCCATACACCATTAATCTTACAGCTACGATTATATTTTCTTTTCTTAATTTAAATCTCATCAATCTCTACTATTCTACTAGGTTAATCGTCACCAGAGCCTCCTAACTTAACAGAATTGTTGATGGTATAGTTTATATATGATTCTCTAATAAATGAAAACTAATTTAATGATTACTAATCATTTGTTTATTTTTCACATCTGACTGAAAATAAGGTAGTGATTAGCACATACGTTACATGGATTGATTACCCATTCTTTTCTAACAAACACTTTGCTTAATCGTTCCAACAATATATTGATTCAGTCTTTTAACATATAATGAAAATAGATAATGAAACTGGAATTACTATTACAGAATATTTATATAAGAACTACAAAAGTTAGGTATATGCTATTTTCATTTTATCAATTATGAATTAATACTTTTACCAACTGAAAGCCATTAAATTAATACTTTTGTGGGACTGTGTGGGTTTGTTGTTCTATATTATCGCTTATTATTGTATATCATCCGTCTCCTATCACTTCTATATATATTGTTGAATATGTTTTTGGTATAAACGATATATTAATCAGTTTAGTACAACTTTTTAACTTTATCTTAAATAAAATCATCTTATAATTTTAACGTGAGAAATATTAATAAATAAATTCATATTAAGAGTTTACTTCCCTTATTCATACCCGTGCATGAGATTTGTTTATATGTGCAATTAAAGTACACGTTTTCCTTAATGAATGTTGATGTAGAAGCAGCGCATGTTGTAAATGTTATCCTTATTAGGATGTTTTAAACTTAATATTCTAAACACATTGTAGCATTTTAGTCAAAACGTGACACAATTACTGTAAAGCAACGACCTACATTGCATCGGTATATATGTGCGACTGGAATTAAACTAGAGGTGACTTAATCCTAAAAGAATGGCTCTTAGCAAGACGTCATGTGTTAACTTTCTAGTTATGTCATCTCGATCTGCATGTGGTATGTAATGTATTTATTATCCTAACTCAGGATTTTTTTTAAATATTTTATTATATAACCTCATTAATGGAATATGGAAGATTTATTACACCCAAATGTACTAAAGCAGACTGTGTCGTGTTGTTTAATAACAATAATATATGGTAGACCTAGAGACATATTAGATATATATATATATATATATATATATATATATATATATATATATATATGAAATAATGGAAAAAGTTTCCATAAAAAGATTCAAGTTTTACTTTTAAACTTTTATACAATAAATAAAAATATTAAAAGAGAAATCCCTGCTTAGCCGTATTTTATTCATCAATACATTTCTTGTAGACTATATTTAAAAATTGTTAAAAACAATCAAATAAATCATAACATCCCCTCCCCCCGGTTATGCATGTGTTAGTGTTTACTTTGAATACGTACTCATGTCACTCCAGCCAGTCTTACATTACGATGAACGAGTTATTTTTCCAGAGTAAGTCTCGAGGGAACTTTAACCTATTCCTTGCTGACAGATCAAGACTAATGTCTTTTACAACGGGTGAAGGAAGTAGTGTATCTCTAAAACGGACCTGATATTATTTCCTTCACGTCTTATGTATGAATTGAAGCAATTATCTGTTATTACTGAAAATGATAAAAAAAAATTTAGTTTATATTAATTTAATGTTGATATTTTTTGTTGTTTTTGTCTTAGATATTTTAATTACTTTAACATAGTACAATGAGAATATTTTAGTTTTAATGTTAGTTATATATTATGGAAATAAGTTGGTTATAAATTTAAAACAATTGAATACGAACTTAGCAAGAAATGTGTTAGAGTGTATATATTAAATGTAATAAAAATATAGATATATTCTCAGCTAAAAGATGATTTGCTCTATTTTTATGCAAATTTTATGATTTTAACTTTTCTAAGACTACTGGAAGTGCTGTAGTGTAGCACTAAATGAATGGAAACTCAAATTTCTACAAACAACACTTTAACAAAACTACGATTCAAATATGAACCACTTATCTCCTGTTGTTACATTTACTCAAAAGATTTACTGTTATCGCAATTTTTGACAACGTTTTTAAAATGTCGAAAAAAATCAATCCCAAACAAATATTTGTTTTCGTTATGTATAAAATATGATAATTTAGCATTTTATAATTATAACAAACATTACGTATTGTATAAGGCTAATAGGTAAAATAATAAAGAAATAAAATTTAATTTAATATGCAATAATAATATCAACAAGTTTTAATCAAATGAATATTCAGTGTAACGAATTATTATGTTCACATAGAGTAGTAAATAATACTCTAATTGCACACCCTCATTTATTTATTTTTAATTTAAATTTCATTAGTGGCATTGTAATTATATTTAGTCAATTAAATATTTTCGTAATGAAATAATTTGTAATATTAAAAAGCCATTTATTCTAATAAAATAAGTTCATTTAATTTATATATTTTTCTCATGTATCAAATAGAAAAATATATGTGTTTATACCTATAATATAATAAGTAATACTTATTTTAGATATATAACTTTAACATATTACTAACGCAATACGAAATTTATTAATGTTGATAAAACATTACACATTATATATATTTTACATTGACATAAAACGACACAAGGATATACAACACTTAAAAAACTTACGGAGTATACTAAGATATAAATGCATCTGAACAAAAGATCGTCCAGATCCAAAACTCTTCCAATCGGACGTCAAACTATAACATAAAAATTGATAATATATACTTTTTTTAAGTGGTGTGTGTGCGGGTGTAATAATTTAATATTTCGTTTAATGGCATTACATATTTAAAATGATAAACATTAAACAAAGCTAATGCGGATTAATAAGCTGTCATATTAATCTTATTAAACTGTGATATTGAGAGAGTGAAACATTATGTTACTACCACGTACAAAAGTTTAAAAGTATGGAGGGACGATTTTTTAAAATATATTGATATTATATACACACATCCAAAAACTCTAGGGATATTTGAATAAAATCAATTTCCGTTCGGTTGACCCAAGTTATACCCATACGATAGAAATGCTAATATATACATGTTTATAGATAATGATTTTAATGATGAAAGATTACTGTAGTGAAGTTGTAAAAATATGTAGTGATAAGTTTCACAACCAACAAAACAAAAAAAGGGAGACCTATTTCAAATGTTGAAGAAAAATCATTAGATGTACTTCTTGCAATCCTTCATCATAAATCCCCATTTATCAACTCAAAGATCACCTTTCCAGCAAGACATCACCCATAATTTGATAAGAAATTAATTTCAAATTAATTCGTTCAACACTTTTGAAGTTCACATATTACAAGAGCTTAGTGAAGATGACTTAGATTGTAGCGTTTATTTTTTTTATTTTATTTTTTTATTCATGATGGTTGAGTTAGACAAATAACCTGGTTTACTAAATAGAACCGTTGTAAGTAACAATGCTACGTTCGTGACAAATGGTATCGCCAATAGACACAATTGTCGTTACTTGACAAATAAATAAATCCACATTTATATGTATATTTTATTACACTTCAAAAATAAATTTGTGAGTTATTGATTAACAACCAATAGATCGAACAATTTATAATTGAGGGAAATTTGAACTCTCATATGTATATTTAGAGATGCTTGTCCACCATATCATTCCTGCACTCTAAAACACGTTTGGAATTGGTCACTACAAGGCGGAGTACTACGGCCGTTAATTACAACGCTAACTAGACAAAGTTTTGCCAAGAAGATGGAGAGGAAGAGGGGGTGCTGTGGAATGTCCAACAAGGTCTATTGACATTAGTCCACTTGAATACTTCCTTTGGGGGGTCACTTGAAAACCTTCCTGTGTATCAATCGTTGTTAAATACATCTACGACCTTCAAGATCTAATTTTACAAACAGCTCAATCCATTATTATGAATGTATTTAATGCTGTCTTGAGTTTTTACTTACTGCTAGCTCACTTCCAAATCACTAAAGGTCAACAATCAAGGACTTGTTATATTAATACAAATTAATTAGCATAATCTCTTCGTTTGAAAAAAATGACAAGTTTAGCATTTCAGTTATAATTTTGTTCAGGTATGTCTTAGAGATTCTTCTATTTGGCATTGCGTTTCTTTTAAAAAGACCTTCCTATATGTCACAAGATAATAGTTGCCACTTGATAATAAAGTTGTCTCCACCGTCCTTCAATAGAGGGATAAATTTTAACAACCATAAAATGTCAAGGAAATTTTAATATCAAATGTAATGGTACGAAGGAAGTTCCCTGTTGATATTTCAAGGGGTTTAAATTTTAGACAGGTATATCAAGAAGTATTTTACCCTCTGAGCCTATGAAAAATTATAATTTATAAATTAAACTATTTTAAATCTTAATTTACTAAACGCAAATGACAATAGTGATTTAAATATTATTCTAATTTAGTCTGTGTAATTTTCCATTTGGAAATAAACGGGCGATGAGAGTAATTATGCGTATTATAATTTTTATAATTTAATGTACTTAGTATTCCCAATACCAAAACTATACAGTACTTTTTAATGTTTTCAACTGAAGTCTGATATCTGTAAAAAATTGGTAGGTAGAGCAAGGTTTTTAAAATTTTACATGTTTTAACAAACGTTATTGTTTGTATTTGATGTAATATAAAACAATTCACAGTAATTAAACATAGCGATGTTGGTTGTATTCGCACATTTTAAAAATGAGGTAAAATACAAATTAAACTTTATTCAGTCAACAATGACTATGGCAATAGCTTATTTGTGTGAGAATATTGACCCGGAACAAATTGGGGTCGATTTAAACTACAAATCATATAATGAACCTTAAGTATGGTACGCAACATTCAGTTCCTAAACCGTATAAAACCTCACCAAATTGATTGTTTTGTCTGAAAATATGTAAAATCATTCTGCAATCATTGCAAATTGTAAAATCTTTTTTATTTTTAAAACGGTTACAGAAATAGCTGTATATTTTAGATGATAAAGTAGCATACATTACAAAAATATTTTTAAATTGAGTTTTTTTTTTTTTTGTTTAAGAGATTTGTTATAGTATTTTGAAAAGGGAGTCAGGTTAAGTGTTTATTGTTTATATGTTGAAAATGGCTTCAACTTTTCATAAAATGTATTGTTGAGAAATTTAAATATTATGATATTTGTATGAAAATGTGTATGTATGTGTACGTTCATAAATAAATGTGTATGTGTTTGTGTGTGTCAATAAATGTGCACATATATGTGAGAATATATGTGGTTTATATTTCATATGTGAGAATATATGTATTTAGAAAATTGAGTTTGAATTGCAATCATATGATTATACTAACAACTTACTATGGTCTTATATGTCCGGATCTGAAAAGTGGGAATCTCCTTTGGGGAGTTTTGTCAGTTTGGAATATGAGAATTGTTTTGTTGATTTATTTGGTATACATATATATATTTGTGTATAACATCTCAAGACATTCGTTTATTTTCGTATTATTTGAAATTGTTAACATTGTGTCATGCTTTAATGTTTTCATATATATTTTAATTTACATGTTGATTATGTTTAATTCAACATTTATTTATTGGCAAAAAAATACATAAATAAAAAGGAAATTCGTTTCATAACAAGTCTGGTATATCTTAAATACGCTCAATTTTCATTTCATTGTACCCTAAATGGTGGGGTAGTTTAAAAATATGGATGATGGGAATATTTAAACAGGAACTAACTACAAGTCAATGCTACAAGCCACTACATTGCTGAAAATAATTTGAAAACAAACTCAAATAAGACCAAATACATGTTTTCTTAACTTGAAATATAGCCCAAACCAGACACAAAGTGTCACGCTGGATGAGAGTGTACTTGAAGAGGTCAACAATGCCAAGTTTTGTGGGTTTTGTATTGACAACAAGTTGACATGGGTTGATCAAATATCAAATATTTGTCCTGAAGTCTGTAAGAGAATATATGTTTTTTGGAAATTGAGTTTGTATTGCAATCATATGATTCTACTAACAACTTACTATGGTCTTATAAGTCCGGATCTGAAAAGTGAAATTCTTCTTTGGGGAGTATTTGTCAGTTTGGAATATGACAATTTTTTTGTTGATTTATTTGGTATATTGTTTGAGTATAATTAGAAATTGACTAAGTCAATACAATAATTGTTTTTGTCAACGGCCATAAAATAAACAAATAAAACAAATATATTTTTAACTAAACGTTCATTTAACTAAAAAAATATATACTATCTATGGGCAGTGGTTTATTTGAGTTTTGTATGTTTTGATTATTACAGATAGTTCTGGTTAAATTCTTAAGAAATGACCTATATTTATGACTTTCTCTATGATACGTTTAATATTTTTCTTTTCTAATATCCTATGAAGTTTTTTATAAAATCAAAGAAAGTAAATAAATAGATTAAAAAGAAGAGTTTATTATATAAACAGGTTTTGGCATACTATATTTTATTATTTTTGTTAAATTTCATAAATCAAAAATCTCAAAAAACAAATTTAAAACATATTTTTATTGTAATTAAATTTAGTACTTGTATGTACTTTTAAAACATCTTTTATTTTACATGTAAAAATATTAAACATCTTGGTAATTATTATTATTATTATAAACATATTGGGTAGAAGTAATTATAATTTTGGTTGTGTTAAATACAATTGTAAAAGAAAAAGAATTAATTTCTTTTAAACGTTTATATCTATTCATTATTCATATCAAGAAGAAAATGTGGTACGTTGATACAACGGGTACAAGAGTAGAAATAAAATGAAGACTTTATACCCTTTTATTACATTATTTAAGTCAAGTAAAAGAATGTAGTTATTTGAATACCCTGGGTGGAATAGAAAATACATAATATAGACTTAACAACGGTTTAATATACTCATTCCTTCTTTATATTTTGTAGAAAAAACGTGGTTATTTGAATACACTGGACGAAAAAGAAGATATAGAAGAAAAGTGTTACAACAGTTTATTATATGCATTTATTCTTTAAATCATGTAGTTATATATATATATATATATATATATATATATATATATATAGCATTAATATATAATTAGGTTACGTATCTGCTCCTCAACAAAAACACGACGATTTTATTTAAGCTATTAGATAAATATTTTCCATTTCACTGAGCCCTAACGTGTGAGGACATTATTGAGTGAAGACTACGAGAATATTGAGTTATCAACCAACTAATACATTTTGTGAGACTATATATTCGTGTTAACTTCACTTTGTTTAAACTTTCATCATTTACTTTGATTTAACTGAATGTTTTAATACATTACGAAATTTAGATTAACTTATGTAGAAGATTTGATTATATTTATACCAAGTGTCCCAAAAGACCCACCCCCTATTATTTTTATATTAATGGAAATAGATAGATTTGCTTTGGAGAAAGTTTAGATAACCAAAGGAGGAGTTTTTTGAAGTATCGAAATTTTCAACCCTTACTCCCAAAATGGGGTAGTTTCACCCCCAAGAAAGTGAAGATTTGTAAATAGCAACCCTTATTGAGTGATACCGTATTTTAAAGGTCTTTTAAAAATAAGAATAAAGGCGCAAACTAGAGGTCTCTAAGTTCATTGCTGTATCAACATCGCTCTAAGTTGGTCGCTGTACCCAATATAGTGACCAATCGAATTGTGAATTTTACGTTAATAATTACACCGGAAATTTTAAGAAATGTACAACATTTTTTTGAGTCCAGAATCTATTTCTGCCAAGAAGTAAATAGTAGCGATTTCAAGAACTTAATATCAGCTGAAAAAAAAAGGTAAGGCTCTTACCATCATTATACAAACAAAGTTTGTAATGTAATAAAATCAACCGGAGTTTGTAGGTTAACATTCACAATTCGATTGGTCGCTATGTTGGATAGGATGAACGTAGAGACCTCTAGTTTAAGTCATTATTCTTATTTTAAAAAGAAGTTTAAAATGAGGTATCACTCAATAGTGGTTGCTATTTAAAATTCTTGACTTACCCCAAACTACCCCACATTGGGGGTGAGGGTTGAAAATTTGGACACTTCAAAAAACTCCTCCTTTCCTTATCTAAACTCTTCTCGAAGCAAATCCGTCTATTTGCATTAATAAAATAAAATAATAGGGGGTGGGACTTTTGGGAAACAAATTATTATCGCTGGTCAATATGTGTGTTTTTATTTTTTTAAGTAATGTGAAAAAAAATTATTATTCTTCAATTTCAAAACATTATTCAAAAATTCTTTTCGAAGGACGTTTTATTTCATATAAAATCAAATTATTTTATTTTTAATGTAGTACAAAATTTTAGGAAGAGGCATTACCAATGAAACAGATAAAACAAATCTCCTGATAACACTGATTTTACGAAGTTAAAACATATGTGTAAATATTTATACATTTTTTTATTGAGTTCTACATCTATTAGATATAAAATCATTTCCCTCTATTCTTAGGGAAAGAAAAATCTAAAAGAATTGTGTTATTAATAAACTATAAAAGAGCATATTTTTTATGGAATATTAGCTCTATATATTAATGAATATGTCAATGAGCAACCTCCAAATTATGTATTTTAAATGTTAACCATTAGAATTTATGAACGATTATTAGTATATTATTTGTGTCACAATCACTTACATTCGGCAAACATCTTTAATTGAAGTAAATATTTACATGGTTCAAAAACTATTTCTGCCTTATATTTAGTGAAAAATAAACTTAAACATCTGTTTAATTGTGGCATTTTGCAGATATTATATAAATTGTTGACGCTCTGTCTACAAAACAGATATATCACATTTTTGACCCGGTTTTAGAACTAGCAATATCTAAAGTATTTTTGTTGTTAAATAATATCAGGGATTTGATAATTACTGTAAAGTCGTTGTAATCAATCGATAATGTTGTGACTATTTTAGGAAGGAAAATTAAGTTACATTTATTGCATGTTCTGTGTTTCGTTTCTTGCAACTTTTAACTAACTTTGTTAAAAATTAATTTCGTTTTATAATTAAAGGATATATGTTCATATATATATATATATATATATATATATATATATATATATATATATATATATATACGATTCAAGTTAAAAAAACTATAATTACATAATGCAAAACAAATTAAACTAATTCTACTTGTTTCAACATACGTAGAAAACAATTATGGACTCTTCCTTAAGTTTGGTGGACTTATTTGATAAGAACATTTTAGGTTTAAATAAGTAATATACAAAACAAGACATAGAGTTATAGACCGAAAATTGATATAGAAATGCCTACATCTTCTGTTTATAGCCGTGCAGAATTTATTGTATGAGCTTAGACAGTGTTCGTCCCTAAAGGGCTCTTTAGTTTCTAATAAATATTCATAAATAATGTTGTGTCTAAAGTTTCTATTTCAGTATTATTTCTCAAAAACTTTGAGAGGTAAACTTCGAGACACAGCATAAAAAAAATGTTTATTTACATTGTACTTTGAATATATTCTGTGCAACAGATATTGATTACTTTTCTTCATAAATTAACACTTTTTTTCATTTAGTCTTACGTTACATAACTCTCTCTTTGTCTTTCCTATCATGTCACTAAACCAACTGAAGTTGTTTTTCAGACCTTATCGCTATTAGAGTATTCAAGAAATAGTCTTTTATTTTATATATGTGTCTCTATTTTTGTATATGACAATGTTGATCGAGAGGGTTTTCTCTTTTAAACTACAAAAAAGCAATATTTTTAAGCGCTATCATTTGTTTCTGTTTATTTCAGTTAACTGACACCAATAATGTTTTATTGTAATAATATTTTTATTGTTTAATATTATTTTGTACTCTTCTCTAAAGTTTATACAACAATTGATTTAAAATGCATGTTGATGAAGAAGATTTTGATGTATACATGAAATTATTTGAGAATTTTACTTACGTTTTTGATGTCGTAACTCATAAACTTATTATGTTTTAACTCGTATAATGAATCTAAAGTGATAACATGTTTTTGGAATAAATGAGTTTATAGTGAATAATTTTTTTTTCAATAAAGATTCATTTTAACAAAATCGGGATGGTAACGCAGATAATATTTCCTTGATTGTTACATCGTAAATTAGAATTCTTATTTATTTTGCAATTAAGATCTTTCATATTTCATATACAGTATTTATCTTTTTAAACATTATAAGTAGGTACCATATTTTTTACCATAATACATCAAGATATGGATATATGGATATGGATATTTACTATGATACAATTTTAATATGGATTCACTTGAAACTGTTGATATTTGCTTATGAAACTACTGTAGACATTGATATAAGACAAATATAAGCTAGATATTTGTAGACAAATAATATAAGCTAAACAAAATAATCGAATATATTTCTAATAATCTAGTGTATCAATTTCCAAATTATAAATACAGAAGATATACACACATTAGTTTTAGAAACGTCTTCAACATTTCTAACAATTTGGTTTTTCGTTTTTATATTCAAACTCGTAGTTGAAATATCATTAAAGTTGTGAAAACATTTTATTTAATAGTTTTTTTATACTTAATTTGTTTTACATTTAGAGTAATGAGAAAGTTTAGTGTTAATTTAAATGATAAAATATATAATCTCCTTTGATTATAGTATGTACTGAATTGAGGTCAACTTATTTTATTCTGATGTTAAGCCATAATAAAATATATTGCACTTGAGTGTAGTCCACTGTAAACTACATAAAGTCATATACCCCCTTTTCGTATCAGAGGATTGGGTATATTATAATAGGCTACAAAAAACAAATAATTCCATTGTTTACTTTTAATGAAGAATTAGGGATTTACTAAAACATTTCAGATAAACATCCCACAATTGCACAGTATATAGGAAAGGATATGGATATTTTACGTTTTGTTATAATTTGGAATGACATTATTAATTTATAAACATTGGTGCTATAAAACTATATGATCATTAGAGAAATATTAAAATCTTTACAATAAAACATAATTCGTGAGAGATTTATATATATATATATATATATATATATATATATATATATATATATATATAAAATTTTAACATTGTTTTACTTAATTTATATATTATTGGTATTTTCAAATAACAAAACACATCGTGCCAATTATTTTGTTTTTGCTTATTAAGAAATACAAAATAATATATATTAAAAAATGTGACAAAATATAACCTATATGTATGACATACAGTAGTATACACTTGTAATCATTAGTGTTTACAGCAATAAAGAATATGATATGTTATTTGAACTGAATACTACGTAGATATATTTAAGACAAATACTTTTCTATTTATTAATTCTTTGTAATAATATTTGTCGATTACCTATACCTATTAGTGTTATTTGTTCTGTATACTATATTACGCTTTCTGCATAAAACCATTTAATTTTCATTTGTGGTGAGAAATTTAATTTATTTAATCATCATATATTATTTTTTAAAGCCGGTTTATCAAAACTAAATTAAATTGCACACATAATGGAATGTATCAGTAATAATCCTAATAAACGGTGTTTTGATTAACTTTGAAATTCCTTCGCTTTTCTTTCTGCAATGTTTCCACTCTTAACTTAGAGATTGAGTTGATTAAAAGCAAACAATATATCTTCAAGTGATCGCGACATAATCTTAGAAACAGAGTTTTTTAATGATACCTTTGTTGTCATTACAAAGAATACATAGTTTGAGGTTATTATATTTTTATGTTTATATTTTCTTCATACATAAAAGTTAAAGTTTGTATAAATTTGTTAGGTTAAGATTTATTTAATCATGCATATTTCATATTTGTCTCAAACATATTGACCTATGTTTCAACTTACATTTCTATTATTCAATAAAAATAACATTTCATTTCAAAATTTAATTTTTAAATGTTATCTTTTGACTTTTAGAATTATTAAAATTTTGTAATAAAAAATATATATATCCAAATAATTTAATTGAAGAAGCAAACTTTGATAATATTCATAGTTTATACTGGTTAGAGAATCATACAAAAAATACCATGTAAGAGGTCAACTTTAACATCCTGCTTCAACAATAAAATTAAATACTTTTTCAAAATATCAATATTTAAAAAATAACTAAATTTATTAATTAGTTTATTAAATTGTTAATTGTTTAGATTACTGTAAATGGATTTAAAATAATTTGCATCGTCACAATGGCTTTATACGTCACTAATTGTTCGGTTTCTTGTCCTAAAAGGACTTTCTTAACAAATTAATTGTTTATTTGGAATAACCAAAAATGTTTGTTTTGGTTTGAACGTCTAAAATAAAAATTGTCTATATATAATAAAAATGTGATTAAAAACATGGTTTAATAATTTGTTTTGATGAGAATGATAATAATAATAATTAATTTAAAAGAAAAACTAAATTTCATAGTAAACCCTTTTATGAAATATTTAAGTAAATAAATAATAAACAAAATGGTTATTTATTTAATTACGCATCATTGAGTATTTACATTTGTTTTATTATTAAAAATCATTTTTTCTACAATGCTTTAAAAAAAAAAAAAAAAAAAAAAAAAGCTAACAACATTTGGTTACAACAAGATGGAGCACCACCACACTATGGCCGTGAAGTACGACAATATTTAAATAATGTCTTTCCAAGAAGGTGGATAGGTCGAAGGGGCGCTGTGGAATGGCCAGCAAGGTCTCCTGACCTTAATCCACTGGACTACTTCTTTTGGGGCTACATGAAATACCTGGTGTACCAAACAAAGCCAACTGACGTCCATGACTTAACTGAAAGAATTTTGCACTTGTCTCAAACGATTCCTAGAGAATCTTTCTTGGACGCTATCTCAGCTTTTTACACACGGCTAGCACACTGTCAAACAGCCGAAGGTGAACAGTTTGAACACCTGCTACATTAAAACATGTAACTGTTTTAAGAATTTGGATAAGTGTTGACTCAAGTAACGAACAACAGGACAAGAAAACAAATGATTGTTATTATTGTAAATGTCTTAAGAAAATAAATTATTGTAATTATTGTAAATGTCTTTTACTCTGTTAAATGCAACGTAGAGACCTCTAGTTTGTACCATTTGATTTATTTTTTATGCCCTTTAAAATGACGGGTCACATGATAGGGGTTTGCATTTGAAAATCTTTAGTTGCCCCCCTTTACCCCCCTTTAGAACAGGGGGGCAAAATGTTTAACAACCTGAAATAGTAAAAAGAAATGTTTAATAGGTATGGTCAAGGTCTCACATTGATATCTCAGGCCGTTTAAATTATATCCAGTTGTGCCAGGACATAAAACTCACTCTGTATATAAATTTACCTTGTTAATACCAACATATTAAACATTAATTTGAAATTCATTACAACAATTATATTATTCATTTTCTCCCACTGGATTAAAATGGCGAGGTAACTATTCACCTAAGTCATTGACTCTCATTTGGTGGTGGTTATATATTTTAATAAACGAACATTTATATTCCTTCTAAACAAATTCAAACCTTCCAAAATAAGGTACTGCGAGGTATTGTTGGTGCACCGTGGTATGTCCGCAATGATTCCATCCATAGGGATCTTAAGATTGAAACTGTAGATGAAACCATAAAGTCTGTAGCGAGGAAGCACGAACTTAGGCTACAAAAACATGTAAATACTGCTGTGCAGAAGATGCTCAGAAGCAGAAATGGGGAGCGGAGACTCAAAAGGACCAAGCCTTTAGACCTAGTGCAGTGATGCCCCAGCTCTTATAACCGCAAGATTTTGTGCGAGTATTTAGTCGGAGTCATTCATAGGAAGGACTTGGAAAAAAAAGTGTTATTATGAAATGGAAGCTACTAGATAAGTTTCCTGTACTTAGTTGTAGTTATAAATAAATTTAAAAAAAATTATATTCCTCATAAAGAGTCATTGTGTCTCTCCATAAATAAGAGATTGCTCACTAATTCTAAACAATATACAGCTATTTTATGTAATGAATCTCACTGTTTACTTCAAGAATGGTATTATTTGTGTGCATAAAGTTAAAGGGAAAAAATCGGCATAAGCTGAATCTTTGGCCAAAACCGAAATATTTATTAAAGACCTTCGTGCTTGTCAGTAGGCAGATTACTAGAGATTTAATGATAATCTATTAGAAATTCAAAATATATATTAACCATCGGAAGTTATCGAATATCATAAAATATCGTCATACCTGTAAACATACTTTGAAATAAAAACATAATTGTGAGTGAATTTGGTGGAACATCAAAATTAAAAATAAGTGAGAACAATATTTTTGGAATGGTTCTGTAGATTTCTTGTTTTTATTAAACGAAAAATAAAAACATTTCATTATATATATTTTTTCTTTTTATGAACAATAATTTCAACTAAATCTAATGACACGGGGTTTGAATATTATCCTTCCCTAAACTAAATTTTAGAAACACATTCACAAATGCCAATTTCAAACTTTATATAGATGGTTCACTTAATCTTCAGTACAGAGGAAGAAAACTTCTATTCCTAATTTGGTTACACTGGATCCCTTTTAAGTTAAATCCGATGTTACACCCACAAAAAAAATAATGGAAATCTGTTTAAATGTATGATTTAAATTAAGAATAAAATTAGTTAATGAAATTGTAATTAAAGACTGGATATATGGTATTGGTATGACTTCTATTTAACATAAACTTTTAGAAGAAAGAAGACCGTTAATTTTCATACAGTATTTAACAATTTTATTTTATTTTATAAGCTATAATGTTAATATAGAAGTGATTAAACAACAAATAATGTTTTTCTGTCAAGTATTGAAGTTCAAATATAAGCAGTTCAATAGTATTATGATGTAGAAATAAAATTAAAATAGTGAATAATTTAATAGACAGCATCTATAGATTTAATTCACTGCAATAAAAACGAAAATTAAATATATCTCTATTGAATGAATAAGATATAATATTGAATTTTCATAACTTAATACTATGTGGGGATTTAATGGTTTCAACTACGAGATTCCGTTCTGAATTTATTTATAAACCTAAGTGTGTTTATTTTCACTTTTATTATCTTCTAGACTGATAATGTGAAAATTTGAGATATATTAGTTATACAGATTCTTATTAATCTATAAATAAAAGCCTATAAAGGCTATATATCTATAAAGGCTCCCCAAAGGGGGCTATGCCTTTAAGCGAGCCTGGTGTTTTTTCTTTGTTTTTTTTCTCTTGCAGAGAAATATGATAGTTTTCTCTAAACTATATTATATTTTCTATTCAATCAAAAGTTTTTTTATACTTTTAGTTTAGATAAGCATATGTTATAGTTATAAACTTTGTATATTAGTTTTATGTATAGGTGTGTAAGTATGATTGGGCGTAAGTGTATATATTTAAGAATATGGTGCAGGTCAATGTACACTTTATGTCTATTGTAGATTTGTTAAAAATTTGTATTATTTTTTATTTTTCGTTCTCTTTTTTCTCTCTCACTGATTACTATTGTATAAAACAGCTGTAATAGATGTGTTAATATTTTGTATCTGTATTGATTCTGGAGGGAAATAAAAAATAAAATAAAATAAAAATGAAACTTAAAAAAATACATGTTAAAATCTGAAACATGACAACATTCAATATGTTTCTGTGTCGTCTTTTTTTCTTTATTTAAAACAGAAACATAAAACACAATTACACCTCATCTGTGCAAATAAAATGGAAACATTTCTCTTGATTTTATTTGCATATTGTAACAGGCTCGCTTATTTGTATTACTTTGATGAAAATACAGCTTCTTTAAGAATCTTTGTTAAATTTAATTTAATAAATCTGCAAACAAAACATGCTTAACATTTAGAACACAATTTAGTTTAGGATAATCAGGGAGATTATTTTATCATATTAGAAACTTATTAATAACAGTAGGAAATTTGGAAGAGTTTGATTTCAATTCCAAAATAAAAGGTAACCTGTTATATGTTTACGGTATAAGTGAAGGAGAGGTATTTATTTTGACATTGAATTTGTATTTATTTACATAAACGTCAATATAAATTAACAAACAAATAATTAGAATATTATTTTATATATTAACTATTATAAAAATAGGAACCACAACCGATTTCACAAAAAACTATCAAGGGCAATAATAATGTATACTATTCTGTCCCTCTAATGTTCAAGTACTGTAATGAAACATTTTAAGAAATATCTTATTTTAAGCTACGTCTATAAGGGATGTGTTCAAAATTTAAACCAATACAAGTGGTCACTAACCCACATCATATTTTTACTTTTTTTAATACATCTGACATAAACTAGCAACATTTTTAATATTGTTACGTAAGACAAGAATCAAGGATTTACATCTTTTTCTGAAGGGAATCTAAATGTTTATTTTGCATTTATAAAATCAAATTTACATATTTACATTTTTTTACACGACATAGAAATGATTTCGAGGAAATGATGTCATGCATATTAGGGAATACATTAGTGTCACGTTTTTAAAAAAATAAAATTCCATGTATAGGTAATTATTAGCATATTATAAATCACAAAATAAGTACTACTTTATAAAAATGTTGCATTCCGATACCATTAAATATTTTATGAAGAGATATGTAGTTGCAACTTATGTAAGTTGATATAAACCCGTTTACAAACACAAGTTATTAACAAACTTCACTTTTTCGAATGTATATTTTCTTGATTAGGTAAACTAACCCTCATTATTATTTAAATTGTTTTTTAAAAACACAAATTTTAAGTCTGAGTAATCATAAAATGTTAGTATAAATTGTGATTATGCATTGCATAGTACATGATTGGAAAATATTATTAACCACAATGTTAGATGTGTCCTTCACATGACTTTCTATCTACCAACGTAAGAAATCGATATTAAATTGAACTTGTTCATTCCAAAATTATTGAAAACTGACAATAGAAAATAATATATTATATTATTTATATTTATTTCGTATTTTTTTGGGATTATTAAAATGAAATACGAACGAGTTATTGTCAAATTAAAAATTCGTTTTTAAAAAGCATAGAAATTGTAAAAATAATAAATAAGAGTGGAATCGTAGACAAATGAGAAAATGAATCTAAAACTTTTTCAAATTTGAGCTCATATATTGAAAATAATATTACTCTCAACTACTCAAACTATTAAATATATTACAATTTATACGCCTAAATTAGATTTAATTACATGGTGGATACAAATATGTACTTAAGACCATAGTCTGAAAAAAATAAGGTATTATCAAAATCACTCAAAACACACATGGTAAATATTTGTTTGTTTGTTGTTTTACAGTTTATGGTGGATGTGTAATAACGGATAATAAACTCATCAATTATAAAACATTAATAATGCAATGAACATCACAAAAATCATTCAAAAAACCAAATATATTTCAGACGTCGTTTGTAAAATGACCAAGTAATTATACTTCAAATCAATTTTTGAATTCAGAGCCAATAAAAATATTATTTATACAAGACTGATAAAAATCTTAATATTCACAAATATTTTATATTTCTTTTTGTCTGTTAATATAAATTTCCAATTAAATACATTTATTGTAATACTTGTGATGTATTTTATTCTCTATATACTCGTATTATGTTATGTCTTCAGGGCTTACTTATGGTGTGTACTGGCTTTAAAATCCTGAGGTATCTCAATTGATCCACACAGTTTTGTATGTAGGTTTGTGTTAGGTATCGATTTTTCATCTCACCAAACAAAACATTCTCGGCCAAACGTTTTTCTTTTTGACTCTGATGTTACAAGAGTTTGCGAGGGCTAGATGTCTTTTTCTTTATTTTAGTTACTACTATTTTATAAGACACGAACGGCAGGGGATTTTCACATTTGAACAACAACAAGAACTATATGTTATTCAGATACTATTTCATTATATTAGGTAATTAACTAAATGTATATAACGTAGAATATGGGATTACATTGAATGTCAACATAAACTATTAATTATTTTACACAGTTATGAACAAAATTTAAGAAGTTCATATTAAATATCGTTTAAATATTTAAATAAGATTTATATCTGGTTTTACAAAAATAATAATATAGAAAGATTGATTTCAAAACAGATTTCAAATTGTTTATCAATTAGCATGGTTATCTGATATAAAAGAAATATTATGTATTTAAAAATGTATTATTATAATAAACTTTATTTTGGACTCTAATCCTTAATGATAACTAATTTTACATTATGATACATCTAATACCTACTTGCTCTAGTTTTTGCTGTAGTAGACAATGCATAAAGACAAACTTCCTTTTATCTTGACTACACCCATGGGAAATAAACTACTGCCAAACTATGTATGACATTACTGCATTGACATAAAATGATATTACAGATTTTAATGTATAAAATTGTTGACTACAAACCCCCTGATATATGTGTGATATATTAACGGTAATTTTGTGTCACATATTTATTCAATTTTCGTCAAAAAGAGATTTGACCTAATATACACTATGGTATATTTGTACTATTATAAATAAAGTATGGGAATGGATTTCAGGAAATAAAAAAACAAAACACAAGTTAGAATAATTTGTTATAAGTTATTAGGAACAATGTTTTCATCAAGGTTAATTATCTTTTATATATCATATAATTTCTGAAAACACATATTTAAAAGCAAGAACACACTTTGGATGCCGACTTTCATGTTTACAGATATTTTGCATTCGTATATTTTTAATTTGTATTTAACTATAGCTAAGAAAGTGTGTATTTCTTTTAAAAAAAATTTGCATTTGTTAATATTGTTGGATGTTACATCCAGCGTAAACCATTAACCACATAGAATTTAACGGATTGGAATGAAAAGTACAAGTAAGATGTTAAACAGTGAAAATATAAGGTTCACAGAATAGGTACTTTATAATATTTACAACAAACCTAGTGCTTTATTAAACCTTTGTAATACAAATGTGTCATGAAACAGTTTAATCGTTAAAAATGAGGATTACAATGTTTACGTATATCGAAAAATAATTTGTCCACCAATCTTATAATACTTCGAACTCTTTAACTCTTTGAAAATACAGGATTTAATATGAAATGTTTTTCATAAATCTTGATTAATTTGGGTACCACGTTTTAACTTTAAATGGCTTCAAATTAGTATTCTCTACATTATATATATATATATATATATATATATATATATATATATATATATATATATATATATATATGAGTGTGTGTGTGTGTGTGTGTGTGTGTGTGTGTGTGTGTGTGTGTGTGTGTGTGTAAAATGTATTTGTTTATTTGATTAAAATCATTCCTTTCTGTCGTATAATATAAACTCCATGTATCCGTACAGTTAAAACATTTGGTCTTATAACTTTTATTAATTTTATAATTGTTGAAATAGTGAAATACTTTGAATAATAAAATCATTTGATGTTTTAATGTAAGTTTAATGTAATTTAGACATAAATTAACCAATTACATAAATAATTCATTAAACTCTGACATGTTAGAAAACAAGTTAATATTGTTGATATTTAAAAAAATCTAGTTTCATCAATACATTAATGTTTATTTGTTACATTAGACAATCACAATCAATAACCACAAGCTAATTAATTTTTATTTCAAATTATTTCACGAACATCAATTAGTGATTAGAAATTGCTTAATTATATTTCCAATTGAACGTAATACTGGACACAAAAATTATGTATATGTAGCTTTACATATTCAACATGGGTGTAAATACGAATTTTGTTAAAATTATTTATCAAATGAAGGAAACTCCAGTCTTTCCGCGCAATTACTTTCTTAGCAACACGACAACATTTAATGTCTAGGTCCACAGTTGCTATACTTATCTCAACTTACTTTTTGTGTTCATGTAACAACTGTGTAATTGAAACATCGCACCGTCTTGTATCTAAGTGTAATGCATTCTCATTAATTTTGTGCTTGACTTTTCAAGAAGTTTCGCCTACTTCAAATAAAATATAAAATAAATAGTTTTACGTTTCGAATTTGTTCCCAGGGGTATTATTTTTTTATCACAATTTTACAACTTGTTCACCTCTCGAATGTCCCATTAAAGATCACGAATTCTAAACCATTACGTGATAGAATAAATCATGAAAATCTATTTTCGAATAATACAAGTGATTTATTTGTAAAGAAGAATACTCCAAAATAATTTATCAGAGTAGGACAAACTGAATACTATTATAGTTCATAAATAAATGTTATCCTTACCAATTTCAACGTGTAACCGGTCATTATAAGTAACAAACTTTTATGTAACTTATAAGTAACAATTTAAACAAACATATAAAAAGATTTAATGTGGTGATTTTTGACTCTTTTGAGGTATTGAATGTTTACAAAATATTGCGTCATACCAAAAGAGTTCTACCTAAAACAAACTTCCATCTGTTCCATCACAGATTTAATATAAATAAAAAGATGCACTAGACTAGTGAGATGTCAAATCGATGATTTTGCCTTTTATACTATCAGCACTTCCTCTAAACAAACATGTAATTTTTTCAATGCATGTTTCTAATCTGGAAACATTATAAATGTATTTATACATGTAACATTTATTTGTTTCTATATTTTACATGAATAGAGAAATTTATCAAATATTTTGATTTCAATAATGTAAAAAATATGATTTATAATATGAATAAAATATATATATATATACATAAATACCAAGAGTTTCTTGAACGTATTCAATTGTGCTCAAAACTAATTTTTATTAGTGTTTGATATTATGATTTAGTTTTAAAGACAGTGATAAATATACAATTGTCATATAATGCATATTATGTTTTTGACAATACAATATGTAGACAATATAATTATATATTATAAACTAAACTTAATTATTAACGAAATATTATGATGATATACCTTTAATAAAAAAACAATATTAAAAAGAAATTATAATGTTAGACTTAATATGCGAGTAAGTATTGTCATTTTTCCTAACTTTACATAAAATTTCCTATTGTCATTTAAAATTTGTTATTTACATAACATTAATTCTACACCTTCAAAATTTCGGAGAAATTTTACATATTTATAGTGAAAGAGAAGTGAAAGAAGATTTGATCATCAGCTAAAATTGTCATTACACTTAACACAGTTATGTCCAGAAAAATGTATAGTTTTCAGTTTATGTTTTTAATTCTCAATAAATTATTAACCTTATATTGAAATAAAAAATAAAAAATCATTTTAGTACGAAGTTGTAAAACTTATTAAAAAAATATATACTAAAAGATATATACTACAAGAGTACAATAAATATAATAAGCGTAATTTTTCATTGTTTTTGATTAATGGAATGATTAACAGGTGTAGGGTTGACTAGAGACGGCTAATTATTACTTTGAAACGTGTCTCATCTCAACAAGTTGTCAGGATGTAATGAAGTATCTTATTAATGGCACCATACATAGAAGGAATGCAGGAAATAACCGATATTTTGTTATTGAATAATTATTTTATTTTATTCATACATTCACCTTTTTTTATTTAAATGACATCAAATATTTTACTGCTCTCTTTTGGTGAATTTTAATAGTTTTAATTGTTCCGCACGTTAAGGGATAGACTTACACATATATAGTACAGTTTTAGGTTCTGTATATATTATGTTAGTTTGTGTATACTTTGTTTACAAACACAATATCAGCTCATTGGCTAAAAAAAAAATATAATTTCATAATGAAGATTCGTAACATGCATCATATAATGTCTAATTATATGTCATTCTGGTCTCTCCTGTACATGTTCTAATGTGTATTGACTAAAAAACATTCCTCTTTATATTTTAACTTTATATCTATTTTCTTTGCTAACCTCAAACGAAGGCAAGTTCTTGGATGGAATCATTTTCTTGTATATATTATACGTATATGTATTATTAATAACCAAACATATCAAAGCAAGCTCTAAATTAACAAAATGTTACCTTCTCCTTTTAAATTATTGATATATTTACTTTTAATAGTTCAGTTATGGTTCAGTTTTATTTAGTAAAACTATTCTTCAAATATTTCTTAAATCATAGTGGTTCATGATTTAAAAACAAACTTTTTATGAACATATTATTTATGTATAAAATTTCAATTATTCACCTTATATCTCTGGAATAACAACAATATGATGACATAATGCATATCTGAAAACAAGAGACAACACACCACTCCCTGGATAGGTTCATATCTTTGTACATAAAATATGAAATTTATCCAAATTCCAGACAATAATTAATTAACAGGTTTGAAAAATTATTACAGAAAATAAATTTCAAGTACAAAAGGCCGTTTTATAAATATTGAAGTAAAAAAAAAAAAAAAAAGGACACACCCTTATGATATACATGTGGCGAAATACAATTAATTCATTTAATTTGTATTTAAACCAAGAAATTTAACCTAGCCTCTTTAACTGTAAATTGTCTTCCAAATATTGTTCAAGAGTGCTTGATATTAGTTTGCTGTCACTTAAGCAAGTAATGTACTACTTGAAGATTTATTTGTATATTGACGCCAATTATATTATGTACAGAAAACTTTATTGGTTTCAATGTAAATATTTGAGTTACCACATTACTTGTAAAAAATCAAAGTAATGAATAAAACACATTTATCCAAAAGGAGTTCTTATGACACATAAGTTTAAATTTATAAACAACTTTGTCGTTTGTTTTATTTATAAAGACTCTTAATAAAGAGGTAGACAAAGTGTGATGCGATAACAAAAATCAATACAAGTATTCATTATTTAGATTTCTGTCAACATTCAAGCACTAGAAAAGTAGCACCAAATATATTCTATAATGAATAACATAATTATAATCAGTGAAATCGGGTACTTTTCGTTATTTAGGGTCTTTCTTCAAGTTATTAATTAAACACGTAAAAAGTTCTTTTAGTTTAAGAACTGTTATTTTTTTATATAATTACTTTATTCTTATGCCACATATAAGATAATAAATCAACACTTAAAGAATAAACGTTAACTGCAGTTAACAAAGTGATAAGTATTTAAATCACTGATCATAAAATAAAACCGCAGTTCAGGTTCAATATAATACTGTAATTATAAATATTGCCTAAACATAATTGCTTTTATATTGGACACAATGATTTTTTTTTAAATAAAAATCACACGAGCACCACAAATTAGCTATGCTAATCTAGTTCTGTACGTTTCAAATATTTTCGTCAGTGGTAAATTTATCATTTACACTATGTTCCCTGATTAACGAGAGTTCAAATTTATAATGATGTCTACAGTCACGTTACTGAACTATACGTGACCTCTCCTGCATTACCTTTCGCCCCTTGAAATATAATATTCCATTCTTACATTTAAAACGATATCCTTATTAATATCTGTCAGAGTATATTAACTTTTATAAATTTGATACCATTAATTTCCTCCTCTCTCTGGAAAATATGACAATAGTAAATGTCAAGTAAAAACTAGTTTTATGTAATGTTATATTAGTGTGTACAAAAACAAATTACCAATAAAGTGTATGAAAAACTCATGTTATTAATAGATTTTAAACACATTATAAATAGTACATGAATACCTACTACATATATAATTTACAGACAGAGTCTATTCGTTGTGGCATCTTTGACCAGTTAAACTATATAACTGCTATAACTATATACATGCATTTATTCGTAAATATTTATTATAAGAATTAATAAAGTATACTGCAGTATAACTATACAGAATATAGCACAAGTGAGACAAACAGAGCGTGAAATACTGTTTGAAATCAAAAAAAAACTGGGTATAAAAGTTGGTTCTTATAATTAATGATTTTTGTGCGAAAATAAATGTAAATAACCAATATAAAGTTTAAAATAGGCAAAACCATCCACTAATGTCAAGACATTGAGAAGCTAATACGTTTATATTAAACATTGTGAATAATTTTTATTTTGTGTATGTCAGCTAATTGTTTTCTTCAAAATCTAAGATATTGATGATTTTGATATTGATATAAGTTATTTAAAATGTTATATTAGAGGCTTACTTCGATTACACACATACATATAAGAAATACCAACTGCATACCGTGCAAACGGTCAATATTTTGCAAATTGACAAAAAAAATTTAATTAGATGCAATTGTACAACGTAGATTAAAATCAGATTTCGTTCTAAATTAAATAATAACTCCGAGTATCTAAACTGAGTTTGGTTATTTGTTATTTCTCGTTTTGGCGTTATATTTTCATGTAAGTATTTTTTTGTAAAAATGTATCTAGGCATCATTGCTAGATATATATTTATATATTTTTAGGCCGGAAAATGTGGTATATTATCATTTTATAGATTTGTTGAGTAGACCTGTTTATTAAAAAAAAGCACATTCATATTAATTCAAAGTCAATCTTAATTTATGGAATTTGTTGTGAGATTCGGCAGGTGATCTACTTTTTGCAGACATTAATAAATTGATACCTACATAATATATAAAAGAACATAACGTAGGTAGGCAGAGTGGCAGGCAAGGAGGCAGCTTGTATGTTGAAGTCACAAGTCAAAAATAAATAAATGAAAACACACCCAGTGACAGGTATGGTGTTTTGTGAAATAAGAAATCCTAGAATTACAACAATTATTGTTTATTAACGAATTATTTGGGAGAGTTCTAAGCGGCAACACTACTGAACTTTTTGATGGAGTAATTATAAGGTTTTGCATAAATCACATATTATTAATGCGTAAAAAGACAAATTAGTGTAAAAATAATTGGAACAAAAAACTTTATGAACTATGTAGACCCATCAGACGTCTAACAATAAAGTTTAGTAATTAAACGTTTAACATTATTTTATATATGTTTTGATAGAAGCAATCACCCCTACCTCATACTATTTGAAACACAGAACTATTTTAAGTATTTGTAAACGATTAATGATATGTTCTTTTACTTATTATAAATTTTCTCCATAATTTAAAATCATTGACAAATAAATAAAATACAAAATATTGCAGAAATATAAAAGTATCAAAATTACACAAGTTCATGAACTATCATGTTTGCTTCACTAGACCTAATACCAATCTATAGAAAACACTTTTATTATAAACTATAAAAGTTGAATGATAGGTCTACACCTGGTACAATAATAAGTACTTCCATTTTGGATTGAGTAATGTTACGAAAGTATGTCGAGATAACATTAGTTTAAGTAGAATGTTCCTAGACAGAATAGGAGGTTTTTTTAAACCTTAACCAACATATTATAAAATTACAGGATGAATTAAAACTTTTGTTAATGTCTCCGTCCTATTGAAAAACCATACAATCAACTAAATAAACAAACCAGTATTAACAGCTGTAAGTAAACTCAATTTTCTAAATATATAACAAGATATTTGCCATTATTTAAGTTATTTTGATTTTTACATTACTGTAGACTTTTCAAAGGAACTCGATGTACGTATTAGGGACAAAAGGGATAATAACGTGAGTTCTTACGATGGATATCCGATTTACTTTAATTTACTGTGAAATATCGCATTAATTATACATTACAGATAACTTTAAATAACACATCTAATATTTTGTTTATAGTAGCGGTATGAAATTATAATTTTAACTATTACTATATTATAGGTGTAAAACGAGTTCGGTTTAAATATTTATAGTAAATTTTTAACAATAAATAAATTAAAACGTCTAGCTAGTAATAAAACTAAAATTTTGTGATTTGTATTCATGTATCTTAGCCACCAGTGGTTACACTAGGATCAAATTAGGTCTTATTTTTATCTTTTTTGCTCATACGTCTAGATAAGATAAATAATTATAAGTTGTATATCTGTCAATTCTTGGGTATATAATAATTTACAAATTTACCCCAACAAAATTTAGATAATGTAATAACATAATTAAATTTTAAACGGGTTAGAGATTTTGATTAATATAGTATTTTACTAAGCAGTTAATAAACTGAATCAGCGAGTGGGAATTTTGATGTGTCCGTGTTTATTATACCTTGGTTAATTTTACTTTCAAGTTATTATAAGTAGGATTAGGTTATCTTTGTGGTATGATCTGGGTTAAAGAATAAATACCAACATAAACCTTGAAAAGCGTCAATAGAAGAGGGTATATATTTGAATAAGTCGGATACATATATTGTTCAGTTTATTATATTTCTTTCTTTCATAAAAAAAGAGTAGTATATCAATAACATTACGACTTTAATCCCCGCTCTCATGCGCTATATCTTTCAACTTGAGGTTGTCTCCAGTTAGCACTCAATGATAAATTACAACCAGACTGAACTTCTGATGTAATATTGGCCCCACGTCTAAACTTTGTATCAAACAAACCCAGAGAATGAACTTTGTGTTTGATGTTAGTTGAAAACTAATTTATGTTACATCGATAGTTTGCATTGCTTAAACGTTAAGCAATAATTTTGAACATTTTTATTTCATCATAATTTTAAACCATAAAGATTAAAATAGATGTGAAATTGGTATGATAGCTGTTTTCCAATGTGTGTATAATACAACTCCCCAAGTTCAGTTATAGGGAAGTTAATTATTTATTATATATATAATAAAATATAGTGTTCCAAAATACCGCCATGGACAAAATGGTAAGATAGGATAATTTAATTAGTTTTATCCAACATTTGTAAGTTTATAGGCCAATTAAACGAACTACTTCGGTTTTAATTGACAAATATTCAATTCGAGTCACAAACAATACTTGTGCATAGCAATGTAATGTTTATATGTATTACATCAGAAGTCATATATATATATATATATATATATATATATATATATATAATGTTTTTTTTGCTGTTGTTGATAAGATATCATAGATTGATTTTTATTTTATTTTGAAACAATGTACCAACAGTAAGAAAAGCAAACCTTTCAAATATTCAGAAAATCCATCGTATCAAGAATCTTGATAAAAATTCGGAAAGATTTTAATTGTAATCTTTATCCTTAAAATTAACAATAAGAAAATTAATTTTGCTTTTGAGATATATTGTTGTTGATTTTTTAAGCTTTAATGTTATAGTTGTAACATTTTAAATAAATATTTTAATATTAAAATATTATATAAATTGTTTTTTATTGTAACAACTGTATCAGAATGTGATGTTATTTTATTCATATTTTATTATATACAAACTACGTTTTTTAATTATTGTAAAATTATTTTCTCATATTATCTAAATTTACTGAAATTCAAGATAAAGAAAATCCATTTTTACTACAATCGGAACGTATGTTGTTTATTTTAGAGATAAAATTAATTATTTTTAATAAAATGTAATTTTTTTAATAACTTTTTTTGTTCACTAATAAAAAAAAAATTAGGTCACTGGATCATGATATATAGCGTTGTGTTTCTAATAGAGTAAACTAAATCAGTAATATGTTACACAATGGGTTCAAACTTGCGACATGTAGGTCACGAAGGCGATAAGAGCTGTGATAAAACTAAACAATCGTGGCAGGAAACACTTCTAACCTAAAGTTTATCTTACTGTCTGTAACAATGTATAGATGTGTTTAAATACATCAAGATCTATAACTATCTCCAATATTTGTAACATAATACAATATGTGGTAAACCATATTTTAATCATAAACTAATTTATAGTAATTAGTTTTTCCATGCTACACGGAAAAAATATTATAAAACATTCAAGGAATATTACAATAAAAACATATTATTACATTTCGAAATTTATTTCAGTTATATTTTATATTATGTAAATACTTACTTATCTATGCGAGAACTAAAATGAATATGTGATATGATTTAGGATTATCTATCATTAATCCTTAAGCTGTCTATGAATGATCTATCGCCTGGGCTAACTTATCATGTTTCAGTTTGGTCCATATTTTGTCATATGCACCATTTTAAAGGTACACTATTAGATTCATTATGGTGTAATCAATTGAAATCAGGCAAGTGGATTTAAAAATGTATCATCGTTCTTGTATTGTTATACATTTGGATTTCATTGTTTAATTTTGAAGAAATTTCAATTTTCCTATCCTATGAATAATATACCACCTAATATGAAACCAAATCAGCAGTCAACATGGGATTATATTCCTATAATTCGTCAACTCTTATAACTTTTGTAAATTTGATATATATTATGTCCCAATTATTTCTATATGTCCTTGAATCTATTAAAAACATTTCTAAATTATCGTATATTTGTGATTCGCATTTTACCAAATTACCTATTTAGAACCAAACCATATTTTTGAAATTCATTCGTCTAAAATTAGATACAATTTATTGTTTAAATATATATAATGAAGGTTAAAATATAATCAAATAAAAACTAAACGCTTTATCAGTAATAACGATCGGTTATAATAGGAGTAACACAATATTATTGGTAATATTTTTCTTACTAACTGTACATTCATTGTATTCCCTTAGTGAATTTTATTTTGAATATCGTAATCAACCATTTTTTTTTATAATTTCGACAAATTCATGTCTCTAGAATTTGCAGTTGAATCTACATTTTTAGATAAATATATAGTAAATTTGATAGTATTTAGCAATTATTATTCGTTTTTTTAGTTGTAAAATATAACTTGTAATCTAATAAGTGGGGTAATACAGTGGCGGATTTCCCACTAGGCACTCTAGGCCAGTGCCTAGGGGCGGCACGATCCAGGGGGCGGCACGGCCGGCGGGACCCGTGGTGGCGTGTTCCGATTTAGTATATGATTGAAATAATGGCGTTAACATAAAGCACTTGGTAGACCGAGTCTTGCTCGGTAATATTTCATTTTTATCAGTTCATGCAATTACTATAAAACATTTCAGATTCATTAAATGTATACACATTTGTTTTAATACTTCATGTAATTTTCATCCCACATTTTGAAATAGTGTTTATCCTGTCAGGAGGCTTGAATTTTTCAAACAGCTGTTATGATTACTTTGTTTGTTCCAGTTTTCGTTGTTTATTTCGTTACAAACACATAATATTAAAACCAAAATATTAAACCGTTTTGACCTTATAATTAATTTATTTGCGCAACTAGATGTTGTCTGGCCAAGTAACCTGTACTGAATACGTTTTGGAGCAAAACAAGTTATTTCTAGCACTTTATAAACATCCTCGGAGCCTGAGATATCAATCAATCAAGGAAACATACATTCCTCTATAATATCGTAGGATATTATGATACGTGAAGTACTACAGGGGGGCGGCAGTCAGAATAGTGCCTAGGGGCGGAACATTTATAAATCCGTCCCTAGGGTAATAAAATTAGGTTTAATAACAATGCTCCCCTAACTTCAATTAAAAGAGACAACGTCTATAAGATCAATGTCTTACAAGTCTATAATTATGTTTAGGTCACAAATAAATAAATGAAAACACACCCGGTGACAGGTATGACGTTTTGTGAAATAGGAAATCCTATAATTAGAGCAATTGTTTAGCAACGAATTAGTTGAGAGAGTTCTAAGCTGCTTAGACTTTTGAAAGAGTAATTCTAAGGTTTTGCATAAATCACATATCATTAATGCATAAGGAGACAAATTAGTGTAGAAATAATTGGAACAAAAGACATTATGAACTATGTAGACCCATCAGACGTCTAACAATAAAGTTTAGTAATTAAACGTTTACCATTATTTTAGATATGTTTTGAGAGTAGCAATCCCTCCCACGTCAAACCATTTGAAACACAAAAATGTTCAGTATTTACTTATTATAATTATATATAATATTTATATATAATCATTGGAAAATAAATAAAATATCAAATATTGCAGAGATATAAAAGTATCAAAATTACACAAGTTTATGAACTATCATAATATCAAAATGAATATCATAATAAGTGCAAGTAAAAGTAACTACCAACATGTTTGCTTCACTAGACCTAATACCAATCTATAGAGAACACTTTTATTAAAACTATAAAAGTTGAGTGATAGGTTATAATTCCTGGTATAATAATGAACATTTCCATTTAGGATTGAGTATTGTTACGAAATTATGTCGAGATAACATTAGTTTAACTAGAGTGTTCCTAGACAGAATAGGAGGTTTTCCTATACATTTAACCAACATATTTTTACAATAATATATAGAAAATAAAAATAAAAATAATATAATATATTTTGTACAAACATAAATAGTTACAGTTATTTAAAAAGTATTAAATTTCTAAATTGAAAAATTATAATTTATGAAATAAATCGACCATTCAACTGATTAATATATTAATATATTTACTACTAACAGTATAATATATTTTATTAAAACATTGCCCTAAATTTACGCCACATTACAAAAAAAAAAAAATTCGGATGTCAGAATTTAGTTTGTCAATATTTCGTTACTTAAGTAATAATGTACAATTTAGGCATAATTTCTAGCAATCTATATTTCAAAATAAAATCTTGAAATTTTCAACCTGAGTTTCACGTCTATAACAATTGATGAATGATTTATAAAAGTATAGGAAGCTGTATAAACTTTAGAAATGAATACTATATTTTAATCCACAATGATCCTATGGTCCGATGCCATTATTATGTGTAATTGCATTCTTATTTACAATTTAATTGCTAATTTACACATTATAAACTGGTGCCTCTTAGTTACATTTTCTGTTAACTTATTCATTTTATACTCTACACTTCGAAATAGAATTTCACATTTCCTAGGTCACCCCAATACAAATATAAACAAATTACAAATCTCCAGTTTTATAAAACGACATCTGAAATACTTTTCTCATTTTTAAACCAGTTTATTAAATTTTTTATAAATGTTTTAAACCACTATAGAAGAAAAGTTCTGCTCTACCTTTGGGTTCATATATAACACATTTTAACTTCTCTTTTGTTTGTCCGGTGGAAACGAATATTTTGAAAAAAAAAAAATTCAAATCCGTTTTATGACTACAATATTGGTTACATATTTTTAAAATTTTGATTTCAATATTTTGACATTGATCTTGTTATGATATTATCTTTTGTAAAATAATTCACCTTATTCACTACAGAAACAACACTAGATGGTATTTATAGGGCAATCTGTTTTACTATTTTGAATCCACGATCAAGAATCCACGATCAATATTAGTTTTATTAATATATGATACAACCGTATATTTTTATATATCTGGCATATATAGGCTACTCATTTCTCTATATTACATTCAAAAAAATATATATATGTTATGTCTTGCAATCATTTTTATTGAGGATAATTCGATTTTACCAATATTTTAAGTATCCCATAAATTTCAATTGTTATTCCTTTACATGTATTGTTCATAAATTTGAATATCAATATGGTAATATAAAGGTTATTTATATGCCGTAATATTTTTAATCTGTCAATGTAATATCAAATTACGTATAATGTTTCTCAATTACAATAAATATATGAATTCCAATCATGTTTTTTCTGAAAGTTATTAAAGGGAATGAAAAATTGTCTACAAAAAATAACTACGTTAAACTTAATTAATCTTGTAATATTCTGAATTATTATCGGGTTTTTATCAGTAAGTTAGTAGATGTGACTACTTCAATTGGAATCACAAAAGGCAGAGTTGACAAATGTATCTAATCTCTTTGTATCCTAATTAAATATCCTTTCTGACAGGGACATGTGATAATATCATTTGTCACTATCTTTTAAATTGAATTTGTCATTTTTAATATAGTTCAACAATATAGGTATAGGAAGTGGTATAAAATCATGTACTTTTCCTTTAAAATGATATCCGGCTACTAACATCGTACTGAAGATAGTATTTCCGATAAAATATATCTTCTTAAAAGAGATGTCTATTTACACACCACGGCAATTCCCATAAATAATATTTTCGTCATAAGATTATTTGGTCATAATTTTTATTTATTGTTGTATTTTTTTTGTATATATTGAACAGATGTATTTTATATAGTTTAAAATAAGTATAAGTTAAATTTTATGATAACCTTTCCATTAAACTAAATGAAACCACTTCCCAAAATTTGCATAAATATTCTTAAAAATCGATGTAATGTCAAAATAATTTGAACAAGAATAATCCTAAAACTCCTCGAAAAATACGATAAATTAAATTAAAAATTTGGTAAACAAAGAATTAACATTTAAGAATCATTTTTCATAAATACTTTTGAAATCATTATTAATATTCCACCTCAGTTATATAAACTTTCTCAATTTTAATATTCTTGTACTGAAACATCATGAGAAGACTGAAATTTATTGCTAAGTGGAACATCGGTAGTATCTATTGAGCTTTTTCTGTCAACGGCTAAGACTTTTACATCCCCTAATGTAAGTCTTATTGGCAGCCTCTCGTCTTCTGCTCCATACTTTTTCTCTGTGTCATTTTCAGACATCCTCTTTTCCGACTTCTTAAGAAGTGAATGTCTTACCGCATATGGATGCTCAGAATATAGTGACATTTACCGGACACTGCTTTATACCCCTCCAAGATTATAACTGAAAATAATCTTGAGTCTAATAATAAAAGATTGGTCTTGAGAATAAAGTTGTTTAGTAAGATAATCTTGACAGAATACAAACTTTTGAAATGTATATGACATCAATCGACTAAGATCGACAGATTAGTGTTGACATCGTTGTTGATCGTGTTTTCGAAATAGCAAAATATACCGTCATATGCGTACCATGTATCGTCACTAGTTTCAGTAGTGAATAAGGTGAAATATTTATGGATTATAATTTCATAACATGATCAATGTCAAAAGATTGAAATAAATATTTTAAAAATATGTAACCAATACTGTAACATAAGAAGAATTAAAAAAAAATAATTGTCAAAATATTTGTTTCCACCACACAGACAAAAGAGAAGTTAAAATGTGTTATATACGAACCCAAATGTAGGGAAGTACTTTTTTTCCCCTAGTGGTTTAAATATGTAAAACAAAAATAATAAACTGGTTTCAAAAGGAGAAAATATTTCAAATGACGTTTTATAAAGCAAAAGTTCAGTCTTTTTTTTATACTTGTATTGGTGACCTAGTAAATGTTGAATTCTATTTGGAAGTGTAGAGTAACAGATAATGTAGTTAAGAAGAACAAAAAGAGTTAATATGGAGCGAATAATGCATCATAAAGTAAAGTAAATGAGGAGAGCAGATTGCATTATAGGAACAATAGCATGCATTAAGGGACTCTATTTAGTCAAGCTTTTACTGTAGTCTATAAATAATAGAATAAAGGCGGTGTTAAATTATGTAGGAATCTCTTTAAAACGTTGATTATCGATTATCAGCATGGTTTTTGTCTCCAAAACTTAACATAATATTTCAATATACTATATATATATATATATATATATATATATATATATATATATATATATATATATATATATAATTTGTAGGTTCGTGTATATTATGTTGAAATAATTTTCTCTTCCTACAACTTTTATTTACGATACTTGTTATATGTTGTAGGTATATCTGTGTAAGAAGTTTCGATATATGATAAGTAACAATATATCTCAAAAGTAACTTCGTTAAACGATCCTTTTAGTTGCAATAATATATACAACATATGGAACAAATATAGTATTTTACATTAAGAAACCATAACCTAAATAGTTCTGCAAGTTTGTAGATCTACTGACCTTAATTGTCTGTTAGTTGTAAACAATCTGAGAGTATAAATAAAATAATCAAAGGCAAAAGTCAAAAAAATTAATATCAGAATCATATGAAAATATAGCCTTTCATATGCCAATTAGTGTCGAAGATTCACTAAAATGAAGATTTTTAAGTTTATACTAATGTTTACGTGATTTCTTGTTGAAACATGTGGTAAATGTTAGTTTATGCAATTTAGAGATAGAGATCAAAATAAAATTTCACGAAAGACGTATTGAATTATTTTCGGGGGTTCATTGAAAAATATGTATTGTATAAGATTTGTATTAAACGATTATTTTATCACAATAGATTATAAGTTCTAGTATAAATGGTCACAAGTGCTAAACAAATTATTATTTTATGGGATGTCTCTATGTTTTAGGTGTTCTTGATATCTGATTTTGAAGAGCGTCAAGTTTTCGTATGTCTTGTAATTGAACTAGTTTATACCTGATCACCCTTAACTCGTCATTTTTATTATTTTCATGTTACAAATTCAATTTGAGTTTGAGCTGATTCAGTTCACTATGTTATATAATCGTTTAAAAAAACATTTCTTACAAATTATATGGAATGATAAATTCTTGGTTGTGATATAAGTTAATTTTCTTTTTCCATAAGGGGTGATTGTTTATTGATATTTTTGTTGGTGTTTTTATTCTTCCTGTACATTTTGTTTATTATTTCTGGGTTATAACCATTTCGTTTTGCTATATATTTTATGCGGTTGAATTACCCATTAAAATCTTTTTTGTTCCATGATATTGTAATTAGTATGTTGATAATATGCAGCTAATTTGTTTGTTAGGGGGGTGGTCTTAAGATTCGTGTATACTATGGTTTGATTGTGTGATTTTCTGTATTTTTGGGTCTTTTTTCTTTTGTTACAAATTGATATTGTTAGGTCTAGAAAGTCGACGGAGCGTTTTGATCGATTTCACTTGTGCATTTAATGTATATTATTAATAAACATCTCAAAATAATGGATCCGTCTATGGTACCTTAAAATAATAACATGATATCTTTATCATACCTATGTTAGTATACTATACTCTCTCTGTATTTGTTCTTGATGTTTATTATGCACTTATTTTCTATGTGATTTGGGAATATTTCGTTAAAAATACCTGAAAGAGGGATACCGTAAGTACAACTATTATAGGGATGTAGTATTTTTCAATATGTGTGAAATAATTTTTATTATTGTAAAAACACAATTATCTCTGTAGTTTTTTTTTTTTTTGAAAAAGGTTGTAATTCAATATTTCAACGGTTTCTTTACTTGGTATGTTTTTTGTATAAATCAATAATATCTCTAAAGACATAAACTTCATTTCTGTTTCTATGAAATACTACCTTTTAAAATTTTCCGAGTCCGTGTTAATTTTTATTCTTTTAACATTATTCTATTACGCAAAATCTTACCAATCGACTGTGATGTTTTAAAACTAGGAACATTTCTATAGTTGACTTATGGTCAATAGGCATACCTTCTTTACAGATATTTGTAATCCCCTTAAAGTTGGTGGTTTAAGGTCGATAATTTTGATTTTCCACTTTTGTTTCATGTTAATAATTTGTTTTTAATGGACTTTGTGTACTTCTTCGTTTGATTAGCGTTCATTTGGTAGATATTATGTTTCTTTCTTCGTTGTTTAACCTTCCTGTATTTATTAAATTATATTGTTACCGTAATTCGCTTTTAGTATCACCGCGTTCATTTTTTATTCATATGCAGTTAACGATTTTCATTTTCACTTATTTTAGTGTTTTAGTTCTACCGTTATTGTTACAGGTCATATTTTCTTTTAGGTTCACTAATTTGCCTTTCATTGGAAATCTAACGGCATTTCTTTTTTTGTGTAAGGTTTGTTTTGAATTTTCTATTTGAATTACTGAGGATGTGTCAATATATTGTTCGTTATCATTGTAAACATTGTGTTTAAGACCCTTATTCACTAAGTCTATCTCGCTATCCAATTATTAATATGTTGAAATTTTGACAACTCTAGAATGGAACTGATGGTTTATTTTGTTTGCTTCGTAAGTAATAACAATCTTATCAGATCGCCATTGGTATTTTGTTTAAAACGTAATTTGCTTTATAATCCCAGAAGGGAAACATTTATCTGCTTGTTCTAATAAATATTTAGCTTTATACAATACGAGATGTAAATTATGCTCAAGTTCAGTTTATATAGTCAAATTTTTAGATATTCCTTCTTTTTGTATAGTAGTATAATTTCAAAATTGTCCTATGGTTATTGGGCAAAGTTTTGCTTTCTTTACAGCTATTGAATTATTTGGTATTATAACCATTACGTAGAGTAGTTTAAAAAAACATTTTTTAGACACCTTGTTGAATCTAATAAATCGTAAATCGTAAATTGTTTTTGAGTAATTGTCTATTTTTCTGTTATATTTTACAGCAATATAATAATGCACTATACAATATTGAAGTATATAATATTTAATAAATAAATGGCGTAATGCCATTTTACTAATAAAACAAATACAAAATGTAAGGAACGTGTAATAATGGGCAACAAATAATGCTTAGAATATTTCTTCCGTACTTAGTAATATATCTCTGCCATTACCGTTTATCCGTAACACAAGAAACTACTATGCGACATAAGTAAAAGTTGATGTGATCATTATAACTTCAAATGAGGAACTTTGGGAACATCATTTGGTTAAGTGTTATAAAAACAAATTGCTACTGTAACATTCGTCTTTAAAATACATCCATTTAATAACATTTTTAAATAACAATGATAAGTATTATTTCGGAACTTATTCTAACTGAGTACCTATGTATCTATATTGTGATATAATTTATCCTATTTCAATCCAACGAAAATTTTTTTCCCAATTTTAACATTGTTGGAACGTGTCCATGATGTTAAAAAACACCTAAAATGATTTTATGGTATTTCTATACTTTTTTTTAAAAATAACTTAACTCGTCGTTAAATATAAAAAAAAATCACATAATGGTTTTTAAATTAATTTTTTAAATTATTTCATTATTCTTATAAAACAGTTTCTTTTAAAAATTATTGTGATCGGCTAAAAATAATTCTAATTGATGTGTTTAGGCATTAAGGGAGAAGTTAATTGAAAATACGATTCTAAAAAGAGATCGAAAAATGGAGAGAATATAAAGGTGTAGTGTTAAAGATGTTTTATATTGAGTGGTTACCATGACAACAAAAGTCGACTCTGGATTGTGCGCACAAGATATATAATGATCAACTTGTCTTCAATTAATCAAATCCAGAAGTTTGATTAGAAAATTTGACATTTGATTGAGAATGTGAACCAAAAGACTCACTTTCTACCATTTAAATACTATTCGTGTATAATTTCAATTTATTATTTAAATATAAATAAATAATGATATGTTTTCGAGAATGTTTATCTGCCTACCAGATCTAATAGAAAATGCAGCTACAAATTTTAACGTAGGTAACCATCAGGCGCACATTGATTATAATCTTTTTACCTTTATGTTAAACCTGTCATTTGACTAACCTTTATGTTCTTTACACGTTAAAGAACATAACGTTTTGCTTTACACGCAAAACGTTTTAGACGTTTCTATATATATATATATATATTTCAACATACATATATTGAGTAAAAATATGTTGTAAAAATATAGTACTGGGATCAAACAATTTGTACAATATAAAGCAAATAATATTTGTATTTTGTTATCAGGATACAACGTAAAGTTACAAAAACCAAATCAATAGTAGGGCCTATGTCATTCAAGTAAATAATAACAGATCAATGTGTAACACCATATTATATTATGACAATCACATTGGAGTTGTTTTCGTAAAGATTATTTACATAAACGTAATAACATTGCAAGATGTTCGTCAACAAGATCACGGAGAGTTACGAGACAGCTTCAGGCCTAAATTGCTCAGATTACCATAAATGTGATTGACAACATTCTAAAAAATAACATAATAGCAGGATTCCAATTCGACAAGTGCCAAATTTATTCCACTTTACTATTTAATGTACTTACCTATCAAATCCAAGTAGTCAGGAATGTGTATTTGTTAAATATTGATTACAAAATTGCATTCTGACCATTTAAATGTAACCTAAATATAAAAAGTATAACTATTATTTTCTAAGTTGAAAAGGTATCTATGATATCAAAATAAGTGGTTTTCGTATTTTCCAGCATTTCTTCGAATGTTCAGAATTCGTATTTTCTAAAAGTTTCATAAATTATTTTCTAAAATTGCACTACATTTCGTTAAGTTTTGTATAGTATATAACATGATATTATTTTACAGTCTAATTCACACAACATTCTAGTAAGTATTAAAGTAATTACATTTAGCTTTAGAGATAATGTATTCATTGGGTTTATTTCAAGTTTCCATAATATTTGACCATTTCAACTACATATTTGTTTGTAAAATAAGACAACATTCTTCAATTCTCCATTGTTATACGTTATTAAGTACCATCAGTTGGATATCATTTCTTAATCAATTTTTGGATAAGTAACCGTCTCTCTATTCCAATGATAAGCTCCTTATTGTTTTATATGATCGCTCAAATAACTATTCTAGAGGCATTTTTACTGTAATTGTTACGAAGTTAGTTTAATTTGTTTAAAATATTGCTTATTCGGCGATGTATTTTAGGACAGAATGATCATATTTTAAAACCATATTTTTTATTATAAACTATGATACATCTCTATCGTCAACAGATGTAACTTTGTTTTCGATAAACCCCTGTTTGCAAATAATTATGAAAGTAAGTACAGTAGAATCATGTAGTTAGTTTTATGCTTGTTCTAATGGATTAGAAAAACTCATTAATCATGGAATTCGAAGCCTTGTGAATCAGTAAAATGGCGAAACAATGTTCATATCCATTTGTTTCCGCCTATAGTTAATAATACACTAAACATTAATATTTTTTGTTGTGTTTTATTATATTTTAATGTTTTAGATTAGAATAACATAAAATGGAAATCAATAACATTAAAACAAACGTTGGCTTGAATTGTCCAAAAAAATTTAATTAAGAGCATAAAAAACTTTATTGCACGTGGATTACCTCTAAACAACCACCGAATATAGTTGGAGTAACCCCTCCTCCCCCCATATTAATACATAGGGTTTGCGTAACAGCTTTAAGCTATATTAAATTTAAAATTGTTAATACAGGTTTTAAAAAAATTACTGTTTTGATATTATAAAACAAGAAAGAAATGTTATAAACTACAGTGGTGGTTTATTGCACAATTAGTTTCAACCTTGTAGATTATTTATCAGGAAAGTAAAACCAAAATCCAGATTGGTAAAACATATTGAAGTGCATAAGATTGCGGTAATGAGTTAAACATTCATCTCAGCTTGTATCTTTACTCCGCAGGATAAACCCATGGCAACTGTTACCGAATCATTGACAGTGAATGATAAATTACTTCTTTGAAAGAAACCATAGCAGTTCAGTGCTTACAAATAACGTAAAGGATTCATAAACATTGTGGAACCATACTTGAAAAACCTGTACAGGTTTGACACACAATTATGCAATTGAATTTTCATTTATGCGTAACTTGGTGCCTTGTGTTTCGTATTTATAAAATGCATGGATGTTTCAAGCGTCAATTTATTACTATACTTGTGGGAGTATATATATATATATATATATATATATATATAAATTACAATATTATTATTTATATTAAAATAGATTAGGGAGGTGTTAGATAGTACGTATAAAATGCAACAATGCGAATTCGAAGTAATATTTCTTCGAACAATACAAATAGCAATTACTACAATAGGTAAGAAGCTAAGATTAGAGTTGCATAAAAACATTAAGTAAACAAGTATACATCTGCAGTCAATGTGAATATGATAGAATAAAATTATTTCTATCAGGCGAGTATGAAATATATTATTTCCATATTTATGGATTCATTGTATTTGCCTGTTAGATATATGTCTGTTCAGATAAAACCGTTATGTTACATGGAGCAGTAATTAATTATTAATATGCTATTCGGTTGCATACAATATGACTTTTTCATCCGCAAAGTTTTATAATCGGAAGGGTTTGTTATTGCGGAAACAATGTCTGTCTCTTACATTTATTTCCCCAGTGGGAAAATATTTTTTCTCCTAATTTTTTCTAAAAATAGTTTGGAAACTTTAAATTTACAGTAATATATATTATATAGTTTCAATTAGGTTTTCAATTGAAAATGACCTTTTTATGTTTGCTTCATCACAACTCAAAGGCTTCAATCTGAAAGTTACGTAACTACTGACATTATCCTTAAAAATATTCTGTAAGTACAAACAAAAACTTTACTTGTATTGCCCACGTACGTTTATATTTAAGCGAGTGGCTACAGAATGTGTGTTACTTGATTGTTATTTTTAAGGAGCAAGGAGAGAGATACTAGTATTTCTTGTAATAACTCAGATGTGATTTATTCAAAATAAAAAATACAAAAACAATAATCGTAGAAAAAATTATTGATACCAATAATTACTTTACATAACTTACAGATATATTCCAAGACTGGCTTCCAAAATACAAAAAACAAAAAAATAATAATATTTCTTAGATAGTTTACCAAATACAAATTTATAGTTTTGAATATTTTGACAAAACTTATATACACATAATTTGTTTATATCATTAATTTACATGAAACAGTTTATTTAGTATGTTGTTAAATTTTATATGAACTTAACTTCAACAAAGAAATGTATAATTATATATATCATTGTTGTGCAATATTAAACAACATGATATTGTGTCGAGTAGATTCACCTACAAATGCCAAAGTTAAAGAACACCGTATGGAAATATAAGTTATTTAAACATGACATGTAACACTTAGAGCCTTGAAACTATTTACAGATTTATATTAAATTCGACAGGATAAAAGAAATTTTGAAAGGGAATTTAAATTTTGTTTTTATGTCTCTTCTTAACAGAGACAATAGTGTTATCCTAGTTTTACCTAAATAGCTGTTTAGAAACGAAGCCAAGCTGGAAAATGGTAAGGTATAGTGTTTTAGAACTTTACAAGCTGTGTATTAAAGGAACAATAATGAAATTATATTTAACGTTAAATTAACATTAATCTTTAAATAAAATATTCAGAGTACGCTTATAAAAGTCCTTTAACACGATGATTTGTATTATGTGTGGTATATTACACAACAATCAACTAGTAACTTATGTTACAACTTTTCAAAGTTTGCTAACTAAAAAGTACTTTATAAGTACTTATATATTATTAGTTGTACAAAAATGGAAAAAGGTTTAGTAAAGAATAAAATAAAGCAAAAGCTTAAAGTTTCAAATATTTTAATAATATAAATGAGCTACAATTGTTTCGCCTTGCGGCATCATCGGGCATCAAGATCATTGCCTGATGCCCGATGATGCCGCAAGGCGAAACAATTGTAGCTCATTTATATTATTAAAATATTTGAAACTTTAAGCTTTTGCTTTATTTTATCCTTGAATATGGAGTTTCAACAAGAAATATCTGCTATTAAGTTAAAGTTGTTTAAAAGGTTTATTGTTTCAATAAAAGACAATTACCATTTATTATCTCTTAGTGTCTTAATACAATTCCTCAAAACTATGTGAGGTCAAAATTGAGCAGAGGTTCTGTCAGACATCAACTGATATCATGGAATAAAAAAACCGAAGATATTTTTTTAGTTTCCTCTATTTATTGGTTGTTTCCTATCCACGCATTTTTTATGGTATGGAAAGTAACTTCGCCTGTCCGTTGCATTTCAATGTCCAGGTAGTTGGTGTATTCCCAACAAATCTTCTTCTCTTTTGATTTGAAGAATTCGCGAGGCTTCTCAATAGGTATTTTTACCCTTTCCGTAGGAGGTGGTCTGGTCTTGGGTTTAATTGGCAAAACTATAAAAGTTGTGTCTCTTTTTTTAATACGGATTTTGAGCTCATAAAACTAGGTTAAATTAATGCATTTAACTCTAAAATATGCCAACACATGTGTATGTGTTACACTTTAATCTCTGATTGATGAGGATAATCAATACTTTCGAGTTTATTCAAATCGACGATTTAACTGGGATAAGTGAGTATTATTCACGTGTTCTTCCATTTCTGAAATTGACGTCCTCTTTTTAAATGTGTACTAGATAGAAAACACCCTGTAAAAATGTGTAAATATAAATAAATAATAATATTTACATTTGATTAATTAATGTGAATACAACTCTGGTTCAAAATACGTTAATAGTACAATGTTCATGCAAAACCACAGTAACTCCAAATGGGAATTTAAAGCTTTGCCAACTACAATAATGAACTCTTAAAGCCACACCTAAATTTTAGGATTACATATACAAGACTCTATTTGACCTTTGTGATAGAGTACATAATTTACTGTGTTGATTATTTTGAAATAGACGAGAAATATAGAACGTTGTAATTTTAAGGTATAAAACATTATGTGTACTACAAATCTTTACTACTACTAAAAATATATTAAAAAGTTTTTTGTAGTATACGGATATTTATATAAATTTAGCAAGCAAATATACATAATTATTAAACTATACATATATATTGGGATATATTTCTTTCACCACCTTTTACTTTAAATCTGAAATTTGTATTTTGTTTACGTCCCGGAGCGTTGCGGGTTGCAGGACGCAGTGTTGCAGGAGCCAATTTTCGTTCCCCCACTCGGCGACTTTTCCATAGTTGTAGGAAAAGCAGTAGGAACCTAAAGATCAACCAGTTGTACGTTACCAGTCGTTAGGCTAGGAGCTGTAACTGGTTCACGAATATTAGTCATACTGCTACAACACTTACTGACTTTTTCCCTAAAAGTTTCACATGAAAACCTATTTACATTTTTTAATTGACACTGTTAATTTATTTCAGGTAACATTTTATTATTATATTGGAGCCAATTTTGTATTCTGTTAGTACTTTGTTATTTTAAAACTATAACTACATATTTTAATTACAAATATATTAGGTATTTATACAGGATGAAATAATACATAAATGAAAGGTATATTGTTACAATGTTTCCATTCCTACCTTGGTAAACAAATAAACAAATTAATAGTATTGACATTTAGCTTAAAAAAGAGAGAGACAATATTACATACGCAAAAGATATACATTTATAATTTAAATGTATAAAACATTTTAAATTAAAAAATAAACATCAAACACAAAGCAAATTGAATTGATAACAAAATATTCAATTAGTGTAATGCGGATAATAATATTATCCCAAAAATAATTACTTGGAGGTATTTAAATTGTATATAAACTTCAATTAATTTGATAAATTTTTAACTCATTAGAAAAATGTCAATTTAATTATATACAATGAATATCAATGGTAAAATTAAAATAATAATTGAATGATAGTTTCTAATTAGTTTTACAAATCTAACCCATGCAATACTTGTTTTTAGGTAACTTATGAAAGTGATATTTAAAAAAAAAAATTTAAGAATAATTTAAAAACAAAAAAATATTGCTATTGAAATGTTCGTAAGGATATTAAACATTTTAAAGTAAATGTTATATGTAAGATAACCCCGCTGTAAGCAATGCACGATTGTCTGATGATAGTCTCGATAACTAAACATAGACTATTACTATATTATTTGATCCATTTACTCCATCTATATACTCGATGTAAGTTGAACTTAGTTTATAGCAAAACAATTTAATATTTCCTTCAAATATGTTTGTTTTTGTTTTGTTAAAAATAAAACCTATTGTGTCTGTTTCCGAAATTATTCTAAAACTCCACAACATTGTTACCTACACTTTCTACGTTTAGGTTTACTTGAGGGCACACGTAAACCGATCTTTATTGTTAAGCAAACGAGATCGTCTAACTGTTTAAATATAATGTGTAATTGTGTGTGAAAATCAAATATTGAAATATTCGAGTAACTGTTACCACAAAAAATAAAACGTTACATTGTTATCGAACTTTCTGATAAACGTGAACAATTCTAGTTTGTTTGAAAAAAAAAAAAAAAAAAAGAAGAAGAATTTATGTATAAAAAACAACTGGAGATGATATTATCATAGTCCCCAAAACAACGTCTAGTTTACAATGAATCGTTGATCATGGAAAATTTTGTTCTCTTTCATTTGCTAGATTAGTAAAAACACTATATTAATCTAAAAATGTGCGAAATTTTAACTATGAAAAAAAGGAATTTCCACTTCTTTCTTTAATTATTTAACCAAACTATATTGCACCTGAGGAGCTAACACTACATTCACTACATTTATTGTATACATTGTACGGCATTACTAAATCGTTTTAATAACAACATCTGGAATAAAAACATTTATATAAGTATCATGATAAAAATCCTATACAATAATAAAAAATCAATTAGATATAACAAAACATATTTTTTTTCATTGGGATCTATAAGCAAATTGCATAATTCATCAAATCATATATAAAACAAAGCTTATTTATATTAGGTTCGATTAAGAGATATATCCCTTCCTATTTCCGGTATAAAACACATCAATCCTGTTCTGTCTGCAAGGACTAGTTTAAAATTCTCTCGGGACTCACTCTGGACACAACTAGTTTATTCTGATTTATGACTACTGACGTGATGTGAGTACATAATATGTAAAGTAAACCTACACTTATGAATCTCATATGTGTGTGTTTTGATTTCTATGCTTGTTTGGTGATTCCTAAATAACAATATTCTGGACTTAATGAGGAGCATATAACTCCAAGATTATCCTTATACAGTGATTTTAGGAAATAAAAATTGGCCAATAATGTGATCCCGAAAAAGCGTGCACCAAACCCTAAAGGATTTGGGGCTGAAATATACTTTAATTTCTATGTTGAATAGAATGAGATGCCCAAAGTAGATCTAATTCACACTCATAACACAACGCTCCAATTGTTTACTCCTGAGCTGTCATGGTTCATATTTATCGAAGGTAAGAGTAACTTTATTTGCCCAAATTAGAAGAGTTATAGTTTTAATTGGAAGAATGGAAAGCGGTCTCATCGCTAAACATAACTCGGTTCGAAATATCTCATCAGCTTTTATTTTAGTCAGAATGTCTGTAGTAATTAATGTGTTAACTTTTCAGGTCGGCTGCAAAACATAAATTGACTAGAGTTTATTGCATATAAACCAGATTTTAAAACCTTTAGAACTAGTATTTATTTCTCAAGCACATTTTCAAACAGTTTTACTGGCCTTGGTAAAAGTATTGTCTTTAGTGTCAACGTGAATGACAAGCTACCTGAACGCTTTTTGTGTAAAGACGTGAAACTTTCGTTTTGTCCAACTTTTCGTCCCATCATTGACATTTTGTTTTAGAGGTTCCTAATTGAACACATGCCGACTTTCACGTTGAACTAGACTTGAGGAATTTAATTTGTAATCCTGTAATTGCATCGAACTTTCCATTGCACGATTGTCATATTTATAACTTAGACTAAATGGATATATTAATTAAATGGCATAACAATACTTACCCAATTATACGACGTATTAAAACAGCATACAAATCTTATATTTGAGAGTTCGATTTTTATTGTCTCTTGATAAAAATATTTTCAAATAAATAAGGTACTAAATAAAATTAAATCATAAATAATTTGTAACACCTTTGTACTGCCACAAAAAAAGAAGATATTTTGCCTTCAATATTATATTAAATATCCGCTGAGTGACTCAACGAGATTGAAAAAGCTTTTAGCAGAACATTTACAAATCTATTTTCGAAATACAATCATTTCAGTTCATGTAACATTTTCACTTTTGACAGTATAGAATAAAACTTGAACAAAAGATCTTGAAAAAATTGCATTTACCTAATCAAAGTGGCCTTTCTCAGTGATACATGAGCTAACCTATAATTATTAACCTAAACTGCTCTAAACCCCTTATACAAGACGTGGCCTAAACCAACTTTCTAATACTAAACCAATAACCTCATTCTAAATAACTTAAGTGTTAACATTTAACTAATACAATATTCTGTACTAATATTATATCTAACAATACATTATATATTTGACTTTAATATATTAAAAAATTTAGATGTAATATGTTATATAATAAACATATTTTTATAAATTGTCAAATTTGGCCCTTTTTTCAATAATAAGTTTGGTTTGGTAAATAAAGTTATTTTTTACTACGTTAATTATTTTATCTGCATATTATTGTTCAGATTAGTTCACATATATATATATATATATATATATATATATATATATATATATATATATATATATATATATATATACGTATTAATAATGTTCACAGAAAGTTACATCATTTATTTAAACATTTGACTTAAAATGTAATGTCCAAAGTGTAGATACTTGCATTCCATTATTGTAACATTAAATTTCTATATCGCAATAGAGAGATATAATAGGAGACGTTAAGAGGCAAAAGTGGCCCTGTTCTGTTCGTGTCTAACAAGCGTTGACGATTACTGGAAGTGATACAAGCACGAACACATTTCTTCCTTTTGAATTATACACGCTATTTTTCATTATACTTTTTAATTATTTTATTGTGGTAATACTTATTAAAATTAAACTTTATTTAAATAAACAGTAAAAGATTAAAACCTAAAATCTAATTGTGTAGTACGATTTCTAGTTGTTACAAAAGTGAATATTTATTTTATACAACTATTATACTATTTAAAATGTTAAACTTTCGGGTGCCTAATGTAGTTGGTACCATCCAATGTTTAAACTTATAGATGTTGACGTTGTTTCTTCACAAATATGTCTTCTACATTCAATATTTTCTAGGTAACTCTCGACTGGAGTTATTTCATTCCACGCTTCAGCTGTTATATTGGAATTATTAAACAACTTCTATGTATATATTAACTTTATTCCGTACAAACTCTTCGGAAAAAAAAGTCTTCAGCCATAATATTAGATTACCATTATCCATATTTCTTAAGAGCCAGAAAATCTGTACACCCCTTTACCAACATTTTTGATGATGATATTCTTGATCTATGGCCTGTATTCATAATTATTTAGTTTCAGAAAATTTTCAATTTGTTTTGGAACACAACCTTTTTGTGAACTCCCACGTTATGCACAATTTTATTATCAATTGCGATGAGTTAGGAAATGTCTGTTGCTAAGCATGTATGAATGTCCAAGCGCTATATATTTATAGTACAAACTACACAGATTATAGAAGGTAAAATAATGTATTCATCTAAAATATTAAAATTCTACTCATTTTATTTTTCCCATCACGAATGAAAACTGACAAAAAACGTCCATTATTTTCAATGTTGTACAAAGTCAAACGTATTAGTTAATCGTTTATCATCAGCAAACTCCAATAACACTAAATAATAAATATACTTTAATTTTTGATGATGAATTGTGTAATTTCTGAGGTGCAAAATTTGTTATTTTCTGAATGCAACGGGTAATTTTTATAATAATTAAATTACTTTTGGTTTCCGCCAGGTGACTTCTTTTTATATACACTTACGCTTTTCGAAGCGTACGCTCCATCTTCAGAGTTCTATTTTCTTTTTCACTCGGTTGAGGGTAATTTTTATTATTGAAATGTGGAAATGATTGTTGTTCGTCGGAAGTGACCAACTCATTTTCTTTCACTACATTTCTAGATTTTATTTCACTAAAAACAGTTTTTAGCACATAATATTTAAACTATAAAGTGGTAGTTTTTCATAATATTGGACGTATGTGACTTATAATAAGAAGGACAATATCACCAACAATTTTTATTTTATTTTGCTGACGACATTTATAAAGCTTTTCGTTTTATGTTCCATATGTTATCTATATTTCTATGGTACTAATTCTGATGTCATTTCATAGTATTTAAGTAAAATATACCAAATATCTATTTCAACATCTTCAACATCAAAATGTAAAATTATTGTTAAGTAAATTATATACACACAGGAAAAACAACAAATAAATTGTTTAGTAATATAATTGTATTTTTGATGTCAACTGTTGATAAATGGTTGTGATATTATTGTTTGAAATCAACTAGAGCCCGGAAAATATTTACTGTCTTCTGTACTACATTAACAAATGTAACACAGCTCTTTACAGTGAAGTAAAATGAAAAGTACATGTCTTCATTACATGTAATATTTCAATAATACCAAAACCGTGTATTTAATTGTTTTAAATTCATGTTTGTGTTTTGTTATAATTTTTTTAAACAATTCATAATGTACATATATTGATAATATTATCGAATCTCTGTACTTAGTCCGTATAAAATACTAAGTAAGCGGTTTCAAATCAATATGTCATTGTAAAATTTCAACCTGAAATTACTACAAGACGGAAGAGCGTAAGATTAAATTAGCGCACATTAAAACTTTATTGGTACATATATATTTGGCCATTAAAAGAGATTATTATTTATTGGAAATGTTTATATAATGTAAGTTAAATAATTTATTTGTAAATAATCAAATACCACCAAAATATTTACTTAGTACATAGCGAATATCAGGTAAAATCAGTATCTAATATACTATCAGGTTATGTTATTAGTGTTTATTCCAATATATAAGTATTTGTATTTTACATATCAAAATACTGATTGGATGGTAAATATTAATTTAAATTATATAGGTATTTCTATATTTGTAGGTTAGATTATCAAACTGTTCGATACGTCTCTGTTCAAATAAATCCATTATGTTTGTAAAGCAGTTATAATAATATGCTGCTTGGTTGCATCCAATATATTTGTTCATCCGCAATGGCTTATAATTGGAATCTTTGTTATTCCTGAAACAATATCTGTCTCTTACATTCAATTAGTACATTCCTCGAAAGGGAAAATATAATTGGTCATTATGTAATAGAGTGTTATTTATACATATTTTTTTTTTTAACATAATCAGATTTTCAAATATTAATAATTTGTCAATAGGTTATTATTCTGGTTAACTTTCAGCCATGAAATTCTTCATTATTCCAATAGACTACCGGGATTCAACATTTATCTTAAACGATCATCACACCTCAGACTACAGTCGGTCCTGTATGGGCTTTGGCATAAAATTGTATGGTAACTCCACATAGTGTTAGAATTTATAATAAAAAAACAAATAAAAAATAGTGTTTACCATACCACGTTTGTAAAACGGATTAAAAAGTATAAAATAATTTTTCATGACCCTTGTACAATTTTGAGGGAGGATTGTTAGTGGCTATGGATAGATATATTTGGAATACTTGGAGAGAAAACGTGGGGTGCAAGCAATCTATGATAGTTATAGAGGAGTAAATAAATTAAATTACAGTGAATCTCATTTCTGATTCACTGAAATTAGCTATGAATTCATCCGGATTGTCTACTTGTATTATTTACTGGCTGCGACCCACATTTTTCTCTAAATTTATTCCAAATATATCCATAGCCACTAACAATCCTCCCTTAAAATTGTAGAAGGATCATGAAAAATTATTTTATACTTTTAAGTCCGTTTTAAAAACGTGGTATGTTAAAACTTTTTTTATTTGATATATTATTTTCTGTTTTTTAGTCTTATTAGAACCGATTGAAAGATTTCAATCGGTTCTGTATAAATTGATGAGACTCTGACAGGAACATATATAGGAAATTCCCAATGCATTTCACACCCTGTTTAGCTGCAAATGTCTGAAATTCAAAATATTACCTCTTATTACCTATAATAGTTTTATTAGTCTTGTAACTCAGTAAATCAAACTAAAGAAGTAAACAAAATGTATTTTATTTTTTTCATGTACATGAATTATAACAATACATTTTCACAAGCCATGCAAAATATGCCTCATCATATTTCAATATTCCAGTTACCATGCAAAAGCGATAACGCGGTAAAACGGTAACGCGGTAAAGCAGTAACGCGGTAAAGCGGTAACGCGTTAAAGCGGTAACGCGGTAAAGCGATAACGCAGTAAAGCGATAACGCGGTTAAAAAATCTATAAATTTATTTGGTCAAATTTTATTTGTTTAAATAGCTATTGTTTTGTATTGTCATCCAATTCTGACCAATGTTCAAAATTTTCAGGTCTATAGCTTATCGGGAAATTAGTTTAAACTCGATTGCAAAATTCCAACCGGACAGACTGACAGATATGATGGAAACCGAACTAATAGTAAAATAAATCATCACCTTGAATAAATTATTTCCGTTACAAGTAATTCACAAAAATTAATTTCATTAAAATAACTCTTGATTTACAAAAATATTGCTTATCGCAATGTACATTGTAACTATACTCCATTGGTAGTCATTTCAAAGTCCCTTGTTAGTGTTGCAAACATGAAACCACTATCAAAATATTACTATAATGATTATTTGGAACATCTAAAGCAGTTCAAAATTCAAAAGCAAATAAATACCACAGTTTACTTTCTTATGAGAATTAATCAAATCAATCAAGTAACATTTCATAACTTATTCTACAGTAATCTTTACACGAAGGAACAAAAACATGACTAAAAATCAAACCAAATACAGTATTCAAGTAGTCATGTTATAATACCAACCAAGACACCAAAGCCAATTTCGTTAATCAAAACGGTTTATAAAGTTTGTAATACTCTCTCTCTCTCTCTCTCTCTCTCTCTCTCTCTCTCTCTCTCTCTCTCTCTCTCTCTCTCTCTCTCTCTCTCTCTCTCTCTCTCTCTCTCTCTCTCTCTCTCTCTCTCTCTCTCTCTCTCTCTCTCTCTCTCTCTCTCTCTCTCTCTCTCTCTCTCTCTCTCTCTCTCTCTCTCTCTCTCTCTCTCTCTCTCTCTCTAAAATCTATCTCTCCCTCTCTGACTCCCTCTTTAATCATCTAAGCACATATAAGTATAATAGATAAAGAAGGTTTGATAAGCAAATCAAATTTGGAAGTAGGTTAACATAGGGATAATTGCAATTTATTGGAGTTCATTCTTAGATTTCAAAATAATCTAAAAACTCGGTATTACTTAGTTATTATTTAACCTTTTTGAAACCCTTGCAACTTATATAACTAAAGCACTAAAAATATTATATGTATGTCCGGTGGTAGAAAACACCTGTATAACACAAGGTAGAAATATACCTACTTTTAGGCAGCCAATGTCAATAGATCCCTTTCAATATGGTGTTTTAAAACATAAGAAGGCATATGAAATTCGATGTCATATTGTTTAATATTTAAAAACAGCGATGCGTAGAGGAAAATTTAAAGTATCAATGTTAATTATTTCACAAACAGTAGTAAAAGAAGTTATTAAATAAAATAAACAAATTATGCGTATATTAGAAAAATATTATTTGTAATTGCTAAGCTATAAAATAAAATAAATACATAATAATAATAAAAAGTTTTTATTATAATTTGTGAAGCAATTCGTTACATAAAGTAATATTGTAAAATATCTTAGTAATCTCTCACCAACTAAACATAGCTCCATCGTATTATGCATATATTTTATCTTACAAAAAACACTTTCACCAGGCTTGCACTAGCAGAATTTCATATTACTCTGTTTGGATAGCCGATACTTCCCTGTCCAGTTCATATGATCTCCAGAAATTGAGTTTCCCCAAATGTTTTCAAAAGCTTGTAATGAGTATCAATAAACTTAGCATTGTTCTTATATGAAATCAACATTTTACCACCCACCCAAATGTGGTTTCCTCTACCCAATGCACCACTACATAATTAAGCAGGATTAAATATTACATATTTATTATATTATATGTCTTATGTATCAGGTAACTCGTTAATAGTGACCTTTAAAAACTTGTAAGTAAGACCTAGCTATTTGTTAGGAACTAGTGGGATTTACATTGAGTAAAACTAGTGGAACATTAAAAGTAAAATTAATCGAATCAACACAACCAATACATTGACAAAGAACTTTCGAGATGCAAGTCAAAAATGGAAGTGAAAGAACATCCTATATTATACGAGGTCATTCTTTGATATGAAAAAAACACGAGTGAACGCAATTTAATGTGATACCACAAAAATTACAGTAATGTGAAAAATACAGTGTGTGAATTCTTATAGCATTAACTGGTGATACTACATCCACTAGAAGTAATATATTTGATAACCCATCCTTTGAGAGAGTCAGTGTCAGATTTGAACAGTTGTGACTTGTCAGTCCGCTTCCAGAGTCTGAAGAGTGGGGTCATGTTTACTGTATCTGTCAGTTTGCATGGAATTGAAGGATTGTCTTGAAGCAGATCCAAACTTCATGGCCAATATTATAACTGGAGATGAAAGTTGGGTGTTTGGATATAATCCTGAGACGAAAATTTAAAGTTCCCAGTGAAAAAAAAGTGGCTCACCTTGCCCTAAGGTAACTTTTGTGGTTGGAGATCTTGTATTTGAGATTTTTTTCTATCTAACATTATATCACAAGTCAAGCTCAATATTTATTTATAGTGAACATAAAGTAGGAAAGTACCTACATTCAGCAGCCAATTCCAATAGACAACTGCACTCATCAGAATTCTATAAGTCTCTGTTTGGAATACCCATAACACTATTTAGTATTCAAGATCTACAGAAATTCAGTTCATATACAAAATAAACAAGACCTTGAAAGGCAGTAGCTTATCAAATCAGCCACTTAGAACCCTCAAATAAATGGTTTACCTCAACCAACTAGATTACCAAGTACAGTACTTATTTTTGTAATATAGTTGGTTGAAGATATATGCAATTTTTAATAATTACATATATCAATAAATAAAATTTATAATGCTAACAAAACACTATACCATATAATTACAACGGTAATTACGTCCTGTCCACATAAAAACAAATGAAATATTTTAATTGTATATATTTTGTATTTGGAAAGTCAAATATAGCCTAGTAAATGTGCTCCTCAAATTAATGACTTCGGTTGGGGTGTGGCTCTACGTTAAGGAGAAATGTTGGGTGTGTATTATGGTTGGGGAACATTTAAATTCCCTTTGGGAGTTGGTGTGGTTTAGGGTAAACATGGGATACTAATTTAATCTAAACTATAAAATTAATCGCTTAATTAAATATAATTTGTATACTATGAGTTTAGGTTTTTACTATTATTTTAATATGTACAAAATATGTATTTTTAAAGGGTCTCTAAAATTGGTTTTAATCATCATTTGAACGTCGAGTAGAAAACAAGAAGAGTTATAAGATAATTAATTTTAAAATTACAAATCTATATAGGGTAATATTTAATTTAATTTTGTAGCAACTTGATACTGGCACAATGTGACTGAAGTATGAGGTGCTTAATTAAGCCAGTTCCCGAACAACATACGCCGACGACTGTGTGGAAAGAGCTGCTTCTGCAAAATATGGGAAAATTGCGTGGGACCCATTAAAACTTGTAAGTCGGACCTCCATAAATTGTATTCCATCCAAAAAAAAATTATAAATTTACGATAATAAAAATCAAATGTATGAGAATATATGTTGGTATATTTTATGTCATAAAATGTTCTAATGACAAGTAACACAAAATGAACTTAGAAGGTGAAAATATAATTATTTTAATTTTATATTTTTACTTTCTTGCCTTACTGACTCAAGTTCCACCTTTTTAGTCTAATTTGTTATACAATAAGTATTTGGAAAATAATCCAGACAATGATAATTATCGTTTTTAAAGGAAACGCCCATATATCTTTTTTAGAATTAAAATATCTGTAATTTGCGATTATTATATTTGCCTTGAAGTAACACGTTCAAGTAACTTCTGTATTTATATGTGTAATATTTGGATTAACCCCCTTTAGTAAAAAAAAATATTTTAAGATACATTTTTTCTACTTTTTTATTGTTAAACAAAATAAATTGCATGTAACATTATGATTACTGTATCGTCATATATTTAATAATGTTTTACTATATTGACATTTTTGTTTTAACCTTTATATAATATATATTATTAATTCTAAAAATACATTATTTGGATAATCAAATAATATCTGTATGTATGTAGTTTTAATATACTTTGCTCTTTACTTTCAAAAAAATTTTGAAAAATATAATACTAATATACGTATAACTAAAGTTGTTATTGAAGAAAGAGTTGATACATTTTATAAAACCAAGTATATATAATTTGATTATTATATTTACACAATTCAATATTTGTAGTATCTGTCTACAAATATCTAAAATATAGAGATTACTAGCCAAGTAAAAACAATACCGCAATAAATAAAGATTGAAATATTTTATTTATAAATCATTTGTTACTTAAGCGTACTCAAATCCAATTTAAAATAAAAGGAAACAGTTTTGTTTAATGATGTTATAAAATAATTTATAATGTTTTATAAAAATTGAAATAAAATGAGAAATATTTAAAACAAAAATTGTTACAATGATGACATATTCTAATTGTTTCATTATGTTAAATATTAGATTGTGATGCATACAAAATTTGAATTCCTTTACATTATAATTAGTGTTAGGGAAAATATTATTTATTGTGTACCACTCAAAAAGTTAAATTTTTACTCATTTACATTAATAAATATGTATGAAACACACTAAACCTTTTTGAAACCGTATAATAAAACTATTATTGATCCAAATGTCGGATACACAAATATGGTTATATACGTAAAGACAGTTCTATAAAGATATATACATAATATCCATCAATACTTTCAAATATCATCGAGTGTCAATGCAGTAATGTAACACATAACGTGGAAGTAGGTTATTTCCCATGTGTGTAATCTATATGAATGAAAATAGGTGTTTCTACTTTGTCTTCTACAATAAAAACTAGAGTAAGTGTGTGTATATTCTATGTGTTTCATAGTAAAACCTAACAATCGAGGAAAGAGTTTGAAATAAAGCTAAAAATTTTAATAGTTTTACTTTTATATAATAAAAGTGATATATAATGCAGATATGATTACATCTACGATTAAATAGCTCCAAAAAACATTTACAAAAATACAATTTGGTTATATCAGTATTAATTATCAAGTGTATTATTTTTATGATAATACAAACTTATTTTTCAATTCATAAATTAACTGTGATACGTGATTGAAAATTATATCTAATAAATGTGTAATTACTTTTCTGAAGGTTATTTTGTATTTAAAATATAAGCTATTGACATAATAATCAAATATAATTTAAAATAAACATAGACTATTGAATAATTAGTTAATTTCAGATTAATTAGCACGCTACTGTTTACATATTTAGGTCATTATTCAATCCTTCAACTCGTGAATGAATGTCATGGAATAAACAAAATATTTTGCCTGGTTTTTTACAAATTTCCTTTTAATGATACTTCCATAAAGACAATCCAGTACATAACTGATTCAACAAAATCGTTATTTTATTCCATGTTTTAAAATGATTTACGTAATATTGCTTTAATTTTAAAATACACGTATTACCAAATAGAAGAATTTACACACATATCAAAATATGAAACTTGGAATACAACTTTTACAGATATTTGTTTATTTGTTATACAATCACAAATAATCATAAGTATAATGTAAAAACCATATTATATATCTGTTTTGTAAGTAAAACACACGTCTATAATTACACCAATATAATGAAAATATTTCTTAAATGATATTCTTCTGTCATTAAATAATGTAAATACTATCATGCATTTAAAGGCAAATTATTATTTTAATTTTCCATTAACAGAAACGATTGCAATATTGATGTGGGTATAATACATTTACATTATCGTGGTATTAATTATGAGAACCCTCCCTTACATACTTCGGTTAGAGCTGGAAACTGGTTAATGGTATGCATAATTATATATGCATATATATACTCGTATATGTAAAATATATTACATGCATATGATAATGTATATATTTAATACCCAATTAATATGCGTTTTATTTAGCATATTTACTCTAAAAAATTCTCACTCATCGTTTTCAATTAATTTATTTTTATTTTTAAGGATAAAAACTTGACACGTGTCTTAAACAGTATAGGTGGTACAATATTTAGCAATTTTTTGTCTCCCATAAATTTAAAAAAAGAACAACTGAAAAGAAATAAGTACTCCCATCAACTTTAAATTTTATTACTGTGAAGGTTCTCTATATATTTTCCTTGTAAAATTTGTTCCGTTCTTTAGAGAGTGTGGTGATTTTTTGAGACCTCTTTTGAGTTTCAAGTGCGGACTTACACGCCTCCACATTGTGCATGATGGGCAACGTATTAGTGCCGCTGAACTGCTTCTGATGCTACAAAAATATGCCGGAAGTGTAAGACCCTATTTATGAAAAACCAAGGCATAAAAACTTATGGAGAATGGTGCAGGGAATGTGGAGTTCGGATTCTAACTCTAGATACCAGGCGATCTCCAGACACATTTAAATAGACACGGTTGATAATTTTCGTAATCTTAGTAAAAGTAGATGGAGGACATTCAAACTTACCTTCAACTATTTCGGAGCTCTATTGGCAAAATACGTGTATTATATGTGGCGACGAGTTTACTGACGGATACATATTGAACTCATTTCATGAAATATGTAATCTTTTAGGCAGGGTGAATTGAGGTCAACGAATATAAGTTAGGCGGCTATTTAATACAGCTAATCGTAATGGCAGATCTCTCACCGAGTATACAGTAATAACGTAATGAAAAGTGAGGCAATGTTCTGTAAACATATACATTGCACTCCTCTAGGAGCATGACTTCACAAGATCATTGCCACCGATCTTCTTATTCCAATGGGGAGTTTTATAGGCCCAAACGTGAAGTATACAGACATAGAGATAAGCGGCCTGGACTTCCTAACACGGTAGTCAGAAATGTAGACAGGGAGGAAGGGTCAGATATTCCCTGTAGTATTCCAACTAGGGAAGACGGGGGTAACGCAAACCAAGTAGCATATATTGACAAAATTTTGTGGGCAATCAATTCCTTTAAATCCCACAGAAATCGCCGAACTCAGACGGAATTTTTCCGGTAGAAAGTTCAAGAGCTACACAGTCTTGTACAAAGAGACCCTTGCTAACAGGGACTATGTCTTAGGCGCCTTTCTTAACATTCAGGAAGCTTTTAAAAACGCCTACCATTATTCAATGAGAGTGTGAGGGGTGGATACGAGTTAATATATAGAAGTATTTTTGAGTTTTAACATTACATTTATTCTTTAAATTGCCTTAAGTTTAAGTTACTATTCGTGAAAATAATTATGGATCTTTGGGGACTAACACAGTTTACTTCAATGACACTGTGAGTTTTACTTAGGACCTTTATAATGTATAATGTCCACTCGTACACATAACATTATAAAATATTTATTTGCATTTTTGTTTTATTCTAAATCAATTTAATAAATCAAAGTAAACAACATGCTTCATGTTATATTTAAAAGAAGCAAAAATTACTTTATTCTGAAAAAAATAAAATTCCATACGTTTTAAAATTAATTGTGTAACAGACTACCAAATGTTCAAATCAATACCATCCTCCGTATCGATTTTGTTCTGTCATAAGTTTAATTTACAAATAAAAATATTTTATAATGAATGCGGGACACTTGTTATTTTTAAATGCTCTTGGTTTCTATGTTTACAATAATCATAAGAAATCTTTACTTTATCAGCCAGTTATAAATAATTAATACTATTATTACAATAGATTAAATTGATAAAATATCCCAAACATTGGTCAAAATAATACACTTTATAGAACCTAAAAATAATTGCACTTTCATTGTATTATACAAAAATAGCACGTTAAATAAATAGGTAACGTTGTTACTTTTCAATAATACTAAAGTACACAAGTTTAAACCTCAGAGATTCTGTTCGGTAATGTTAGATAAAAAATAATTTAGATCGTGGAGTCAGTGTAATACTTTATTGATGACGGCCGTATTTAATTCCATCTTTCAATATACTTGTGGAATAAATGTCAACTATTAATTCAACTTCAAATTTTATAAATACTTACTTTAAGGAACGTGAATAAATATATTTATTTATTTACTTTAATTTACTTTAAATCAGGGTAATCTATTTACTGTTTCTTCAAATGTGGATATGTAGTAATATTTTGCATCTAAAACATATAGATTTTATTAAAGACGTAAATATTGGTTTGGGGTAACAATTAAGTATGTCTTAATAGGATCTTGAATCATAAAGTAAATTAAAATATAATACAATCGATTATTTATATAATTTAGAAGAATCATTAATATATTTAGCACTAGGGAGTAACTTTAGTTTCAGTGCTCCCTACCTAGTTTCAGCGTTTAACAAGAATGAAATTCAACCGAATAACTCCTATTATGTTCCCTGTTTTGTAAACTATTAAGGTCTTTAAAACAATACCTATGACATTGGTAATTTAATGCTAGTACTACTACATTTAATAATAATATTCTATCAATATTTAAGGAAATCTTCTATACACTACAATAAATGGTAATTTTGAATGTCTTTTTTGTAAATATATATTTAGTTTCTATTTTTATTTTATTGTTATTTTTTAAATAATATATAGGTGCAACAAGTTTTCCAACCATATTGGATAAATAATGTTGTCTTATGAAGTTCTGTACCTGATATTTAGAGGGACGTTGTAAAATTGTTTGTATGTATCGCATATATTAAGTGTATTTTAATCAAATGAAGGATAGAAAAAGTATAATAAATATTAAATATATTAGAATAAGGTGGAACATATAAAAACTAGAATGAGAGCCAGCTGTTGTCAAATAATTCAAAAAAGTGTTGAAATTCTTCTCTTGCGAGTACGATGATGGATACACATTACACAAGTTCATATAAGTCTTTAAACGAACTAGAATCGGCCAGTCTTTGTGAAACATATCGCCGAGGGTGCGAGAGAGATAGAGAGAGACTACCAAATATCCAATAGTCTCCACAAGAAAAAGGTTGAGCAAACAGTTGTGTATAAAGTGATGTGGTATTAGTCTCAAAAGTAGATTCATGAAAGAACAACTTTTGGAATCGTTCTGGGTTCACATGTAAAAAAGGTGTAATTTGATTTCAATGTATTTAAGATTAACTCTTAAGTTGATAAGATTAGTCAATATTTGATATTACCGTAATAAGAGAGTCAAGTGAATGATAGAGATATTTGGAGAAGATAAATAATATAATTCAAATTGAGTACAAAAATGAAACATTGGTGGTTATTTTATTATGTTATTTAAAAACCCAAGCCTAATAAAGGAAAATTCCTAACGGCAGTGAAAAATTTCTAATAACTTAATATTGTAGATGTACTTGTCATAAAATCTAAGGCTCAATTTAATCGTAAGAGCTTTCATATGAACAGGAGCTACATGTTATTTGTTTTTAAATTACGATTAACTAGCACGCATACATTTTTCATTCTGACTAATCACAAACAACTTTTGAAACCATAAATAGCAGCTTTCAAGTATTGAGGTAACTCAATATAAATACGATGTTGTACTGATAAATATCTGCTGGTATTATAAAATATGTAAAGTAATCTTTTTAAAAGCCTATCAAAAGAATATATTGAAGTGGTACTTGTAATTGTTGGCTCGAAACCGTATTTAGTCGATATCTTGTTGGCAAGATAGTATATGGATAACTGTGTGAACTAATGTTTCAATGTTGTACAGTAAATTACATTCATTGTAATATCATGCTACTCTCAATTAAGCTCAGCATTATCTTAAACATCTCGTTAATCATTCTGCACCTGTCATGGCGTATATATTCTTAGTATTTTAATTTATATTATTTTGTGATGTAAATTGTTGATCTGAGATATACATAATACTGAAACAAATATTTCCAGTAATAACATGTATTTAAAAAAAATGTATTATATATATATATATATATATATATATATATATATATATATTCAACTGATTTTACCTTTAAAGCAACGTTTACAGTTTTTTTCAAAATGTATTAAATTATAACTACAGATTTTTTAGCTTCACTACCAGTATCAATATATTTGTTTAAAATATTATTAACGATAGATATAATATATACTCTACTAAAGACGTAACACATTTTTCATGTCTTTTTTAGGTTATGTTATTTATAGTGTTTAAATTCAATAAAACAATATGACTGCCTTATTTTACTAGCGTATATTTTTGATCACTGTGCATTATTGGAATTAATCTAATTTGTTTTCTATTTGGAAATAAAAATCAGAAATGACAAAAATATTTTATAGAATTTCTATTTTTATGTAAACAAATATGATAGGTTTTATAATTTTCAATTATTATGGAAGTTGAACATTCCTTAATTGTGTATGAAAAATTACATCTTTTAAATGCTATATAATTTTACTAAAATATTTAATGGAAATTTACAATACATTTTGAGATCTTCATACAAACTCAATCAACGAATTCCCTTACAAGACAAAATTATTTTATTACTTGTCCAGAATATTAAACTTAATTGTACAGAAATACTTTGGGTAATAATTAGTTTAATAAATAATATAATGTTAAATGAATTAGAATTTTAAATAATACAGCACAAACTTAACAAAATGTAGTGAAATTATACAAGTATATTTAAATAATATGGCACTTTTACCAAATATTCTGAATATCAAAAAAAAAAAAAATAAATAAATACTGGAATACATAGAAAACTTATTTTGTTAACATAAATACCACTGAATGTGAGAAATTTAAAGTAACATTTTTTTTATGTTTAGATTGTATATAAATTTTATAAATTTAACGTCGTGTAATAAATATTTAAGAAATACAGATTCCTGACTGCGCGGTTTTGGGACATAATTACTTAGCACAGTGATGTGAACATAACTGGTACTTGTCGGATTGAATAACCTGCTATATTGCTATTTCTTTAATATATATATATTAAATTCCTGCAAGGAACACCGCATCTATCTCAGGCATACATTATCAAGTAATTTGTGTGGTCATTAAACGGAAATTAGAGTATTGAATGGATATTACAACCTAATACACATATCTTCACATATGTAAGTGTATTGGTCTTAAATCTATCAACAAATTCTTTAATGAGGAAATTAGTTTATTGGTTATATTATTTTATAAAACCTTATGCACTATAAAGTATATAATTTTTTGAATACCGGTCAAGATTTTAGTTGTTCTTTATGTCAAAAACATAAATCAATAATGTAATTAGGCACTTAATAACCGTACTTTTCTACAATCAAAACTAATTTATTCATTCAAAAGGTCAAATATTTATGAAACTCAATATCCATTCCAATATTAACGGATTCGACGTTTATTTGTTAATGTAAAATAGCCTCGTAATATATTTTCATTTCTAACACATCAATTTCATTGAAATACAATTATTTTTCTATAACGCACATTAAATTAAATTAAATTATAATTCATATATATATATATATATATATATATATATATATATATATATATATATATATATATATATATATATAAAGAAACTGTATCTATGTTCAAATATATTTTAAACAATTTTATTTCTGATATTGACGTATTTACACTAAGAAAAAATTACTTAAACGGTATGTGTGTGAAACAAATGTATTAACAGCAATTAAGACCTAAACGTGTATTTTTTAAAGTAATAATATTATGTAGGTCACGTGTTGAAATAATTTAATTGATCTTCATAATATTACTTCCGTATGTGCAATCTATATATTCGTATGTAACAATCTGCCACTTTCTATATATTTAGTGCATTTACATGGGTTTCATGAAAATTCTTCTTGAATTTGTGGTGTATACCACCACTCCCCCTCCCCTTCGTGAATCTGGACATATCCGCCCGCCCAGCTGATAAGAGTAGAGTAGTGCTCGAGACAGCTGTGACTAAGGACGTCTTCAGCGATCTTTCTAATTATATTATAGTGCCGTAAATTTCTATTATGCCTTGCTAAACCCAAAGGAATAGGGCCGTTCGGCATTTGGGTTTATGTCTGGGCGCATCGCGAGTTTTGGAATATCGTAAAAGTATTAGTCGAACTATACGCGGCTACGTTAGGCCCTGCTATAGACCGACATGTTGTTGCAATACAGTGTAGTTAATATTAATATTGGTATTAGTGTAATTCACTTATTTTAAGTAAATTAGTTTGTAGTAATACTTGTCAAAAATGGCTAGCCTAAGTTGAGATTCGCCCAGTGTACTTTATTAATTTTACCACGCGATCGGGACCCGGTAATACATTACTAAAGTAGATCCGCGGACCACCCAAATCGTACCACCCAAATGCAATCCCAATACTCTCCTTACCGTTGCAAATTCCAGTGCACCAATCTGAAAACAATCCAGTAATAAAGATTCCCGAAAGTCGTAATTATAGTGCAGTGTAATAGTCTCCAACAACAAAGAAATGGATTTATTTGATTATTTTTATTGAATTAATAGTGGCACAACATTTTACAATTCTCTGTAGGAATTATCCTTTTGTTATACATTTATTAATAAGATAAATTCAAAATTATAATAATTTAAGTGGTGATTTTATATTTTATTTATTTGTAAACGTCTAAAGTATTAAAGTTGACACACGCTTATTCATTCATGTCATTCCAAAAATATTCAGAATTCATTTAATACAACACAATAATAACATATTTAGACACATTTGATATAGAAATTGCAGCAAAGCTTCAGTAAAGATTTGAGTTGTAACATATACAACAGATATATATATATATATATATATATATATATATATATATATATATATATATATATATATATATATATATATATATATATATATATATATATATTATATTTAGTGCAAATGAAAAACAAAAATCAAAAACAAAAATTCTGCATAAACCATTTACAATAATTGTTGAATTTACTCCATCATTGAATAAAATCCCTACTGATTAAGGAAACATTTTATTGTAGTTTGTTTTTTACGTTTATCAATACAAGCAACTTCCTCAATATTATCTGCCAACTTGTTTTATTATTTGACACTAGAGTAGCCCACCACACTCTCCAACATGAGAGCCTATTTATTTATGAAATTAAAAGTTTAATTTAAAACAATACAAAAGGTATTGAATACCATTAATAAAAAAATATAACTAATCCAGTTTAATATATATATATATATATATATATATATATATATATATATATATATATATATATATATATATATATATATATATATATATATATACAATATTAATATTAATTGACTAGTAATGTTATTCTAGTTAGTAATGTAAGATTAACATTACTGACTAAATTGTTGACAATGGTTTTGTTTTTATTTTTTTATCTAGTCTTTAGTTCATTTAAAATGCATTATACTATTACGTATAACATGTCTCAAGAAAAATTTTAGAAAATTCCAATAGATGAAATGTTGTCCTATTTATTATTTAAACAAAAATTAAGTTGTTTTGTTATGATTACTAAGAAGAATATTATACTGTTTTGCTTCACACAGAAAAGAGGATTTTATTTGAAACAAGAAAATATTTTAACTTTTCCCCCCTATATTTAAATAATATATATATAAATAAATAAACCAGTTATTTTTATTTAAAAAATTATTTTTTGTCGTTAGTAATAATAAATTGAACAAACAATGAACAAAAAATAAGCAGAAAAAAATATAATAATTTTGTAATTATTACCAGTTATTATTAGTTTCAGCAATATGTAATACATCGTGTATATGTCTATGTATATACGCAATCACGCATTACATTTCTTTTTAAAAAAGAATAAGAAGAACATTATACTTGCAATGATTGTAACTGAGTATAATTCGGGTTTACCAGTACATAATGTTTCCCATAAATTTCAATTGTCATTCCTCTTTTTATTTCACATGTGTTGTTCATAAACAGCATATTATATGAATATTAAATTAGAGTTAATTTATCTATCTATGTATGTTTAAACATTCATGGTAATTTAACAATACGTATATGCTCTTCAATTCCAATAAATATTAGAATCCCAACAATATTTTACCTGAAAGTTAATAAAGGGCATGAACATAGACTAACTACGTTAAATATAATAATCTTGTAATATTCCGAATAAATCCTGGGCTTAAATCAGCAGTTTGATAAATAACAAGATCCAAATTGACAAAGCTATAATTGCCAAATAAAAACTAATTATTGGATAGAAGTTAGTAGATGTGACTATTTCAATTGGAATCAGATTCACAAAGGTAGAGTTTATAAATATGTCAAATCTCTTTGTATCCTACTCAAATTTCCTGCCTGTTGGAAACTTGTAACAATATCATTAGTCAACATTCACTTCAATTTAAATTGAATTTATTATTATTAATATAGTTCAACAATGTAAGTATTCAAAGCGAAGAGATATCATATGTTCTTCCTTTGAGAATGATAAGAGCTTCTAAGACATACTTGGGAGGAGATATCGTAGCACATGACAGAGAAGCAAGCTAGGTTTTACCGAAGTTTCATATATAAATTAATTTTAGTCTTCCCACGATTTTAGCTTCAATGTTTCAATACAACAAAATTACAATAGAGAAAGTTAATATCATTCACGTGGAAAGTTATATATGTTTTCTAAAGTATGTATATATTGAAATTTATTGTTAAATGTTGATTATTTAATTTACAGAATTTTGAATAATAATATTATCATAATTTTTGAGGAACTGTAAGACTATTTTTATTCAAACGCGTTTGATATTTCACAAATGTATAAGACGTTTTATCAAATTTTGAAAGGTCTTTTATATTTTTAACACAATTGTTACCTTTAAAATTTAACTTGGATTTTTTTTAAATTTAGAGGAACTATTTTAATGTGTATACAAAACATATACAATTGTATTTTAGTACTACAAAAATATATGACAACAATTACCAAATAATAATATGAGAATTTGCTTTGTGTGTAAATAGATTTTTTTTTTTTTTTAATTTGGCTGCATCAACAATTTCTTCTCCATACATCGTCTCCATGAAATTTCCGGCCGACCATTTTCCTACTCTCTAGTTGATTTTTATAAAGTAGTGAATGAATTTCAATATTTGTATACCGCTTACATTTAGTTTTCAGATATTTATCAGACTCTTATTTATAGCTCTCATATAACTTTACTCAAAGTAATCTTGAGTTTAATAACCTAAGAGTTGTCTTAGACTATGTTTGTCTAATAAGATTATTTTCGGTAGGTCTTGGTCTATTGGGGTCTAAATCATCAATTGGCTAAGATTGACACATCAATAACTACAATCTACATTATTGCTACCCTTGCTTCCGTAATACTAAAACAGAATGATATATCAGTACCATTTGCGTGTCACTTTGGTATTGTCTCTGTAATGAATGAGATAAAATGTTTTATGTAAGATAATTGCGTGTCAAGAGCAAAGTCAAAAGACTGAAGAAAATAGGTTAAAAATATTTACGTTAATAACCAATACCGTAGTATTTAAAATGGAAACGTTTTTTAAATAACTGTTAAAATATTCCTGAACCAGACAAACAAAGAAAAGTTAAAAATCATTACAAAAGAACCCAGAGTTAAGGCAGAACGTATCTTGCTTAGAGGTTTAAAATATTTCCTTTATAAAAAAAAATAATGAATTCTCTCTGTACATTGATTTAAACATGCCTTCTTACTTTAAATCATGTACAAGAAGAAAACTTTGGTTTACTTGAAAATGTGAATAAACTGATTTCAAAAAGCAAAAAGATATTTCTGATAGCGTTTTATAAAACAAGTGTTCTGTAATTTGTTCAAACTTGTATTAATTGGTGATCTATTAAATGTGATATTCTATTTGGAAGCGTAAAGTACAAATTGAATACGTTAACACAAAAGGTACTTAAGAAGAACAAAGAGTGTTTATATGGAGCGAATAATGCATCCTAATGTTAAGGAGTAAACGCAATGAGAAGAGCAGATTGCATTATTGCAACAATAGCAAGAATAAGGAAATCTCTTTAGTCGAGCGTTTACTGTAGTCTATTGTGAGAATAAATGTGGTGTTGTGTGATGGAAGGAACTCTTTAAACCTTTATCTAGTGATTTTCTGCATTATATATATATATATATATATATATATATATATATATATATATATATATATATATAGTTTGTAGGTTCATATATAGGTTGAAAATGGTTTCTCTACAAACAATGTCTACAACTTATATTTACGACATTTGTTATTTGTTATAGTTATATTTTTGTAAGAAAATGTAATTCATATATCATATAGTATATTCATATTTTATAATAACTCACAAATTATTAAAATGGAAATGTGTTTTTAATGACACAAAAATAGTTTCACTTAGTAAAATATATTTTTATTAATATTTGTTAGGAATGCGTTTTATTGCAGTTAATTCAAACTATGTGTTATAAGTTAGGTTAGTAAATGACTACATCATTGGAGTGTCTAATATCAACTGTTTTATTATCTGCAGTCTTACATCTTACAGTCCCTAACTTGTTGGACTTTACATTTAGTTATCTTATCTAGATAACTATGTACACATCTATTACTACACCCCCCATTTCAACATATTTAAAGAACATAAAACTCTCTTAATATATACATATAAACAATAACATTGACAAAATAATTTTTCCTTCTATAAACAAAATTAACAATATTGTTTTACTATTCTTCCATAAAAAATTACAGACTAATTTAAACAATAACAATAACAAAATTTTTTCTTTTGTAATCAAAATTAATATTGAAGCCTATCTGGCTGTTTTACTATTCTTCCATATCTGGTAGTCAATTCTTTACTACCTTCTGTTTGATTAGGATCACAATCTTTATTTGGAATAACTGTTTCCTGTAATTTATTTGTTTCATCAAAATATGGATTGTTACAAAACATTTTAGAATTATCTTTGATTAAATCTTTTCTATTTCTTTCAATTTTTCTACCATTTGGTAAACTTATGATATATGACCTAGGTTTGTGACCTGCTTTGTAAACAACGGCTGGGATCCATTCCTTATTTATTTTTACCCTAACTTTGTCATTATCATGGAATGGGTGTAGCAACTTTGAATTTTTATCAAAATAAAATTTTTGAATTTTTTGTTTTGCCTGTAATGTTTGTTTAACTTTATATTCATTTACTTTGCTGGGTTTCAATCGACTATTTATAATAGGAATGACTCCTTTTAACCTCCGACTAATTAATAATTGAGCAGGAGAGTAATTTACTTTACTGATACTAGTATTTCTTTGTTCTAATAGACACAAATAAATATCTTTGTTAGTAGCTTTTGCCTTTTTAATCATGATTTTGGTTGTTTGTATGGCTCTTTCTACCATACCATTAGATTGTGGAAATCTAGCACTACTTGTAATGTGTTGAAAATCCCATTCTTTAGCAAAATCTTTAAATATTTGTGAACTAAACTGAGGTCCATTATCAGATTGTACAATATCAGGAATGCCATGTCTGGCAAAAATAGATTTGATACATGTAACCACTACAGGGCTAGTAGTATTACTTAACATCATTATTTCAATATATTTAGAATAATAATCAACTACAAGTACATAATCCTTATCATCTAAATAAAACAAATCAATACCAACTTTGGACCATGGCCTATCTGGAACCGAGTGAGGCATAAGGCTTTCTTTTGTATTTGATTTTTGATAACGCAAACAAATATTACAGCTACTTACTAGGTCTTCAATATTTTTTGACATACCTGGCCAATATAATAATTCTCGAGCTTTAGACTTACTAACTTCAATACCTGAATGATTTAAATGAATTCTATTAAGCATATCTCGTCTGAGTTTTTCAGGTACGACCAATTGTTGATTTTTAAATATTAAGCCTGATGTTTCACTCAATTCACCCCTTACATTCCAATATGGTTTAATAATATTTGGTAACAATATCTTATGTTTAGGCCATCCTCCTTTTATACAATTATATAGTTGTTGCATCTCATTATCTTTTTTAATTTCATCCTGAAATATTTTTATTTTTTCTGACGTTATGGGAAGATTTAATGTAAGTGTACAAACTTGTGCTTCTATTTCATTGTCTAAAAAAGTGTCAATAGAATTTAATTTGTCTTTATCAATATTTTGATATGCCCTAGACAATGTATCTGCAAGGTACATTTCTTTACCTGGCTTGTATACTAAACTATAATCATATTTTTGTATATTAATTAACATTCTTTGTAATCTTGGTGGACATAATACAAGAGGTTTCTTATATATAGAAATTAATGGTTTATGGTCAGTTTCTATAACTACATGTTTACCATAAATATATTGATAAAATCTATTACAACCAAAGACAATAGCAGCCATTTCTTTTTCAATGGTTGCATAACCTTTTTGACAATCTGTTAATGCCCTTGAGGCATAAGCAACAGGAACATTATTTTGTAATAAAACTGCTGCTACACCATCTTTGCTAGCATCTACAGACATTGTAACAGGTTTATCAACATCATAATAATACAATAGTGGTTGAGAACTTATAAGCTTCTTTATCTCTTTGAAAGATTTTTCTTGTTCCCATTGCCATTGCCATTCCCTATTATTTTTTATAAGTTCCCTCAATGGTGAGGTGACACTAGACATATTTGGTATAAATTTACTCAAGTAAGTAACCATACCTAACAGTCTTTGTACATCTTTTTTATTCTTAGGTACTTGCATATTTTCTATTGTACGGACTTTGTTTTCATCGGGTTTAATACCTTTACTAGTTAATTTATGTCCCATATAAATTAATTCTTGTTTATTAAATTTACATTTTTCTTTATTGAACTTAAGATTAACTTCCCTAGCTCTATTTAGTACTTTTCTTAATCTTAAATCATGTTCTTTTTGAGTTGAACCCCAAATTAAAATATCGTCTATAAAGGTATCAACACCTTCTATGTTTTCAAAAAGTTGACGTATGGTTCTGTGGAAAACCTCAGGAGCAGACTTTATTCCAAATGGTAGCCTTAAAAATTTATATCTACCAAAAGGGGTATTGAAAGTACATAATTTTGAACTTTCTTCATTAAGAGCAATTTGCCAAAAACCACTTTGTGCATCCAATGTACTAAAAATTTTTGCATTACATAATTTGTTTGTGATCTCTTCCAATGTAGGAAGTTGAAAATGCTCACGTTTGATTGCAAAATTTAAATCTTTAGGATCTAAACATATTCTAAGTTGTCCTGAAGGTTTCCTGACTATCACCATTGAATTGACCCAATCGGTCGGTTCGCTAACCTTTTCAATTATATTTAAGATTTCTAACCTTTCTAATTCTTTTTTAAGAGGTATAATTAATGGTTCCGGAACCATACGGGGTGCATGTATAACTGGTTTAGCAAAATTATCAATTTTAATATTATGTTTACCAGGAATCAAACCAACCCCATTGAACACATCATTGTATTCTTTCATTACATTGCTGAAATACATATCCTCATTATTAGTTATATAACTACATTCCTTAGTAACTTTATCTATTATAGCAACTAATTTCATGGTTTCACAGGTATTTACCCCCAACACTGGTGGTGATTGTGTATCTACTACCTGAAATTCAATTACTCTAACCATACTTTTATATCTACATTTCAAAAAACATTTACCTTTAATAGGCAATCTTTTTCCACAATAACTAGTTAGTTTTAAATTACTTGATAACAGAAACTTTCTGTTTAAATTAAGCTTATTATATATTTGTAGTGGGATTACATTAGCATGTGCACCTGTATCTAGTTTAAAATCAATAAACTGACCTGGAATAATTTCAAGTTTTACTGACCAATTGTCAGTTTCATATTTATTATTCGATCCTAGGGCACCAATAAATAAATAATCACTTCTTACCTCTTTTTCACTAGTTTCTTTTTCAAACATGTGTAAATTTTTTGATTTACAACATGTAGCAAAATGATTTGATTTTTTACACTTATTACACATTTTTCCATATGCTGGACACTTGAATTTTGGATGTTGCCTATCACATCTGTAACACTTTTTTCCACTATTAACTTTTGGAGCAGTTGTTCTTCTTGTTGGTTGTTTTTTCTTGAAAGATGACGATCCTTGAATAGCATGTACATCTTCATTCCTTGAAGCATCTTGATTTATATCCTTTGATTGTAAACTGGAAATTTCTGCCGCCCTGCAGATGTCAATTGTTTGTTGTAAATTTAAATTTTCTCTAAGTAGTCGTTCTCTTAGGTTTTCATTTTGAATGCCTAATGTAATTTGATCTCTAATTAGACTCTCTGATAAGTCGCCAAACTCACATGTTAAACTTTTAGCTTTCAAATCTGTAACAAATTGATCAATGTTTTCATGTTTTAATTGTATACGCGTTCGAAATTTAAATCTTTCATATGTTACATTTGTACGTGGAATGAAGTAATCTTCAAACTTTTTTAACAAAATATTAAATTTATTTTTTTCTTCAGGTTTTAAATTAAATGTGTTAAAAATATCTACACTCTCATCCCCTATTACGTGGAGTAATATAGCACATTTTAGTTTATCTTCTTTTTCTTCTGCTTGAGTTGCCAACAAATAATTCAAAAATTTTTGTTTCCATTTTTTCCAATTTTCTCCAACATTACCTTGAAGGCTCAATTCCTTTGGTGGTTTTAATAAAGTACTTTCCATCTTACATGAAAATCCTTTGTCTGAACTTACTTTTTCCTGTGCAGTCTTGTTCTTAGAAAGCACGTTTTCTTCTGACTTCATAAATGTATCACACTATTTTACATTATTGTTAAGTAAATCTTTCACTTCTACTAATTTAATTAATTTACTCTATAAAATCACTTTTAGACTGCGCCATGTTATAAGTTAGGTTAGTAAATGACTACATCATTGGAGTGTCTAATATCAACTGTTTTATTATCTGCAGTCTTACATCTTACAGTCCCTAACTTGTTGGACTTTACATTTAGTTATCTTATCTAGATAACTATGTACACATCTATTACTACACTATGAACTAACAAACTTGTAAAATTTATTGTGAGATTTAAAATATCGGTCAGTCGAAACAGTTGCTGTACAGTTTCTGATTACAAGTTACTGATTCGACTAGGATTATTACGAGGCATAATTTATCACTTTTTACTATAATACCAACAATATAATTTTAATACACCATATTACATGACTGTTATCGTTAGAGGAGACATCAAAGCATAACATTATGAACACATATTCTGGTATATCTATTAGTTTAAAGGAGAGAAACACTTTGGTAATCGTATTCTTGTGCAAAAAGAGGAAAATAATATAAAATTGCATTGGCCTTGAAGAAGTTACTACCAATAGGATAGGATGAGAACAATAATTGGTTATGTGACAACTGGATAGATCAAAGAAAGGGTTTTATCCCGAAACTTTATTAAAATAGTAGTAGATCCTGCTCCAATACATCGAGATTCCCACTTCCCTACTCTCTACAATGAGTGTAAAATACTAAATTAAGCTGAAAGTGTATGTAACTGTGTAATGTACTAGAACTGACTACAAATAGCTACATTATGGATGATAGTTTGTGTACTGCTAGTGCTATTTGTGTATAACTAGGATAACTAATCCCCTCTTAATAAGTACAGCTAGAGCCACACCTCCGTTGGTGAGCATATTCCATTACACAATTACCCATTTCTACTTGATAAAATAAACAGTTATTACTACTATAACAAGGGAAAATAACACCAATAAAATTATTATAGTAAATAAATAAAATAAATGTTTAACTATTTAGAAATGTCTCGATAAGTGGTGACAAAATGAAGATTTCATTCGTTATGTATTGTGTTCAATAAGAAACTAAATACAAGGTCCGCGTTACTTTTCCTCATGGTATTATATCTATTTTTTTTAGTTAGTTGTATAAAATCCTCTTTTTCAAATACTATCCTCAATAAGTAATATTATATATATATATATATATATTTATATATATATATATATATATATATATATATATATATATATATATATATATATATATAATCACTAAAACAAAATCAAATATACATTATCTCACTCAATATCAAAAAGCAAATACATACGTATAACGTTTAAAGCAATATTTAATAATTAAAATGAAACTAAAATACACATTGAAACTAGATTATTTAAAAACAAAAATCGTTCAAAATATTGACGATTTCAACGAAAATATATGGACAATATAACAGTCTATTAAATCGTTGCAATTCATTAGAGATTAAAATCTTGTAAGACATAGATAAAATGTGTAACACAACCAATAGTGTAATACTATACCTGCTTGTAACTCTCGTATGGGGATTAGTTTTATTTAGAGTCTGTATTTACACAGAAATAAGAAACACGAAGCGTATACTTGATTTAGCTATACTAAGATATATATTTTAAATAATACTATTTCTATTGAAAACAACACTCATAATTTCCTAAAACTCTTTGTAAGTAAGATGATTTATTATAATAAAACTTGATTATTATAATATTATCTGGTAATATATTTATTTTATATTTGTAAACATAATATAACATAAATCGACAACGTATATTTTACATTATAACATATAATTATCGTAATATTAGTTTGAATTTGCATTGTAAATAAATATTGTTTTATTTCAAAACATTTACAAGTTCAGATAGTAAATTTTAAATCAACTAACAAGTAAAAATATATAGACCAACCCATGTTTCGAAGTTGCATCTCACAAAAACTTTTATCTCTAAACAACCTTTCACTTTTTCGATTTCCTATTTATTGGTGCATTTTATATTATTACAGTGTCATTATATTGTATTCATTTGAATTTTAAATCCATTGAACCCAACTACTCAGCTACTGGTTTTGCAGTATTTTAGATATTTGATTAAAATTTTATTTGAACGCATTTTAGAATTTACATATAATATAAAGAATCAACTGACATTATAATCCGGAGATTAAAACCGTGTAATTCGTGAATCTTATCTCTCTCTCTCTCTCTCTCTCTCTCTCTCTCTCTCTCTCTCTCTCTCTCTCTCTCTCTCTCTCTCTCTCTCTCTCTCTTTTTTTTTTTTTTTTTTTAATCCGTCAATAGGATCAAATTATTACAGAAAATGAAGCATTTCTTGTCGTTACGAGTATAATTATTGCATATGTTTTATTTATGTGAACGTAAATTCTTCCACCCCACCATACTTGTATGTATGTTTAAGATACGCCATGTATGTTCCAATTTGTAAAAAACAACAAAAATTAACTTTAAGATAAGAGTCAATATGGAACACTAATTGGGGATGTTATAATTACAACACATTTAGTTAGTTTTAATTTTTTAATTTCATAACTTTCTTGTGGTTTTTGTTTAAACAATGAATCAATTGATATTGTAGATGAAATAATTTATTATGATGTACCTACATACATACAATTTAAGTTATAATGTAGGTCAATTGAGTGATAAATTCAGTAGTGAAGTTGAACAACCAGGTCTGACGCCAATACATCCAAGAGCCGACCGTCAATAGTGTGCGTTGTAAAACTAGAGCTGTTCAACAATTTCAGATAAATAAAAAGAAACATATATTTTTAAATAAATATATTTTGCTCGTTGCCGGTTTCTACCTTCAGCTTTGTATTAAACGATTTCGTTGTCTTTACGTGATTCATAGCTAAGTTTTTTTATACATCCACTGCCTCATGTTTATATCCTCCAAACAATGGCATTAATTAAAACTGTATTAATTTTACGTCCATATAAAAGATAACATATTAGAAGAAAATCTTTTAAGCGGAGTATGAAAAATATTTTACTCTCGGAAAAATACCACGTTATCACTTTATTTGTTAGAAGGTATATTTTAGTTAATATTTTATATACTAATTTATATTGTAAGCTTTATTTGGGTATAGTATTCGATAAAAACTATATTATTATTATATATTTACATTTCAATGTTAAGCTATATGAAAATATCTTTATTCTATTTAGCCTATTCGCTCAGTAAAGAAAATATACCTTAGTTATAATTTAACAAAACTTTGGAAAGATTAAATTAAGCGACGAACTTAGAAACGTTTTATTGTTTAATTTTAATCAACTAAACCTCTGATCTCATTTAAGTACCCGTTGCTTACTAAAACGTTGCAGAAATAAAAGCCAAGAGTTTTGTATGATAATGTAGAACAATAAAGATAGTCAACTGGATTACCACTGTTATAAATTATTGGTAACCTTGACATGTGAGATAATATTCGATAGAATAAAACTTGAACACAATTTTGTCTTTAAAACGCGTTTGATTAGGTAATTGTAATTTTTGTGAGAACTTGTGTTCGAGTTTTATTTTATCGACCACTGTTATATTTTTATTATCGTTTATAAATGACAACTCTGCTAAAATGATATAAAGTGATAAAGGAACCAGAACAAATTAAAATCTCATTAGAAAGTAAGATAATCATTGACCAGTGGTAAAATTTAAAAAATACCTTATAGTTACAAAATATGCATGCTACCCATAAGTACATTTTTTTTTTTTTTTTCATTTCATCCAAACAATATTTAAAGGACAGTCCAGAATTTTACTATTCACATATTTGTTATCCAGTATTTTATTATTTGTTATTGTACATAGATAAATACATCTTTTTGAATTACAATTTTTTTTTAGCTGTTTGTATGATAGAGAGGAAATATTTTGGACCATTATTTCTGGATACATTCTTCTAGTTTATCATCCTAATGAAATTCACATTAAATTTTTATACCATTTGAAAATTAACTTAAATTTAATTGCATTAAGTTTCATTTCAATAATGAATTTCAAATTTGTGGCGTGTCGTCCCTATATTATTCATTTAAAAATAACAATGATAATTCAAATAATCAACTAACAAGTAAAATAATCAGTTCAAATAATATAATTTACTTTACCAATCATAAAGTTACAAAGAATTGATACTTTACTTTAAGAGAATCTGCTCATATATATGGCGAGATGTCTCTAGAGACACAATTCCATTTTATTTTATATAAATAATAAATACGTAAATTTGTTTAATCTGAACCTTAAAATTACTCAAAATCTTAACACGCTTAACCTATAAAAGTAATAAAACATATTTAGGTTTCTCTATACGGACACATGATTCAAAATGTAATAATACTATCTTAAAAGATAATTGAAAATGAAAAGGTAATTAAGAAGATATTTTAAAACCATTATTGTTTACTGTTGTATGTTAATTCGTTTTGTTACTACAAGTAATATATTTTGATTGGCAAACATTTCTATTCCCCATACGAATTATTATGGATCTAAGTAATTATTGCACTCTTGAGTAACTGTTACCAAGAATGCATATAGTCTATTTTGAAATCCCCCTGATCACCTAAAATTATATTATTTCAGTAATTGTCGTTGATAATTATATACTTATAAAAGCTCTTTTTTTGTGAATCTGTCACAAAATTTGAGAGATTTTATTCTTAAAATTGCATTAGCGATAATTAAATAATATTTGGAAGGATATCTATTTTTAATCGTTGTAAAATTCCTTTAGTTTCCTTGAAATTCTTATGATTCTAAGTAATACCCATATTTTTGTTTATTTTTGAAAACAATCGCTATGGATTGTGTGTATTTTATGAGTTACTTATATAGTATATTTATTTATTTTTTTAAATAGTAAGGACATTTACATCCAATTATAACATAAATTCAATGAATACTGTTAAATTTCATATATTAAAATAAGAAGCTATGTCTTGTTTTTACTTCGCAAATAATAATAATTTACTCAATTAAAAACTTACACAAGGACCTGAGATATAAAAAATTTTATTCTACACAGTATAAGAATTATTATTTGAGAATTTTAAAATACACATTAGGTGATAAAAACGTAGTCAATTAAACAAAAAACGAAATTATGAGCAACATTTTGGGTGTGTATTCTTAACAAAAAGTCTACAATACACTAAAAATGATCATAATGTGGTAATTGCAAATTCTATTAAATTAAGTGAGATTGGAAACGTCGGTAAGAGGTTTCACAATTTCGCTGCACGACGGTGTAGAATTTCTCCCCTCTGGGCTCATAATTTATGATCTTATCATTTATAATAGTCAATACAATTTTCAACCGTCTTTTTAAAACACATAAATCAGATTGATTAACCTTTACGCTGTCGGGTTTTACAGTTACTTACACCTATGTCGTAAATAATAAACACCACAAGAGAGACTCTCCAAGCAGAATTAATTTACAATTTACCTGACAATGTCGGAGAACCTCACACACGAGGTGATAAGGCCTCATGCCTATTATATGAAAATTCTCGAAATATTCTTTCACCCATTTGTGAGTAAAATAGTGTTTCAAAATTTATTTATATTTAATATCTGAAAGACAATATTACGCTCTAGGTATACGTACTCGAACTGTACCTCTAATTTCAATCAGCGAGTATCGATTGTCAACGAAAAAAATATTTCAAAATTTTTATTCTAATTGGGTCTTTGACTTCTTGACAGAAACCTGATCATTTTCTCTAATGAAAGTTAGCATGGCAAGAAGGGTATTGGTCTATGATTATCGTCAGTCTTACACACGCATCATGTCACTGACCTTAATGCAGAATTCTCTACAAGAAAACCTCTTGCATTATTCAACAGTTTATTATAACTAGTCAATGAGGTGTATTACGATACCTGATTATCCTCGATTATCGTCCTATTTAATATTCGTCAAACCATCCGGACTCTACTCCACCACTAGGAACAAACTGTGGCCTCAAGAATGAAGCATTAGCCACGTAGACAAACATTTGGACGTTCAACAATGAAGTTCTTGACTTGTCGATATCCAGAACAGACACTGACACTCTTTCTTCATAAAATGTATCAAAATAACATGACCGAGGAAAATGAAGACATATTTATGGTAATTCTATTGAAGTCCAGAACTAAATATTACATTTGTCTTAACATTTTATATATATATATATATATATATATATATATATATATATATATTTATATATATATATATATATTATATAATATAATACATTACACATTATATTATTATATATATCGTATCCAAAATTATTTATATATATTTATATCCAAATGTGACGGATGCTTTGAACTCCTAAAACTTGTGGAAATTGAAATCTCCAGGAATTCATTCTTAACTTCTGTTTATAATATTCTTCATCTTCGTCAAAATTAAAAATATGTAAAGTAATAGAAAACCATGACTTAGTTTTAAGATTCTTATCTGTTGAGCCTCCCCCCTTCCACACCCAATCTTCTGATGAGCATTAAAATCGCGGTCTATCTAAAATGTATTTTTTTCAAATAACAGAGCTTAGTCCACCAACGATGAAGGAGGATTGCTTTAATCATAGAGAATATATTTTGAGTTAGGATAAAAACCACTTTATTTTCTCCTAACTGAATTCAACTCAATAAACTAAACGTACTTTTCTGTATTTGTACGGTTTAATTTTCAAAATTTGGTTTTAGTTAATGTTTTTTAACATATTCTCAAATTACATTATAGTTATGACTCGTAACGTTAACATTCTTCTTTGCAATATTTATGTATCAACAAAATATGTGAATAAAAACTGAATTCTCTTTTATTTATCACCAGTCTGACAATTTTGTATTTTCTGCAGGTTTAATTATAAATAATATAGGGCACGATCCTTCAACCATAGCGTTAGACCAAAGATTATATTTCAGTTAACAAACAATGGAGCACATCAAAGCTATGATCGAAACAACGAATATCACCAAAAGCAATATTTTTTTTATTGTTTAGGAGTTATCGAACTAAACAATATCCTTGGTATATTTATTGACTCCACCAACTCTAAATCTAGATTAAGTAATAATAAATAGTAATCTAGTAATCTAATAAAATACTAATCTAATAAAGTAACGTTAGCACACGTTTGTTTTCATAATGTAAACTTTAATTTAAAAAATGTGTTGTCAATAACTTTCCACACATAACACGATCATTTCAAAATTTCAATAAACTCATATTCCACTTACCATTTATTCGTTGACGAATAGATTATAATGTATATTGCTATCTGTATCAACTATTAATTTAAAACAAACATAACATGTTAACGCTCTCCATTTTATTTTCAATTCAAATTTATTTTACACACTTGCAGACATTAGATAAAATCACTCAATAGGAAAACCGTGTTAAATTAATTGAAATGAATTCTTTAAACTATATTATTAACTTAATTAAAATTAAAATTAAAACCTTTTCATTTGTAATAACCGCATTTTTGTAACGGTATATAATTGACATTATGTGATAATGGACAAAGCACAAATATATTTTTACTTCGATTTTTAAATGTAAACTATGGAGGGAATAGTTAAGCTAAGCCATTTGAATAACCAAACTATAAAACATACTTAAGCTCCCATTGAGCCTTTTATCATATATGGGAAAACATTTTATTATCAAAAATAAAAACGATTGAATACTAATCTAAGATTAAAAATTAGTTCAATGGTATTAACAATTATCGTAAGTAAATAGATATTTAATTTTTCACGCGTTTAAGCTAAATCTAAATATATATAAAAACTGACTTCAAAACCGTGTGTAAAGTCCTCCTAATTAATTTCCATCGTTGCTCGAAACGTATAATAATCTTATGAGCAATACCTCTGTTGGGTTTACCTACAGTGCTTTGTATTCAATAACGTAGGGTTAACCCATGTATAAAATTCGGATTGTTCGGACGTTAGATAAATAAAAGGTTGTTATTCAAGTTCAATGTCCATCTATATATATATATATATATATATGGTAAAAAACAAATAAACGACAAAATTGAAATTTAAATAAATTGTCGACTTAATTGAAACCACAAAATTTAAAAAATATCAGTAAGCACAAAGACGGATATTCAAAATTTGTTCTATGTTTTATATATAGTGAAAATAACTTCTTAGAAATTGTATGAGATAAGAACGGTAACAAGAAGATATAATGAATAATATATATTGTACTTTCTAACATATAAAAATTATATTCTACCTTACGTTACATTTAAATTGACATAGAATTAGTATACATACATTTGCCAAAATCCACTCACTTTAACTTTATTTATATTTGTACAAATGTACTACAGTGTATATTATGAATATCTTGGATTAGTAAAACTATTTCTGACGCAAATAGTTTAATCCCTGACATAAAATTAAATTTATTATATAGCACTTGTGGTGTCTACAATCAAGAAATTTGTACATGAACGTCTGCAATGTCATCGTGTGTCAATGCAGTAATGTACATAGCTTGGCAGTAGGTTATTTCCCTTGGGTGTAGTAAACATGTAAGAAAATATGTGTTTCTATATTGTCTTATACACCTAGAACTAGAGCAAGTAGATATTAGGTATATTATAATGCATGATAATCTATCAGTAGAGAATATATTCCGAAATCAATTTTATCACAATATTCTATTTATATATGCATAATATACGTTGTGTATCACTCTAATATATACATATTTATGGATGGTTCGTGATAATAATTACATTATTTACGTTTTAAAATGGCAGATTCTATATCCATTATTGTATTCATAGCATGAGTAAATTCCCAAAATAATAATGAAACAAACATTCAGACCTTATTCCTATCAAGTGATTTTGATGGTAATTCTGTTTCTTTTCATGCATTTGTCTGTCTTGAGTTTTACACTTGTTTATAAATATTGTTTGTTACAAATTTTATCAAATATTATCATAATTCCAGGCTCTGGTCTAATATTTTTCACCCAAAACAATTTTACGCATCTGGTCCTTATGCGTAATATATTTACACTTAATTTGAATTCCAACTTTTGAATATATTTAGTATTTTTTAAAATGTTGCAATAATATTTTCACTGTCTAAAGTCAAATTTTCATGGCTGTTTATTCTCATAATAACTAGGTACACTTTTATCGTAACAATTTTTTTTATTACATTTACAATTTGGATGTTTTTAAGACACTAAGTACAAATTTGACATTACCTCCTTCGTATTTTTTTTTTTTTTTTTTTTTTTTTTTTTTTTTAAATGGGCTGTGATAACCTCCATCAGAGGCATCACCGGCGTCGACCTAATGGTCTTTTGCCGCCCCAATTTCCTTCCTACACCCAATCAGTAATACCCGTCATCCTTATGAAGGAACAGATACTACCGATAGGGTTGTCTAGGATGGTTTCCATCTCTTTCCCCGGAGGGCCTAGAGAGTACAGCCTGGCTCGTCCTAGCGCCTCACACTCCAAAAGAATGTGTTCTGCAGACTCTTCAGCCAAACCACATTTCCTGCATGTATTAACTGCAGCAATTCCTATCCTGTGTAGGTGTTTTCTGAGGTGACAGTGGCTCGTTAAGAGACCAACCACCCACCTCAAGTTATCCCTTCTAAGAGAGATGAGTTGTTCCGCATGTTTCTTGCTTGGTCTAATTAACCTTTTAGCAAGTCTACTAGTGGTTGAATTCGTCCAGACCCTGTTCATCCCCTCCCGCATCCACGTATCAACCGCTGCCCTGGCATGTCCATAAGAGATTCCGAGCACCGGTTCCGGGCCAACGAAAGGGGATTCAGAGCCTGACCTGGCTAGTTCGTCTGCTCTCTCATTACCATCAATACCTGAGTGGCCAGGAACCCAGCCAACAGTGACCGTGTTCATCTGACCAAGCTTTATCAATGATGAGATGCAGTCCCATACCTGCTTCGACTTTACCTTTGTCGTGTTAAGTGCCTTAATGGCAGCTTGACTATCTGTGAAAATCAGAATGTTCTTACCCATGTATTTCATTCTTTGATTCTCCTTGATGCATTCAGAGATAGCACCTACTTCTGCTTGGAAAACAGTAGCATGCTTACCTAGGCTCAGTACGATGGACCTCTCTGGGTTAAACCCATTAATGCCACCGCCTGTACCCATCTCTGTTTTCGAGCCATCTGTGAACCAGACTATATCTTGCTCGTTGTATAACTTCCTTCCAGACTCCCATTCTTCCCTAGAGAAGATCTTCGTCTTAAAAGGCTTGTCTAATGAAACCTTAGGTATCATGTGATCAGAGGGCATGTCTAACACTTCCCTGTTGACCACTTGATTTATCCTGCAGTGACCGATTGCAGGCCATCTCTTTCTCCAGCAACCCGTTTGCTGTAGTCTGTATGCACTCATCCTGGCCTGTCCCTGAATATAAACCCCTAGGGGAGGGAGATCCAGAAGTGCATTCAAGGTAACGGTTGGTGTAGACCCCATGGCCCCCGTGATAGCCAAACAGGCCACCCTTTGGATACCATCCATTCTACTTCCAACCCCACCTTGTAGCGTCTTAGTCCACCAAACCACCGCAGCATAGGAGATTAGTGGTCTAATAATCATGGTGTAAATCCACATAACCACCTTGGGTTGCAGACCCCATTGTTTACCAACAGCCCTCTTACATGCAAACATAAGACACTTGGCTCTGGTTACTACCCGTTCTATCTGTGGGTTCCAGGTGAGCCTTTTATCTAACACAGTACCTAGGTACTTCACCTGGTTCTCCAACGCTACCTCCTGCCCAAAGAGCTTAGGTAGCGACCTCACACCCAGATTCCTTTTTCTTGTGAATGGAATGAGAGTAGTTTTTACAGGATTCACAGATAACTGTTCCTCCTGACACCACCTTTCCACCTGGTTAAAGGCAGCCTGCATAAGGTCACAAACAACACTCATGTCTCTACCTCTAACCACGATGGCCACATCATCAGCGTATCCCTGTGAGTAGAATCCTTGTTCGTTTAAACGCCTAAGGATCTTATCCACTACCAGGTTCCATAACAGGGGGGATAAGACTCCGCCCTGAGCACATCCACGTCTAGCTCTGATCGTGATGATTTCATCATACAGAGTAGCCTGGATTGACCTGTTGTTCAGCATGGCAGAGACCCATCCTACAACAGTCTTGTTCACTTCACAATCCTCCAAAGCACTGATCATTGATTGTATTGAAGTGTTGCTGAAGGCTCCCTCTATGTCCAGAAACGCCCCCAGAGCTATTTCCTTTGCTTCCAGACTTTCCTCTATTCTACTTACTATATGATGTAGAGCAGCCTCAGTGGACCTGCCTGGTCTATAAGCAAATTGATTATCGTGCAAGCCTGAACTCCTAAGCACGCTATCTCTGATGTTAACATCCAGAATTCTCTCCATAGCCTTTAGCAGGAAAGAGTTTAGTCAAATTGGTCTGTAGGCCTTGGCCTGAGCATATCCCGCTCTTCCAGGCTTTGGAGCGAAGACAACCCTCGCCACAGACCAATTCCTTGGAACATGGCGCAGCGCCAAGCTCGCCCGAAAAGCCCCCGTGATAACCGGCCTGAGCACCTCCAAACCCTCCTTGAGGAGTAAGGGAGTGATCCCGTCCGGCCCCGGGGCCCTGTGCGTCTCGAACGATCTAATGGCCCAGTCCACCTTATCCTCATTAATGAGTCTCCTCGAGCAGTTCCAGTCCGCTCTACGCGGACTTGCCCTAGTGTACAGGGAGGGATCACTTCCTCCCTCTATCTCGCAATCCGGGAAGTGACATCTCAGGAGTACTTCCAGAGTCTCCCTTCCGGACTGCGTATACGAGCCATCTGGTTTTTCCAGAGAGCCCACCATATTGGTATGTTCAGCCCTCAGGATCTTCTGGAGTCTAGCCGTTTCAGAGCACTCTTCCACTCTTTCACAGTACTTTCTCCAGGAATCCCGCTTGGCTTTCCGAATTGCTGAGTTATACTCAGTAAGTTTTTTGTGATAGGGTTCCCAGCAACCTTGATGTTTAGAGGCCTTGAACAGAGTTCTAACCTCCCTCTTCATTTTTGCTAGGTCCTTGTTCCACCACCTAACCGTGTCGTGTTTTTTCCTTTGTGTGAGGGGGCAGTTGGCCTGAAAAGCACCCTGCACCGCAGCCTGCAGCTGCACCGATACTTCTTCCAACTCCTCTATCCCCCTCACTTCAGGCACTATATCCTGAACAGCCTGCCCCAAGTCTTCCCTGTACTTATCCCAGTTCGTCCTTTTGGGGTTTCTGAACCAGATGACACTCTTCTGCTTCCACCTCATCTCGAATTGAATGTGCTGGTGATCTGCCAATGATGGCTCCACCGAGACCCTCCAACCCTTGATGAGTTGGGCAGTACGTTCAGTGCAGACTGTGATGTCAATGACCTCCCTCCTCACTCTGTTGATGAAGGTCGGTTTGTTACCTACATTAACTATATCTAAATTAAAACTAGACAAATAGTCAAATAGAGACTTACCTCTTGCATTGCAGTTGGAGCTGCCCCATACAAGATGATGCGCATTGGAATCCACTCCAAGGACTAGGTGTTCACCTTTCCTCTTCGCTTCTCCCACAATGCGTGTAAACTCGTAAGTTGGAGGTGGATTGGCCGAGTCGAACGGGAAGTATGCAGAGCCTATGGTAATTTCTCCACACACCTCCTGGTCCTCCAATCTCACCTTAGCTGCCACCAGATCCTGGAACAGAACTCATTTAGCAAAAAGACACTTAAATTCTTATTCACTAACATGCATGTTCTGGGAGCGTCCGATGACGTATCGTACATCAGCCTGCCCCCAGAGTCTCCCAGCCCCAGAACCTTACCTTTCACCGCCCATGGCTCCTGGATCAGAGCCACATCGATGCCTTCGGCCTTGAATCTGCTGGCTAGGTTAAGGCTGGCCGCCTTTTTATGCTGAAGATTGGCCTGGACCACCTTCAGCACCTTCATTGGCTGCACCATCCCTAGTTTTTTTACCAATGATCTGGAACTGGATCTGCCCAAGCCCGAGCCTAACCCTGAGGTTTCTCCTCTTGAGCATTTCCAAATCCTTCTCATTGAGTCCGAGAACCACTGTTCTCCCCTGAGGGCCAGTGGTTCTAGCATTGATGATCCTCCAATCTTTTGTCAAGATCGAGAGATCATGTTGCTGGATCCTGGACAGTACGTCCTCCACCTTCATCTTGTCGAATGGGGGCGGAAACCTGGTGATAACCTTGGTAATGTTTATCACCTTTTTCGCGTCCACCACCTCCAAGATGTTCCCTTTCCAGGGATTGCATATGGCTACAGCCTGCTCTAGCCACCCCTTGGTTTCTAGATTGCAGCACTGCAGTATCATAGCACCGCTTTCCAGCCTAGGCGACTCATTGAAGCCTGGTAGACATCCATCTGAGAGGGGCCTCATCTGCGCAATGAGAGCAGACGAGAGCTCCAGGATGTCCTCCTCAGTGAGTGACCTTTCCGGAAAGTCCTTAGGCACCACCGCAACCCCGAAAGAAGTTAGCCTATCTGCATATGAGATTTCCAACCCCCTCCTGGGTCTCTTTGGTGCCTGGTTGACTCCAGAGCTTGAAGGACTGCTGACATCGGACCTTTGCCTTTTTGGCGTTCCTACATCAACAGCCGCTCCCCTGCTCACCGGAGTAGCTTTCGGGTGTTCCACCCAAGTGCCCGCAGCCTTCTTCTCCTCCTTCCGGCGCCTCTTCTTCTCACGATAGAAGGCGGCGCCTTTCTTGGCTGTGTTACTAACGTGCATCCGGTTGATCCTGGATGCCGTTTGACTCAGATCTGCATCTGATGTGCTTGCCTCAGAGGGCGGTACAGTGGATCGACTTTCTGCCGTAGCAGACCTGTCGCCGCTGTCCCTTGAGGAAGTGGTAGCCTGCTCAACTGGAGCTTCAACCATCTCTTGACCTGCCATGTTTCTGGCCTGACCCATTGGGACTTCCAGTGGCATTTCTACATCGTCAAGGCGCAGACTGAGGACATTCTCAACTGGAGATTCCCTCTCTGCACCTGACCGCCTGTTCACTTCTGGTCTATTTTGGTTGTCCATGAAGTTGTGTATTGGGTTTTTGCCCCATCTAGGGTCCTGAGCAACGTTCTCACCATCCTCGGTGAGGCATTCGCCAGACAAAGTCCTCCCGCGACTCAGGCTCTCCGTAGCCCAGCCACTGCCCCTCGGCTGTCTATCCAGAGGACCTTCCCAGCACCGACCATGGAAACTGGGTTGTTCCTCTTTCAATAAGCCTACTCACAGCAACTGCACTTGCCCCACTACGCATTCGCATAGTGAGAACCCCTGATCTGGGCTTGCCAGACCCGATCGCGGCTCACCCAAGCCTCCAGAGCGCAAAGTGATGTGTTGGATCCAACCCTCCACAAAGAGCCTTCACCTCAATCACCAGCCACCCCTTCATCAAGGGTCACCGTATCGCCCAAGCAGGGTATACCTGGGCGCCCCACTTTCCCAGCAGGGGGGAGGAACCCCCTATCCAGGCCTATGTATGTCCTGCACTGGTCGCACTTCCCTATCATCTCTGTGTAGGTACTTGCCTGGGACAGAGAGAGATTTAATTACCTCTACCCAGGCTGTGCGGCGTCGGTACATTAGCCTGCACCCTCCTAGTCAAGACTAGAAGAGTGCAGTTTCCAGGTGACACTGCGTGGAAGAGTACCGTCCGACTTCGACACCCAAAACACATATGTAGTAAACATGTAAGAAAATATGTGTTTCTATATTGTCTTATACACCTAGAACTAGAGCAAGTAGATATTAGGTATATTATAATGCATGATAATCTATCAGTAGAGAATATATTCCGAAATCAATTTTATCACAATATTCTATTTATATATGCATAATATACGTTGTGTATCACTCTAATATATACATATTTATGGATGGTTCGTGATAATAATTACATTATTTACGTTTTAAAATGGCAGATTCTATATCCATTATTGTATTCATAGCATGAGTAAATTCCCAAAATAATAATGAAACAAACATTCAGACCTTATTCCTATCAAGTGATTTTGATGGTAATTCTGTTTCTTTTCATGCATTTGTCTGTCTTGAGTTTTACACTTGTTTATAAATATTGTTTGTTACTAGCTGTGAGTTCAAAAGTTAATATAGGGTGCAATTTAATGGTCACGAGTAAAAATTTTATCAAATATTATCATAATTCCAGGCTCTGGTCTAATATTTTTCACCCAAAACATTTTTACGCATCTGGTCCTTATGCGTAATATATTTACACTTAATTTGAATTCCAACTTTTGAATATATTTAGTATTTTTTAAAATGTTGCAATAATATTTTCACTGTCTAAAGTCAAATTTTCATGGCTGTTTATTCTCATAATAACTAGGTACACTTTTATCGTAACAATTTTTTTTATTACATTTACAATTTGGATGTTTTTAAGACACTAAGTACAAATTTGACATTACCTCCTTCGTATTAAACATCTATAAACCATTAAAATGAAATATAATTATACATTTTAAAACATATACGTAGTACCGATTTTTTAATACTTTCGAAATAAATATGTTTCCTTTGAACATCATTTTTTTAAGTGGGTTAAGTGGGTAATAGAAAGATACGGCTAGACGCATCTAAAGTTTAAGTTGTTTGGATATATGTCACAATAAAGTTATATTCCAACGATAGTCTTATTTTAGTTCTAGGGAATACACTTACACCTTTCAATAACATTTTGTGGATATTTTGAAGGATTCCGGAATGCAAAATTTCATATAGTTCATATAGTACCATTTAACTCTGAGTTTGATATAGTTTATGGGTATATTTATTACATAGTCCGTATTATTTCAACAGTGAGCGTAATTGTCTCCTTCCAAACGATAGTATGAAATGTTATTTTATGACTTAAAACAAAATTATATCACTAATGTTTTTTAAAACATTCGATTACAGAATATATGAATCCTGATTGTGTTTTTCTTTGAGTTTTTCAAAATAAATGTAGTAATACACGGAACTGTGATGAAGACCTATTGCACAACACCCTTCCTCTAAACCGATAACTCTCCACAGAGCTTTAAATTAAATTATATTCATTAGGACTTGCTTGTTCCCGTTCATTAATGTATAATTGTAATTTCTGTAAAAATATTCGATCATATATTTAAATGTAGGATTTTGAATAATTAATATCATATCTGCTTGTCTATATGTCAATCGATACAAATTCAATTTCGACGATAATGGTTCATGGATTTCTATTGGGTAACGATTCAAGGGTACAACATGTTCATTTGTTGTGTCTATTTTCCATAACACTTTTGAAAAAAAAATGAAAAAGAAAGTTTTACAAAGTACAAGTATCAAGGATATCAGTTCCATGGACTTGAAAAATTAAAACTAAACTCAACTCGTTATTATTTTTCCATTCCTTAGGTATGCTGGGTGTTTATAATGTTGACTTATGTCTAGACTTATATGTAGACATGACTACATCTATAATTGTCATAAATTAGTTAAGGCTAATTAGTTCTCATTGAAACAGTTTTTATTTTTTCAGTGATAGCATTATCTGGAAACATAAATTGAAATTCCAAACGATAATAAGCTGTAAAATGTTATAGTAATTCCGAAATTAAAACGACATAAAAACGTGTATATTTTATCAATAGGTAACGTGTATCATTGACCGTATCTTTATTCTAATTTTAACGTCGAAAACAGTGGTTTAGAATGTCATATATATATATATATATATATATATATATATATATATATATATATATATATATATATATATATATATATATATATATATATATATATATATATAGCTACAATTTCTCTTTCTTTATTCTACTAACAGCGGTCATCATCGCCTATGAAAAATAGTAACGGTATATCTAATAGTATATATCCTGCTGAAAACATGTAGTAATGGATTGAAATATGTAACTATACATTATAAATATCACTACATATATTCAATGACAGGTTAAGCCAAAATAGTAATGTTTGCAAATGTCCTGTGTATAAAATATACTATGCAGCGAAACAGCAAATTACAAAATTGGATGTTATCGCATAGATTCTGGGAGTCCACAATGATCAGTTATAACAAATCTTAATTTATAATTGAAAACTATAATCAAACGTAAAAAAAAAACATATTTTATTCATTAGGACTGAAGTTATATGATAAACAAACAGGATACAAAAGTTTATTGTTAATAAATATATTTTTATTTTCATATATAGCCCTTGGCTATATTTTTCTAAAAAACCCTTTATATTTTCCTTAGCCACTTTATAATGAATTATAGCAGAACCATTTTCTAGTAGATTAAAAATAACAATAGGAAAATATAAAACTTTATAATAGCGCTTACTTGATTAAAATGTTAGAAGATTCATTAACTTTTGTAAAGGAACAAATCCGTAATTTTATGATTATGACAATGAGTATCTAATATTAAAAATAAACTATTTCAAACCTAAGTAAAATGTCATTTAAGAATTGCTATATATTTGTTACATAGCTACCACATCTTTAATTTAATTTTAAAATTTTAATTAATATGTTATTTAAATAGTTTATAAAACTAAATTACACATTATTTATCTACTTTATTCTTTAAAAAAAATAAGTTATTTTAGTTGTGCATGGTAACATCATAACTATTGAATAAATAAGGAAACATGAATAATAATACAAAAATTATAATTTTGTAACGAGTGTTGCACTTGTTTATACAACCTATATAGAGAATAATAAATAAATTAAAAATTGAAGGGAATCAATATAAAACCAAATAACAAGCGAAATATTTAGATATCAGGGACGTTTCATACATTTTAGAAATCGACAGAATAGTGTAGTGTTTCAATTATTTTTGGTGTGTTTATTTTTTTTCTAAAGCCTAGAGATATTTAGGTGATACAATAGGCACACACATTTCTGAAAAACAGCTATCTAGTTGATTTCTATGTAATTTATTTAAGTTATTATTCTAATATTATGAACGTAATTCTAAAATTCACAAAATTCCTAAATGCTAAATGGTACATTAATCAAAAACTGTATAAAAACTAACTATCGTATTTCTGATAAAACGTTTACGTTAAATAGAAGGCAAATCAATTCCGAGTATCTAGCAAACGTCTCGAATCCCGAATCATTTAATTTAAATATTTCCTTTACTCTTAATTCAAAGCTAACATTAAAACCTATTTCCATTAATCTCTTTGTGGATTTATCGTTGGACTAGACTTAAAATATCTAAGGTGTAACCTAATTAGGGATTGAATTTGTCTTCCTCTTGTACAGAAGATCGATTGAATCAACTGCGGAAACTTTGATATTAGCTTAAGGAATGTGATATAATAATGAAGTTTGATGATAGATATATTCACAAATCTTGTCTTCAAGGGCCGTCAACATATTTTCTATAAGACAATAATCTAAAGCAATATGAAAACGTTTTACTTACTGCTCATTAAAGCAACGTTTTAATAGTACCATCCAACAATATCGTTCTTACTGAATATCAATTATGATGTTTGCATCAAAATGACTGTTTCTTGTATTTAACAGCAGCTCTACAGACCTGACAGCAGGTTATACTATTCTTCAGTTTCCGAAAGTTAACTAAGATTATGGGTTTCTAATTATTTCTAATTGACTACTAAAAATTTCTATGAATCTACCGACCGACATCTAAGGAAATTATTATTACAAATTTCGGTTAGGGCCAACAGTTCAGATAATGTTTACGTAATTCTTGTTTTTTAAGTGAATACTTCTTTACGCCCGGTAGGCAATTTTTTGGTGCTGTTAAATTGATGTGGTGAAAGGAAAAATCGTCACGAAAATAATAATAACAGTATACGTACAACAACGGTTATGTTGCGTATTTAAATAATCTACTATTTTTATTCTTTGTTTTATAACGTTTCCTACTCCATACATAGTCATACTAGTAATAAATGCAGAAATATTGCACAAACTTTCTCACATACTTACCCATATATATTAAAAGTAAAAATCTACGAAAAATATTGCACCAACTTTCTCAGACTCCCATACATAGTCAAACTAATAATCAATTCAAAAATATTGCACAAACGTCCTCAAATACCCATACATATAAAAAATAAAATTACGAAAAATTTTGCACTAACTTTTTCAGACTCCCATATATAGTCAAACTAAAAATAAATGCAAAAAGATTGCACAAACTTTCTCAGACTTTCATACATAGAGCAAGTAATAATAAAAAATGAACCATTATAATATATATTTAATATTTTTGTTACATTAATTAAAAGTTTATAATTTTATTAATTTAAAAAATTGATATTTAAAGTTTTCATTTCTGTCTACTGTCCCGCGACGGTAACATTCAAACATGCATATAATTATTTTTGCCTGCCGTGTCAATAGATGTGAAAAACAGATTAATGTTGATAATTTTAATTTAAACATTATGAAATTTCAAATTTTAATACTAAAAGTTCTAAGGATTCACTTCTATCGGCAGTCCCTATAACTGCCAATTTATTTTTTTTATCTGAACCGGTCTGATTCTATTGAGTACAGCTAAGGAACTATTAAAATATTCCTACAGTAACCAAAACCTGTGAATTAATTAGAATAGTAAAATTTATTATTTTTTATTGTACCAGTATTTAATTTATAATGTCCGAAATCAATTATTTTCATTTCAAAATGTAAACATTTGTTAATATTTTAAAACAGATTTTAAACATTGGTTAAAGTAAGTCATTAAAAACAGCGAATTTTAATTTATTTAATATTTTGTATAAACTTTAAAACAATTAAAAACACATGGAAAATCAAAACATAGAAATATACGAATCTTATTTAAATACACATAAAGTTCATACACTATAATTTAAACACCAACATATTAAAACGTTAAAAGGTAAAAAGTGTATTTATCTTACAAAAAGAATCAAGCAAAAAAAATGTAGCGTTTTGAATACATAATGAAACATACGGGATCACTTTATGTACAATTCTACTAGATTAAAAAAAATTAATTATACACAAAAGTGATACAATTGTACTTTAATTAAAAGAGCTGTATACGTGTTTAGAATTAGTGAGCAGTCTCTTATTTCCGGAGAGACACAATGACTCTAAATAAGGAATATAAATGTTCCTTAGTTAAAATATATACCCAAAACCAAATAAGAGCCAATAATTTATTTGGATATATACTTTCCTTTATTATCACAGTGGTAGAAAATGAATAATTTCATTCATGTATTCAAATTCAAATGGATATTCGAAATTTACGTTATTAATGGTATATTCTTCGATGTTATCAGATTTCTTTCCTTCAGGTTTTTTGTTTTGGTGGCTATAAGTTGGTTTTAACAAAATTGTACATGGAAAATAAGTTGTAGTTTTATAAATAATTAGTAATTTATTTACTTTTTAATGAATGCATATACAAATTCTACCAGTACATTATGTTTAGGTGCTCTTCAAATACTACTTTTCAGACTTAATTTTTAATTTATTTTAAAATAAATGTATTATACGAAATTATAATTTTTAATAATAAACAACTTTAAATAGGCTACCCGGGAAATTGTAATTATATAAATTGGCAAACAAGTGAATTCAATTTAGAAATTATGGTACTATTATTGCGTCATAAAACTTCCTTATTTAAAGTTAAATGAATGTGAAGGAACCATGTAAATATCATCTCTAATTATACCATGAATATAACAGATGTGTTTATAACTGATCTCAAAGTATTAATAACTATTGTTAACATAATTAGATATTGAATGAATAAATTGTTTAACCTTAAGCGATGTAAACAAGTATATTGTTTTATTTTTTAATGGTAATTATAATATAACAGTGTCATACCATGGGTAATTTTTGGTGCTGTCTTAAAGTTCACTAATTAAACAATCATATGATATTTATTTAAATCAGTGTTTATTTTGAATAAAAAACATATTCATAATGTAAGAAACAAAACTCTGAATTCTATAGGGAAGTTTTGTTTATAGAGAAACTTTTGCTCTGTACCAGGTCTGAATATTTATTTCGTAATGGTAAAGTCACATATTAGATAATGGTCTTAGTTGGTGTGAAAGAACACATGCAATTTTGATGTTAATTTAAATAAATCAAAACTAGAAATCGCTTTTGGTTTAAGTCCAAAGGGTTCAAATATATTATCACATTGTCAATATGCTTGTACAAAGGTAAATATTTATTTTAGCATCTGACAAAATAAACTTAATCTAAATTTAACGCTAACATAAAAATATATAAACAATATTAAATTTAATTTCTTTCTTAACCCTAACTCTCAGATTATTCATTATATATACACAGCTTGTTTAATAGGTTTCGGAGAGTCTAATAAGTTTTTAACCTCTACAAATAGAGCTACAAATCTTTGCACATTATTAAAGGAGACAAGGAGTAAGTAGGTAATCGGAAATGAGAACAAAGGTTGAGTTGAACATCGAACTACAGATCTTTATGAGTAGAAAAGTATAACGCAAACCTGACCTCAAAAGGTCCACCCTAGCTCAAATAGCGTGGGTTTTAATTTCACATTAGCTACATATGAAAACAGCTTAATAATGTTCAACAGGTAGAGGTTATGCAGTGAAAACTTAGCAAATCATTTGTGGCTTAAAATACTGTTTCTAGACTTCTCACTTGATCTTAACCTCCAATAGGGAAAGCATCAAAAATATTGTTTTAACTCAATACAAATGAAGAGAAAAACTCTTGTGATCTGTCTTTACTATCGAGGAAAATAATACTAATAACATTTACCTAAAGCAAGTATGTTTCTGTTTGCGAGAATATCCACTATCAGTGACAAATAACTTTCTCTTTTAGGCTTATCAAGGTTAATCCACTTTCTTGGTTTGATTAATATGAACATTAAACTTTAAAAACCTAAATATTTTTAAATAAAATTTTCTTATCTTAATTTACTATGTCATTTTACTGCTATTATTTTACTAGTTAGTATCGAAAAACTTACTTGTTATATTTGTTTGAGATTTTATTATTTGAAAAGAAGTAACACAATGTTTTGAATACATGATTTCTCTTTGGGTTTTCTATTATTTATTACCTTTTTGTTGTTATTCTCTTCTAGTTTATCTCCCCGATTCTCTCAATCGGCTTTACGGTTGACTGGGGCAATCAACTATTAAATAGACTAATTCCACAATTCCAATTAGGCGTGAATTGAGTACAAACTCTCTCCAGTCTTCCACAATATTTTTAGTGTACCCTCCCCACCTGACTGGTCCTGATTAGGTATAGTCATAATCGTGTAGTTCTGTTCAGCAATTTCAATGAGGATTAGATAGAGTAATGAGCCTTTTATCTTACACCGTAGCTAACTACAACGTACTTATGCATGAAGCAATTAAATAATAAGACAGGATAACGATGTCCTAAAAAGGAAATTGAAATCGGAGAAAGGAAATTTAATTACGTTTTATACTTTTTTTATATTTTCTTTTATCAAGTGCAACATTTACATCTAGCTAATTAATACTGAAATTTACCTTTATACTAAATGAAACTACATCTGTGAAATAAAAACAAATCAATAATATTAAAAGAGTGATTTTGTTTTGTTTAAAGTGTGTCACAAAAACAATTTTATTTAACCATATTATTAGAGTTTTGCATAATTCTCTATGAGAGTGATTAAATTAAACAACGATACCTCGTCGGTTAAAAATAACAAAACTTTTTTGACTTTTAAAAAATGGCTCATTATAATGGAACAAATATAATAGTCAATAGCTTAAGATTGGTGGACATTCTTATTGCAAAGTCCACCAATCAACCCTAATATGTAGACCTAAATATTAAAGTATATAATAGTTAGTTTTGCCATTTGAAATCAGGTATAACAACGTTTGTTTCCATTTCGTATTTACCGTTATATGGGAAACACAATATTTGAATTTTTTTTGGAAACCAACTCTTTGTATAAATTGATTGAAAAAAGAGAAACAAAGTTCATTGGCAGAATGGTAAATAATTTGAACTTAAAAAGATTAAAGACAAACTTTAATGGGAATGTGATGGGTTTCATCTTCTGTAGTACCGTTTCTACTAGCATTAGTCGTACAGTTCTACGAGATTGAAAAACTTTTACTCCAGTAACAATTCCGCCAAACTCCCCTTCTTGAGATATCATTATATATCTAGCGTCTTTTTTAAAGATCTAAAACTTGACTGAAATAACGAATGAATTCTATTTCCTAACTATAGATTTTAATAGATTTTAACACCGTAGTTATTGGGAACATATATATAGTTTATTAATATTTTTACAGTCATAAAATATTTTAATTAAGAGCGGATTGGACAATTGTACACGTATATTAATCCGGAAAAATTTAAATAATACCCAAAAATATTTATTACTTCCAATTAATTAGCTCTTAATGTGTTGATTGTATATTATAATTTGTTTGATTTTCTTTGTTTTTTTGTTATGTTGTTTCTGTAATATTAAAAATTATTATTTATACTGCAAAAGCATTGAAAAATATTTCGTTAGACGAGTGAATATAAATTTTACGTTACAAGTATATTCAATAATACCACTCCAATTATGTCAATCTCCTCTTTTACCGATTCTTCTGCAATATTTCCAAACACATTTAGTTGAAGCAATAAATAAATACCAGTATTAGAGAGTTCAATTATTTCTGAATTTATGTTTAAATTGAGTTGTTTTATATATGGACTGTCAGTTGGAGTTTTAAGAAAATAGTAACGTAGTATTCCAAGAAATATAAATTTAAGAAATGCTTACTAAATTAAAATGATAACATATTTCCACAAATAAAACAGCTTCATCAAAATGGCCTCACAAGAAACATCGTAAGCTGTTTAAAAGGTCAAAAATATTTAAGAACATCAGAGTGTTAAATGTCAGACTTTATATTTATATTTACTACACATACATGAAACTCTATAATATTAAATAACATGAATAATAAATTCTTTCATAAGGTTTTCTTTTATTCTTCAAAGATAAATAAATATTGGGTAGCACTAGACTTAAGTTTTATCTGTTAATGTCTGTCTCAGAAATAAGGTGAGTGTTACCAAATATTTGAAGATTACCTCTGAAAAACTAGAAATATTTGTGTTTCATAAAAAAGCTTCAAATTAAAAATAGAATACATTATGCTTAAGTTGAGATAATGATATAGGATAATGCATCTGTCAAATTCACATATCCAAATTAAAGTTCTCACCCCCAATATATATATATATATATATATATTATACCGTACATAAAAATTTTCTTAAAATTATTCCAATATTAAAACCTTATATATGTATTTTCAGGAGGGATTGTTGATACAACTTTTAAAAAATAATTTTAAAGTACCTACTCTGCTATATAAATAATAAAGGTAATTACTACATAAAGGTAAATAATACATATTTGCTATTTTTTGTTAGCAAATATAGGGGTCAAACATTATTAGCAAATATTATGTCATAGTCTAACGTTTCGTACAAATATTAACATACACACACAAACAAACAAGAATAAAACATAACTGAAATATGAAACATTGTTTCTCATACAGGGAGGGGAACATATAATTATAGAAAAAGATTACTATTCATCTATAACTACAAAAATCTATCACTGTGATAACAACTTTTTTTTTAAATTATTCCATTGAAGTAATTGTTGTGTTATTTTGTACGTAATTTTAATTGTTGATTGGTTTTTTGTTCTCTTACGACTCTCAGTGGCTCCATTTTTAAGAGAACTAACTCCGCACTCCAAGAAATCTATAAATATTTTCCCCGAATTGAACGACATAAATTCAAAGAACTAGCATAATCCAGAACCATTCGGCGTATCACAGACTCCACTCAAGTATAGCATACACTCACTACACTTAACATCGCTACCAACACGAAACCTTTCCTCAGCCCTTACCACAGAGGCATGAATATCCAACAGGTTTAGCGTGCTTACCCCGCACCATTTTGTTGTGATTGCTCAGATTTCATCAATTTAGTTGTTATTGCTAGTAAAACTACTGTGTAAATTTTGTTACCAGTTTTTATAAAATATAAGGCGTAAACGGTTTACAAGAAAAAATCTTTGAAAGAAAAAGTAAGGAATGAAAAAGTATGAAAGTAACAAAAGTGTAAATTTCTAATATTATCAAGAAAATATGTTTTGTTTTGTTTTAAATAATATTAGTTTGATTTTTATAAAAAGGGAGGCTAATAAGGGTTTTCCCTGCAAAGTAAAACTTTTATAAATAAAATCTTTACTTTTTAGGAATATTAATTTATATACGTATTATTGAAAACTTTACATTATTAGGTAATAAAGACCTAGTCTGAATATTTAATTACTCAAATACAAATTTAAATACAGAAGAATGTCCATATAAATCCTAAATGTTTGTAAAACCGTCAACTTAGAATGAGGTCAAGAATGACACTGGAAGGACATAACAGAATATTAATTGTCATCCTTCAGGCAAGTTGTCAAGTTTGTATCAATTGACAGTTAAATATACTCTGCTACAGATGACCTACAAAGGTTTTAGCGAAAACTGACACATCATACAACTTTGATAGAACTGAGAAAATTTATGTCAGTTCGATATGTAATTAAAAAATGCCTAGAAATGTCAAGAAATAAATTTTTTTTAAGAGAGTATAACTGGTGCAGTAAATTTTATCATTTATTTTCACGAATTTTTATACATTATTCCAAAAAAATCCTTCTTTACTGAACTTTAACAGCAAACCACATTACTGTATAAATTGATAAACATTTCTCACTTTGATCTATTAAAACATTTTTGAATTATTTAGAATAATTATTTTGTAACGATATTATAATTAATATTAATCTAAATCTGTAACTACAATCATGTTTATTTTATTTTATTTGGTTTTTATACTATTAAAATAGTAAAATTTAAACTGAATATTATAATAATATTTAACCTAATCCTATTACATAAACAGGTGATTTAAATCTTTGACTGTATATCTCTGATCGATTAGGCTACTTTTTGATTCTTTATTGTATTTACATTCCTTAGGCCTACAATTTTGTAACCAACACTCGTAAAAGAAGTAGGTTCTTCAAGCTAAATGCTTGGTTTTTATTTTAATGGAATTTTTTGTCTTCTTTTAAATAAAAATGAGTAATAAAGAAAATATTTAAATGGAATTATGTTAAATGTTATTGTAACACGTGTGTAAAAGCTACTTTAAAACACTGAAAATTTCCTCTCCTGCTGTAAAGAATTCTATTGCACAACTCGTAATGTAATTATCTATTAACAAAGTAATTTTTTTAGGTCATATCTTTAAATACTTTATTCATATTTACTTCTCAATTATTTCTTCTCAACATTTAAAACAGTAAGTATATCAACTTTATCAGTTTTTCTATTATTTGAAATTATTTTACTATAATCAACTACCAATGGCAAAAGTGAAAATATTACCATAAATGAACGTACCCTAATGTACTACCTTATGTTGTTGCTATAAAAGTTTCCAATCTTGTTTCGTTCTACAAGCACTCAAGAAATTATTATTATTATTATAAATACAACTCTTCTTCACCTTTGTTTATCGTATTTAATATTTATTATTAGGGATATATGAAGGTCAATTTATTTTATCAACCAAATAATACAAATATACAAAATAAAACATTTTTGTTCTATGACCAATTTTACTTTCTATCATTAATTAAATCTGTATATACAAATTTATTGATCTGGTATATTTATAATGTTTTGTCTTCATGTTAGGTATATGTATATTAAACTACATTGAAATAACAGATTATTAAAACATATTGAAGTAAATGGTGTTACGATAGTGAGTTAAATATTCATGTCAGCTAATACCGTTACTCAACAGAAAAAACCCAAGGGAACTGTTACGACTCATTGACAGAAGAAAATAAATTACTTCATAGTAAGTAACCATCGCAAAAGAGTGCGATAACAATACAGTGCGTTAAACTTTGTGAACACATAAGTATAAAAAATCTGGACAGGTTTGACACACAAGTCTGCAATTGATTTTCCTCTTTCACTACCAATGGCAAAAGAGAAGATGTCACCAGAACTGAATGTATTCTAAATGTCATGTATACTTCTAAATGTTATAAATTCCTTTTACTGAATAATAAAGCCAAGAATTCCTTCTTTTTTTTATAGAAATGGAAATTTATTATTATCAGTAATGTAAGTGTCAACATTTTTTAACAACCTAATGATAAAAATGGTACATAAAAAAAACAATGTTGTTATATAGCCGAATTTTCTTTTTTCAATAATTAATTGTTGTTTATATACACATCAGATGTGTCAGCAATGTTTTCTCTTTAAAGTAGTTTGCCTAACATCTTACATAATAATATTTAAAACATAATAACACAACATTGTTTTAAAAATATTTCCAACGAACTTTACATTTATTAGGTCATACACCAATATAAATACATATAACAAAACAATTCTCTATTAAATACTTATTTAACCAAATTTCACTAAACATATATTTAATGGAGTAATATACTTCTAAAAATAACTCTTTCAATACCACTATACTAAATAACATGTGTACGTCATAATATAGTGGCGTGATTTTTTGTTGCTTCTATTTCATTCGTACTTTCCTAGAAGCACTTTGATTATGACAGCTATTACAATAAAAAATATATATTAAAATACATTTGTATCACAGAAGTAAAACAAATATTTATATTAGTAAAACATATTGAAAAAATAGTATTACAACAGCAAGTTAAACATTCATGTCACCTTGTGAGGTTACTTTGATGAACAAACTCATGGGAACAGTTAGAAATTCGTTGACAGAAGATGATAAATTACTTCTCTTGTAAGAAACCTTCCCAATGCAATGCTTACAAATAACCCAAGGGCTTCAGAAACATTGTGATACCATCCGTGTTACAACTCTTTACCGGTTTGACACAAATTCTGCGATTGATTTTCTATTTGTGGAAACGTTGCTGTCCTGAGTTTCGTGTTTAAGAAATGTATGAATGTAACAAGGCGTCAATTTATTTTAATACTATAGTTATGCGAGTATATTTCTATATAAACCACAAAATGTAACTTTATTATGAATTGGTTTAAAACTTTCAAATTTTAGTATACCAGATTATAAAATAATTTTTCTGAATTATATATTTTCAACTATTTTTGTTTCTTTATGTTTTGTTTAGTGAAAGTTGTGTTTTTTAAAAGTGTATTTACACTTTGTCTTAAAATCATTTTCTCGAGGGTTTGCTTAGATCTATATATTTCTCGACAGTGTTCCCAGACGTAGCTTTCTTGCTAAGATGTAGAGATTTAAAAAAAAAAATGTCTAGATAGGTGCTTTTCAATCATAATAAACCCGCTTTCTATTCCAAATTAGAAGGAAAGGAAAAACATAGTTTAGTTATTTATAATATTACACTAACATGATCATCGGGTTTAGTGATATTAAATTAGCTTTTAAGTAGCCTACTTTATTAGTTTAAAAAAAGGAATATAGTTTTAGTAAACAAAATATACAAACCGTACTGGTTTATGCAAGAATTAGGTGTCATTAATGATTCTGTATAAACTACAAGTAGATGGATTCATACAATCTTTCTTTAAAAAAAAATACATGTAATATAAATACCTAAAGTTAAATTTGCATTTATATATATATATATATATATATATATATATATATATATATATATATATATATATATGTCTAATTCTAACCAATTGGATTCCCTTTTTAGAAATGAAAAAAGAAATTTAAAGGTCTTTTGTGCAAGATAATCGACGAGTTACTTATTTCTTATACTAACTAGTTCAATCCCTTGCAACGTATATAACTAAAGCACTAAATATATTTTTGTATGTCCAGTGAGAATAAGATAGGAAAGTACCTACTTTCAGCAGTAAATGTAAATAGTTCGTTTTCAATTTGGTGTTCTTTAACTTAAGGAGATACATGAGATGTTATTCAATAAGATGTCATGTTTTTTAATATTCCAAACAACGAAGTGCAGAGGAAAGTTTAATGTGTCGTTGTTAACTTTGTATAAATCAATAAATATATTACACGTATATACTAAAAAATTATTTGTATTTGGTATAAAAGGAATAATAATAAATTATTAAACAACAATTATTAAGATATTTTGTAATTTGGTGGCAAGGCATGCTATATCGGTTTGTTACTTAAAGTAATATTATAAAATATGTTCTACAACTATTTACTTAAAAACCCTTTTTGTTTTTAAAGGGGACTTACTATCCGCGTTACTATAAATCGAAATTACCGGTAAACATGCATTAAGCACTCATTTAATGGAAACGTACAGATATGAGGTTACAACAAGTAAGAAATACTTGAATTTTTACTTTTATAATTTCCATAATGTATTGTGACTGCTTTAGTAATGATTTCTATATTAGTAATTACGTCAAGCAGTCTATTTTGGATATTTCCTTTGTTACAGCTGTTTCGGTACTATCATACCATCATCAGACAACAAAATACTTTGAACATGCAAACACTTTTAGTTTATTCCAGGCAATCATTTGTGTAATTATATCATTTGCTGATTACGGGTTTTTCCAGTTCCGATCATGAAACCATATCCTCATTTTATTAATCACAGTTAAATCGTAAGTAAATAATGATAACTATAATTACATATTTTAAAGTTTTTTTTTAATTACCACCATTATGGAAAACATTAGGAGAAATAATATTTTCCCATTGGGAGAATGTGCTAATTGAATGAAAGAGAAGGATTAACAAACGCTTCAAATTATAAGCCATTGCGGATGAACAAACATATTGGATGCAATCAAGCAGCATATTAATAACTGCTTTAACAATTCAACGGTTTTATCTGAACATAGAGATATAGAACATTGTTGATAATCTATACGTAAATCTGCAAATAAAAAATTACGTTGACAATAAAATTCTTTCGTACAATACAAACAGAAGTTCGAAGTGATAATATTACAAACACTTATAATTAACAAAATAACATAACCTGAACATAGATTGCTACCAAGAACTAGGTAAGTACAAATTTAGCTGTATTTTACAATTTACAAATAAATTAAGTAACTTACATGATAAACTATTTGAGGTCCACAATAATCTTGTTGACTGGCCAAGTGTATATGTTTTAATTAATATATTCTAATTTACTCTTATGTTCATTCATGTAGTAATATCTCTGTGTAATATTACAAATAAATATTGAACTGAAATCACACATATGATATACGGACTATGTAATCAACATAATGTACTGTTTTAAAAACTAATACTATACATAAACTTTAATGTAATAGCAGATATTTCTTGTTGAAACTAAATATTCAAGGATAAATAAAGCAAAAGCTTAAAGTTTCAAATATTTTTATAGTATAAATGAGCTACAATTGTTTCGCCTTGCGGCAATCTACGTACACTATTAAAATATTTGAAACTTTAAGCTTTTGCTTTATTTATCCTTGACTATACATAAAGACGAATAAAAACAATTAATAATCGCTGGTCATATTAGGCCAAATTGTATGTATTTAAAATATGAACTTTCCATTACACTTCAATTTTAACAGACTTTTTGAATTGTGACTTTATTACTGATAAAAGTTTATTTTAGGGAAGAATAAGAAAATAGATACTCCCGGCCTAGGCAGGAATAAATATTTTCGGAACACTAGCCATTTTTAACTACAAAAATACTATTACATTATTCAACAATAGAGTTAGTTTTACTTGTTGTGTTATCGATGCAATTTTATTAATTTCCTAATTATTAATTGACCATTTCGATGAGAAAATCTGAAATAAGACATTCCTGAAGATATTCTACTTCCATCGTCTGAAATTACATCAGAGTTACAACATTCAAAATCTAGATAAGATATGAAAAAAGTAAGGTGAGTTTTATAAATATCGAGAGCATAATGAAATATAAACTGTTTGTGATAGTTTATATTTTCAACTATACTTCTTGTTCATATTCAAAACAATTTCACGTTTAGACCTCTAAAGACGATAAAAAATTCATAGTGAAACACCGGATGAAAAATGATTGTTGAGCAAGGTAATTTTGATATAAAGTTTTTTTTGGAGCTTTCTAATTTTTTTTTTTTTATTATTAATTCAATATTACAATTGAGTATGTACCCATCTAGCAATTTACACCTCATACTTTTTACACTTGTAAGGGATATGACCCAATGGTTATTCCCTATCACTCTAGTTCATCAGATCTGAAGGCTTGGTCCTCTTCAGTCTTCTCTCCACCCGAGTGACATCCAACAGTCCCTGTATCTCATGGTGTTCATGTTGAATGATGCGTTTGTTTTGAAACAACGGAGCTTTCTAAAGAGATTAACTAATACGTTTGACTTGGACGACTTTGTACCATAAATATGTAGCATCTAGACATACGTATATACATAGCAACAAAAGTTTCATAGCAAATGACATTTATTAACGTATTGGGAAACATGATTGTTCATACTATAGGTTCTGTTCCAAACATATATCAACCTTCCAAATAATTAATAGTTTTGAACAATGGGCATAGATTATTAAGATCATCAGCGAAAATCTTCGTGGAAGAAGTAGATTTGCAGGCTCTTAAGAGATATGAAAGATGGAAATATTCTAATGTGGATTAAATCTATATCGAAGAATCTGTGAGGGTTTTTGAGTTCAGATGACGCAAACATAATAACTCATTTTTAGAATTAGAAAAGTTAATTGAAAATAAATAATGAAATTAATATTCATAAATTTAGTTTCCTAACTACCATAATTATAAGACAAAAATTAGAAAATAATAATATTGGGGAATGAATTGAAGCGACAGATATTGTTTCCATAATAACAAACGCTTCCAATTATAAGCCAATGTTGATCAACAAACACATTGGATGCTACCAAGCAGCATATTAACAATAACTGATTCGGTAACATAATGGTTTTATCTGAACAGGCAGATTTCTAAAAGCCAAATACGCAGCAACCTCAATTTGCAAATACAGAATCTCTTTGACAATTTAAATTATTTAGCACAATTTAATTAGTATATTGAAAAACTAAAGAACAAATGCTTGTATATCATATTCACAAATAATATATCCTAAACGTAGATTGTCGCAAAATACTAGGTAAATTATTAGGCTGCATTTAACTATTTACAAATACAATAATTTAACTCACCTCTTATAAATATTTTTATTCCATTATAATCTCGATAAAAGGAGATGTATGTTTGTTTTGTTAAAGTTTTAATAAACGTAAATTTAATCTTAAGTTCTTTCCATTTGTTGTAATGTCCATTTGGAATTTCAGTGAGGAAAGAATAATTTGAATCTATATAATTGTCGTTTTATATTGACTACTTAATGAGACTTAATGATCTGCGTAAACCAGTTGTGTTTGAATATTATTGTCACTAAAATCATAATCTGATAAACTTCTTCTCTTTAGGTTTATAAATGCAAATTTAAACTTAAGTTCTTTTCTATAGCAGTAACTTCTATTTGTATTTTCACGAAGGAATATTGATTTCAATCTGCGATCTTACCCTCATATACAAACTACGTAATGGGAATTAACACCTGGGTAAACTGTTATTGTTTGGATAATGTTATTACTAAAACTACGTTCTCTATTTTTTTTTAATCTAGTAATAAACTGAAACATAAAATTTTTGAACTAAAAACCGTTGTGCAAGTTAGTATAATATTCTACAAAACGTAAATTTGAATTCCAACTCTTCTAATTATATATTGAGAATGACTTTAATATTGTTGAAAAGCAAGTATTATGTTATTACATTATCTATATAGTACCCAGAAATATAAAGCACTATGTAAAACTTCGGAAAAATAATTTGTAGACAAAGTGTAAACAAAGATCTCTTTAAATCTCTTTATTGTTTACTAAGAAACACGTTAAACAACACATAAAAACAAAGATACAAAAATATAGTAATTATAACAATTTGGAAAATTAATTGTAACATATTGTATACTACATATAAATTTTTAATATTAATAACAAATTCAGAATAAATTTAAAATGTATGCATTATATATAAACATACTCCTACAATTATTATAGTATTAAATTGACGCTTAACAACATCCATGCATATTTTAAACACAGAGGACCAAGATATCTATAAATGGGAAATCAAGTGCAGAATGACGTGTCATTGTGTTTCACATATGATTTCACAATGTTTATGAATCTCTTTTATTGTTTGTAAACACTGCATTTTGATGGTTTCTTCGAGAGGTGGAATTTATCTGCTTCTGTCAACGAATTTATAAACGTTCAATGAGTTAATTTTGCGGAGTAACGGTATAAGCTGATATGAATGTTTAACTCTCACACATTAATAGTATTTATTGAAATATGTTTTACTACAATGGATTTTGTTTTAATTATGTCATATAAATGTAGTTAATATACATTTTGAATTATATCAAATGTCTATTTTAAAATACATTTATGAATGTAACAAAGATACTACAGTTACTAAACACCAAACTACTAGATGACGTGGAGAGATATGATTTAATACTATTATAATAAATCACATTTTGTAGTATTGTTTACCCGATTAAATTTAGGTTCAGGGAAATTTTGATAAATCCGAATTTAATCCATACAATTCTTTCGATACATGTACTTAAATTGGTCTATAACTTAATAAAAAGAATGCGTGCTAGATATATTTAAAAAATAAAGTGGTGAAAATGTTTCCAGAGATATCTGATATGTGTATCTATAGAACAATGTTGTTCTACAGCTGATTTTATTTTATTCAGTTTATATATTTTTTAATGAATATATATACACACTTTTAATTCATTTATAAATGTATAAATTACAAAAATTTTAAATCGGCTATAGAACAACAGCTCAACATTTCTATATTGTATACGTTATTCGTTAGGTTGCAATAAAATAATGACCTTCATGTTTCAGATAATATTAAATAATGATAATTACTAAAAAAAGTTAAGGTAAGGTTTTATTTTAATATTTAGGCCTATATTATTATGTTGAGAAGTCCTTGAGTGCTTCTAGAACGAAACAAGATTGGAAAACGTTTCAACACAAACAATAAGTAGTACATATTACAATTAGGATACGGTAAATTATGGTCACTTTTTCTCTGGTTATTAATTTAGGGAAGCAAATTTAAAATAATAGCAAAATTAATAAAGTTGATTTGAAAGCTAAATAAATACTACAAATATTACTTGCAGTACTATATTAAGACGTTACTAATAAAAAAAACATAACTACAACAAGAAAGAGCAGTAATATTAATGAAGTGTTTTAAGATGAGGCTTCATGACTTTAATACTCATGATTTTAAATGTTAAATTAGTTTAAACCACTTACAATGAAATATTGGTATTTTATATTGCTGTCTGAAGAATTTAAATATTTTGAATTTATATTCTCTTGAAAACCTTTCAATTATTGCAAAAAGTAAATTAATACGTGTAATATTTACTTTCATCATGGAACTTCAAGCAATGTGTTTTCTGCAGAACCAATTTCCATAAATCTATCATCGATTATTATGAATGAATCCTATGCATTTCTAACCTACCTTTGACAAATATATAAATTCATATATTATAAAAGATTATTTTTTATTTATCTTCCTAACGGATTATAAACTATCTAATTTTCTTATAATTTATTGAAAATTTGTAATACATATATATGGATCTTTGTATGGTGTTTTCATTGCTACGTATGTGAAGGGAAACGTACAATTTGAGCACTAGGAGGGTATACACATCCATAAACAGCTCAATGCAATACTACACATACATAAACAGCTCAATGCAATACTACACATGCATAAACAGCTCAATGCAATACTACACATGCATAAACAGCTCAATGCAATACTACACATGCATAAACAGCTCAATGCAATACTACACATGCATAAACAGCTCAATGCAATACTACACATGCATAAACAGCTCAATGCAATACTACACATACATAAACAGCTCAATGCAATACTACACATGCATAAACAGCTCAATGCAATACTACACATTAATAAACAGCTCAATGCAATACTACACATGCATAAACAGCTAAATGCAATACTACACATTAATAAACAGCTCAATGCAATACTACACATGCATAAACAGCTCAATGCAATACTACACATTAATAAACAGATCAATGCAATACTACACATGCATAAACAGCTCAATGCAATACTACACATGCATAAACAGCTCAATGCAATACTACACATACATAAACAGCTCAATGCAATACTACACATGCATAAACAGCTCAATGCAATACTACACATACATAAACAGCTCAATGCAATACTACACATGCATAAACAGCTCAATGCAATACTACACATGCATAAACAGCTCAATGCAATACTACACATACATAAACAGCTCAATGCAATACTACACATGCATAAACATCTCAATATAATACTACACATTAATAAACAGCTCAATGCAATACTACACATGCATAAACATCTCAATATAATACTACATATTAATAAACAGCTCAATGCAATACTACACATGCATAAACAGCTCAATGCAATACTACACATACATAAACAGCTCAATGCAATACTACACATGCATAAACATCTCAATATAATACTACACATACATAAACAGCTCAATGCAATACTACACATGCATAAACAGCTCAATGCAATACTACACATGCATAAACAGCTCAATGCAATACTACACATGCATAAACAGCTCAATGCAATACTACACATGCATAAACAGCTCAATGCAATACTACACATTAATAAACAGCTCAATGCAATACTACACATGCATAAACAGCTCAATGCAATACTACACATGCATAAACAGCTCAATGCAATACTACACATGCATAAACAGCTCAATGCAATACTACACATGCATAAACAGCTCAATGCAATACTACACATGCATAAACAGCTCAATGCAATACTACACATACATAAACAGCTCAATGCAATACTACACATGCATAAACAGCTCAATGCAATACTACACATGCATAAACAGCTCAATCCAATACTACACATGCATAAACAGCTCAATGCAATACTACACATGCATAAACAGCTCAATGCAATACTACACATGCATAAACATCTCAATATAATACTACACATTAATAAACAACTCAATACAAATTACACTTCTATATTAACACTCAATATTGTGTTAATTCTTCAATATTTTTCAACTATATAGTCAACTATAAGTACATTTCTTCCAGTTTAACACTCATCTCATTAGTTGTAAGACCATTGCAATGTTTATTAATTACAATAACAAGTGACAAAATCAAGTATCTATTGTCCTTTTCCTCATTGGAAATAATTCATGGGTACCTACCATGGTTTTGTTATGAAATAAACACAAATACCTAACTATTATATCCATAATTAATGTATCCTACTTACTTTTCTAAAACAAATAACTTAAGAGTTACATTATATCACTTAATATGATTGGTAATATTTCAAAACTTTACAATGTTTCCACATGTAGTTACTATAGTTACCTCTACTACGTCAGTTATTCTTCAACACAAGTCGCTATTACCCCAGCCTTTCTGTGTTTCAACAAGTTTGTGCATACGGCAGAAACTAAATGTTTTTTTTAGTAACAAAAAATTTTAGTAACAGAAACTGAATTCTGTGAACTGAACACACCAGAACAAATAATCGCGAAACTGCATTCTAAAATATCTTATACAAAAATAAGACAGAATGTTGTATGATCAACGATTCCATAAGCGTAAGCCAGGACGTCCAAAACGTTAATTGTGCAACAGGAACAATATGCTGTTACTTCAACAAACCCGTGAGGATATAGAGAACCTGTGAACCTAAAACGATCGTACAATTCCAAAAAATTATAATTTCTACCCGTTTGTACTGTATTATTAAACAGACAAAACTATAACTCAGCACCCTCTTACACCGAAGATGAAGTATATTAAACTAGAGCAAATCAACTGCCAATTTAAGTAATTTCAGTCCCTTAGGCGATCCCTGTGTTGTAATAATTCTACAAGGGGTTTTGTGTAATGCCAATTGAACTATTATTTCTATGCTCCAAACACATTCACGCTCATAACGTTTTACGTGCACATTTATTCACTAAACTCACAACATCAACGTATCCACAAATGGAAAATCAATCGCAGAATTTGTGTCATACCTGTAAAGAGTTGTAACACTGATGGTTTCACAACGTTTATGAATCCCTTGGGTTATTTGTAAGCACTGCATTGGGAAGGTTTCTTACAAGAGAAGTAATTTATCATCTTCTGTCAACGAATTTCTAACTGTTCCCATGGGTTTTTTCTGCAAAGTAACGTCAAAAGGTGAAACGAATGTCTAACTTTTTAAATTTAATAATATTTATTTCAATATATTTTACGAAAATACGAGTATGTTTGGTACACGATTAAATCTATGTACCTTGAAATTTGGTTAAATATATATATATATTTAATAGAGAATTATTTTGTAATATGTACTTATATTAATCTGTTAGCAGAGTACCCGTCCTTCGTACGGGGTTAACGTGCAGATAATTGAGTGTTAAGGGAGTTTTCAAGTCCAGTGGGACGTTGCAATGGTGGAATTTCTAAGTAAAAATAGGCCTATGTGTGAACCAGGGAACCATAAGAATGTCCATGTACAATTTAATATTTTTAGTTTTGTGAAAAATTTAACTTCGGATTTATTATTATTATTATTTTTTTTTTTAATATGCTTAAACTCAAAGGTTTTTCAAAAGATTTCTTAGTGAGCACTTATTATCTATAAGGAAGCTATATTCCAAATCTCATTGCAATCCGTTCAGAAGTTTTATAGAAATCGTGATGAGTGAGTGAGTCAGTCAGTGAGTGGTATTTGGCTTATATATATATATATATATATATATATATATATATATATATATATATATATATATATATATATAGATGACCTAATTAATGTAATGCTCGCTGGCACATTTTTAAAAGTATATGGTAGATTAAAAAAAAAAAATTATTGCAAAATATACGTTTTTAATGAAAATACTTTACAGGCAAATCGTTGCAGATATATCTGCAAACTTTTAAACATCTGTTAATAGATCATTAACGTCTATTAAATGAAAGCTCGGCTATAAAACAATATTGTTATTTTATGTATCTTTTTACCATTAGGTTGTGATAAAATGTTAACATTTACATTACTGAAAGCAATATATGTTAGTTACTATAAACAAAGGTAAGGAAATGTTGTATTTATTATTGTATTAAGAATCCCTGGAGAACGTCTATAAGGAAACAATATTTGAAATTTTTTATTAACAACATTAAGAAGCATACTTCATATTTAGGATACGTTTAGTTCTGATGATTTTCTCAATTTTTCCATTGGTAGAGAAATGGATTTAAGTAAAAACACACACACACACACACACACACACATATATATATATATCAAAAGAAAATTATATGAAAACTAGGGATATTCTACAAATACTATTTACAGACTCAAAACGTCGGTAATACACCGAGAATAGTGTAGTAAATATCAATAAAGCTTTGTATGAAAAGATAACGTAATTTAGAAACACTTACTTTTAAATGTTAAATAGTTTAAGCCACTTAAAACAACTGCGAATAGTTTATATTTCCGTAGAGGAATTAAATTTTGAATATGTATTTATTAAAATTAGTTTAATGAAGGAATTTACTACACATTTTTAACTCTCTTGATAAACTTCTTTTTTGATATAGTAATATTTTGTAATTAATTATATATATTGGATTTAATTCAATTTACTATCAATACACTTTTAATACGTATTAAATCTTCAAGCCCAAGCATTTTTAAACATTAAAAAAAAAAGTGATCTTTTGTCAGTAAGATAAAATATTTCATACACTTCATAACATTATTTGTAACACATATTTTTAAATGCCATGTGAACGGAAAAAAAAAAACCAACAGTCTATAGGTTTTAAAACATTTTTCAACTTTAGAGGGCATCACATTTGTTGTCAGGAGATAACATTAGAAAATATGCTTTTACAATAGACACTCTCGATGAAATTAAAGCTATGTTGCACCAAATTACAGTATGTTTAGTGATGAGGGCATTTAAAAACTGTAAATCGATCAATGTTTTATTATGGGCATATGAAGCATCTGACGGGTTCTTTGACCATGAGCAATTAATTAGAGCCTTGTTTCCAACAGCTGATTGACGCAACGGCATTTACGGAATGAATTATTTTTGGGCACCACTTAAAGAGATTTTCAAGTGATCTTTTGATTACTAATTTGGAGATTTAACCGAAAATAATCAATCTTATTTAAAGTAGAGTAATTTCTAATTCACTTCGTACTATCGGACCCCAAATGTAGATGTGACTTTATTATTATCTTGCCAATTCGTAATTTAATATATGTTTTGCGGACCAAATCTACTAGACCGAATATCGTAGACATTTTTGGTTCACTAATTATTAACTTTATATGTATTATATACCCAACGTACTACTTGTCGAATTTACAGATACATTACTGTAAATACAGTTTTTAATGCTTTAAGTTGCAATCCTATACAATACACTTTGTTAAATAAAAAATCTGTCGCTTTATTCAGACGAAACAGGAGTACTGTAATTTAGAAGTACATGTTTCAGTAAGACTTTATAGGCTGTACTGTGTTTAATAATTAATTGTAACTTTTGTTTACACATTTGACACCAAAAAGCCAAGAAAGCAAAGAGCACCTACCAGAACATACATGAGGTTGGGTTTACCTCACATATGCACTCATGTCACGTATGGCAGTCTTACATTACGAGGAACGAGTTGTATCCGGAGTGAGTCCCGAAGGATCGTTAACTTATTCCTTGCTGACAGTTCAAGAATAATGTCCTTACGCCGGGAAGAGGAAGGGGTATATCTCTTAAACGGATACCTATATACTTCATGTATGACTTAAAAAACTTTGCATTTGTGTATTGACCATAATTTTATTTTTCATCCAAATGTGGCTTTTCTTTTCTTTTCTTTTTTTAATTTAAAATTGAGTAGGTTATCTTTCTTATGTATATTTATAGATTATTATATTATAACTATGTTATGTAGATGGGAATTAATTAATTTAAAATCGTTATTTTAAATTATTATAATTTTAAATATAATTAAGTTAAATTTAAATAGTTATTTTCCATAATTTCACCCCTAACAAAAACTGTTTAAATGATTTTAAAACTGTTCGTTAGATGTTATTCAGACTCAGTACGATAAACATTTACAGTTTTTTAACGTAAGTTATATAATTTATAGTAAAGAAATTAGTAATACATTAGTAATTTATAAAAATAAATTATCTAGGAATAGTTTAAGATAAATTAATATATTTAATATGATGGTAGTGTCTCAGTGTACCGGTCGGGAAAGGAATTTATTAGAAAAGAATGAAAGTCGTACTGAGCTCCAATAAAAAAAAATGAACGGTCATGTCCAGTGATGGAACCTCTAGGTTAAGTAGGTTCCTGAGCTTAACTTCCTTTGTACCTGAGTTCACTATTTACAGAAAATAACAAAGCAGATTAACAAATAACAAGTCAATTTATTTCCTTCCAAAAGAGTTGATATATATATATATATATATATATATATATATATATATTTATTTATTTATTTAAAAAAGTTAATACGCCCTTAAATAATGAAAAATTTATTTAATGAAACCCTTAATTAAAATTTAACCACAATGAAAAGATCCCACCCCAAAAAAAAAAATTAATAAACCCTCTCTTCATATTCAAAATTACAAAATATCTTATTTTTATTTAATGAGATAAGTCACAAAATGATTTTTGGTACAAAAATTACATTAAATATGACAAATGAAGAAAAAAATACAAGTAGAAGTATATATATATATTTACATGTGTTCGTTAATCAGTTGGCCAGCATTAAAAAAATAAATAATTTATATAATAAAAAAAATTACAAAAGGTTTTGACGTCAATATATTTTTTTTATATTTATTTAGAAAACTAACCGGGTCGTGTAGCCGAAAAAAATTCATTATTGTCCCATCCTAATTGAATAATAAAAAAAAATAAAAATTAAATGAGTCTGATTTGCCTTATTATTTATTTTAGAACATTTCACACACAGTTAGTTTTTTTTGGCCAAGACAAAATTTCACTTAGCTTTTTGTTACTATTGTTACTGACGACAATGTTGCCTCATTCTTCGACCGGTTTAGAACTGGAACAAAGCCAGGTGATTCCTGAGACTGAAAGGCCCTGACGGCACTAAGTAACTTTAAGACACACTTTTTTGAAGGAACTTATTTAAAAAATTTAAAAAAAACATCACTGCATATAAATTTCTTAATTTTGATAGTAAGACCTTTTTATGCACGCACACACGTAAACTGAATTTAACTGAATTACTTGGGTTTACATTAGCTTTAATTTTACATTTTCCTTACTATTAAATTTCCTTAACATTAAGTCATGTGCCAGACTTTAGTGTTGCGAACATAGTGATGAACAGACAAACCAAGAAAGCCTACGTCGCAGTGCCTCGGGCGAAACAGCTGTTGGTTGTTATCTCGCTAATGCCTTAGGCGGCGTTTGGAAGTGCATGGTTTCATTTGATTAGAAGTTTGTGAATGAAAATGCGTACCGCAGCATCAAGATTTTTTTATTAAAAAAATAACTTTCTACTCTTATGACTATATTTTTGGTACTGCTTGTGTTAGACAAAAGTGTTGTTATTATCCAACTAAAAGAAGAAAAAACTCCTAATTCCCACCAGCAACTATCTGTCTTAAGAATACGACGTTTAAGGGACTATGTCATCACCTTTTGTTGTTACGTGAAAGAAAAGCTATATGATAGTGTACTTTAACTTTTATCGGAAGGTTTTCAGAGCTGGAATATCCGATCTAGTTTTAGAAACAGTTATGTAAACATTTTATATTTACATATTCAAAATTACACGTGTTTTCCCCTTTTTTCATGTAAGTAGTCAATACACTTTGCTCCACAATAAACTCGGTTCACATATGCATTCCAGACATTCTTTACTTTACAAGGGGTAGCTGAAAACGTGGAAGAGTTCTTATATTCATAAATTCGATATGTTCAATGTATAGTTAATTGTAAAAACAAAGAGGGAAACTCTATACTGCATTTATTGACTTTGAGAAGGCTTTTGACAGAATATCTCGTATGGCAATGTGGCATAAACAAAACGGAAAGGTATGTCGGCGAGTATGATTAATAAACTAATTAATATATATCAAAGCGTAGAGTTAAATATTAATTCAACACAGGGGATAACAGACGGGAAAATTGAAAGTAAAGTAGGGGTTAGACAAGGATGTACAATATCACCTATATTATTTTTATTGTTTATAGACGATATAGAGGAAGACATTCTGGAGGGTGGCACGCACTCTAAGTTTATAAAAGGAACGGAGATACCGATTCTGCTATTTGCTGATGATGTTGTTATACCATCGATGTCAGTTGTGAGTCTACAGAGGGGTCTAAGTGTACTGGGAAATTATTGTAAATCGTGGGGTTTAAAAGTAAATGTAGAGAAAAGCCAGATAGTAGTTTTCAAAAAAGGGGGGAAACCAGCGAGAGCAGAACGATGGCACTATGGGGGACAAGAAATGAAAGTAGGGAAACAAACAAAATATTTAGGGTTTTGGCTAAGTAGCAATGGCACTTGGAATCATCATATAACTATGGAAAAGGGAAAGGGTAAGACAGCGCTTATAACAATGAATAAAATAGTAACAAAATTACCGAATATAAGTTTGGCGCTATTGAAACACCTGTTTAATTCTTTAGTAAAATCGGTGTATTTATATGGAGTAGAAATATGGGGTTGCGAGACTAATATTAAGGAGATGGAAACCATTCAAAATGATTTTGCAAAGGCTGTGATGAGTGTGCCTAGTAGCGCTGCGAATTGTGCCGCGAGATGGGAATTAGGCATTCTTCCAGTTCAGGCTGTTTTATTAGGTAAGAGTATCGAGTTATGGGTTAAGCTAAGGGATGGGAAATGTGGCCTTTTGCAACAGATATGTTTTCAATATCAAATTTAGCTAAAAACCACGTGTTGGTTAGGGAAATTAGAGAAAAGGATGGAAGAAATAGGCCTCGAATGGGTATTACAAAATTCAGATTTAAAATTAAAATTCATAAAAAAGCAGATTAAGAATAAGTTAACAAATATAGAGACACAAACTTTGGCAACTCAAATGTGGGAAAAATCGTCGCTGGACAATTTTGTTAAAGTAATGGTAGATTTTGGGAGGGCAAAGTTTTTGAATATGGGAAAGAGAGAGAGGGGGAATGGCTTGGTGGAGAGTGGGGGTCTGGAAACAAAGGGGATGGAATATGGAAGGGGAATCATGCCGGCTATGCGGGGGTAATGTTTCAGCACAACATTTATTATTAAATTGCAATAAATTAAAAAAATTACGTTCTAGATTAATTGGCAAGCAGCACTTAAAATCACGGATGTCTGAGGAGGATAATTATTTATTTATTGGTAGAAGCAATGACGACCAGGTTCTAAGGGACGTAGGGTTGTTTATGGCGATAATTAGACAGAAATGGAATGAGGTAGATAAGTAAGATGTATATAATGATAATTAGTGGTGTTTTTTTGTTGCAGAATTCGGTATGGAGATAAATATTGTCGTTTGTAAAGAATTATTATTTATAAAGTTATTTGCAATTAATTATTAATATGTATAGAATGTATTTATAGAAATGGTGTGTTAGGATAAAGTATGATATAATGTTTTTTTTTTGTTGGACTTATATATATGTTATTATTTATATTTATGTAATTAAGGTAATCTCTAAATTTGATGGAGTGTATACTTGTTAAAAATCAGGTTCTTGTAGTTATTAGTTATTTTAAGAATTGTTATTTTACTATGGGGAAGGGTTACGTATATAAGGCTAAATGGCTGGAAAGCTGAGCCACGAAGTTGGAAAATTTTTTTGTAAGAATGTGAGCAATTAATTAATAAATAATAGTAGAAACAAAACCTAAAATATATTATGCAAATGGTAAGATATTCATCATAAAATCAATAAACTTTCAACGTAAAATGAAGTGTAAACAATTAGTGAAGGTATTAACTGCTCTATAACAAACTTAAATAAACATTACACTGAGGCATAGATACATTTCATAAACTAAAGTTAATTTTGTATGCTAAGGTAATTAACAAAAGTCTTACGATATATTAAACAACAGTAAAAAAAAATAAATAAAAAAAAAAATAATAAAATTATTTAACAGTAGTTTTGTTTTTAAATCAATCCCACATTAATTATTTGAAATTGCATTAATTTTAAAACAAATAAGTATTGTATTGACTATACTCGTTAAATTAATAGGAATTATATTATTATTATTATTATTTTAATATCATCATGACATAGTTAATGAATTTTTAGTGTAATAAATTATCTTTGTTTGTTATTTGAATATATGTTAAAATACCTCAATTTAATAAACTTTATATGCATTGAAGATTAATAGCTTATTGGAGATAGTTTAGTTATGTTAAAGGATATAAATTAGAAAATTTGAATAAACTGGGTTATTTAATAATTGTTATTATGACGTTAAATGACATTATTTCATATTGAGTTTTAATTTATCAGGAAAGTGCGTAATTGACAGATGTTCAATTAAAAAATATGTATACACTATATAATCACTTATAAAATGGTAAATATACGAGTATCCAACTACGAATTAGTGTTACATTCATTAAAAACAACCATAACTTGAAAATCTGAACAAGAATTTTTATTAAATATATTATAAGACTTACCGTCACAATAGTCTATGTTTGTCTGTAGTTATATCACTACGGCCGTTTCGGCTATTCAGCCATTTTCAAGTGTTATGCGGTATTACCGTTGTCTTAGTTTAAAATCAGAAATTACGAACACACGACACATAACAAACACACAAGTTCTTTAAACATTTAAAATATGATGTAGTAGGCCCACTGTCACAACGCGTACTCCGTAACTCCGTAAGACAACGGTAATACCCGCATAACACTTGAAAATGGCTGAATAGCCGAAACGGCCGTAGTGATATAACTACAGACAAACATAGACTATTGTGACGGTAAGTCTTATAATATATTTAATTATTAATCAGTAGTCGGAATGGCGAAAACAAATATGTATGAAGAATTTTTATGATAATGAACCGATTCTCCTGTAGTGTTTGTACATGTAAAATCGTTTCATAGCTCACTCGTACATGAACATATAACAAACCATAGGAGGAACTAACTTTGAGGAGCTTAACATAAAAATAGAGATATATTTAAACGATATTTAAAATCATAATTCACCGTAGAATAATTGACATGAATTACATTTGGAAGTGAATAAATAATGCTAAAACATATTTCTTCAAAGTTGAATTCATCAATCAAGTCTACATTCGATTCCGAAGAGTGTGAAATGGTAACAGATGATACATGTCAAAATTTCAATTCTATTTAAAAACACGGGTTTGTTTTTCATAGAGGCGTACGATCCTTCGTTTCACGCAGAGTTTGGATGATATATTTTTATTTTCTACTGAGATATTGTGTAATCGGTATTAAAAAAATTACACTTCATTATGTTTAGTTCCCTAAATATGTTTTGTTTTGTAAATCTTGGTTTAGTGATATATGTGTGGGGCTTTGAACATTCTTTTTACATACAAACAATGAATTCGGAACTATTTGTTTTACTCACAACCTATAAAGTTATGTATTCTGATAAATATCCAAATTTCTATACTCATAATTCACTACGTTTGTTATTTAATTTTAATCATACAATTTATATCTATTTCACCATGAATTATCCTATAAATGTTTGTAAATCATTAAAAGAACATTTGCATTCTACACTTGCATAAATACTATTATAATTGTTTTAGTATATTCATTACTCGTTATGCGTAAGCTCAAAGATACTTGACACATTATAACTCTAGATACTAATGTTTATTAATTAGAGTGTATATTATAACAATGTATCAATGATAAATATAATATTTGCATTCCATATAATGTCATGTTATTATCTACTTAACTCAACATTATCTTAGACACGTCCATTGGCATTCTGCAAGTTTTCACAGAGCGTAATATGGATATATGGTACATTGATTTTCTTTCTACAAGTTACCACATTTAGTATGGTGGCGAAATAGTTCATAACTACAATAACTGTAATAATAAGAATACGGTATTTGATTCTTTATGAAATTCTCAACAGTATTATTATTATTGGAAAACCGGTTATAAAAAACCAAAGATCACAGAGGTAAATTTATTTATTTTTTAACTTATGTTAGTTTGTTTTTTAATAATCATTATTGAAATATTGCACTGCTAATTTCTGTTTGTATACATATCATAAATATCTGTAGCACATAGTATTACAGATTCTCTATATACGAAACAATACTTAATTCATAAAAACGAGTGGGATATTATAAACTAATTAATTATTACTTTAGTAAAATTACATACACATGTCATTTTTTAGAAAATTGTTAACTCGTTCCTCATTCATGTTGGTTATAGTATGTATTCTGATGACAGTGTAATAAATTGTTTATGGGATAATTTTATTTTGTATCTAGGCTAAAATTTATTTTTGTTCTATTGACTATTTCACTTTATTAAGTATTTACGTTTTCGGTTATTATATAATTAGATGTACACGTATCAATACTCACTTTGAAACATGTTGTCTCCTTGGCAAGTTTCATTATCTGTAGAAAGTGTTTGAAGCCATATCATCAAGATTATGTCATTTTATGACTTCATAAAGTAGTAAATTTCAGGTTCAACGCGTTTTACTGAGCTATTTCTCTCAGGGTTAGAGAGCACTACAATGAATTTTATAGTTATTTGTTATATTTCTAAAAGAGATGTAGTAAAAATGGTGTTTTAAAAGAGGACATGGCACTGAAAATTGTCACTTCTTTATTATTTATGTTGTTTTTTTCATGACATAAAAGGGAAAAATTATTTTGTCAATTCCATATACTGTCTTTTTTTAAACATACATATTAAACAAAATGTGTGAACTTAAGTGCATTGAATATTTATGAACAAAGTAGGATTTGAAGTGAATATTCAAGTATTTGAAAATTTAAGTAGAATTATAACTTACTGTAACTTGATATTTGGATTTCATACAAACGAAATTGTATTTCAACAACTGAATTTGTCTTGTTACAACAAAATTTTGTTTCAGTTTCTAACAATATGACGCTTATATATCTCAATATATACATGATGTACAAAGGGATACTTGGTAAAAATTGGAAATGTGGAGCTTTAGTGGTTTTGAGTTAGATTAATTTTAATAATGAAAAACACGAAAAATTTTATTTGAGGAAATTAGCGGTTGAATATTACAGTGTTGAATTTCACCAATTATTGGTATATTCTCCAATAAATAATTTATTTATATGTTGAACTTTAGTTTAATTAAATAATCACATTGAATAATTAATAATTAATAAATATCGACTTTCCATGATGAATATATGATACATTGTAAAAGCGAGTTAAGTTGAAAACTTAAATTTTTAAACAAAATTGTTTCCTGCACCGTTGGTGTAGACCTCCGTGTTTTTCTTTCATTCTTCTTTTTGCAGTTGAGTTCGTCTAATTTCTTTTTGTATTTAGAATATCTTGTGTGTTTACAAAACTTAGCAACTTTGTAGGCCATTTGATTATTGAAGCATTCGCAAATATTTTGGTTCAAAATCTACTAGTATATTATAAACGTAAATAAGTTTCATGTAAAAAATATATAATTATAATTATGTGGACACTAATATAATTATATTTACATTATAGACTATAGTATTTATATTAAATTATTATAAACAGTGTTAGAAATGAAAACATTAAACGCCATATTACCTCACAACCGTTAATATTGCAATGGAACATTGTGTATCGTATATTTTTAACCTTTTGATTGAATACATTAGATGTGATTCTACATAAGTACGGTTACTAACGTATTTTAACATTAGTGCATATTATATGTTATCCACATAGAGTAAAACTAAAATCCTGACACCTAATCACAAAATTATACACATTTTCGTACATAAGGATTTATAAAATAATGCAACTACTAACATGTTTTCCTGATTGAAGATATTCTTATATATTTAAGAGCAATACTCTTAAATATGTTGATTAACATATGAATAATAAGGTATAATTTTCGTTTGATACTATAATTTCAGTTTAATGTCCAAACACATTACTCATTCTCAGATAAACTTCTCTTTCGGCCTCGTTAACGATCGCCTGCTACGGCGTTCCTTTCAGGTCATTAAGATTAAAAATAATATATCTCACTAAATCCTTTAGTTTTGTAGATAATTAATATATTCTATACTTTATAAGAGACACATTTAATGTAGATTAATGAAAGTGATTATTTATTTATTTTATTTGACTATCTTAACTATATCGATTAACATATTACGTGATATTATATTTAAATTCGTAATTTGTGTTCTAAATGTTTTTTCTGTTTATCGATACTGAATATTTTTTATTTTAACTTAAAACAACTCTTCAAGGGATTAAGAGATAATAATTATTAAATGGAAAATATAATTATAAGTAGAGATCGAAAAAGGTAGATTATATACAGGTGTTGTGTATTGAGTGGTTTTAGCAACCAAGATAACTGGAGCTTACTCTGGATTCTGTTTAGAAGATGTATACTGATCAACGTTTTGCCTTTAATTAATCAAACAAACAAGTTAGAGAAGAAGAGTTGACAGTTGATTGAAAATGTGAAATAAAATACTTCCTTTATATCAATTAAATACAATTTATGTTAAGTTTTTTTTTTAATTTTGTGTATTATAATTACGATAATTATGTTTTCGAAACAGTTTATCTGCCTTCCAGATCAAAAAAAAAATGGAGCTACACAGTTATCGTAGTTGTCTATTAGGTGTATTGACATTGAGTACACCGATTTGGTCTGGTATGTTAAAGGTTTTGTAAAAGTTTTGTTTTCTTAAAAAATTCATAAAAAATATTATTTTTATACAAAACCTAACTTTAAGATATTATTTTTCTCAGAAAGATGCGTAGAATTCATCTATGTAATAAAAACATTTTTTGAAACGGTTTTGGATTAAGTATGTTGGATGTCAAAAAAATGAAGTTAACATATTTGAGAAAACCTGTATCATCCAAAATCAATAGCTCACCACCTTTTTCTATGATATACAAAGGTTTTTTGTAATATTTGTGAATATATATAGGAAAAAAATTTGTTACATTTTCAGAATTAAAAAAATCGTTTTACGAAAAAAGGGAAATTGGCCAGCTTATTTTCAAAAAATCACCAAAAATTGTAATATTTATAACCAACTTCTATATATCATTATATTGAGAAAGGTTCGTAGAATTTATTAGTGGAATGAAAAAAAAGTTTGAAAAATAATTTTGGAGTCAGTATAGCAAAGAACAAAAACAATCACAAAAGTTCCAGTTAAATTGTATTTCAGGCTGGTAGACCAGAAAAATATTTTAACCACAGTAGTTAAATCTCTTAAGCTTTGGGTTCATTTTTACATTTGACTAATTTGCATACGTTCTTGAAACGTAACCCAAACAATTTTTAACGTTTGTGTATATTATATATTTCAACATATACTTATTGTATGAGCTATAATAATATGGTACAGGTATCGAACGAGTTGTACAAAATAAAGCAATTGTAATGATGTTACATCATTAGCGTATAAGATCAAGTTACAATTACAAGGCAGTTCTATCTTTAGCAAGACAAATAATAAGAGATCAATTTGTAACACCGTATTTTACTTCAATCATTTTGAAACTGGTATATTTATTACTGCCCAATATTAGTCAACAATAATAATAGATTAATCAACTTCATCAAAGAGATAAGGGATAGTAAGGAGGCTCTGCCTCAGGCCTATATTCGTTAGATAACAATCATTGTGACTGGCTACATTCTAAAGAACTAATGTAAGTTTGCAATCAGACAGGAGCCACTTTCAATAGCTTTACTGTGATAAAAAAATATTTTTCAAATACACAAAATCAGGAACATGATTATATAATATATAATAGGCATATGGTATTTGTTGTCACAACATTGCATTCTTTCAATATAAATGCAACCTAAACATTAAAAATATAACTTCAACTTTCAGACATTAAAAGGTATCTATATTATCAAAATAAGTGATTCTCACATTTTACGGTATTTCTTTGCATGAATACAATATTAGTTAAAAGTTTCATATATTATATTTTAATATACTTGTAAAATTTCGCTATATTTTGTTAAGTTTTTATCTTATAATAAATGTTATTATTTTAAAGTTTCATTCCTATAACATTCTATTAAGTATTAAAATAATTATTTTCTACTATATATCAAGTTGAATATTCTAATTAAAATAATTGTAATATATTGAGATAATTAATGATTGAGTTTGTATTAAGTTTCCAAAATATATTGACCTTTTCTGCTACATAGTTACGTAAAATTAGGCAGCATTATCCAAAACGTAATTTTCATACTTAATAAACTACAATTATCTCTCCAATCAATTTTATCATAAACTTCCAGATAAGTGAGCGACTCTCCATTTGAATGTTCAATATTTAGTTCTACACTTCAGTCCAATAACTATCAAACAGGAACTGTTACTGTCATAATAACCGATTCGGTTTTATTTGTTTCTAATTTTCCTTATTCGTGCATCTTTGCAGCAAAGGTATGTTTTAAAAACAGATGGAACGTTGATTTTGATAAACTGTTGTTTGATTATAACATAGTAAAGCGTGTACAGTAAAATACATGTATCAAGTTTTAATCTTGTTTTGATAGTGAAGTAAAACTCATTATTCATGGAATTCATGTTTACAGTTTTATAAAGCAGTAAAAAAAGTAATGTTTCATAATTAATTAAAAGCTAAAAATATAACATTTAGCTAGGGCTTTATTATATATATATATATATATATATATATAATTATTTAAATCATACTAACATGAAATTATTACATTGTTCTTACAAGGTAAACGATAGCTTTAATTACTCCAAAAATTAAGGTAACGTCGTAAACACTTTATTTCACATGGATACCTCTAAGACCTCCCCTAAATTAAATAGATTAAACCACGCCCACATCATTGCATAATTCCCAAAGTTTTAAGCTATATTATACTTTAATCTCATAAATACATGTTTTAAAATATGATTAATTAACTGTTATTAATTATTATGAATAAACAGAAGAAATAAATTTAATAGTCTAAAATAGTTGTTTATTACACAACCATTACAGGTCATGGCGATTGAATAATTTTATTGGAACAACTATTTTCAGGTTATTACAATATAATTGTTCACTCTACCTAATTGTGTAATAAACAACCGTTGGGGATTATAACAATGTGTTTCTTTTTTTCTCACCATCTAATGTTTAACCTCCATATAATAAAAGGTCGAAATTTCAAATTAATTGATAAGGTACAGTAATTAAACACAGATATTTTTACATGGTTTAAGGGTAGTATTTTTAATATCGCTTTTTTCAAGAATTGCACTTATTTTGAACTTTTTTATTATTTGTTTCTGTCTTCTTTGACTTTATCAACGTTTCAACAGGTTTTCGTCCCCCTCCCTCTCCTTTGTGGATTTAACATACCAAGCTGGTTCTCATCATTTAAAATCATATAAACAAATAATTTATATACTTTAAGTATTTTTATTTTTGGTTCATCCAAGTATTTTTTTTGTTATTAAAAACATGTATTTAGTAGAAAAACTTATTGAATCTTTCATAAAACCAGGACTTTTTCTATATCTCAAAAATGTGTTTACTAGTAAGCTGCTCTAATCTTTCTTCAACTTATCTAATTAATCATACCAGTGTATACTGCTACTAACCGAATAAAAAAATATAACATAAGAGAATTGAATTTGCATATATATAATAACTAAATATCTAACTACACAACTGGATTTGGTATTACGAAAAATATCCTTGTTTTATCATTTATGAAAGTTCCTGTTCGTCTTTTAAGAACTGTCTTTACACTTTTTGTCAATGGAAGTTCAATCAATTGTACAAAATCGTGTGTCAAGTTTCGGTAATTAAAAATAAATGTATGCCGTAGATAGCAAAGATTATTTGTTATAAGTTTTCTTTTTAATGAGATGAATAAAATGTGAGGAGAGATAATTACGTTTCTTTTTAGGGAGTGTTAGTCTTAATGGGTGTTTAGGTGTAGGTTATGTATTTACATATATGGACATATTATGTGTTCATATAAAACTATAACTAAGAAAATATTTATTTATATTGCTGTTGAAATGGTACGATATTATTATTTATTTTCCTTAATATTTTGTAGTTTTTTCTAATGTGTATCCTGTTAGTTTTATCTAATGGTTACTCCAACATAGAATGTACCCAGAATAGTGTTAATCTAAATTCCTTCTGAAATTATATATTTGATTTTCTTTTATCGTGCAAGACGTTTTTACTTAGTAATAATTAATTGTAAATTTTTGTTTTATTACAATATTATTAATTTATTTTATATTGTTGAATTGCAGTTATAAATATCCATGAATAAAAACATAATTAACAATAAAATAAAGATCAAATATATGTATCTATTAATTTTCTTTATGAAATAAAGCGATTATTTGTAATTTTATTTTATGGGAAATGTGTATTTTAAATATTTGTTTTATTATAATATATAACCCAAGGAAAAAATGCATTTCGTCACCTCCTACATATTCTTTAGATATAATTTTGGTTCCACAAACGCGGTTGTTTTTTTATATATATACACAGTATAAGACATTTATATTTCAATATTCCTACAATAATTGAACTCTGTCCATATATTTAGATAACGATTGGTATAATTATTAGTACATCTTCGTTAGCAAAATTGATGACACATTACTACTTAATATAATATTTTTATTTTATTTATACCTTACATCAGCGTATACTATATAGTGACATAAATTATCATACTACGAACGTATAAGCCATGACAGGTGCAGAATGACTAACGAGGTATCTTAGATAATGCTGAGCTTAATGGGCAGTAACATGATATTACAAGGAATCTAATTAACTGTACATCATTGATACATTACTACACAGAGTCAAAGATATACTAGTTTGCCAACAAGATTAAAGGATATCTACGACTTCATGCCAATAATTATAATTATTAGTTTAAAATATTCTTCTCATAACCATTAAAAAGATACACTATACATTTGTAACATCAACAGTTATTTTACAGTACCTAGTCGTATTTATTTTGAAATACCTAAACATTGGAGAGTTCCTATTTAAGTTTTATAAAGTTCTTTCACAATTTAACCGAATGAAAAATAAATACATGCTAGTTATTCGTAATTAAAAAATAATAATATGTAGTTCCGGTTTATATAAAAATTCCTATACTGTAATTAAATTAAAATTTCTATTTGCTGAGATGTAAACCTAAAATATGTATGTTTCCCATCATCGCATCATCTTAAAGCACCATAAATAAGACGATCATAGTCAAAAAAGAAAGGTAAACCAACCAGGGTGTAAGTTAAACATTGCCGGTGAGGCAAACTATATGTTTTGTTATAAAAAATGTCTTATTGAAGCTTTCAAACTACTTAGTTTCATGCGACCTTTGTTCTAACATACTCAGTCTTTCCTGTCTATTTTGTTCAATATGTGTAGAGTACACACAGGGGGTGAAATAGTTTTGCTATTTAACTAAACTATCTTGATGTCTGATGTAATATATAAAATTAGGCTATATAGTTTGCCTTAATATTTTGGAGGCAACGGCTCTGTAACTCCTTAAATTTATATCATATTTTACCATAATTTGTCTACAAAATCTCATTATCTTTTTTAGGTTGAAGCTTAGGTTTTATTTAGTCTGAACTATGTGCTCTTTATGTATGCCTTATTATGTTAACTTATGAGTAACTTACCTTTAATTATATCTTATTTATTATTTCATAAGGATAAGAATAAATACAACAACGATAAAATTTTACCTAGAGTATCTTACTAAAGAACCAAAAATAAGTGTGAATAATTATATAACCTATAGCTAATAAAATATATGTAGAGGAATAATACAAAAGTTATGTTAATAAATGCGTTAATTGTATAAATACAATTATTTAAATTCTGGTGTCAGGCTTTAAGTCTTATTATTTCTTTAAAACTTTTTTTTAAATATTGAAAAGGTTTACATATAAACAAATGGTTAAAGAAACATAAAACAAATTTTTAACGCCTGTTATTCTGTATAAATTTAGTATTTTAATAGTTAAATTCTACTTTTATGATCAAGAAAATTTTTTATATTATAAGTTCTTTATTTCTTATTCTTATTAACGCAGAAATATCAATATTCATGTAGGCAAGGATTGTATTTTAGAAAAGTTCACATCTTTTACTATGATTACAACATTGTTTGTAATTACAAATATTAGACACATATTTTTAAAACCCAGGCGAATAATGTAATGAAGGACCTATATGTCAGGTGTTCCACCTTAAAAGACTCTTATTAATGTTTAAAATCATATTTCACTTGTATTTTTAAAAATAATATAAAAATACCTCCACCCTAGTTTTATTTAAAATGAAAAAAGTCATTCTGAATTAGTCTTTATTTTAGTTTGTTTTTCCTCAAGTATTTTAGAATAATATCAAATACCTAAATCATAAGTATTGTCTTACAGTCCTTAATAGTCTACAAAACAGGTTACATAATGGGAGATATTTGGTTGAATCGGCTTATCTAATCGACATCAATCTTGATCTAACATTACCGCATAAAGTCTGTAACGTTTAAATCAGTGCAGATCCATTTATTATTACTCTAAAGTACCAATATATCTCGTTATATATATATATATATATATATATATATATATATATATATATATATATATATATATATAACGATGAATTCGCTAACTAACGTAGAAATAGACACACCACAGATTATGTTTAATGGGATGTATTAAACTTAGTATTAATAGCATTTTGAAGTATTTTTGTTATAACGTGATACAATTGCTGTAAAATAAAGAGATTAATTCCTTATTTGTGAGACATCAATAATAATATGAAAGATGGGGTGTTATTTTGTAGAAGTGTGGTCGAAATTTCTCTTTGCAGAACGGAGTTAGTAAAATCAGAATAGCCTGATTATAGTATTAATACGTTATGAATTAAATATCATACCTACGTTAGATAATCACTATCTTGTACTATTAAAGATACTTCATTCATGGAGTTTGAAGCATATCTTGGAAATTTATCGTATTAAAATAAGTATCATTAAATATATATATATATATAAAGGTGAATTATTAAGTACTTGTTGGTTAAATTAAAGTAGACCAACATTCAAAACTAGTACAATTTCACATTATTTTGAATATAACCAAGACATTTAGGCTATAACATATACGAGTATTTAATCTAAATAACATGACATATTGAAATATTTGTTACTATTATTTAAAATTATCAAAACAATTATTTTCTGTCAACGGATTACATTGTAAATTACATTTGTAGCACATACACTAACTCCTACATTTACTGTAATTAAAATGATATCACCGTTTCAAGTATGTATTATTTGTTCTTATATTGTTGGATTCCAGGTTCAAAGTTATGCTCTGTTTGTTTTGAGTTAAGATAAGACCTAATTAATTCTCTTGCATACCCAAATGCAGAAATTAATATCAGTACAAATCAAATTTTAAATGTATGTTTTTACTTTCTACGTTTCATAACAAATAACCACTTAACACTTTTATATTGTTGCGTAGTTAGAAGTAATTACTCCCACTTAGAATATAAACTATACTCTAATAGCAAAATGAAATAAGATAAAAAACCGTCTCAGATTTAACTCCATGTAGAAGTAATCAACATACCAAGTGTTAAATTTCATAACTGCATACATTCAACACATCCAATTAACTATTATTGTTTGATCAAATATTTAGTTTTGTATACAGTTATGTCACGAATTTTATACAAATAAATGTATACATAACATTAACAATTTAAATGTCGTCCGTTTAACTATCGAAAATTATATTGTTGTTGATGAAGAATATTGAATATTATTACTCTTTATAAATCATTTCTAATACTAAACACAATAGTTGTAATTTGTAATTATATGAAACGTTTACTCTAATGTTAAATCTGTCAAGCCTAAGGGAATATTTTATTTGTATAAATTGCTTCCACTGAATAGAACTCCCCAAATAACTTTCATAGTTGTCTACGACACATAATAACCCTTAGAGGGACAGAGGTTTACAAACGTTTTAATGTTAGTAAAGGGTTATTAATTACATTCTATTTAGGGTAATTTACTTCTGTTAACCTAAGAAATATACGCGTTAACATAATATGTAAAAGTTTATAATCTAAATATTAGCTTGCATTTATAATTTAAATTTAAAGGAATAAATAAAATTAACAAAATATGTTTGAATTATATTTAAATCAAATCTACAATACTGTAAAATTTAATTACAATTATTTATAACTAGCTTCAAACAATTTTAAAATGTGATTTGAAATAAATGAGTTTATTGAAAGTATTTTTACATGACTGAATGTTATTGGACAGCACTGTTTTTTATTTAACTATTTAACAATACCTAATATAGATATAGACTTGGTGAAGTCATCAAATATTCCAATTGTAGTAAGTGTTCTTCAGTCCAGTAAGCCTTCAATATAAAAGCAATATTGCCTTTGGTGGGATCTGTTGTTCAGAACATTACTTGATATGCTCCATTGTTTGTTAAGTGTATGGAGGACCATTGATCTTACGCTATAGCGGAAAACAACATTCGCTGTATAATTTATAAATAAACATACACACATACAATTTACAATTTACACACATACAATAGAAACTTTAGTTGTTTATTGAGATATTTTGTTGTTCAGAAATTTGTTTTCTAAAAAATAAAAAACCACCTTCAATGTTAAAACAATATTTATTAGAAGTGTTTGGACGTTACTAGTCATAACCTAAATGTAATTAAGACAAATAGTTAAGTAATATTGACTAAAATTAAATTCTCTTAAATTTAAACCGTACAAATGAAAACGAGAAAATTCAGAAATTCTTCTCGTATTGCACATATATTTAATATAACTAGTGAATGAACTGTATTGCGATACCACATTACCCTAGATTACCGTCCTATTAAATATTTCTGAAACCATCCTGGATCGTATTTTCTGATCTCTATTGCACTACTTGTAACAAAGTTTAGTCTCTAGAATGAGGGCAAAAGCCAAGTAGCCATACAACAGGACTTTTAACAAAAAAGTACATGACAATTCCATATCGTTTATGATACACTTTTTGATTAAACGCTTCAAAATAACGTGTCCGAGAAGAATGAAGTCATTACTGTCCTTTGCAGATAGAAGTACAGTACAGGATTTCATGTGTCTTATAGTTATAAATATTGCATATGTATGTATTTATATCCAAATGTGATGGTTTCTTTTTAACTGTCTTATATTTCGATTGTCGAATTTCTGTGTTTCTTCTAACAAGCGTGGGATTTGATGTTCTTGACTCTGGTTGAATGTTGTAGTCAATTTTTCCTGCGATGTAGTATAAGGCTGATCTACGGTTGTCTCGCTCAGTCTGCCACACGCCTCATGTGTGAAGATCTTGTAGGGCAGCTGGCTGATGACGAGTTGGAATGTTCAGCCCTCTGAGGCTTTCTCTTGGCAGCGAATACGACTTCCACTTGATTGAACCATAGTGTTTGGTCTTCTTCCCAGAATGGCAGTAGGCGTGCTGGAAAGTTGACGGCTGCAACCGGATCTGCGGCCGTTCTTCTTGATGGTTCTTGCGACATCGTACTGTCTTGTATCACGTCGAGATCTCCTAATGACGGAGCTGGTTTTGCGGTTTAGACTGAGGATAGGAAGACCACTCGTAGATTGCAACTTTCGTCGTTTAGGGATCAGCCTTCAGACAACGAACGAGGATGTCCTTGTGCCGGGATCAGCTGACAGACCACAGAAGGAAAGACAGTTAAGGGACAATAATGAAATCTAGAGAAGTGATTTAACGTAAGCAGCGAGTGAGAGAGAGGAGTTTTGTAGGTGACTCTGTGAAACAGAATGACTTCAAAGTAAATGAGGATTGTATTATATAGGTCGTCTGGGACTGCGCGCGCATATCTCCCATTCTGTACGGCCATGGTCAATCCAGTGTTTCTCTCTCTGCTGTGCGTCAAGTTGGACATTACAATTGAATACAATTATATTATACACAATAATTTAGCGTAACTATGCAATTGTGGTTACGTGGGTAACGTGTTACTACACTGCATTTAAATGTTACTTATATCAGATCTAAGAAATAAAAAAATTCAATAATAAATATTTGATAGTTGCAAAAGAAAAGCTTTTTTATTGTATGTTAATGTATTTACATGGAGAATATGTCAAGAATATGTCTGAGAATATGTCAATTTGAATGTTATTATTCCTTGTCCAAAATAGTTGGATTATTAAAATCTAAAAAAAAAAATGTGTTGAGTATAAAATATGACTTTTAAATGAAACATCCAAAACATTTATAAGATTTTTTTTTTTTTTAAATACAGTAATATAATATTAAACATTCTTGTTCATTAATTTGATTTACTCCAATTACACATAATACAAACTTCTCTTTTATACAATTATCTGTTGAATACAAAACTATTGTCCATAACAAGAACAAAATTATTAAAATATTTCGTTTGTATAGTGGAAATAATATTAAATAAAGAACTGAAACCATGATATAGATTCTATTACTTCTAAAATGATTGAAATCGATATGACTGTATTGGTAATTTTTAACTGATATCTTGTGATCAGATTTGAAAAAAAAATTAATAAACATTTTTAGTTATAGATCAAGCAAATCATTTCGTAAATAATGTATAAGCTTTTTTAAAAAATATGTAATCATTCTACAGTTACATTAGGAAAACCTGTCACGTCCCCACCCTGACATTATTGAAATAATTGTTTTGAAAACTATTGATATATATTTAGTCAATTTATAGACAGTTTAACATACTTACTTCAAAATAATTTAGTTTGTAGTTGATTAATTAACGTCTGTCCCTTCGAACAAGTGGGCTTTACAGATTGCTTAAAGATTATTATCAAATGATTCATAATATCATTTCCTTTTTTTTATCGTCTTTCTCTTCCCCATATCTTTAAACAACGAAAATGTTTTATGTGAAAGTATTAACCATTATTGTTAGGAACCAAACTATAGTATAATTCCTATTGTAAATAAACCATGGTATAACGTTGGTGGAAAAACGATAAGATGGAGTTGGTCAAACACTTCGAATCCTTATAAATCACACCGAGTTACCTAAATCCAAACAGACAGTTTCCTGTGTACGACTTAAGTTGTCAGTAGGATAAAGTTGCGACTTTCAGAGACCTAAAGCAAACATATTGGTCAGGAAGTTGAAACTCATTCTGATCCACATCACTGAGTTTCTTTAATTTCTTGAAAGTTTAAATCAGAAGTCAATTCTTATTTAAAGTCTAATATTATAATTTACACACAGTTTGAGTTTTATAAATATAGTGATTATTATCGATATAAAAATGGGATAATATATTTTCGTATAAAGTATGAAAACATAAGTCGTCTTTTATTTACAAGTGTTGATACAATTGAGTAAAAAACTATCATTTGGGTGAATTTATTAAATAAATTAATGTCCATTACTCTTGTTTAGAAATATTTCAAAATCATAGATACAAAGAATCTATTGAAATATATAATATACAAAAAACAGGCAGGGGATTCAGTATTAGTATAAAATATTGTAACTATAGCAAACTAATCATTTGCAATTAATTATGATTAATGATATCAAAAGATAATTAGTTAATAAATCATATACAAGGAACTAAAAAGAAAAGGGGACTTTTAGCCTTGAAGGAGCAAACGCGTTTACACACTTAAATAAAGTAACGGGATATCTGGCCAAGAACGGATGTGACTAAAAAATTGTATAAAAAAAAAGAAAGCAAGGGGAAGTTGGCGTCACTAACGGTACTTCAGAAAGGAAAGTTTCCAACTGTTTCAAAAAAGTAACGACTAGCAGAATGTAGGTCGACCAATCAGATGAGATCCCGCTTTTAAAAATGAACGGGCAGATTTTGAAACCCGCCACTAAAAAGACAGAAACGTATGTTTTGGGAAAATTACAGGATTTGAACGAATCAACGCTGAGCAGACCAACTCGAGTTCAAAAGAAGGGATGAAATTAGGTAAGAACAAAAATTGAAAAGGAGAGTTAGTCGGGGACTGTTGACCAAAGAGGCGAGACGTCTCTGTGTCACCTTGTTTAAAGGAGTTTGGTTTTATAAGAACAGGAGATAGATAAAGTTGATCAGAGGATCTGGGCGTCTCTGATTTCGTTAGCTGAAAGTTAATCAGAACAAATTAAGTATCAACGAGAAGTTAGTGAGTTAGTATTTCGTCGTAAGGAAGGATGATTACCAGTTGCAGTTAGGACCATCCGTCACCCAAGGAGTTCAAGAAGGAATTTGTAAGTGCTTCGTTTTTTTTGTTTTTTTTTTAGTGAAAAGACGAAGTTATTACTACAGGTGAAGTTATGAAAGCAGAGTCGGTGAAAGTTAGAGAAGTGTTATCGTGAAAAATCGACCAGTTGAAAGGGAGCTCTACCATTGATAAGTAAAAAATTGTTAACCATTCTTTTAGTATTATTAGTATATTTCATTTCAATTGAGCCTGCAAAAGATTCCACCCCGAGAAATTAGAGTTTGTACTAATAAAAAAGGGCAAGCCGTGGCAATAAATTGCATGTTCAATGTTAAAGTTTTAAATTGTTTTTTGTAAAGAAAAAAAAGGTTTCATTAGTCAAGAGAAAAAATAATCTTGGTAAAATAAGTGTTGATGTCCAAAAAGGATTTAGAGAAAGTTGTGAATATTGTGTAAAATCATTGTAAGGAAGATAAAATTAGGTTAAGGAATGTGTGAAGAGTGAATGCAGAATTAGTTAAGAACTAATATTTACAATCTTGCATTAAAGTAAAATTTTATTGAAAGGTAAAATGTTGTGTTTGCGTTTTTATTATTTATTTAAAAGTGAAAAAGAAGAGAGGTTAAAGTAAATGCCCTCAGAGGTGTAATGTTATAATATTTTACGAAACGAGATATTTTCAAAATATAATAACTATCTAATATTATCTAAGTGAATATTTTTGCAGGTATTTTTCGAGTTGTGTACATTATATTGAGATCTAAAACTAGCATTAATGTCCGTTAAAGATTTCAACGCCTGTTAGATAGTTATCAACTACAGTATACTTAGTGTAAGTGTAGTTTATTATGCACTTAGTTCGCTACATTACCACTGATAGTAATTACGAAATGCAGGGAAGTTGACATTTTGTTTATTCATACGTGGAATTGTATTCAATGTCTACACTGACACAAGGTCGAGTAGTGTACAAATATAATAGAATTATTTACATTAGCTAATCATTTTATTTCAGATATGTCTTGAATGCCAGATATTGCATAATATGATAAATGCACTTGATAATTGTATAACAATTAATGTTTATTTTGTTAACGTTAAAAATATATAATTCCTCCATAAAAAAATTGTTTTACATTATTTAGAAATCGTTTATTATAATTTAAAACATTTAATCAAATTCTAATAATTTTGTTTGTATCATTTAAAGACCATTTACGTGTTTATTTACGTATACATAATCATACATTCCCATGTTTATGTGCTTCTTCTTACTAAATTCCTTTCCAGATCCTGGTTAGATTTAGTTTAAAAATTAAAAAGTGCTCTCAAAATAACTGTACATATTGTTACAATTTACATGGAGTCTCTAACATAAAGGATATTTGTTTAATAATTATGTTTTACGATAAAATATCTGTGTAAAACATGTTCGAAATAATTTTTAACTGTATTTGTTAAAAGTGTTTCTAATTGAGTAGTTTACGACTTTAAAGAAAGCTAAAAGTAAAATAATTGAAACATTTAATTCTAACTAAAGTAAAAATGGATGGGAGTGTAAAAGGTGGTTATAAAAAGCGGGCACAAAATTCAGGATTCTGGGCACAGTTTTTATTTGTAATATTATATTATATTTGTGACGGTTTATATCATATAATAACTGTAATATGTGGAGTACACACAATGTATATCAATGTTGATTATGTGTAGTTGTATAGGAAATAATAAACAACACAACAGGAATCTTTTAGATTATGAAAACAAATTATATTTTTACTTTGTTTACTGTTTTTTTTTTTTTTTACTAAACCGATAATGTTGATTCTATTAAATATTTTATAAAATTTAATGAATTAAAAATTTTAATTTTACTATATACATTTATTTATTTGTATTTATGAACTATAATTAATCGTTATAGTTTAGGGTTTGCACCTCATGCATGACTTAAGGCGACAAATTTGTCATTGAAACTCGTCTGAATAAATACGTAGTCTACTATTTGTGAAAATTTGTGTGAAAGCAAATAATTAAATTAATGTGATTTTGAAGGGGGAAATTCTTATCGTACCCTGGGTAGTTTTATATTTTCAATAATTGCTAATAACTTATCAGTTTATGGAATATTGAGTGGTTATTGTCCTATTGTTGCATTATGTCATTAAGGTTAGGCCGTATCAGTAATAGTTGTTCTCTGGTTCATCGAACTGAAATCATTATTAACAGTACAGTAGGTAACTTGAATGCATATAATTGGTATCCTCCACTTGAAAACACCATTATGCTATGTTGTAATAATTATGCTTAGGGATATGGGATCGGATGCTAAATCAACCTGACCTGGAACACAACGAATTTTAGAGAAACAATTGACTAATTTTAAACGGTCATTCATAATTCTCTTAGTAAATTTACCTCTCACCAAATTCTCTAGTTAGGAATATCAAAAATTACAATTTATAAAGTATAAATGTATTGTTATAATACACACAACTAAAACTAAACTTTTAAAATATATCATACACACCAAGAAATAAAAATATTTGCCGTATACTCTACTCAAATTTCTAACAAAATTATTGAAACTGGAGCGTTTTAAAAAATAAGCTTTACTCATTACAATTTTTTCCTATTCAGTCATCTTTATATTAACCATACATGTCACAATATTTCTTTCTTTGTGATAATAATTTGTTAAGATTTACTATGTGTGTTAATAATCATTCAAATTGACTTGTCCTCTGAATATCAAAAATCCGTCGCTTAAACCGACCTTATTGTATAGATTTGAGATATATAAGACTATATTTTATTAATATTTTATTTATATTTAATACATATAATTGTTAAAATCCTAATAGAGCCCAAGTTTACATAGGATGATGGACGCATCGATATGCATGTACCGAGGGTACGAAAAGGCAACCAAAGCATTAGAGCTACGCAAAGAACTGTAATGTAATTCAGGACGTGACACATTAAGGAAAATAGTGTAGTTATTGACAGAAAATGGAAACGTTTCACATAATTGGGTCTCTCTTTAGTGCCATTTTAAAATTAAAAGTAAAACACAGTTAAAATGTGTTGAGAAAAGATAGCACTGAAAGAAGCAAATCAATATCGGTGCTTAAATATATCATTGTTGGTGAAGTGGTATGAGCTACAATCTTTCACGATTTCAGAATTAATTAGTACTTCAATGGCTCAACATAAGGAGACCACTTATGTACATATGTGTAATCAATATAGACATTTAAGTAATTTCACTAGTGTCCCAGCATATGGAAAACTACTTATATTATATGATCATGGCTACAAAGTGTTTATATTAAAAACCTTATATGTATTAAACTAGACAGTCCTCATTATATTTATTTATATTCATTTCATTGCATTTTAGGAAGTCTTACATAAGATGTTTCGATGTCAAATTAAATAGAATATTACCTTTATAAGACAAACTCCCATAAAGATGATGTAAATAATATTATTTTTTATAGAAAATAAAAATAGTTATACTTATTGGGAACACGAAAAATCTTATTGCCCGTTGTAAAACTATTGTATAGGACGTTTCCTTGCACATTAGTTATCTCTAGTTTTTGAACGCTTTCTTATGACAATATAAAACCCTCAGTGGTAATTACATAAAGTTTCAATAAAGACGCTCACGCGACCTCTTTCCAAAGTTAGTTTTTAATGTAATTGTTAAACAATAATTGTTGAGAGATAATTATTCATAACCTTGATAGTGATGAGGTGTACAAACTTGGTGATGCAACATACACTTGCTACGAACCAATATTGAACTGTGAAATTAGTTTACGTAGTAGTTTTTAACGTAATAAACTGCAAATGATGCAAATATAAGATTATTACCCTAGTTACGTTTAAATATATTTGAAGCTTGTAATTATAGAGTATTGTACACACAACACGATAATCTAAACAAAGTAGTTATACAATGAAAGATGAAATATTACACTTCAGACGATATTAAACTGAATATTCAAAGTACATTTTATTCAATAAGTCTGTTATTCCAGGAGAGAAAAATCATATATGGCTATTTCATAATGGTATTTCTAATCTCCTGCTTAGAATCGATCTATTAACTTACGATTGTTGTCTAATATAATGCTACATATATAATGATAATTCTAACATATAACCTCCATGATCCTAATTATTCCTTTGGCTACAATTAAGTATTTCGCTCATGTTAAAATTGATTTATGGTTTTGTAATTCTTTATTAAATAAAACATTAAAAAAAAGGTTGATTTTATGGTGCATATAAAGACAACATACATGACTGTTTCACTACTTGATGTCCTTGTTTTTGCGATACAGCAACTGGTTTGATATAGTTTACATTTTGTACATTTATAATTTACCAGAACAGTTATTTTGTAACGTTCAATATGAAAGCATCTGTGCACATAAATAATGTTTTAAACTGTTTAATACCTATTTTTAATCATAAATATTTCACTAAAGTATTCTGAATTTAGCATCTATTTGCTTGATTTTTTAAGTCATTTTGAAACCAAATATAAATAAAGTAACTATTAACTATAATATAGGAATACATGTAAGTAGTAGTTGAATTTAATATAAAAAAATCATTTTATTATACATATACTTTTAATTTATTTTGATTATGTCTGTGGACTGTAAGAACTATTTTACATTACACAGACTCATTTAATCTTGTTGTTTTTTACTTTGATTGTGGGAAACGCTATAGCGTATCCAAAGTGGATTCATATTCAGGAGATATAATATCTTGTTTAAATCTAATCTAATTTATATAACTGTGCTGTCAGCACTGACTAGAGGATTTTTCCTCTATTTTTGCACGTTCGTTATTTTCCCATTCACAAGTATGTGAAACATATATTCTCTAATACAAAAAATAAAATACATACATAAATAAAAATAATCACTAAATTTAGAGGATTTATTCCAATGTAGGATGGGATGGATAGGTATCACAAAGGTTTCAATAACATGTTTTGAAAATAAATCGCTACGACTATTCTTTTATATACATATAATTTACAAGTTTTCTCCTTCATTTACAAATTTAAACCTATTTCTTATGTTCTGTTTAAGATTAAGAGAGGGAGGATTAGATGGCGTATTTTTTTACAAAACTGAACAATCATCATTCTGTTCAAGTATAATGTGAATACAAATATTTTCATATTCATGTATAAATAAATTAAAATAAGCCATCAATAAAATATCAAGTTCAACCTAATAGTCGTTTTGTTTCAAACTAATTTATTTCTATCAATTCTACAGTATAAAATGAGGTTTTTAGATGATTAATTTTTTTTTTTGCCTATTATCTAATAAATAGTTATTTGTGCAACTAGTGAGCAATGTGGCACTTTTTTAAACGAGAGAAAAATGTTGACGCACGAGGCTTGCCGAGTCAATTTTATCGTGTTTAAAAAAGACACTTTGCTCACGAATTGCGCATTATACTTTGTCTACAGTTGTTATTTTGGCAAAAAAACAGTTCATACTGGTGGTCGTACTTTTTCCTTGATTTGACAGAAAGGAGATTTAGTACAACGTTGTTAGCTTTTTCCGCTAATTTAGGCAGGGTATTTGACAGGTTTTCATCCTCTGGACTGTCCATATTTTAAAACTTACTACGCAAAATATAGCAGTAGTGCTAAACAACACATCAACACTGATTAGAAGTTCTCACGGCAAAACTGAGGTTATTTATGAATATTACAAATAACTTGGGTGTATTGTTGATGAAACGGGATTGCCCACTTCAAAACTCGGCAAACGAAAAATACTCTCCGTGTACATACACTGTCAATCATCTTCATGAATAATTACTTCCTTTTTCAACTTTAAAACGTTGTTTTTTTTTGTTTATTTATGTTATTTTACATGTAAGAATTAATCTAACCTACATACGGGACATTTCCTGTATATTATAAATCAATTCAAATAAACACAACCTAAATTTCGTTTTGTTCGGTTACCATTCGGAGTGTTCAAAGTAGTGGGCAAAGTGAAACTGTTGAGAAATCAGCCGTTTTGCAAACTAAATGAACAAAATGCCACTTTGTCAACAACTGTAGACAAAAATATTTTTCTTAACCGTAACAATTGCAAGTTTAGTAGAAACATAATAAACATTAAACAATGGTGTAATTTTGGTTCATTTCTATAGTAAAACAATAATAATTATGATAAGAATCTGTACCCATAATAACGAAAGATCGTTAAATATTCTAATTTGAATGAAAACAGTTCTTCTGTATTACAGTAGATTTTAAACTCTATGTATATTTTCATTTAAATTAAGGGCATATATTTCATTCGTAGAATAAAATATTCCTTTTGACAAATATGTTTATATATAAAGTTTTAGAACACGGTAATAATGTTTTTACAGAAACACTATCTTTATTTGAATATAGTTTAATTTCAACTTTAGTTTTTAATAGATAGTATATCAGTTTTGCTAATTAGATGGTTCAGTTAGAGTAAGGGAGGTTGGACCTTCCTACTCATACCGGAGATTAAGCCGTCGATTGACAGCAAACTTGGAGAGGTAAATACTACCTAGAAGATAACTATCCAGACACTAGAGTTGTAGAGCGTATCATTATAAAAAGAAAAGAAACATATTTAAGACCTCCCTACGTAAGATGAAAGGCTAGCAATCTACCTCTAGCAATGTAATGCTTTTCAGTCGGTCCCATGAGGGGAATAATAGAAGCTACGTGTTCAAGAGAGGAGCGGCTTTAGTCCGTAGAAATCCGGCACAACCAAAAGTCAGATATAGGGTGAGAAAAGTTACACGGTGGATTTCCCTATATCTGTAAATAAAGGAATATGTTAATTTTTATAATAAAATAAGTTCATTTAGATTTTGATAGATACTTAAAGAATTATTGGTTATATTTTGTGTACCATGAGAAACCTAATCAATGTAAAGAAAGTCAACAAAAGTAAAAAATATACTGTTACTAACAATAATAATAAAAAAATAGAACGAATAAACTAAATTAAATAAGGTAATGTTTGAAGGTAAATAAATCTGAATTATTTGTAATGATAGAAAACAAAATTACAAATATTTCTTTACTAAATACTAATTATAAATAAATTTACCTAGTGAATAATTTAAAAAACTACATATCATAATACTTAGGTAAATGAAATATGTCATAGGAATTCAATTTTTGTAAAATTATATGATTTCCATTTTTCAATCTCGTGAATCAAATTATAATACTAGTGAGTTGTTGTTTTTCTAGATTTTTGTAAAGTAAACCTAACAACAGTTGCGCAAATTATGAATTCTCCGAATAAATAAAGAGGAACGGAAAATTATATCTCGTTTCTAAATTTAACGACTTTAGATTGGAGAATCTTTGAGGTGGTATTTTTATCGCAACAACCATAAAATAAATACAAGTTTTAATTGAGTGACGCAAAATAATCTGTAATATATGTAAGGAAAATATAAACCTTCTTAGACTTTTAAATTTTTAACAGTTTTCAGACTTCGGTCACACTCGTGAACAATGAGATAAGTTAAATTGAAATACTTATATTACACGTCAAAATTACATAATTACGCTCATTGCGGATTTATTTTTAAATAGAATATCACGTGCACTGAATTTTAATTTAATATAAATCATAATTAATATTTGTATGTAGTGTGTTAGGGTTTAAAATAGTTGAAATTATAAAATTGATTATTATCATAAAAGCATAGATGTATCTTACATTAGGCCTACTGACCACCTGACGTGAATAAAATTTTATTTGTTAAAGCTTATAATTTTACAATGCTCAACTTCCATTATTTTCGATAAAGTTATCATAGCATACCGCAAATATTTAACTCTATATTTTTTGGTGTTTTGAAAAAACGTTAACTTTACTGTAGTTAGTTTCAATTGCCGCCATATTATGTTACACTATATGAATATCAATTTTGTATACACCTAACTAGAGATTTTGGAGTGAAACAAATTTACTAAGACTATAGTTTACGTAAGGCCTTTTAATTAGCTCAAATAATTCATATAAACAGTTCTTAATCAAGGTCTAACATATAACGTTAGTTAAACAAGCAATTACAATTCCTTGAACATAATTCCGACAGAGCTGTTTTCAAGAGGCGGATATCAATTAAATGTACTTCAATGTGAATTCTGTAACGTTCATAATGACTTCAGTTCGGAAAAGTAGAACACAATGAGTTACTTACTGACTAGTATATACTCATACTAAACTACAGTATATAACTACAAATATTTTTCCATATGTACTACAACGGAAAAACGTTGTATGGGATTTTATTGTGCTCAAAAAACGAAAAACCAAAATATAAAACTACTATTAGGTTTGGATAAAGCGTAGCTAATTTGCTGCTCGAAGCGGGTCCGTGAAATTGTACTATGACCAGAGGTAAAGGTAGTTTAGGGAGAAGAATCGGGTGTTAGCGAATTGTGAATAACAATTTTATAATTATTGATGAATAATGAAAATATGAAATAACTAGTATGGATAATATGTACTAGTAGTACAAGTTGTATGCAAAGCGTGTCTACTACTGGTACTTCATATAAAGTGACACACGCCAAAATATATTGCAAGTAAAAATATAAATAAAATACAAAATTTGTTAAAAACCTAAAATCTGTATACTTTTAGAATAGCATAATAAAATGTTTTTGGTAATTTTTGAGAAAAGTGAAAATTGTAAAAGTTGGCTTAAATTGATAAATTTCAAAATAGTATAAATAATAAAGAATTTGAATAATGTGTTGTATATAATTAACTAATATATTAAAATTATAAAGGAAAATAGAAAAAAAAAATATGCAATTATGCATGTTATGGTTTAACACATTAATTATAAAAATGGAAAAAGATGTAAAGATAAAATTCATAACGGATGCTTAAAATCATATAACGAATAGATACTGTAAATCTCAGGGTGTTCAGTAGATTGACACACATGTTTTGAGAAGGTGTGAAAATAAGTGCGTATAAGTGTAACAATGGAATATCAGACAATCTTTTTGTCGCGGTTATCGGTCTTATACGCTGTGTGCAAAAAAAGTGTGAAGTTTCAAATCGAAAACTTTAATATAATCAAAATTAATTTAAATTGTGTGTAATTGTAAAAAGTAAAATATAAATATTTTTCAAACGCATTGTATATATATTCATATACATAAATCAAAAAATAAACAATAGTTATTATTAAAACAATTGTTAAAACATGTGATTCAAAAACAATAATTATAACAATCAATATTATTCTACCAAAATCAATCGTCTTTCAATTTTGTAATGGTTATGTTCAATTATGCATCAAATACAAATTTAAATTTGCGAAATCATTAGTTAATTTGCAAAAAAAGCATATCATTACAAATATATCAATATATATATATATATATATATATATATATATATATATATATATATTATAACAAATTTTACTTTTACTTATTTATACGCACGTTATTCGTGCCAATGTTAAGAAAATAAATAACTTTGAAACATGTAGGTTTAAATTTTTCTTTCATTGTAAAATTAAAGTTTAAAAAATCATTTACAATAAAAAAAATTATCTTTCAAATATGATGCACTTAATAATTATACAATTAACATCTTAATCTACCACTTATTCTAAGTACATAGTTAAATACAAGTTACTTATTCTACAATGTCTTAATCTAAAATAAAGAAATAAGATTGCAACAGAATTTATTACTTTTAATTATTTTGATATAATGCTCCGGCTAACTGAAATTTCTTATTTATTAATTTATTTTACCTTCTCTTTACGGGTTCGTTAGGTTCTTTGGTGACTATAATTTACTTAAAATATAAAATAAAATTTGGTGGTTGTTTGTTTATTGAAATTGTCCATTAATTAGTACTTATCGACTCTGAAGTTCTATTACAGTTCCAATGCTCCAGGTTCCTTGAACGTGGTTCCCGCGTAGACTGCCAGTAGATGGATTGATTTAAGTTAACCTTTTCGACGAATCTTCTTTTCTTCATACACTTTTATTTTCTCACACTTTTGTGATGACGATTACTGTTTAATTTATTCGATGATTATTCCTATTCAAACACTTGTATAACGACGCTATTACTCACACACTTTTATGACGACGACTCTTTTAACTTATAAACGACGATTTTCTTTTAACTATACTTCGAAAATTATTAGTAACCACACAGTTTCTATTTAATTTCGACGGTTGATTTCGGCTAAATCTTTTACAACATTTTATTTTTTTTTCATTTTGCTACTAAGAGAAACACTTTCTCCGGAACAACCTTCTTCAATAAGTTCGTCACCATAAAATACCCCTTGCGCTTCTCTTCTACCCTTATTTATAATTTTTATTTTCAAACTTCTATACTCCGATCCTCTGCATTCATTGGCTTATTTTAAATTTATTACGTTACTTCAGAAATGATGCAATTCCTTTCATTTTTCCTATTCAAATAATTTCGGTTGAAGGCATTGAACTTTTGACTGCTTTATTTGACTACTTGGGGTCCGCGACTGATTTTAAAATCTTTTTTTCTAGCCGTCAACCCTTTCAACTCTTCACAATTTATGGCCTGCCGAGCACTGACTTTTTGGGAGCCCTTTATTTCGTCACAATATATATTGAAATATTTCCACTTATTAAATGAACAAGATAAAAAAAAATCAATCAATTCGTTCTTTATTTAAAATTGTGTTCATTGAATATTTACAATAGTCTTCTTCTATAGAGTATTCTTTAGAAATATCTTTAATTATTAGACCTGATATACATAAAAGAAAATGAATATCCTGAGACGTAAAATGAACAGTTCAATTAATAGTAACATATAAATAAAAAAATAACAGAGTCACTTTCTCGGGTAAAGGTTGGTGCGGCTTTCCTCAAGGAAGGGGACATTACATACAAAATAAAAGTTTATAAAAAATTTCAAGAAAAAAAAAATATATTAAATTAATGATATAGGAATGAATGCATGATAGTGGGCTATAATGTTTAAGTTATCACTTTAGCAATAATTAGTACACACATATAGTAATATTGTATTTGAATGTTGTGAAATTGCCACTTGGGCTTCAATTGTTTTTAAATTATGAGATTAAAAAAAATGGCTGAACAATGCCTTGATGTAAGATTGGTCTCACCAGTATTTAGTAGCACTTTCAAATTGGTTGATTACACAAAGAAAACACTTTTGTTATATTATTTAATTGTTGCTACCTCTATTTCACATAATCTGGATGCTCCTCTTGGTAATTTTTCACAATAAAATTCTTCATGAAATGAAGCAAATCAGGATAACGTCTGAACTGTTTTAGGCTCCCTCAACAATTGCCTTCTTTTATTGTTTCTTCCAAATTGATGCACAAAGAGATTCTTTTAAAAGTTCATATTTCTATGTCTTGTTGTTTTGGGGGGAATGTATGAAATGGTATTATGACCCTAATTTATATAAAAAAGAAACTGTTAATAGTTTACATTGATATTTACTGATTATAATTTATTAATTGAAAATTTTAAAATATTACATGGGACTAAATAACTTCTCTTAAAGCTACATAACCCTATTCTAATAAACTGTATACAATCATTGTTTTCGTATATGTGAAAGATTCCCGCACTAACATTTCTCCATTCGGGATCGGTCAAGCCTTAGTGGGCGTTAACCTTTTGAACTCTTGTCAATTTTGTATTTCTTCCAGCCGCCATCTTGTTCAGACTTTCGGTCGTAATTTGAAAGAATCTACCTTTATTATTAATTTTAAATAGGAACTCAGGTGACGTTTTATACTCAGAAATATATGGTTCATATATAGGCCAGGTTTGTTTTGTCCCAGCGTCTTTAACGTTATTATAATCGCCGAAATACTGGCGACCTTCAATTTGATATAACTTTCTAGGCCGTTCCGTTTCCACTTGTAAGTTGATAAATTTCTTTTAGTCGTTCTTTTTACTATAGTTCTTTTATAAATATTGATTTTTATAGATAGGTGGGATTCTTTAGATTAATTTTGATATGGGTAACATAGGTCTAAAATTTCGATAAAAGGCTTTAATTAATTTTGATCTGGTTGAAAGTCTAAAATTTATAGGCAATTGTTTAGATCGCTACCGTTGTGCATTTTTCCCGGTAGGTGGCGTGCGTGTCTTCTCGTGTTTGAAAGGAATATTGATTATTTATTGAAACAACATTATTTTGAAATGTTTCAATATCCCCACGATACTCTTTCCTGAAAATACTAGGAGTACTTGTGTTTTCAGGGAACCATCACCATAAGAAATAATGTTGTTTTATGTGGATTGGTGACAATCTAGTATTAAATGTGTCAAGATGTGTGATATTTCTTACTTTGACGTCATGCACTTTTGTCACGTAAGGTCATTGAACTATGGACGATCAGCTGTCCGGCTGTAAAGAAGGGACGTTTCCGCTTATGCACTTGTACCTTTTAATTGCTGTTACATGATATGGTCCTTTCTCCAGTTTTCCTTTCAGATCACTTATATAGTAAGTCGAGTTTCCTATGATTTTACTTATTTTATATGGACCGCTAAATATCTCGAACAATTTATGAGTCTCTCCATCAAAAGCATTTGATAATTGATAATTTTTTATTAGTACTAAGTCATTTATTTTAAATATTGTAGGTTTCGATTTTTGATTAATTTTTAAAGCTTTATTATTTTGTTTCTTCTTAATTCGTTGTGATGCCAAAAATAGTTTCGTTTCGATCGGTAGATCTGTTTGTTTACAATTTCTAATGTAAGGTTCCCAAAATCGTACATCACGTTGTCCTAACTGGAGTTCGTTGGGCGTAAACCCGGTGGTTTCGTTGTGTACTTCATTCAACATGGAATTGATGTCGGCTATATAACGAGCCCAATTCTTATGGTTTCTAGAACAATATGTTCTTAGACATCTTTTTACTTCCCTGATCGGGCGTTCTGCCATATTTGATTTGGGGTGATAGTACGGGTTGAAGACGGGTTCGATTGAATGTTCGGTTAAGGTTCGAATCCAAGCTCGACTTCGAAATTGTGTACCGTTGTCACTTTGTAATTTTTTGGGTGTACCATAGGTTGAAAAATGTAAGTTAAGTAGTTTATATAAAATCGTTTTCGTGCTTGCGGCTCTGATCGGGTAGAGTTTAACAAATTTTGTAAATATATCTAAGACAATGAGTATGTATTTAGTTTGAGCTATACTTGTGGGAAGTGGCCCAATTATGTCCACAGCTAGGTGATGATTTTTGCCAATGCAAGTGATTCCTTTTGCTATCCCTCGGGAAGGATGTGGATCGCTTTTACACTTTTGACATGAGTCACATGTGGCGAGTGTAGTTCTAATGCGGCGTCCCCTATTTTTAAATACGAAACTCTCTTTTAGGATGTCTAAACATTTTTTAGCTCCACAATGCAAGTAGTATGTGTGGCACTCCCATATGAGACGACTGATTAAGTGTTCTGGTATTATTATAAGCCACTGTTGATCTAAACGTTTATATAAAATTCCTTCATGTATCATGTAGTGTTCCATTAATTTTGAATCGTTAGAAGGAGAAATGTTGTTCTTTAAATTTTGTATTATAGCAATTAAATTTTGGTCTTGTTCTTGATTAATTTTCATATTTTGTAGTTGGTGTTGTAGATTGTGGTCCTGTATGCGATCTATGTACGCCATCATTAGTTCGGGTATATCGGCGATTGGATTGATACCTTGTGAGTTTATGATGCGACTTAATGCGTCCGCAGTACAATTTTCACTCCCTTTACAATGTAATATCTTGAAATTGTAATCTTGTAAAGCCAGGATCCATCGCGTTAATCGAGAGCTTAATAATTTGCATGTTTTTAGAAAAGTAAGAGCATGATTATCCGTTATTATTGTTATATCGGTGCCATAAATGATATACCGAGTTTTCTGTAAACAATAGATAATTGCTAATAATTCTTTTTCGGTTGTCGTGAACCTTCGCTCTGCTGGTTGCAATGCTCTGGATAAGAAGACTATTGCTCTTTTCTCTCCCTGTTCATTGAATTGATATAAATGGCCGCCGATTGCCAAATCTGAAGCATCGGTCTGTACGTAAAACGGTTTGTGCGTATCGGGATGGTGTAATATTTGTGTTTCTAGGAAAAGTTTTTTGATTTGTTGAAATGTTTGGTCGTCTCTTGTTGTCCAGTGGAATTTTATTTTCTTTGAGGTGAGCCGAAGAAGGGGTTGTACATGTTCGGAGAATTTAGAGAGAAATTTATTATAATAGTTAATACACCCGAGAAATCCTTTTAATTGTTTTCGATTTTTTGGGGTTGGATAATTTAGAATTGGCTGAAATTTGCTATTGTCCATTTGTAGACCAGTAGCTGTTAAGGTATAGCCTAGAAAAGGTACAGACGTTCGACAGAAAAGCGATTTATCAAATTTGATCGTCATATTAGCATCTTTTAATCTTTTAAATATGTGAGAGAGATGTTCTAAGTGTGTATTAAAATCTTGAGAAATGACACAGATATCGTCGATATATACAAGTGTGAATGATTCGACGCTGTCTTCGAAGACGTGTTGTAAAAAATCTCCCGTTGACATATATAATATTATATTATTTTATGTTTTCTCAAAAAGTATTGAATAAACGCAAGTATTGTCAGGACATAGTTATAATATTTACTGTTACTTAGGCCTTGACTGCTTCATCAATTTTCGTGTTGTTTTTAGTTTAAAACAAATTGACCCACCAAGTGCTTATTAAAAAGTTATAAAATTGTAATTGGTATAAACTTATTAGAATGTTGATGATTTAGAATATACCAAAAACTACACAAACATAACAAAAACAAAATTCAGCTGACAGTCGGCGTTGTTGACAAGCAGTAACAACGACACAGCCTTCTAAATATCAAGCATTTATAGTCTACAGTTTAGTTTTAGTTACCATATAAAGATTATAATTGTATAGAGTTTTAAAACTTACGCTTTATATGGTATAAGTTTCAAAGGGGTTGGATTATAGTTTTACGGCTAAAAACCTGCTAATTTTGGCTGATGTTTAGGTCGTTGAAAATCGTATAAAGTATGAGTATACGGAATCAGCTGAAATTAAACGATTAAAAAAAAAAAAAAGATTTATTTTATTTGTCTGCTTTAACAATATTATCTATTATTTTTTTTCTGTAAAAATTTATTACCCTAGATGATCTAATCATTATAAATGGTAACCATATTTTTATGGTTTTATTAAATTTTTGTAAAATATACGTAAAATAATCGAAAATGTACCGTTCTTCTAAAAAATATATGAAAGCGAAAGCTATTCTGATAAAGACATTTTTTGGTTCTTATATAATTAATTAATCCATTTTATAAATATTTGGGTATATTGGTCTGAATAACACGGCTGCGTGTTGTATGTCCTAATCACAGTTGTTTCGTGATTAGCAAACTTATAAATCTCATTTGAATTATCCCTCCAACCTTAAAGTCAGCATATCAACATTATGAGTTCCTCCTCGCTCACTTCCATGATCATCAATTAAATATAATTCACCTACATTTATAGCTGTTGTGTGACGAGCACTATCTATCATTAGTGTCTGCTCAAACCAAACAGTGGGTGTGACGAATACACAATCTTACCTTCGCTCCTGTGACATGTAAGGTTAGCCTTAATTAACTTTACTCACGTGATGATAAAACAAACAAATCCACCTCCCATTACACCCAGAAATCCTAATTGTGGGCATATATACACATCGACTATTTTGAAGTAATGAAATGTTTTCATAACATAAGGAAACAATCGAATTAGTTATGTTAATTACTTTATTAGTAATACGTATCATATATTTGCCTTATGCAAATATAATATTCTAAGATGAATACATAAATTAAACTATAATGAACATTGATTCAAAGTAATTCTATTAGGTTATATCCGACCATATTTATTAAATTTTACTTTTTACACCTAACTGTTTTATTTTTATATCGGTAAACCACTTGTGTTGAAAACAACGTCACATTGAGAATGGTACAATGTGTTACATTAATTTGAAATAATAAATAATTAATGTTAAACTATTTATTCGGGACTGACGGAAAACTAATATATTGAAACACAATTCGAGTTATTGAAAGTCAAAATGGTCTAATACAAATTGGATACAATTCTTTTGTCTTCTTCTCTATTATATAATTTATTGGAGATATTTTGGAAGTTAGTGTGAGTTTAAATTCGAATTGGATTGGTGTTTGCTTAACAATAGCTACTAAACAAGTCCGGTCACTTGATAGTTACAACTGACTGAAATCTTTCAAGGTATAGAAGAATGTTAATCGAGTTTACTGTACTGTGTGGATGCTAAAGCGTGAAAATGAAACTAGGACTATGTAGTGCAGCAGCTACTGCGCAATGCTACTAGTAATTCCCAAATCTCCCACACCCTGATGTTGCGTTGGTGTCAATTCGGTTATTTCATTTCACTCCTGCAGATCCTCAGAAAGTGGTTACTACTCTAGGATTATTTATTATAGGTCCCTCACTTGCAAAGTGAATGTTCGGAGATACGTTGTTGGGGCCACATTTCCTGCCACCAACACTGAATGGTAACAATTATAGACAGTTCATTGAACATGATCAACGTCTATATTTGGAAGATTTACACTAGAGCAGACGTCAGAACTGCACGACAGTGCACCAGCACTCTATCCATGTAAGGTAGCTGTGAACAATGCATACGAACGGAAATGGATTGGAAGAGGAGGGCCAGTGACATGGCCTGCTAAATCACCCTATTAAATCTATCGATTTTTATATTTGTGGGACACTTAAATGCTCTGGTGTCATTAAAAATTCAATTGTCATTTTTCTCTTTAGTCAATCCAAAGCCGTATTAGAGCATAAATTTCTGCATTGCCCCAAACGGATTTTTTTTACCACCTATTTTTAGCAACTATTGCGAGTTTTTTTAAACATTTTTTATTTATCTTTTTAATTATGTCTCCTTTTACCGATTTTCTGTATTACACTGTTGATTGCGTTGTTGTTATTGTATTTATTTTTGATAACCTTATAACCTTTGAATTACCAATATATCATCTCTTCCCAAATAGTTTTGTTTGATTTTACATTATAAATTTGACCATCACAACTTCAACGTGTTTCTTAGTTCTAATTGCAGTTTTTAAGTTAGCTTTAACTTTACTTACTTCAAATTTTATATCACATTGCTTTTGATACAAATTTTTTTTCCCGTTGGTTTTCAGCTATTTAATCTAACGTAGTTCTTGTCTCAATGATATATCTAACCAAGCAATTAAGGGAGATTGAACGTGAATTTTGAGTTTTCTATTTGTCGGTGATAATAATGTGAAAACGTATCAAAGCAAAATACCGATTATTTTGATAGAGAAAATTAATTTAAAAGGCCGTATTTAGATAAAATTTATTTATTTATTTTTTCAGCTCAAATTTTTATTTTATAGCTGGGAACGTTGGGTTGTCATATTAAAACTGCAAAATGAAGACTATATGTGTCTACACCCAGAATTGAATATTGATCTATTATTTGAATTTTAATGTAATAACTTGTGTGAATTTTATACTTATTTTGTCATATACACATAGCATAGAGAAGGTTTTGTGATAGGTCCAAAAATCTGTTTCTTTTTAATATGTATATATTCATTTTGCGTTCGACTCAATCCTTAAATTTGATTTTTTGAATAATGTCCATTTGTCGTCAGTCAAATTTGCAGTTTCTATAGCCCAAAAAAAGAAGTTGCGATTTATATATATATTTTTTAGTTTTTTGTGTTTTTAAGTCATATAAAGGGACTATTTCATTTAGAGTTAACTTTGATTTGTGGATTGTTGTCATAAAAGTAAAAACACAAGAATACGATTAGTTTGTAACAAACTATTAGACTATTAAACTATATATCAGATTAAGGCACCTAAATACTCAACAAATACACATTAGTCACAATCTCTCCAAAAAGAAGAGAAAATCTGTAGGAGATGTTGTTAAAATATTATATTTGACAGAATCTGTCTACCCGTTTGTGCTAGGAGCACTGTAAAAGATGTTGTCTAAATATGCCTATATATTTTATTTGACAGAATCTGTCTACCCGTTTGTGCTAGAAGAGCACTGTAAGAGATGTAGTCAAAATATGCCTACATATTATATTTGACAGAATATGTTTACACGTTTGTGCTATAAGAGCACTGTAAGAGATGTAGTCAAAATATGCCTACATATTATACTTGACAGAATCTGTCTACCCGTTTGTGCTATAAGAGCACTGTAAGAGATGTAGTCAATACATAAGAGATGTAGATTCCTACATATTATACTTGACAGAATTTGTCTACCCGTTTGTGCTATAAGAGCACTGTAAGAGATGTAGTCAAAATATGCCTACATATTATATTTAACAGAATCTGTTTACACGTTTGTGCTATAAGAGCACTGTAAATATGATAGACAACATACGTGTAATTCCCATAACCACGTTTATGGACAAAGGTAAATAAGAAAAAAAAATATGTGTATAAAAATGAGATATTTGATTTTTTGATCCATCATACAGAGTCTTTCACCTTCTAAGTAATATATCAACGAATAGATGACAACTTCTAAAATTCGCCAAACCTCATATTATAAATTTCAGGGAGGAACACATTTTTGAACATTTTTTAAAAGGGGGTTAAAATAGAAGACCTTAATGATTTCAAGGATAAACTTTCATCGTGTGAAAGATCATTTTGAAGTTCATAAAAAAGACAAATTTTACGCCTTGAAAGAGTCTCTGTGGGATCTTTAACCAAAATGGCATAGATGAATTTTGATTTTTCCATTTGTGAATATTAATTTAATAATACTAAAAAAAAGAAGAAACAAAGTTTAATTCTTTTAACAGTGAACTTATTTAACTAAATTAACACACTTTTATATATAAATTTTTCATAATTTAGCAAACAAGCCTCAGTTTGAAAGGGGAATCCCATGTTGCAATTTTTTTTTATCTAATATGTTACATATCATTTTAATGGGCATTTTAAGAGGAAACTGTTAATGTATAGAACAAGTCCCAAGACATGGTTGAAATACAGAATTAACCAAACGAGAAAGAAAGTACAAGTGAGACCAAAATTAAAAACTAACACATTTATAACATTGTATGAACTTATTTTATACTACATCAATTTTCACTGACAATTAACTTTAAAATGACATGTCACATGATGGAGAAAAAACATTGCCCCATTAGCTCCGCCTTAAAAATTGGGGTCGGTTTGCTAAAAGAAGAAAAATACTTACAAGTGTTATTTTAGTTATAAATAATAAAACAACCCCAAAATGAAGTTGTTTTAATAATTTTAATCACTACAGTTTCGAAATAAATATACCATAATGCATTTCAAACGAGTTGCTAATCCTCACGACATCTAGTGGGAGATCCGCGTAACCACGTTTACACAATGTAAATTAAACAAAAGCCTAAAAATACTAGAGTACCGACCGGATAACTTCAAATAACGTGATTCCCCGAATTTTAACATAAGCCTAGAATATACAATTTAGAGGCCTAAACTTCCATATTATTCAAATTAAATAACCCCGTAGCAAGATTAGAATTAAGATAGACAAAATCAATCGAAATTAAACACGAATTTTCAAAAACATTTACAATGGCCGAACCGGACCAGAGCGTCATAAATAATTAATTATAAAGAATACGACTATCGCTTCGACAAAACAAATATGGCCTATAGATTAAACGGATATTTTGACGTATAAGTTGTCACCTGAACATACAAAGAAAACCTCGAAATAATTTAGTATTGATGATAAATACAACCAAAGTCCTATTTCAAAGATGGCGGAACAGACATAATATGTGACAGAAATCATATAAGCCACACCCACCGATTCAGCAACCACGTGACTAAAGTTTAGCCCATTAATTTAAAGTGCGGGAAATTCCAACTAGTTTTAGATTAAGACCAAGGTGAAATCGTATTTAGGAATAAGATAGTTTAAATTTAAAGGAAGTTATTTGGAACCCCTCTTAGTATGTCTTCAACAAATTTAAATGTATACCGTAATAGTAGAGTCAACAGTCTTAAATGAAGTTCTTAACAACTTCCTGCTTAATAAATTAGGGTCATGTATTCATTTCATCAGTGCTACTAATCTTAATCAAGATCACAAAAAAATGGATAATGTTGAATCTCTATGGACGCTGTAACAATGATTTTTGGGAAGTTTGGTTGGGAGATCCCAAGCTTAATGGACGTTTCCTGACTCAGCTCCAATTTAATGCAATTTAAATAAGTGGAAAAGTATATTTAAATTTTCTATGGAGTGCTGAGAAGTAACACAAATTAAAATTGATAAGTAACAGTTGAAATTTTTCTAAAAAATCTACCAAGGATCAGACATAATACAAGCTAGTTTCAACAACGTATTTGAGAACATTGGTGAGACCATTCCATTTTATATATTTTTTTTAGTCATCCTATATCCCCACTAATAGGCCCAAGTAGCCTACTATCATAAACTTTGAAACATTAATACACAAAAGTGGAATAACTTATAACAAATATCATACTAATTGAACTATTTTCTATATGTACACTGAGTATTCAGAAACATAGACTTTGTGAACAGTTGTGATTGTTGTCTACCATCATTTCACCACTCATCATTTATTTAAAAACTAATCGATTAATATTTTACTATTTTTTATATCTTTGTCAATATGTGTATAATTACCCCACTTCCTTGACAAATTTGCCGCACTGACCCTGTCCCGAGAGAAAGAAACTCAAGTGATAATGAATAATATTCCCCAAGATATAAACTTTAATTGATGATTGTGTTTTCTTGTAATTGTATGTGTATGCATATGAATTTTTCACGAGAAACAGACTCTGAGTGATCTATTTTAAATAATTATGTGTTAAACCAATTCCTCCCAACCAGAGATAGTAAGACTCTAAAATGAACTAATGAAATCTTTCCTTTATGTTATATTTACATATGTTTATGAACTTTTCCAAAACCTCAGTGTAGTTAATAAGAGACATTTCCTTTTACATCTCAATTGTTTGATAATTTATTTTTTATGTTACCTTCAAAATGATTTTATATTATGTAGCCTACTGATTAAGTTCGAATGAACTCATAATTTTATTATTGATATTTCAAGACAATAAATGACTAATCTTTGTATTACAAATAATTTTTAAATTTTTGTATCAAGGTAATTGATTATATGAGTTAATACTATAACAATAATTATATAAATGAATTTTTCATTTATTATAATAAATAAATCCGCTGTTTATACCAATTAATCGGTATTTTGTTTCGATAGCTTTTCACATTAACTCTAATATATAGTCTAGCTAAGAGGTTACTCTCCAATTATAAAATCTCTCATTTTAAAATTTGTCAGTGTGTGTTCAGCAAGAGTTATTGCGAAAGAGTCTACAAGAAGTGTGAAATACTGAACCGTTTGTGATCCTATACTTTAGCCATAGTTGAGTTACAACATGGAAACTCTGAAAAAAATAGTTTTCTTTTCCCAAATGCTCTGAATGGATAATATCGTATGGTTCTCTAGGCTCATCTGTTTGTATAAGCAATATTTCTGTAATTTTTAATGAAGATAAACTTGCTTCCAATGTTGATACATAGAAATTGAAACACTCTGAAATAGTTTAGCACTTTATTCTTTCGTCATATAGGTAATTTTTTCCCCTCTCTATTATTCTAGAATGATGATCTTCACATAAATGAATTCCATCCTCTAAATTTTTAGTAAAAATTTCACTAGCCTTATAAAAGCTTTCTTGCTTATCTGTTTGAAATATCTGACATATTACTTACAGAATACAGTATAAAAAAGGCGGAATATCACCAATGATACCATAGTGTATATGGCAAGATGTATTGAGTAAATGAAGATTCAATGGAATAACTGATAATATAACACCAGGAATTTTATATTATGCTGTTTTACAATAATAGGGTTGAATATTAATTTCAACTCTTAAATTAAATATAGTTTTTTTCTAGATATTAGATTTTTGGCTTATTTTTCTGAAACAAAATCAAAATTTGTATTTCATCCAACAAACTATACTTTTCACGCAAAAATTATATAATATTATATTTTATTGAAAATTGTTGGGCGGGCAAGAGGTTGGATCACACTAATTTTGAATGGGAATTCTCGCACACCCTTGGCAAAGACTAGTAGAATATATTGGCTATTTACAGGTCAGAAAGTTATATCTCTATAACGTGTGTTAAACCTTACTCTGGAAATTTTCCGTTTTCATATTTATATATAGACGAAATATAGTGAATTTATAAATAAACCATAACAATAATATGAAAAATCCCCTGACATTTTAGTTTTAGTCTCTAGAAAACAAAAAGGTGTAGTAGCCCGTTTTTTTAAACATAAAAATCTATTAATTAGGTTCAAGATAGAACATAATTTCATTGTTGCCCATATAGATAAAATCACGGATTATTTGGAAGTTAAGTCAAAGACAAGACCACGATTTTTAAAACAGTGTCACAATCCGAAACTTTATCTTACAATCCAAAAAATTAAACGTTATAAATTATTTAAGGGGAAATGTAAATAATATCTCATTTTATAACAACATTTTTAGATTTTTAAAAGTCTGTTTTTCTGTTTATCTTCTTTCTTAATAGGTTTGCAATACTTCCAATTTTTGAATAAAAATAGGTTTGATAAGTGGACAAATTATACTCACAAACGAAATTTGATTAAAATGTTTGGTTGCAGCGTTTGGGGTGTGACCACTGCACTTAAAACAGACGTTCGTCATCCCAAAAACTACTTTTTCAACTCCGAGGGTGTCAAAACATATATAGCCACAAAAACTAGACGTCGATTTTTAAACAGATCGCATTACTTTCTCTATGCTTCGTATATGTGATAAAGTTAATGCTATACCAATTTACCGTAATGGATAGGGTAACATTTCTTGGTCTAGGGTGACCCGTTTCCTTAAGAAGAATTACAAAATATCAGTAAATACTGTAGCATAAATTACGTAACATAAAATGTTTTCCGATTATATTACTGAAGAAGATTGTTTACATAGTGTATAAGTATGCGTGCCTATGTACAAATACTGAGTTGTACATAACATCATACTGTTTGACATTCAATCAAATGTAGCATTTAAATTCAAAAAAAGCACTTCCGCAAAAATCTCATTAACTCATTTCCACCTCCAACTTCCGTCGCTTGACAGATGCTGCCACCCGGCGAGATAATCCAAAACTAATGATCATATGATATCGGAGGTTAAAGTACAGCGGCAAGACAGCCTGTCTGCTCTAGACCCGTTATCTAGTCTACCGGTAGTCACTCACAATGCCTGACCTTTTCTTTACATCGTACGTTAGATATAATAATCTCTCTTGATTCTCAAAATCCTGCTTCAGTCTTCAACGATGCTTAATCTACAGTTTCTGTGCGTTTTAGTCTATAATGTTAATTAAATTATTATTTTCACGGCACAAGCTCACGTGAACTGCGACAGGATTTTCCAGGTACAGATTTTATCATATATTAAATTTTTGTTAATGCTTTAAAACAATTTATTAATTATCATGTATTTTTAAAATATGTATTTCATGTTTTATTTAATATTCAATGTTCTTTTGAAACTCAATGATTATAAAAATTTACTTTTCTTAAAACATACTTTACAAAATCTTGTAAAGGCACATTTTGAGTTTGGAACAATTATGTGAAATAAGTGCAAACTAATGTTGAACTTTGAATGATCGAAATATCTTATTGAAAATGTCAAATATAAAACAATTGGAGAAATCTGTTCTAAATCAGAAAATTTCGTTTTACAGACTTTGCAGACCTTGCAAGTCTTATACAAGCTTTGTTTCAAACAAAATTAAAATATATATAAATAGATTTATAATAATCTAAGAAGCTTTTAAGTACCATCTTAACGAATTTCTGTTATACCATCAATTTTCTTTGATTTTGACAAAAAACCAGATATTTTCTTTAATAATGAACATTAATGCTAAAACATGTCTGATTTTGTACAAGACGCTAAAAAACATGTTTTTTGCCATAGCTAATATGCTGGTAGAAGAAACACAGCGAAAGATCTAGACATGTTTCGTCCTGTTAACAAAACACGTTTTATCCAACATAGCTTCAGTTTCATGTGCACAAAAGTGATGTAAAAGAAAAAAAAAAAAAACTAACTTTATAGAACTTTAATTAAACTCATATTGTATATGTGCCTAAAATTTATTTCAGCGAATATGTTTTCTTAAAAACATTCTTTTAGATGTAGACTTGTGTAATTAATTATAAAATATATAAAAAATTATTGGGTGGAGCCTGCATGCAAACTTTCGGTCCTAACAACCTCCAAGAGGTTATTCTCTAAATTAAAATAATTGACGTCAATTTAAAAATTTAATATTCAAAATTTCCTTCTTTTCTTTTAAAATAAACTACTCATTTCATAATAAATTCTTTAGCTAAAACATAGATATATTTATTGGCCAATATAGCATTTAAGAAATTTATAAAATAAGTAATATTATGTAACTGTTTTAGAAAGCTATCATTTCATAAAGTTAAAAGGGGGGGAAATAAAAATCAGTATCTTTTCATCTTTTTTTTTTATTTTTGTAATTTTTACATTTAAGGGCATATAATCTTTTTTTTTGGATTAATTATGATCCTGCTGATTGTTAAGCTGTGCTCATTGTCTTTGTTAAATTTTGTAACGATAAAATATATAAACTAAAAGGGGGGATAAATTTTCAGAATCTATTGACTAAATTTTTTTTTATTAAATTATAATATTTTGTAGGGCATATAACTTTACTAATTATAAGATTGTTTAATCATAAGCTGTTTATGATAATTTTGTCTCAGGATGTCTTTCTCAGATGTAAATGTTAAAATCTGAAACGTTGAAATTTCTTTGTTTAAATAAACTTGAGCCTTGTTAATCACTAAATTTGTTTTTGTCTTTTTAATTTTTTTTAAATTTCTAAACATTGTTACCATTTTGGTTCCGCCTTTCTTAAATTTAAGTCCCCTGGTAACACAAATATCACGAGATCATATGGCACCACAAATGTCAGCTGTCTTCAAGTAAAGATTAATTTATTTGCCGCCTGTTACATTGCTTATGGCTTATGACCTTACGATGGTAATATATTCGGCCTCTATGTCTGACATTTAGATTCGGCTATTTGCTAACGCCTATTTCTTTGTGTAGACATTTTCGTCGAGATTGAAACTAATCATAATAACAACTTAATTAACAAGGCAAAACAAAAATGAAAAAGCACTTATAATTTCACAAAAAAACAATTTATTGCTACAGCTGTTTCGCCGTTAGGCATCGTCAGACAACTAAGAACTGAAACTAAAATACAGGTCAACTTAACACTAACATCTAGGAATGAAGGTGGGGATGATAGCAGAGGTGGGGCAATGACCTGGTTTTACCTGAAAGGGACATGGATAAGAGAAAGTTTTCAAACAATAGGTTTTAACAAAGGGGATGGGTTATTGACTTGTTCATTCAGGTTAGAAGCATGGCATTTTAAAACAGATCTGTTAATTTCTAAAATTTCCAAACTATTTAATTTCCTACTTTTCTGTTCTATGTGTAAAACTTTGACATTATCAATGGGATCAAATGTATGGCCTGAATCTAGTAAATGATTTGCAAAATTGGAATCTGTTTTACCATGCTTCCAACAATATACATGTTCCTTTAATCTAGTTTTGATAGATCTCCCAGTTTGACCGATATATTCACAATCACAGTCATGACAATTAATTTTGTAGACACCACTATTATCAAATAAGTCTCTTTTATTATTCAGTTCACTATGGAAGTTGGTACGGATAATATCAATTTCTTTTTAAAAGTTTAGTGAACTCTTATTCTATTGTGTTTTTACAAGTTTATAATATTAACTGTGACAGATAATATTGTGTTACATATCTATTAGAGAATATAATTCTGAGACAGTTTGTTTTGAAATCAGTGTTTTGTAAATAATGTCGTGCGTGACCTAGATTTGGATTTAGTGTGTTCCCAATAGCGCTTTGGTGATATTCTGAACTTTACTTCTCTTGTTATGTTAACTAAATGTATATTTGTACATGTATTCGATTTGAATGTTTCTTAATAAAAGTGTTTAGTTTCTATTCATCTTGGCATACTATTATTTCATTTAGCCTATTTGTAGGTTAGGCCTACTTTGCACATTCGTTGCTAACAGGTTATTATACCAGTAATAAATATTTTTTAAATAGTATGGTATTTTATTTGTTGGTTTCTCCTTTTTGGTAATTTATATTTTCTAAAGTGTTGGTAACGATTTATATCATTATTAGGCTAGGCTTATCTGAACATTTGTTTACAATAGGTTAGGTATGACTTACTAATGGTAGGCTATGATTGTTTTTGTATGATAAATCTTAAGAAGGGATTTGGTACATCATAAAAATAATGTTAGGGTTTTTGTTAAAGTAGTATAGAAGAAAAGTTGGCCTAATATTAGATATTACTTTGCTTATTGTTTACCTCTTGTGTTTCTTTAGGTATTTTCTTCATCTCTTAATGATATTAAAGATTTATTTTGATTAAATGGTTATAAAATAATGTTAGGGTCTTTGTAAAGTAGTATTGTTGGTAGGCTATATTTTAGATAGCCTATTAATGAGCTTACAGTTTACTTCTTGAGTTGTTAGGTATTTTCTTGATCCTTTTATGATATGACAGCTTTAATCAGATTTAATGCTTTAAAAATGATTTACTATTCGTAAAGTAGTGTAAATGCGTTATTTGCATTATTATAGATTTGCTTGTGCTTATTGTTTATTTCTTGTGTTCTATGATTTATTTCCTTATAATTTTATGTAAGTAAATTTTTGCAATATTTTAATCTTGAGGAATATGTTAATCATGTTTTGATCACTACTAGCTTCCTTGTAGATAATTATATGATACAAGAATATAATATTGGTCTTCTTCGAGCAATATACAAGTATGTTTTACATTATTAAAGATGTAATTGCGCCTATTAGTTTAGTTTATAATGCTTAAAAAAGATAATAACGTATCAATTTATTGGATCCAAAAGTGTTAGACCATTTTTTTAAATTATTTATTATTATTTTTTTTAATGAAGAGGTTACTTCTATTACATGCTACAAATAGATTTCTGGGTGGATAATATTTTCAGTTCAGATTATTTGGCTTCTGCAGATCTTGAAACATTGCTCAGTAGCCATTTTTCCCAGTTGAAGACTGTAGTCAGACGATTTAAATTCGAAGATAGATTGGTCAGTTCAAAATATACTGTCAAGTTCAGATTTCTTGTAAAACCCATTCACCTAGCGACTATCAAAGTTTCATTCTGACCTTTCAATCACCAATCGTTCTAACAGGCGTGTTTCTAAAATTAAATTTAAATATATTCACTAATTACTAGTTTAATAATATTTGATAAAAAATAAATAGAGGGCTTATTTTTAAACCCAATTGGGTTGTTATATTGTATAAACGTTGCTACAATATTTATAAAAATCAAATCTACAGCAACCCTTAATCTGACTACTGCATTTGTGTTAAAGAGATCAACTTAAATCTGGAGGGTAGCAGATTTAGTTTAATATTGTATATCTAATAACATGTTTTTATTATTTCAGTCCTCTGTTGTTTGACCCTGGGTTGTTTTAACAAACCCACACCAAAACACAGGATAAAACAGAGGAGGGAACCCAATAAAATTTCAAATAATGAAATTAGCACCGTCGACGGACGTAAAACCCAAATTTGGATTAATGATGTTGATGAAATTGTCTCAGTTGATGGTGAGTGAAGAATCAATATTCGTTAATATATAGACCTACTATAAGATACAAATTAAATAATATACATAATGATTCGGATTCGTTAATATACTACAAGACACAAATTAAATAATATACATAATTATTCGGATTCGTTAATATACTACAAGACACAAATTAAATAATATACATAAAGATTCGGACCACCCATTTCAGACAGGTTAAACTAGATATCTTGGGACATTTTTCTTTACTCATTTTCATATGAAGACAGTACGTATTTTTTCTATTTTGGCGGCAAATGGGTTTGTTTGTCCAGCATGTCCAGGTACCTAGTATAATATTAATTGTAGAACCTAAATACTTACCCGGGATATGGTTCTCAAAATTTAAAAACCATTTTCGACCAACATTGGAAAGCTTGCAAAGTCGTCCGGTTATTTTTTTAAAAATAAATATATTATACTTATATTCAACCATAATTATATCTCAGACACATTCCCAGGACGTAGGTTTTTACTGAAATACCACTGTGTACTTCACATTACTGATGGAATTTACTTTTCCTTGCTACTGTCTTTAAGAATAGTTATCAGACAATATTTTGCAACTGTACGACACTTCACTCTCTGATTTCCGCTAGTGTTTGTTGAATCCCTATTGCTGACCATCACACAATAGCACATCCCTGAAAACATATTTCTGGCTATCGCACAATGACACCATAGAAGTGGAAAACCAAAACATGAATTTCAGCTGCAGACTCCGTGACTAAACACTAAGTGCCTGCACACTATGAGTGGTCATCTATCCACTACTAGAGTCAATGCACTTCCCCGTCTATCAACACGGCACACAGTATCTATGCCGTAAGTTATCTACGCCCTGATAATATTTTCTCTATTTAACATAACACACAGACTGTGTACAAAAATTGAGCTCTGATTCCTTCGCTTCTATTCGATACAGCACAAAGATTCTGTCAATGAATAGAGATTTAACTATTTCTTCTCTCATTAGCACAGCACTCATAATGTATACTGCTCAATTTTAATTGTCTACATCTTTAAAAATTATATAGCTAATAAATTTAATCAAATGTACACGAAATTAAAAACAACAAAACATTAAAAATAATGAAGAAAAATTACGCAAGGTACTAGAAAGAAAATTTTAAATATATATATATATATATATATATATATATATATATATATATATATATATACATAATACTATTGTGCCACTCTAAGCACATATTTTACTCACAAACAATCGTAACCATTTTAAAAGTTTTCTGAGGAATGTGTTTTATGTAATAGCACAGTATTATACATATCCTGTAATTGGTGTGTGTTTTATTTAGCGAGCAGTTTTGTATGGGTAAAACTTTGTTCTTGTTTAATTTATTTTTACAAGGAAAATACAAGATGAAACTTACTAATGTATTAGTAAAATAAGGTATAGTCTATTTGTTAATTTATTATGTTTACAACTTTAATTGATTTGTTCTTTTACAGATTACAGCTCTTACCATAAAATTCTTGCCGATATAGAGGAATTAAGGAATGAAGAAAAGTTCCAAATCAGTAAGTTTTTATAGTAATTGGTTAATCTGATAAATTGTAATTTTATTGGCACAATTTTTACTATTTTTCGTTACCATCTGTGAAAATTGATAATTAGCTTAAACTATAATTATTATGTAATATATTTAATACTAGTTAATACCATATTTTCTTTAGTGCCCTAACGAAGGAGATTGCCTTCGATAAATAGAATCGCGTTACAATATTTTAAGAGAGCGAAGTGTTTTTGTTATTTTTGAAATGTAATAGTTATTCCTTTTTGTTTTCTTTTACTATATCATGTGTTTAATGAAAACTACAATAACTGGTGAACGTCATTAAGAAAAACCACTATTATTTATATCAGTATATAATAATTATAAATCATCTACTGGGCTAACGAGGTTGCAGATATGTTAAGTTATTTGTTTCACGTGTCTTATGAATCAAAACATGGAAAAAGTAACAGCTGTAACGTGAGTTTGTGAATAACTTAGTTATTCCATCGCTATTACCAAACTTAGTCCAAATTTAGTTTTATAATTTAAATTAGTTTTACAAATAATTGTGAATAACGGATGCTAACGTGGTATAAATTAGCACATGCAAATATATATTAGTTATGTTTCATATTACTCTTTGTTTTGGTTTTTAGGGCCTGTGTATAGATCAACCGTCATATTTTTGCAAGGTTACGTCTATAACATTCAAGTGGAGTTTTATCATCATGCCAGAAAATTTGTAACAATCTCGCAAGTTAAATTGCCTTGTAAGTTTCTATAAATATATATATACATTATACCTTACTATATATACTATATACGTATATGATTATAAAACTCAATTTATTAATCACATATTGTATGCAAGTGTGATCTATATACTCATTACATAATGTATACAATTAATTTATATATTCATTCACACAATAATTAATATTCTACAATTGAAGCAAAAATTTTCCATTTTCTCAAATCTATTATTTTCCTTCTTTTTTTTCACATCACATGGTATTCAGTTATCACATAAAATTGTCATTAGTAGTTGCACGTTAAATGAAAAACAACAACACGCCCTTTTTAAAAATAATTTTAAAAAATAATAAAATTATTGAATCCTAACGCGATCATTTAATATTATTAGATCAGATATCCTATTTTGGGACGATTTGGGGTATTTTGGTATATTTTTATAGAGGATGGAAATGGTCAATGACGAAGATAAAATATTTAACTTTAACTTTAATGTAATAGCAGATATTTCTTGTTGAAACTCCATATTCAATGATGAAATATTTTAACAATATAACACAATACCTTACTTAATTCACAAAATCTGTATTACTCATTATTAAACACTATAATCTCACCGTCCATTGCATTTTATACAAGCAAATGTCAAAATTCAAAAACATTTAAATTTGTGTATATTAATAATCCAGCCAGGTACACACTATCATCTATATCATTTTGAAAATATTCGTTCTGCCTTCTCCTGTAAAAATAAAAAAATAAAAATTTTCACGAAATTTAAGCCAGAAAGTAAGTTCATCCATCACTGATTTATCAGAAAACATTGTTTTGATTTTGTTAAAAAATATCATGGACGTTTATAATGGTTTTCTCATTTATTAAATAGATGGATGTCATATTTTCTTCATGTTTTTGTTTTTGCTATGCACTTATCTGCCTATGTGTTTGTATGTTTGTTACGCACATATGAAATAAAGTGTTTTCAATCTTTATGCAAAACATGAAAATGGTGTTCCCATATTATTTACGTTTTAAAATGGTGTCCATTTAAATCAGTAAATTCATTATCTCACTAAATGAAACTATGTTCTCCAGCTAGGATGACATACCATGGTTCAAACACTTAAATACAATGGAGTAAACGACCTATAGTAAGCAGTAAATCATAAACCATATTTTCAATAGAAATAAAAATCGAAACGTGTAATCAATGTCTCTCATCTCAAGTTTCAACCAAATAAAAACAAAAATTAAAAGCTATTATTTTGATTTTTGCGTTTACATTACAACTTTTATGTAATTACAAAATTACCTCTTTTGAAATCCAAAGTGCTTAAGCCTTAGAATTTCCTGAAGTTGTTGTATAATCTTCTGTTATGTGCCTGATACTCTAAATATAAGACATTTTAAAAGACCTGTGAATAATAATCTGATACATTAATTTACAAGATCACAGAGATAGTTTTGATAAATTCTTCCTTGACAATGACAGTAATGAGGTGGATTTTAAATTTCAATTAATTTCCAAGTCCGATAATTGTCCTTCAAATTGTTTTTAAGCTTGTTTCCATTCAATTAAAGGCGTAGTATATACCTTTAACTATATTCATAGTATTTTATTTCTTCAAAAGAAATACATAACGACCTACATTCTTTTAAAACAGAAGGAAGTAGCTCAAAAGTGAACCTTACCTAGGAGTTCCTAAGCTACTCGTGCTTCTTAATTTTTTATTCAATAAGTATTAAAACACTTAATAAGTAGGCCTAGTAATATTTATTAATAATTATTACTGGCAAGCAAGGAAAGGAAAATTTTAGCAAGTCCATCTGGTGTCACTAAATTTGTTCAGCTTGTTGCGTTTAATTCACAATTGTTTATAAAATCAATAAAGCATTGATCACCCACCCATGAATACTAAAAGACACTGTAGTGTAGTGAAAAATCTGTAGTTGACTAATAATCCTTTACATACAAAATACAATCACAATATTCAATCCATGATTCATGTAATGTGTGGTAATGTATTGTAGAATGTTGATTATTCCACAGCATTTACAATGACTGGCACATCTGCATAGACCAAAATATTATACTAAACGCCGAGACATTTTGTTGTACCCTATTTACAGATTTATGTTATAATGAAAAGAGAACATTGACTTAGTATTACAGTGGGGAGTTATTTCGCTTTTGGTTGAGATATAAGAAATATTTCATAAATATTATCGTCTAAATAATGCCTAAATACAATAATTAAAAATTGGTAATTTTTTAACAGTCAATTATAATAATAGAAAAATATTAAATTGTTATAATTTGTGCAATGATTGTTATAAGAAATTTGTCACTTCATATTGAATATTTATAATGCATATTTGGAAGTCTTGTGTTGTTTTTTTTCTATGTTTGGATTTATTTGGGATAAAAGATTCAGTAACTATTACACTTATTTTTACTATCTGAGATGTCCTATTAGGAGTGCACAGGTTTTTATACCCTGAAAAGCTATATAAAACGAGGACGTCTGTTTGACGTAGTTTAAAGAATCTTCTCATAACCTAAATCGTTAACTGCTTAAGAGACGCCTAAGGGATTTTTATTAGCTAAACTGTTTTCATGTTCTCTGAATCCTATACGTGAATCTATATACTAGATCTAGATACTAATCTATACACTTCGCTCTCTTAAAATATTGTAACGCGATTATGTTTTTCGAAGGCAATCTAAGCGCAATCTTCTTCGTTAGGTCAATTAATATAAAAACTTACTGATTTGGAACTTTTCTTCATTCCTTAATTCCTCTATATCGGCAAGAATTTTATGGTAAGAGCTGTAATCTGTAAAGGAACAAATCAATTAAAGTTGTAAACATAATAAATTAACAAATAGACTATACCTTATTTTACTAATACATTAGTAAGTTTCATCTTGTATTTTCCTTGTAAAAATAAATTAAACAAGAACAAAGTTTTACCCATACAAAACTGCCCGCTAAATAAAACACACACCAATTACAGGATATGTATAATACTGTGCTATTACATAAAACACATTCCTCAGAAAACTTTTAAAATGGTTACGATTGTTCGTGAGTAAAATATGTGCTTAGAGTGGCACAATAGTATTATATATATATATATATATATATATATATATATATATATATATATATATATATATATATATATATATATATTAAATTTTCTTTCTAGTACCTTACGTAATTTTTGTTCATTATTTTAAATGTTTTGTTGTTTTTAATTTCGTGTACATTTGATTGAATTTATTAGCTATATAATTTTTAAAGTTGTAGACAATTAAAATTGAGCAGTATACATTATGAGTGCTGTGCTAATGAGAGAAGATATAGTTAAATCTCTATTCATTGACTGAATCTTTGTGCTGTATCGAATAGAAGCGAAGGAATCAGAGCTCAATTTTTGTACACAGTCTGTGTGTTATGTTAAATAGAGAAAATATTATCAGGGCGTAGATAACTTACGGCATAGATACTGTGTGCCGTGTTGATAGACGGGGAAGTGCATTGACTCTAGTAGTGGATAGATGACCACTCATAGTGTGCAGGCACTTAGTGTTTAGTCACGGAGTCTGCAGCTGAAATTCATGTTTTGGTTTTCCACTTCTATGGTGTCATTGTGCGATAGCCAGAAATATGTTTTCAGGGATGTGCTATTGTGTGATGGTCAGCAATAGGGATTCAACACACTAGCGGAAATCAGAGAGTGAAGTGTCGTACAGTTGCAAAATATTGTCTGATAACTATTCTTAAAGACAGTAGCAAGGAAAAGTAAATTCCATCAGTAATGTGAAGTACACAGTGGTATTTCAGTAAAAAACTACGTCCTGGGAATGTGTCTAAGATATAATTAGGGTTGGATATAAGTATAATATATTTATTTATTTTTAAAAAAATAACCGGACGACTTTGCAAGCTTTCCAATGTTGGTCGAAAATGGTTTTTAAATTTTGAGAACCATATCCCGGGTAAATATTTAGGTTCTACAAATAATATTATACTAGGTGCCTGGACATGCTGGACAAACAAACCCATTTGCCGCCAAAATAGAAAAAATACGTACTGTCTTTATATGAAAATGAGTAAAGAAAAATGTCCCAAGATATCTAGTTTAACCTATCTGAAATGGGTGGTCCGAATCTTTATATATTATTTAAATCCGAATAATTATGTATATTATTTAATTTGTGTCTTGTAGTATATTAACGAATCCGAATAATTATGTATATTATTTAATTTGTGTCTTTTAGTATATTAACGAATCCGAATCATTATGTATATTACTTAATTTGTGTCTTGTAGAATATTAACGAATCCGAATAATTATGTATATTATTTAATTTGTGTCTTGTAGAATATTAACGAATCCGAATAATTATGTATATTATTTAATTTGTGTCTTGTAGTATATTAACGAATCCGAATAATTATGTATATTATTTAATTTGTGTCTTGTAGTATATTAACGAATACGAATAATTATGTATATTATTTAATTTGCGTCTTGTAGTATATTAACGAATCCGAATCATTATGTATATTATTTAATTTGTATCTTATAGTAGGTCTATATATTAACGAATATTGATTCTTCACTCACCATCAACTGAGACAATTTCATCAACATCATTAATCCAAATTTGGGTTTTACGTCCGTCGACGGTGCTAATTTCATTATTTGAAATTTTATTGGGTTCCCTCCTCTGTTTTATCCTGGGTTTTGGTGTGGGTTTGTTAAAACAACCCAGGGTCAAACAACAGAGGACTGAAATAATAAAAACATATGTTATTAGATATACAATATTAAACTAAATCTGCTACCCTCCAGATTTAAGTTGATCTCTTTAACACAAATACAATAGTCAGATTAAGGGTTGCTGTAGATTTGATTTTTATAAATATTGTAGCAACGTTTATACAATATAACAACCAAATTGGGTTTAAAAATAAGCCCTGTAATTATTTTTATCAAATATTATTAAACTAGTAATTAGGGAATATATTTAAATTTAATTTTAGAAACACGCCTGTTAGAACGATTGGTGATTGAAAGGTCAGCCTGAAACTTTGATAGTCGCTCGGTGAATGGGTTTTACAAGAAATCTGAACTTGACAATATATTTTGAACTGACCAATCTATCTTCGAATTTAGAACGTCTGACTCCAGTCTTCAACTGGGAAAAATGGCTACTGAGCAATGTTTCAAGATCTGCAGTAGCCTAATAATCTGAACTGAAAATATTATCCACCCAGAAATCTATTTGTAGCATGTAATAGAAGTAACCTCTTCATTAAAAAAATAAATAAATTTGTCTAACACTTTTGGATCCAATAAATTGATACGTTATTATCTTTTTAAGCATTATAAACTAAACTAATAGGCGCAATTACATCTTTAATAATGTAAAACATACTTGTATATTGCACGAGGAAGACCAATATTATATTCTTGTATCATATAATTATCTACAAGGAAGCAAGCAGTGATCAAAAACATGATTAACATATTCCTTAAGATTAAAATATTGCAAAAATTTACTTACATAAAATAAACTTACTTACATGAAATAAATCATAGAACACAAGAAATAAACAATAAGCACAAGCAAATCTATAATAATGCAAACATTTACGAAGACTAAATCATTTTTAAAGCATTAAATCTGATTAAAGCTGTCATATCATAAAAGGATCAAGAAAATATCAAACAACTCAAGAAGTAAACTGTAAGCTCATTAATAGGCTATCTAAAATATAGCCTACCAACAATACTACTTTACAAAGACCCTAACATTATTTTATAACCATTAAATCAAAATAAATCTTTAATATCATTAAGAGATGAAGAAAATACCTCTAGAAACACAAGAGGTAAACAATAAGCAAAGTAATATCTAATATTAGGCCAACTTTTCTTCTATACTACTTTAACAAAAACCCTAACATTATTTTTATGATGTACCAAATCCCTTCTTAAGATTTATCATACAAAAACAATTATAGCCTACCATTAGTAAGTCATACCTAACCTATTGCAAACAAATGTTCAGATAAGCCTAGCCTAATAATTATATAAATCGTTACCAACACTTTAGAAAATATAAATTACCAAAAAGTAGAAACCAACAAATAAAATACCATACTATTTAAAAAATATTTATTACTGTTATAATAACCTGTTAGCAACGAATGTGCAAAGTAGGCCTAACCTACAAATAGGCTAAATGAAATAATAGTATGCCAAGATGAATAGAAACTAAACACTTTTATTAAGAAACATTCAAATCGAATACATGTACAAATATACATTTAGTTAACATAACAAGAGAAGTAAAGTTCAGAATATCACCAAAGCGCTATTGGGAACACACTAAATCCAAATCTAGGTCACGCACGACATTATTTACAAAATACTGATTTCAAAACAAACTGTCTCAGAATTATATTCTCTAATAGATATGTAACACAATATTATCTGTCACAGTTAATATTATAAACTTGTAAAAACACAATAGAATAAGAGTTCACTAAACATTTAAATAGAAATATGATAATTTGTAAATTAGCCTAGTTGTAGACTTAAACAGCTGTTCGATTATATTTAGGAAAGCCATATTGCAAATTCGCGGAATAGTACATAAACAATCTACTACTTTCAAATATCGATTTTCAGATATTTGTAAGTTAAAGTAAATTTTAATTGAACCATGATCTCAAAATTGAAACAAAACAACAACATACGGAAATGCATTTAACTGATTAAAAATCGTAATTGTTGAGGTAAAGCATAAGAAATAGATCCTACAACCAATGAACGTACGAGTCCAGAACTTTTACAAAAACAGCGAGACCACGTGACACCAATCGACCAATCACAAGATGACGAAGGCGTCCACAACGAATATGCTAGTCCCGGGAGGTAAAATTTTTGTTTAGTACTCAGATTTAATATATACCTTTTTAAAAATTAAACAAGAGATGCGTTTAGTGGTTAATTTAAATAAGCCAGCACGAGTTCCCCAACCCGAGATATAGACATATAGACTAATATGTAAAATTTTATTTTTCAAATTCCATAATTATTTATGATTTTATGTTGAACTATTGTAATAAGTAATATTGAATTTCTCATGCTCCAAGCTGAGTTAAGTCGAGGCATCCTAATTCAAAAGACTATACACACACATATATAAATAATATATACGTATAACTATCATCATTAAATGTTGATGTAACAAATAATTGATCATTAAAATTTTAATTTCTCATGAATAAAACCATGAAATTATTATTAATGTTAAAAATGTGTTGAGCAAATAATTGATTATTGTAGAGAAATTTAATTAATAGTCTGAAAATTTAAATAGGCTCAAAAAATTTTCTTAATTTTCTACCAAACATATTATTTTTGTTTTTAAATAATAAATAGGAGGCTATTATAAATTGGCGCTCACAACGTGAGGCAAAGAAAAGATAATTTTTAAAAATTAATTTTTATAATAACATAGAAGTTTAAAAGGATAAAATTATATTTTATAACCATTATTTCAAAATAAATCTGTAAAATCATTAAGAGATCAAGAGAATACCTAAGGGAACACAAGAAGTAAACAGTATGTACAGTATTATCTAAAATTAGGCCAACATTTCTTTTATACTACCTTACAAAGATCCAAACATTATTTTATAACTATTAATTCAAAATAAATCTGTAATATAATTAAGAGATCAAGCAAATATCTATAGAAACACAAGAAGTGCACAGTAAGGTCAGTAATATCTAAAATTAGGCCAACATTTCTTCTATACTACTTTACAAAAACCCTAACTTTATTTAATAACTATTAAATCAAAATAAATCTGTAATATCAAGAAAATACCAAAAGAATCATAAGAAGTAAACAGTAAGGTCAGTAATATCTAAAATTAGACCAACATTTCTTTTATACTACTTTACAAAGATTCTAACAATGTTTTATAACTATTAAATCAAAATAAATCTGTAATATCAAGAAAATACCAAAAGAATCATAAGAAGTAAACAGTAAGGTCAGTAATATCTAAAATTAGGCCAACATTTCTTTTATACTACTTTACAAAAACTCTAACTTTATTTAATAACTATTAAATCAAAATAAATCTGTAATATTTAGAAAATACCAAAAGAATCATAAGAAGTAAACAGTAAGGTCGGTAATATCTAAAATTAGACCAACATTTCTTTTATACTACTTTACAAAGATTCTAACAATGTTTTATAACTATTAAATCAAAATAAATCTGTAATATCAAGTAAATACCAAAAGAATCATAAGAAGTAAACAGTAAGGTCAGTAATATTAAAAATTAGGCCAACATTTCTTTTATACTACTTTACAAAGATCCTAACATTATATTATAACTATTAATTCAAAATAAATCTGTAATATAATTAAGAGACAAAGAAAATATCTATTAAAATACAAGAAGTAAACAATAAGTATAGTCATATCTAAAATTATCCCAACAATTCTTATATACAACTTTACAAACACCCAAACTTTATTTTATAATGATTTTTTTTGTATGGCATTTTTCATCAGGATATGGTGAATTAAAAAAGTTGAATTGAAATAATTTAAAGGTACAAATACCATTGAAGTTACTTACGGTTTCGAAAAAGTCTTGACGGTTTTATGATGATACCCATTTTTTTGGTACAATAAATTGGTTTCCATGGTGTTATCATTAAATTGAATTTACATACCATTGTTGATAGTTATAAAGTGTTGTATCAATCAATATTTTAGCTTTATATTATTTTAATAATAAATACATTATGTTTTTACTTTTTTTTTAATTTGGTACAGTTTAATTTAAAACGCCCAAAGTGCTAACTCAATTAGACAGTTATTTTATTTGTTTTACTATGTTTTGATAAATAACCTTTATCACACAGATACTTTGGCTAGATGTGTTTTTTTACGAATTTTATAGAGAATGTGTGAATCTATAAAATACAGATAATTTCACTCGTTTATTTGAGCGATTCAAAATTTCATGGCAGTATTTAAGAACCTGATTTTACAGCATAAAACTAAGAGCAAAAGTTTATATAAACATAGGTCCTCTTTTGTTTTTCATCTGCTTGTTACTTTGAGGTGTTACAAAAAAAGTACTTACGTATAACATGAAATAGTGAAATAGAATAGATTAGGCCACATTAATATAGTTAAATAGCGAATTTATACTTAAGTACGAATTTTAATGTAAAGATTGGACAAACTGCGAGGGTCAACATTTTATTTATCAAAAATGACAAAAAGGATGATTGTTTTGACAGAGGCAAGTAAATTAGTGCAAAGTTAGGAGAGAACTCCCGACGGAGGCGGTTGTAAAGCGAGGTTAAAGGGTAACGAGCAATTCCGATTGTCTAAAAGTCGAGCGGGTCTTACGCGGCAAGTGGCGCCCAATAGCGTGGAGCACGAAAAAACAAAATTTTGGAAAAATTTTCAAAATTTTGAGTTTTGTGAGTGCTCTATTTTCCTGAGAAGGTAGAAAAGGTGTTAAGTACAATCATGTGACAGTTTCCTGGTTTTGACGCATGGGATACTGTTACAGCCGCCTTGAATGATTACGTTCAGTACTGTACTATAATTAATTTCTGTTTTATTAAGATTAAGTATCTAAACATAAACAGTTTATACACTTGTGAGGGCTCTATTTTCCTGAGAAGGTAGAAAAGGTGTTAAGTACCATCATGTGACAGTTTCCTCACGGTGTTTGAGACTAGCGCTTTGTCCAGATTACCCACTAAACTCAAACCACATTTCCCATCATTAAGTAATTCCTCTAACTAAACCACTTACACAGGAGTATTGATTACGTTTATGAACAAAAACTTTAACCCATTTAAATGTTAAAACTTGAAAGGTGCCTAATGAAAAAGTATAAATTATATCGGACTTAACAAAGAATCTAAATAACTAACATATATATATATATATTTAACTATATGTAGACATTGTTGTAAAAACAAAGAATTCAACTAATAAACATATACACCATATAAAAGTATACAGATATGTATAAAGCAACATTAATATTACCTTAGATTAGATATTACTGACGTTAATCGTTATCCTCAAATTAAGAAAATATTAACACTAATTATTGTTTTAAAATGACAACAATGCACAATCTTCATACGCTTTTCATATAGTAAAAATAAAATATCAAGAATAATTGTTTACTATAAACTATGTGGAAATGTACTATCGTGGTGGGAAAACGTAATATTACAGGTTGATTTTCTGTAACGTATATGTTTATTTCGTAAACAGGTATAAAAGGAAAAATCATTATTAAATACGGAAAAAAAAGTACTGCTGTTAAACAGTAAAACATTTGAATTCCTATAAGTTTGTGAAAAGTCTTCATGGATAGAAATCTATTTGCAAACATTTAGACAACTTGTTATGATAAGACAATTTTCACACCACAAGCGATTAGCAAACGCTACTTTATCTGGATCATTTGGAACATACATTAAAAAACTTTAATCTTAAACTTTTGTTCAAGTGTTTTTGGTGTCTGGACCCTTTTTAGAAATTGTATGTCCTTATTGAGGATAAAATCCAAACGATTATTTCAACTATTGTATGAAAAGAACACTAATTGGTATATGTTTGATAAAATTTTAACAAACAAGATCTTTGATGTGTTCAGCAGCTATGTTAAACTGGAACATAATTGTATGATTAAATAAACCAAAATCCGTTAACGAAAACAAGTTGTAATATTTATATTTATTATGGAAGTCGAATACCAAAATACTGATATGATATTCAACTCAGTGTATTAATGTCATAAGAATTGTAATCGTTATAAAAATCAGTGGTTAAAAATGTAACATACACAGCTGCTGAGTTGTAACATAGGTCAGACAAAGAAAATAATATTTTGTAGACTACCAAAATTTTTACATTTTTCAAAATATAATGTTTAAAAAACAAACTAACAATTCAAAATTGAACGATATTGATAAAGGAGTAATAAAGTAGATTTTTACCACCCTTATTGATAATTAAGGATAACTGGTTAACTCTCTTACTCTTTTTTAATTAAGGAAATAATAATAGAACATATATTATAAGACCAGATATTTTTAAGCGCTACCTAAGGAAGCAGTGTAAGGTGGATTTAAATAAGAGTACTCCTAAAGAACGTGCTTAAAAAGGACCAACATCTTTAAAATCTATTTTCAAAATATAAAAGTCATTGAAAAAAAAACTGAATACTGCAATTTAAATTATTAGTGAAGGAAAAACTAAATACTAATATAGTCCATAAGTGAGTTAGCTATTACTAGCAATTTCAACATGTATCAGTCATTTACATAGTATAAAACTTTTGTTTGAACTAATATTTATGCAAACTAAAAAACAAACAAAAAATATCATCATGTAATCATTGCACAAAAAATAATATGTTATCAATAGCGTCAAACACAATCCATCACAAACATAATATCAATAAACAGATGCTGAGGAATGATGAGATGTCAAACCTTTGAGGATGCATTAGCAATTCGTAAAACAGTCACATGTTCTTTTTCTATCAGCATCATGGAAAGTACAGTATGTATTTATAGATGTACCATTAAATTGTTTCTATATTTTACATGTAAATTGTTTTATATATTAAAGCCACTTATACGGAACACATTCATTTGTGTGTCAAATTTATTCTGAAAGATATAATTTTTTGCGATATATATATAAAATATATATATATATATATATATATATATATATATATATATATATTTAGTTTGATGTTATGCTTAGGAAAATATCTTTATTATTGTTTATGTTCGCCATACCGACTATTGTTTAAGTAAACTTTTTTTTAACTTACCGTCCAATAGTCCTATTTATTGGACGGTAAGTTCAAAAAAGTTTACTAAATTATCTTTATAGTAGATAACCTATTTCATCAATCTATAATAAAACCCAGTATTATTTTTAACAAAAGAGTTTTATTGCTTACTTTTAATCAACTAAAGATCTGTTGTCAGTAAAGGAAGAAGTGTTTACTAAACCGTCGCAGTAATTAAAGTCAACAGATATATAACATAATAAAACAAAATATAAAGAAATTCATTTTGATTACCTCAGCTACGTTTTATTATTATTCAGAATGAAATTGGTATTTTTGAAAAGTCTTTTGTAATTGTAACTGATAATTAATTAAAATAAACAAGTACACTCTTACCGACTACAGTTGAATTTTCAAAACAACTCTTACTACTGTATAGTCACAGAATCAAATAAAAAATAAGTAGATATAACGTTTTCAAAAATTATCCTCATTTGCATCCTAACTATTTTACTTCTTTACTATTTATAAAATATAAAATATATTTTAACGAGAAATAAAAAATTTTATTGTTATTATAGTTTGTAAAACTAACTAAAACGGCTGGCCAGAAGCGTCTTCTCACACAGTTACAGCTTCCAATCACAGAAATAGAAGGGATTAAACATGGATGTTAGGGAGAGGCATGATTCACCTACTGGACTCATCTTATTATAACATCTATTTTGAACGTGGAAGTGTTTATTTTATAGTTTGAATTATCAATAGACCTAGAGAGGAACTTTATTCCAACATTTCTGGTAATAAAATATAAATTGATTATTATTTAGTCTATTAAACACTAATTGTGTTGATACAATAGAAAAACCTTTGGTTATTGTATATTACAAGCTTCTTCACCATTGTTAATTAATTAAGCATCTGAATAACTCTTTCAAAGATTTTATTGAGAAACGTTAAAAAAATAATAAATACTCTGCAATTATTGCAGTTAATATAAAAACTCGAAAAAATTGTGAACCTAAAATAAAATTGCTTGTATGTTGTGTGTATTATACTAGAGCCGTTATATTACTAAAGCTCCATATTAAATTCTGTTTTAAATAAAATAAATATCTAATGTTATAATTTGTGTATAAGTTAGTTTTAAATTGGAGATCCCAAGGGTTATGGATGTTACGTTTTTTTATTTAGTTTAATGTTAAGATGTAATATCTTGATTTGCAATAACGCATTAATAATAATTTATAAAAGGTTAAGACAAAAGCACGAATTGAGTAACAATAAAATTAGTTTGGTCTCACTCATGAAAATGATTCTGCTGTTTAAAAACGAAAAAAAATAATGTAAAGCTTTGTTACTCTGATAAAAACAACTACAAAAATGTTATGTGCAAGCATAATTTCAGATATCGTATTTAACGAAAAGGAACTCGTTTCTACTAACATCTAATAATACAACAACAAAAATAACATTCAAACAAAAGTAGCAAGAAATTAATTAAATATTGATTGTCATAAGTTTACCTTGCTTTTACCAATTACACGTAATACATTGTTTAGAACTCAATTTGAAACAGTTAAAAATTGCATAATAATCGTAAGGAATTGCTTGGGATGGTAGTCAAATAGAGTTATTGTGTTTAACTTAAAAGTTATTTTTCCAGTGTTGTTTTTGTAAATGGTGTTTTTTGATGTCAATTTTATTTAGTAACTTATTCCGTGAAGTGTTTGAAAAACAAGAGTAATGTTTTTCAACATGAAGTAGAGAGAACGTGAAGTACAAAATGGATTATTTAACGGTGAATTTTAAGATTATCTTTTTTAAGTCAAGTATTTTATTTATATTGTTTAAACGAATTATTGCTTGGACTACATTATGATACATTTTAGTCAATAACAAAAATAGCATAACATATTCGTGTAAAATGAATGACTTTGAATATCAGTATATATTCTTCAACGACGAAAAGTTGAATATAGTTTTAACAATTCAATTATTTTGCACAAGTGATTCATTAAACTCTGAACTATCTGAACATCACTTAACTATGTCTTCATTAAATAGTAACACAAAATAAATTTTAATTAACATTTCATTAAATCTGTTATCAATAGTTTACACGTGCATGATGATTACTTATTTGTGAAACTAAAGTCATTTTTAAACTTTTATTGACACAAAACTTATAACTAGAAGCAGGGTGTACAATAATTAATTATGTACTCTGTTTTAAGCAAAGATAGTATAAAACCAATATAAAGATAAAAGACGTAGTGGCTTAATACAATGTAAAATAACTAAGAATAATTTATATTTTAAAAAATTTAAATCGGAAATGGTATTACTCGTCGGTCTCAATCATACATCAGCGATTTTGACGTATAATTGAACAATTTAATATCTCTCAGGAACATGAAATTACACACAGATCACTAAAGCTGCCTATATCTATTGTGACAAATGATCGTTATAACAGCCACAAAACGGATTATCACTTTCTATCTATATAGCATTTATTGAATGAAAATATACAGATTTCTAGCGAAATTCTAAAAATTAAGTTACTTTTGTAAAAGATGTTAAAAAGGAAGGAATTTGAAAGACGAAAATTGAATCCTGTGTCATTGCCAAAACTGTATTGAATAAAATTGAAGAAATTCCTAATTTGGGTAAAAGTTAAGTTTAGGCTTATTGCAGTTTGGTGAACGATGGTATGGCAGTTGTGAAATATGGACTGCATAATACATATAATGTTAATGTTAAAGTTAATCCAAACCCAAACATTTCCATTTAAAGGATTACATATTCTCTTAGAATTATCTCTCTATTCCAATCTCTCTGTATAAAAAAAATGAGTTGGTTATGACATTTAAAAAATATAGGAATAAAGTAAATATAAATTCATTTTTCTCTTTTAAAATGTTGTGTTACATGTACACTGTGTCATGATGTAAAATTATGAAAAGCTTTTACCGGTGATCAATCTTTATATCCTTGCAATAAAGTTCACTTCTCTATTACAATTTTGTACGAATTTCATAAAAATGAATACTGCCTGAGGATCATTTTTCATACATTATTAAAATAAAATATTTGCTTCATATATGTAATTAAAAACTAACACGAATACTTTTTGTTTAATAATGTAACATTAATAATTTAATTTTAAAATTGAGTTACATGCGATGTTAAAAATTCATTATGTTGTCAAAGAAAAGTGAATAATATATTTTTCTTCTGAATGGTTTACATTTTGTTGTTTTTATTTACTAAAAATAATAACAATGTATATTGTGATTTGATAATTGAATTAACATGTTACACATTTATGTAAATGAACCACATCATTGGAAACCATTTGTTGTAAAAAGAATAAATTACTAGTAAAGTTTTATGTACCTTAGTTGTAATAAATACAAATTTTAATACAATAAAAAATATATAAAAATTCTGACATTTTGGAAGTAAATTTTATTTACAGTATAAATGAAAATGTTAAAGCTAGGCAAGAAGTATTGTGTTTAATCTGTCAATTAATTACTGGAATTAAATTTTTTAACATGTCTTGTTCTTTTTAAAATATAATACTTTATATTTAACGCAAATAAATTCTGATATGTATTTCAATATATAGTCGTTATTATTTGAAGGTAATAAGATTTAAACAGTACATTATAAAATTAGATATACTTATGAGCAAATTAATTAGACTCTAAACTTTTAACAATAGCATATTTTGATAATGTTAATACTTAATAATTATTCTTTCTTATACAGTGAGTTTCATTATGTGATTACAAGTGGCACTACATCATATCACATAGATTTAGTAGTTATATATCATAGTCTCCCACCTCAAAACGAATACAATTCAAAATCCATTTTTGAAAATTAAACAAAAAACGTCACCAAAATTTTTCTTACTATTAATCGTAACCAAAAGTGAAACCATCATTTTATGTCGAGTAAATATGTACCGTATTTGTAATAGTGTACAAAAAAACTGTAATTATACGCTATATATATAAAATATATATATATAATATATTAACATATCATTTTTATTATTCCAAACACATCGTATACTTTTTTCTACCCGTAATTAACAGTATTTACATTATATATTGTAGATGGATTTTCAATTATTGAATAATGAAAGAAGTAAATGTATTTAACCTTGGGTAAACTTTATCACTTCTTAGTTTACTGTTATTTGAAATACTAACACATAATTACTACAACTTCAAATTTGTTACTACAATCATCTTATAAATCTTTAAACTGTGTATACAGAGTGTTTCAAGGAGTGTGATTTTTTTTATGTAAAAGATATGAAAACTGTTGTTATTATAAAACGGTTTTCTATGCTTATCTGTAAGAAAATAAAATCCAACTTGTGAAGCATATTGTACTTCAATTGCAATAACCAGCATATTGTTATAGTTTAATATTAATTTTTTTTCATTTATTATTAGTTTATATTTTAAAATAAATTCCTTACAGTTTCAGGTAAAAAAATAATAATAACATTTTAAAAATGGTGCTTGTGCTACGTCAACAACAGGGTTTGGTTCTCTTTTATGGTAATTAAACTAGAAACATTATGTAAAATATTACTACTGAAAATGTTGAGAATTTTCGGAAAAGAAAATACGTATACATTACCAAAATAATTTCCAACCTACTTGTCTTATAAAAGCACACAGATTACCTTTTATCAGGTATATGAAACCTAAGTCTACCATTATTATAATACAGACTCCCAACTGTTATAAATGAATTTCGAAACTTACTACTTCCTCCGTTCTAAATCAAATAAAACAATTTGAAAGCTAATGATGTTTTGTTACTTAATACATATATAAATTCCATTCTCCGCAAAGTATTACAAATGTTACAAGAAGCAAATAACATCAAAACAAATATTTCAAGTTGCATTCCATAGATGAAATGCAATTGTGTCTTACGTTCTTTCTTTCAGTAACAAGTTGTGTTGAAGGAAATGAAAATGCATTGGAATGTTGCCATGATTCAGATAGTTTTGATAGAAAATGAAAACATTTTGCGACTAACAAATTCTCATGTTTTTAGATAATCTTTTTAGGAGAATATGAAAGAAGAAAAAAAAAAGAAAAAAAAAAGCTATTAAAAACACATTTTGTTTAAATGAAAATATTAAAAATGTACGTGAGCCAAATGTAATTCGTACATAGGTTTGAAATTATGAAAATTCATTATTTTGTATTCAATCATACAAAACATCTATTTTTAAATTTTTTTATGTATATGGGATATAATGCGATTTAATTGTTGTATATATATATATCACATACAATTAAATAATGTATGTTCATTTATTTATTCAACACACCATATAGTAAAATTAGTAAGTCGATATTGAAACATTTGTTCTTTACTGGAAGACATTCAGCAGGTGTATTCATATGTATATAAACAGTTTAACTGATGAAATAAATTGAAAATGTTACATTTTGTTGCATAATTGGGACATGTTTAATTGATCACAAAATAAACTAGGTATATATTTTTAGACTGGTTATTCCCACCTTATGTATTAAAATTTATGTAATTTTTTTAAAGTTTTGTAGGAGTTTATTTTACGTTTAATTTAATGTTATTAAGAGTCACAGATGATTCTTCTTATCGATAAATCTATCCGAAAGACTAACAGAGCAAGACACCAACAAATGCATAATATGATCAACACTTAAGTAATAGTAACAACGTTACTGTAATACAGAGTGCTCAGACAACTTAGTTGCATCAGGTTTACATAATTTTTTTAATAAATTCATGAATTGGCTTACTGAGATTCTTCGTAGTATCTTATGATCATCAGAAAACATGATTTTGCTTGCGGTTTCAAAGATATGCTATTCATATATGAAAACCAACCAATAGTCCTTTTCCTGGTATATGCCTACAAAACTTATATAAACCATAACTAATTAAAGCCTTACACAAAAAACAATCGGAGAATCCTATAAACCACACCAGGTTAGAAATGTGGTCATTATGCTTCCTTTAATAAAAACCTAATTATACAACAGATATAAAAAAACCTTTCACTTTAAATAACGCTGAAATTTTACTGCTTAACTTCCAGGTGTGAATAATGTCAATCACAGAGAAACTCTTACAAGTTTGAGGAAAAGGTTGTTTAAACCGTCAAAACTTTAGAGCAACTTTCTCTTAGCTCCATCCCATCATCAATCAATTGATTGCTGTCTTTTGTGCTGTATAGGCACTTAAATATATCTGATTACATTAATTTATATTTAATCTTAGTTTTGACTACTCAATCATAAATTTAGGCTTGTGTTTTTTGATAGTTTGTTTTTAGGCAATGTTGGAATTTTTCACTTATATACTCTAAGCATAAGACATGATAACGAGGGTTGATTTATACTCTTAAAACATCGTGTATCCGTTTTAAATATATCAAATATCTGATGACACCATATTATCGTGAACGATCCATAAGTATCTTATAACTTTGATGCCAAAATTAGTAGGGGAAATTAGAATATAAAAGTGATGTGAGTGGAATGTTGAAATTTGTTTTTGTTTTTATACACGCAACTGAGTGGGAAACCAATAAGATATAGCAAAATCTAACTGGAGCTTCGCAAGAAAAGTGCATTTTTTACGCAATTTGAGTGTATTGCTACACTATTGTTTAAATATCTCCGGCTGTAGAAAAATGAAAACAAATTATACTCGGTAATGAAGGAGCTATCGAAATGGTAGGTTATAGTAACATGAACCTAACCTCAAATATTACAATTTCTGGATTTATAACTTCTTCACTAATATTGCAATAAATGGGGTAAAAATCATCAGATCTACACGAAAAATTGACAGAATATGTGTTTTCATACTTTAAATCGGTGGTCATATTTGCCAATATATATATTCTTTTTACGGCTACCGTTAGCCATTAAAAAAAAAAAAATTAAAGCATTGTAATTGAATAAGAAGTGATAGTAGAGTTAACTACTTTAATTTTTTTAATTATATATTTTTACCTACTTTCTATTAAACATTTTGCAAAAAGATTTAATGTGAATATACAAGGTATAAATAGAATTTCTGAAACCAAAATGTATGTACCTTAGTAATGGAAACAAGTCGGACAATAACTTATTTGTTTTTACAGACGCGTATATTGTACAGCCGTCCACAATTACAGTCCAATGATCAATTTTAAAGAAATTTATTAATGGACATATTATTTAAAATTATTAGATATGAAATACTGGAACTGCGATTAACCTATTTAAGAGTAACCCCATTCTGCGTGAACATTATTTATTGTTTATATCGGTTCATATATTGTTTATTTCTAGTTCATTGTTTTTTACGACGTTATATAAGGACCTTAACAAGTAATGGCTAAGGTTCCATAGGCAACTTTGTTATATGCTGTTACATATGAAATGTAAAAATCAAGTAGAAAACAAAAGAGTTGTGTAACAGAACCAAGTAAAGATGATATTCAAATTATAAGGGACTGACAAAAACCAATAATATTTATTGTTGTGTATAAATTAGTGGTGTTCTGATATAGTTTTTTGTAGTTACGAATTTTTTTTAAATAGTTATTTCCTCTTGTATTACAGCTTATATTTGTATAACACAAAGTATAAACTTAGCTTCGACTTGTGAAACTTAAATTTCCAATATATTTCATGATCTACCTAAATGTATCTAGTCGAAAGCCAATCGTTTATAGTAGTTTGATTAAACTTTGTCTACCATTTGGAATATTTTGTAAAAAGTCACATACAATCAAAATATTAAGAATTTTCATTTCATAACAATTACATCAAAAAAACTTCGATAAATAATGTTGTTGAATAAAATGATATTTTGTTTTTTTTTTACTCCAAACAATTAAATATGTTAAGGTAAATTTTCATCATAATATGAAATTACATCTGAAAACACAAAAATTTTAAAAACCATTTTTAATAAAGGTAAGTCGTGAATTGTGTTTTATATACTCAACAAATTTATTGGGTGGAATCGTGCATTACCATTATTTGTTCAGAGGATTTATTTATGAATGTAATATAATAAAAAATAATACATTTTTAGAAGTACCACAATGGTTTAAGAACTATAAAATGTTAAAGAGTTTGGTATTGATAATTTATTTTCTTCAATATTTTGCAAAAATAATTGAAATAACTTATTATTATTATTTTTTTAAACAAAAAATATATTATTAAATAACAAAATGTGCCCTACCTAAGAGAAAACCAAAGTTTTTCATTGATCATTTGTATCCGCTTATATACTGCTTACGTTATATAGATAGAGTTATAAAAAGGAATAATTTATCTATAAACTCTAAACATTCAGAATTACTTGAATAACCAAATGACGAAACCAATGTGACGACAATTTTTAATTAGCATGAAGTTGAGGAGGTTGCCTTACTTTTTCAATTTGTATGAGTATAAATGTTAAAAATACGATATTATTTTAGAACTTTAAATGACCATCGATTTCAATGTATACAATTTATTTTACAAATATCGAAAAAATATTTTTTTCTAATATACTCATAACAAATAAACTGTCTTATTAAAATAATAATAGTAAATATAATAATAAAGGATAATATATTAAACCGTGGATAAAGTTAAATATTTTACATAATATTGAAGAAAATAAATTTCTTAGTTGGGTGAACCAAGCAAATCACAAGCGAATTTATATATTTTTTAATCCAGTCAGGCTGAATAGATTACACAACTTCAACCTACAAATATTGATTTTTTTGCATATAGCTATACGTCTGCAAATCAATCAAATATAGAATACCCGTATACTGCACTACTATTGTACGTTATATAAAATAAAACTGAATAGTTTTCCTAACATATACAAATTTCAATAAATTAAATATAAATTATTTTAATATACAATAAAGAGAAGGAATAAATATTTGTATTTCATTAGAAGAGATTGCTGCAAATACCTTATGCAGGTTACGTCTAGCACTAAAAGTTTATACGCTACATCACAGATCTTAAAGCAGTGAAATCAAAGTAAATTAGATAAAATAAATAGACGTAGTTAATTATTAAAACGTTTATGTACCAGTTGCAAAAAAAAACTGTTGTTCTTACTGAGTTAAAATTACACAGAGTATAAGCTAAATCAGTTTCTATATAATACAGTACAACGACTATAGAGGTGCTATAACAACTCTGTCAATCACTAAACAAATTGTACATTTTATCGTATTATTTGACTTAAACTTTCAATTCACAGATGAACATAAATCGTGTTACAATAGGGTATAATACTATCCGATGACAAAAATTTAGTAAAATATCTCACGTCGCAAGACCGGTCAGATTTGGTCTTTTGCGTATTACTTTAGTTCTGCAGATCTGTTGGTATTATTTACATATGTTTGTACTTTACAAAAACGGAATATTCTTCTCAATTTACCGATAAATTTTAGGTATAGCATGCAAACATATAGGAGAATAAAGTAATTAAACAAAATTTTACATGTATGTCGTATTATTAAACGTATCCGTTTATCACCTGTTTTCATAAATAGTATTCATTATAAAATTAATAACTAACTAGTAAATCAATTTTTTAGAATAACTTATTTTAAACTTTAAACTGTTATTATATATTGTATATTTTATTTAAACAACAAATACAAAATATAATATATGAAGTCATTAATAATCCTTTAGTCTGCCTGATATCATTAGTATAACTTCGTCCCTGTAGGGGTCATTATTTGTCTCAGTATGATTTCAAACACAAATTATATTCTCCATACGTTAATAGTGTAGGGAGCACCTATCGTTATCGTTGAGAAAACTCTCAAATTCATAATGGAGGTCAAGTAGCTTCTAATTAAATTTAATAGATATAGATAATATTTTATTATCTATGCATACGCTCCACTATTTTCGTTTTTAATCTTGAAATTATTTTCATAGCTATTACACAATAACAATTTTTGAGGACAATCGGTATAGGGTTATAAATCTGTGTGATATGGGTTTTAGTCCGTTTTAAAAAACGTAGTATATAAAAGGTTTTATTTAATAATTATCTATATCAGTAGCTATGACATCATAATAAAGGTACCAACTAGTAGTGGATAAAATGACATTAACATCGTATGTCATGCTGACTAAATATTTAATGAAAACTAAGGTGACCTGCAAACCCTACTACATCTGTTTAATACCACCGCTAAAATGTAATAACATTATAATATCGGCAGAAAAAACTAAGTCCTTAACAACAACAAAAAGATAGCTTGTCAGATGCAAATTATGAAGTAGATGGTAATATTATCGTTCGAGTTATGAGACATAAATACCTTGGAGTTTACGTATCCAGGGATGGTAGCATTGAAAATGAGGTTCCACATCTAGTAAATAAAGATAGCAGAATGTCGGAATGCCTGAACAAAATATCATGGAGATGTTACAATGTATGCATATTTACAATAAGCTTTAATCGATTCATTCCAATAGGAACTTTAATAATGTGCTACGATTTTTTTAAATATATTTTTTTAAGATTATTGAAACTAAAATACCACCACAAATATTTGAAAATCCAAATATTCATCTAAAAGTGACAAAATGAAATTGTAAACTCATCTACTAATCTATATAGATCCGTTTGAGTATGTTCACTATAAATACATTATTTTTTAAATGATGAAAAGTGGAGTACACTGGACAATATATATTATGACTAATAAAATATTCCTACATGATCAAAATTAAAGTTATAATTAGTTTCAAAATTCTTAGATTACTTTACAAATTGCTTTTGAAATTTCAGTGCAAAATGAAAATTGGGAGTGTAATAACAATTAAAAAAGCCTCCCAGTGGTCTTATATACGAAGGCATTGCTCAAATAATACTATAAACGTATAAAAGACATGATCAGAAACAATCACAAATACTCATACGTTATCAACTATCCAATAACATATTACAATATATATCATGTATATTTAGATAGAAATAGTATCTTTTATTTGCCTTTATCTCGCTACAAGCTTCTAATATTTTACAATGTAAGGATTACTCTTATCGTCCTGTTCCTTTTTTAGCCCTCCTTTCTGTTCTCCGACTCCGATTAAAACTATAACTCACTGACCGATATTAACTATTTATTATGTTCGAAAAAATCAATTCTCAAATCAAAATACTGGCCTATGCAGCGATTAAAATTATTCAACAAGCCTCATAAAAATAATTAACTGAAAACAAAATTAGCTTATCAAACGAAATTACACCCTTATACAATATAATGTGACATTTATTAAATATCTTATTACGAGCCGCGAGGTAGAAGTAAATTATTTCTTTGGATATTAAATAATTTGTGTTTTATTACTATATTGTAAAAGATGTAAATTTTTCGTCGCCTTATAAGACAGAATAAATTAAAATCAATAGTTTTTAAACACTCCAATAACATCATGGACGAATGAGAACACAATTTGGTAAAGAGAAACAAGATAGTAAAGATGAAAGATCGGGATCTAACTCAACTTAACAAGGAGAAATGTTGTATATCGAGCTACGTTCCAATTAGATTACCAATCACGTACTCATTAATATGAACGTACAAATGTATAAATAACTTCATATTGTATTGTGCCCCTATTCGACGTTTATATTTATGTAACACAAAATATTTCTTCCATTTCATGTTGTTCAGTTTAAAAATCAAATCATGATTCTTACTGAATGTTTGAAATGATAATTATAATAATCTAATATTAAGACTCCTGTAATTGAACTTTTTTTAGATTTTAAAATCACTGATAAATCGGATCATCTGAATGTGTTTCTATATACTTCTGTGTAGTGTTATTAGTTCGTTTTATGACATCTTTCATGGACTTCACACATTTTATTTGTAGCAGTTGTAATATCTACCAAATTTCTCAACCATAGAATCAGCTTTAAGAAATAAATAAATACGTATTGAGCTTGACCTATGAGATTTATTAAACAAAAATAACAATTGGACACAATTTATCACAAATACGTTTATTAAATCAAACTCGTTTCAACTACAATCTTACCATCTTCAGTTTCATGAGGAACAATAGTCACACCGTAACTTAGATTGTTGTAGGTCATATATCACTAAATATTGCTACATTAACTTTGAGAGACGTCTAATTTCATGAAAGGTTTTGTGAGAAATTATGCTCAAGTTTAATTTGAATGTATTAATTACGTGAAAGATAATAATAAATTAGATATTCAATATAAATTACAATTTTTTGTATTACATTATTGGACAAATAATATGAAGTAGTCAAAAAGTTTTAAAATTTGATTATTATTAACTTATTATTAAAAAATAGAATTATTGGTTTAATAAATTTCTTTTATTATATTTTTTATATGTTTTACTCCAAAAAGCAAAGGTGAATATAATAACAATAAGTACACTTTAATATATAAGTACATTAAATATTAAACGAAAAATTACAAACTATATTAGCTATTTTTTATGATTTATGTATGCAAGAAGAAGTATGTATAACCTGTTCGTATAATTTTAGAAGAAAATAATATATATTTTTAAATAAAATTGTGTATAAAAAGTAATGACAAAAATCACTAATTATAAATAAAAAAACATTTATTTTAATACCACATATATTACATATAAATGAGCATTCATACATACTCGTATTTTTACTAAATGTTTACTCGTATTACGTGCTAAATCGATTTACAACTAGATAGTTTTATTTAATATTTTAAATCAGTTTAAACTGCATTCAGTTCCATATAAATTTTATCGTTCAATAAAAAATCCGACGATTGAATTTGGTTTAGAAATAAACGCTTTGCACAAATTGATTGAAAAAACAAACTTCAACGGCAGATATGTAAAGAAATTGAACTTCTGAAGAATAAAGACCAACTTTAATAGGGATGAGACGGGTTTCATTTTCTGTAGTACCGTCTCTAATAACATTGTTCGTGCAACTCTACGAGATTGAAAAAGTTCTTCTTAAACTCGACAAACAATTTCACGAAACTCTCTTTCTTAAGTTATATTATATATTTGGCATGTTTTCCACACATCTTAAACACGACTCAAATAACAGATGAATTCGTTTCCAAAATTCTAAAGTTTAATGAATATACCGGTAATTTTTGACACCATAATTAACCTATCATCTTTATGTAATGAAAAGTTATAAATATTAAAAGTGTAGTAGAAACCTGTCCCCATTATATTAATTATATCCGTAATTTTATCCATGATTATATTTAATGTTAAATTCATTATTCACTTTACTTTTTTCGTGATTAAAATTATTTGACTATTCTTGAAATGTACATTTAACTCTTTATGTAAGACATTGAATAAATCTCTCTTCCGGTCGACCTGTAATATATTAGAGAAGACTGCTTGAAGAGTAAGGATCATTTCAGAATTGAACTTCGGCTCTTTAGAGATAATATTATAGTTCAGAACAGAATATTACTTATTTTTTAAAGCTTATTTTATATCGTCCTTTTGATGAATAATTGTTTTTAAAATTAAAGCAACGGATTTGGGGGAAACATCTGGAAATAAAACTATGAATAAACAAATATTAAATGTATACAATATATATATTGAACAAAATATATATTATACTTGTTTAGGTTAAAAACGACGACGAAAAGGCTTTAGTAATAGCACGAAATATATTTTTAATTTGTAAAACGTTCCTAATTTGTTCGTGATTAAAATTAAATATTTAAGTGCACACTGTACCTTTGTTTTAACACATATGAGGGCGGTTTTAAACTTGTTTTTTTTTTCTAGACACGGCCCTCAAAGTATTTTGTTTATTCAAATGTATAAGTGAAATATTCCAAGGGAAGAGTATTTACCATATAAAATGTTTTACATACATATTTAGGAGTTACGTTTGACACAAAACAGAATGTAATGACTTTTTGTAAATAAATCTCATTGTTTTTTTCCCAGGTTAGATAATAACGTAACTTTTTGTGTTACAGTTTTTTCTATAATCTAGCCTAGTTTTAACTAATCTTTGTCAGTTGGTAATAGACTAATTATTTAGAACGTCAGAGTATTTATCAAACTTAGATTTATCACAATAAATGAAATCTTTTAGTATATTAAATTAAAATTTAGAATTTTGGTTTTTGTTTTAGGATGGTTTATTTATAATTTAAATAAAGTTTCGAGATGAAAATTTACCTCACAGCTTTAAAAGTAACAATAAGATTACTGTAAATATTATACCTTAAAAATATTTTTTTACGTTTTTATTTAGTTTACACCAAATTTGCTTACTTATTACGGCAATGTAAAATTTTTACAATCCAAATTTACAAACAATATATTTTTAAATTTATATTTGCAATAAACGTAAATATTTTATATTTGATTAGGTTGAAGGGTATGCAAATAAGCTCTTAGTTTTATTGGGAGGGTACAAAAAAACTGTTGAACTATTCAACTAATAAACATCAATCTTTGTTCGTATGAGAAAGTAGTAAGTTTTTGCCTTAATTTTTCCAATAATGTAATTGTTATTTATTTTATATATTATTTGCAACAATTATGTTGTTATTGTTCATTTGTTGTTTATTACTTTTGGGTTATTCTTTTATGTTATTAGAATATTTTTAAAGTATTTTGTATATGTCGATAAAAAAATTACGCGAATTCATATCTTTTATGTAAATATGGGTTTTAGTGACGTCAGTTTCTAAATTATTAAAGCTTGTATAAATAACGTTCACTACGATTTATGAATATTCCTTTCTTTACCCGATAAAATAAATATATAGCCTGTTGATTTAAATACACTAATATAACTTTAAAATGTAGAAGAATGTGCAAGTATACATACGAAATGAAAATCCTCAGTACAAAAAAAAAATGAGAAAAAAAGACAACCAAGTATCATGGCTGAACTAAACGAACAACCTTTGAATTGCCATATTTCTGCCTAATTGTTAAGATTTGTGAATTGACATTGTTTGAATCCACTAAATCACTGATTATAACGTTTATACCAAAACCTCCTGGTAATTTAACAAAACATTTTTTTTAGTTTTTATTACTATTTTATCCATCCTCAGGAACCTGTTACATGTTGTAGGTAGACAATATGAACAAATAGAATAACACTACTTTGTTTAAAAATTTTAAATGTGTAACGTTTTCGTTTTCTAAAATAACTTGCTTTATTATTTATTATATTTATATGAACTGCGTTTCGGTGTACAGTATTCTATATTTAACATTTGCATATTAAATTCGTTTAAGACGTTTACTTTTATAGAGTAAACTCTTTCTAATACTGTATTAAACAATATATTATTTACTATTATGTGATACTCAATACTATTATTTTAAGAGATGTTTATTGTTTGTTTATAGACTTATTTCATTTCTTTAATTCTAAACATTTTAGCTTAAAAACACCCTTAATTTAAAAATTTAATTTTGACAAAATTTATTAATCGACTAATGAATTACACCGAATGAGGAAGCAAAACTACACATGGTTTTTTGAGTCTAAATTAGGTTGAAATTATCATTAAAAAGTTATGATTTTAACAAAGTAGGAAATAATTAAACAATATATTAAAGCCTAATTTCCCTCATGAAATTTTCTTTACTTTAGTTTCAACTTTTTTTATTTTTCCAAATAAAATAAGGTTTAGAAGTAGTATATTAAAATAAAAGTAAATCATGACTAAATATGTGATAATTACATATTACACAAATAGATGAAGATTTAAATGGTTATTATGAATTAATTGATGTAATGTAACGTTCTTAGTCTATAAAACAAACTATACAATATTTGAACATATTTCTAATGGCATACTTATGTAAATAGATAGTAACTCTTAGATATTTCATTTTTATTTTAGCAAAACGTCTTTTCCTTAATTTAACGGAAAGGTTTACAATTTTTACCAGTGTTCTAATTACCAAAACATATTTCAATTACCGATATACAAATGAAGTTAATCATTCTTTAATCTACATGGTCATTTTTGGCTATAGGCTATCGATAAAATCATTAAGGTTTTTAACAACTTCAAAGTTTTAGTCATTGTAACAAATTACATATAAATATCGTTAATAAATAGTAGTAACAAATATAAAATTACGTTTTATTTGTTTTCGTTACACTTTCACATTATTTTATCAATTATTGTAAAAAACATGTATAATTTATTAACTATTTAGAGGACATATTTATTCGCCATGTTCTTATTGAAAACAGAATTATTGAAGCTAGATTATGACAGTATATCTTAGACCTGGAAAAGGTGTTTATTTTAATCGTATCTAGGTCTGGCTAAAATAACTTCTTAAATATACCCTGACACTTTAAAACTATTAATGAATATTTATTTGCACTAAATAAAGGTACGAAAATTATATTTGATATTTATTTTCACAACTATTTGTATTAAATTATTTTTTGAAAATTGTCCAACATATTACATGATAACGATCCAATTTATAAGAGTTTGGATATACATTACAGTTTGAATAACCAATAGGCCTAAGAGGTGTGTTTACTTTTATAGAATAAACCTTTCTGAGATAAAATATAAATTTCTGTTTATTATATAATGATTATTTTGTCTATTAACCCTAATTGTGTTGATTCAATAAAAAACAATATTACACATGACAAATCCACGTTTAAAATTACAGGTGTGTGTATATATTTATTTAAGATTTTTTTAAAGTTTTTTGCTTAGTAGTACATAGATTATATTGAATTAAATTCAAACAATTTAAAATCGCCTAATGTGTTGAAAATAATATAACGTTACTAGTTTTCACTAACAAATCTTGTTATATTTAAATTCTACTTGATGCAAGGTGTAAATTATTTCCAAATTAAATTCATTCTTAAATTCACTCAATGTATACTATTATATGTGATTCATAAATTACTTTAAAACCAGTAGATCACATTGGCTATGAATGCCTGGCGGTTTTTTGTTGTTGTTGTTTTTTTAGCTTTGCGTTAAAGATGTCGTTATTTATTTGATTATTAGTAGCGAAATAATTATTTTAATTAAAACGTTGTAACTGAAGGCAAAAGCACGAATGCAGTGGAGAATAATTCTTCTGACTCATAAAACTCGATTCTGTTGTTTACAAAGGATTAATCACCATGTTGTATCCATTATCGTAATGTAAATCTTGTTATGCTGATTAAACAGAACTTTTGTTGCTTTATTTGTAAACATCATTTCAAAAATGGTAAATAAAGCAATGCAACCCATTTCCACCTAACATTGCATGATGTTACAAAAAAATAATTAATCGAATCATTGGACAACGATTAATTTTAAAATTTGTTTGTTTCCCTTGCTTTTATCAATGGCATTAGACATTAAACGGTTTATAACTAAAAGTTAAACAATAAAATGGCAAATTATTGTTTAGCTTTTACATTACATACAACACACATTAATGTTATCTTTAGTGGTTTATTATTATAAATAGTGTTTTTACACATTTCATTTAATTTGGAAATAATTTCATGAAGTGTTTAAAGTTCAAAAGACCTGTTTACCAACGTGAAGTAGTGAGATTGATAAGTACAAAATATAGACTATTATTCATCTGCGAATAATACTATAAACTTTATTAAGTTATATATTAAAGTTAAAATATTTTTCATAGCCTACACGTGAATGATAGTTATGTATTTGTGAACTCATGTTTTAACTTTGAACCCGGTCCAGTAAACGCAGTAATTGTCTACTGTGTTTGAAAGCTTAATAATATATATATATATATATAAATCAATATCGCAAAACAAAAGGCAAAATGGTGTAAAATCGTCATGGAGACATAAAAAGAAGTGACTTAGAACATTGTACAAAAATTAACAGAATGCGAGAAACAGATTGTTGGTTTTATTTAAAATAATTGAAAACCAAAGAATGTCACTTACCTCACCGGTGACACCAGCGATTTTGATGCATCTTCTGTCAATGTATCTTCTCTAAAAAACATAAAATGACATATCGATTACTATAGCTGCGATATTTTGATTGATGAATTATCGTTACCACAACAACAAAACGGATTAAAATTGTCAATCTAAATGGCATATTATATTGAATGAAAATATACTGAGTTTCAACAAAAGGAAAATTAAAAAATATAACGTTAAAAATGAATTGAAAGGAAAATGTAGTTCTGGAGTCGTTGGGAAGACAAAAAAATAATCACATATATAGTGTCATTACCAAAACTCTGGTTAATATAAATATACAAATTCTTAATCAGGGGAAAAGCTAAATAAAAACATAACTTGTTTATGTTATAAAATAAACTTATGCTAAAAATAAACATATTAGCATTGTTTTAGCGATAGTATGGCAGTTGGGTGAAATACACTATGGAATATTAACGATGTTAATGCATCAATGTTTTTATTATGTTGGAAATTTTACTTTATGTGTAAAATGTCATAGTAAAATACATAAGATATATTGAATATATATATATATATATATATTCAGTTATGTTAAAAAATCTGTTGAATGTTGGTAATTTTTGAAATTTGGACTAACAGATATTGATGAGATATTTATGAATGTGGAAAGATAGATTGAAAATGAACTGATTAGTTATTATGAATAAAGATTGACGTACATTGTTATTTGAAAGACTATAGTTTAAATAAATATGTTTTATTTGAATGTTTAAATGTATTTAAATATATTTAGATTATATAATGTGTCAATCAAATGTAAACCATCAATTTAATTAATATTGTAAGCCTTTAGGAAATTTATTTGAAATTAGATAGAATAAAATTCGAACACAATATATCACAAAAATTACGTTTAATTAATCTAGAGCGTATCAACGACAAAGTTGCCATCCTCAGTTATACATAATCTACAATAACTAAACTATAATTTTAATTTATAGTTTAGTTATTGTAGCTAATGTATCACTGAGGATGGCAACTTTGTCGTTGATATACGATTCATTATTTAAACGTAATTTATTGTAAGATCCTATGTTTGAATTTTATTCTATCTAATATTATCTCACAAGTAAAGCTTAATATTAATTTGTCATTCGATAATAACATCTTTAGAAATATATTATGTTAACTCTACAGCGCTAGAGTTTAACATTTTGGTTATCAATATTCTCTAATAATTTAATGTTACATTTTCAAAGCAATATACATCATAAATTAAACCTGCCTGAAATTACCACCAAAATATTTGGTTGTAGTCAATCTAAATGAAAACCTTATGCTTTATATTGTCTATTTTTAGACTACAAAAATGACAGTTTTAAGTTGTAAAATAAAAATACTATTTTTTTATGTTGGTTTTTTATGTATATAACCTATGTTCTTTTAAAATGAATATCACAATTTATTCAAATTAAAGAAAATATAAGTTTCTCTTTATATAAAATCTAATACACATAATATAAATTGTAGATTTAACTATTGATGAACACAAATTCTGAAGACAGATATATATTTTTTATTTTTGTATGTATTTGATAAACTTACAACGATAGCTAATGCATATTCTTGCATAGTACGTTTGCCTTAAATCGTATATTATTCAAGGACACAGTACCCTATTTTTGGAAAATATTAAATACCAACAATAAAAAATACATTAATCGATTATTTAGTACACAACATAATGTGTTTTGTCGTGTGAAATTTTCGTTTCTATAAATTACATTTACTTTACGGAAAGACCCTAATGGCTTTCGTGGTTATCTGAGACAAACAACTACCCCTAGAAGGACTAACGATGTAATGTAGTCCAAACGTTTGTTAATGAGTTTCTGTGTTTTAGGGGATTTATTGTTGATATTGCACGTATAAACGATATAATCAAAACCTTTAACACCTAAAATAAATTGTAATATTAAAAAGTTTACTAATTAAGTGTTATTATATCATTAATCATAAGGGATGTAATTTATAATGTAATATGTTAAAAAATCAATTAACAAATTTTATCTGTTACAACTTCATGTGAAATAATAATAAGGATACATTAAATAATACTAAATCGTCTTAACTATGTTTCTTTTTAGGAAACAAACATCATTTTTTTTTATAACTGATGAATTATATATAGCTTCTATAGTATTAACATATAAATTTTGAATACATTTGAAAATAAAATATGGTTACATGGAATATTCGTAATATAGAGTGAATTCAATTTCATAATAAATTTATTTAAAGTAAATTTAAACTGGAAATCACATACATATCTATATATTTTCATTATTACACCTTACAAAGAGCAATTAGTTATTTTATAAATTATTATCGTAAGACCATGAATTGTACATGATAGTTTATTAAACAGCTTAGAATTTTTAATAAATAATCAATTTTACGTTTGTCAATACAAACCTATTACTATAACAGAAAATTGTTGATTGGACTATATTATAGGTTGTATATGTAATGTTATGTAAATATGTAATTGGTTTTGTAATGTACAAAATCAACAGAAAATCACAGGCTTGTATCTTATAAATTTAGGTAATTGTTATATTCTTCAAATATACAATGTTAATGCCCATTGTTTGTTATATATATATAGTAATTCTCAAATGTAATCCAAACTTGCCTATATTTATGACTATACTTTTTTTTATTACTATCTCTCTTTTGATTATAAAAAGTTGATTTTTTTTCAATTTGATGTAAAATAAAAATATAATGATTCATGCATCCATTCAGATTTTGTGATGTAATGACTCTCTTTTTTACTTTCCAAAGTTTTCATTTCCCCAGGAATATATAAATGAATAATTTTTTTTAAAGGAATAATACTACAGACTACCATGGGATTAACAGAACAAAGTGCAATGAATATTACTACAATAACGCTTTTTTTATTTAAAGCTGATAATAAATTTAAAATTATGTTACGCTAATATTGAAAATTATTATTTATTTAATATTATTATTTACGCTAAAATGCTATTTATTTAAAAGGATGGTGCAGGTAATTATATTTTCGGGTCACCGTCCCAAAGAAATTATTCTCCAAAAAAAGTACTAATATATTTTTCTTAAATGTTTGTGTATTCCCAAAAATTCAATTTTTTTTATACCTTAACGAAAAGAGTTTGAAATGGAACAAAATAAAAATAAATAGTTTACCAAAAAGGTAATCTTTTGTATTTTAGTTGAAATAAATAAACGAGGTAAACGCCTTTTGAAAAGACATCCCTTATGAGACATGTCGGCTAAATAATGTAAATACTATTTATTTGTTATTCAATTAAATGACTATCTAACTATATTAACATCCCCTTTACGTCTTTAAAATTTTGTGTAACAATAAAATATTTGTATATTAGTTGATGTTATTATTTCAGATATGAAGTACGTAATGTCTAGTATATTTTTAACAAATTAGTAAAACATTTTACGCCGAATTACTTTATTTAGCTTGTACATTTCTAAAAAAAATGGAAATAAAAAAATCATATTATATTTGTGAATGTAATTTAGATTATTAATTACGGAATTTATCAAAAGTTTATTGTTTACGGAAAAAATATATCTTAGTCAGAACCACAAAAAAAGGACGATCATTGATACATGCTAAAAAGTATTTGATTTTACTTAAAAATAGATGTTACTTATCATTTAAATCATTTTTACTTTTGAAATATATTTTCACATATTTATTTATAAATTTCAATAGTTTTGGTTTGGATCGAAAAGAGAAACTTTATGTTTGCTATCACACCGATTGTTAGGTTTGTTTTAGCTGCCTAACTTTTTTTTTAATATATGTAATACGTTTCTTAATAAATTATAATGAGTAGTTAATGTTACATTTAAAGTCAAACCCTTTAAGCACACAATATGATATTCTAATTAGGAATGTAAAATATATTTGAAGTGATTTTGATTTTATAAACTAAAAATATTAAAATAACTTATTTACAAACAAACTCTCTGTAATTACTATAAATAACAAAAGTCTGTATTCCTACGCTACATGAGACATTTTTTATATGATCATGAAAATTACTTATTTATGGTTTAAAACGTTTCGCAGCGTCCTTAGAGTAAGAATATAAAGTACTATAACAATGAAATATTTTATTTTGTTAGAGAAAATATTGTTCCAAATATTACTCCAACAATAAATAGAAACTTCGTTGAGTATTTAAAAAGGTACAGTGCGACAAATTGCAATGAGCGACAAGTTTTATTGAAGGGACAGTTTATATTCAAAGGGACACGAAATTTCTGTTAAGCATTTAACACTATATAAATATTCAATTGTGTAAAGATTTAAGGATTACAAAATTATTTTATGTAAACAATTGTGTACAAATTTACCTTGTAAAGTAATTTTATTATTAAATTCATTTTGGAATGGTTATTAAATAATCCTTACTCAATTTAGTCGGATGACCTACTAATGACTACGTAACAACCGGGAGTCGATCAGACCCCGCAATTAAAGGTTTAGGTAGCCATTTAAGTTTATGACCAAAATTAAAAGACTTTATATTCCACTAGCGTTATTAGGTGCGATATTAGTAATTACTGAATCACCAAAATTTTATAAGTTATTGTTGTGTTATTTATATTATTTTATTATGTTGGTATTGTACTTAACGTTCGTCGTAAACTTGATGACGTTTGTGTGTTTAGTTTGTGTCTGATTAAAATTATTTATTTTCATGTACATAAAATTAACAAGTACTAAGTTTACGAGTTTTACCTGACACACAGCAGAGGTAGATTAAAATTTACCACCATAAAAATAAAGGTATACTATTTACATTGTATAGTTAGTTATGTATTTTGTTTTAATTTTTGACGAACATTGACTTGATATTTTTCTATCTTTATAATAATCAAAATTTTAAATGGGGGAAATATTTACTTGATATTTGCCATCACATTTATAAATTAACATTATCATCCCTTAACTTCATAAGAAAAATATAAATCATAACCGTGTTTTATATGATAAAACAATACTTAAATGTACAACTTTAATTTTATACGCTACTAAAATTCTTCAAATAGATTTTGTTTCTAATGTAATTTTAGTTTTATATTATTATTTAGACGTTTAATAAGATGTCTTTAATAAACATTAAACTTTTATACATACAGAAAATATGAACATAAAATATAATAAACTCAAAGTCTATCTTCTTTATAATGAAAAGAAACGGTATCATTAAAAAAAAGAAATGATTGAAAAGATTAAATTAAGTCACGATCAACAAGCAAATATTACTGTTTACTTTTAATTAACTCAATTCCTGTTCTCGGTGTAAAATGAAGGGTTTACCGAAACGTTGAAAACATAAATAAAAACGAACGGATGTGTACGTTAATACGGTTTATAGAAAGTATCTTGGATTAATTCAGTTACATTCTATTTTCAACTCAAATTAAGTATTTTGTTTATACCGACTTTCCAAATATTTAAATATAATTTCACTACTACATAAAATTAAAAATTTTCTGCAAAAAGTTTATAATGGTATAAAGAACGAAAACAGTAATAGCTAAAAGTAACCCATAAACAATATTATAAAGAGTTAAAAAAACTCTCATAATTATATTTTGGTAATGCTTTTGTTGTCACATTTTTTTTAATGGATACAGGGCTTATTTTATTAGTAAATTAGTAAACATACAGTAAATTGCATTACTGTGTTTTGTTATTTAAAATTACCAATAATTTACTTAAAAGTAAAGAAAAACATTTTTTTTAAGTGTTTATGTTTCTTGATTACCTCTTGTAGGATTTTATGTATTTCTGTAAGAAATTATTTTTTATTATGAATTTTTTTTTAATTTTCATTCATTGATTTTTTTTTAAATAAAAATAAACTAAGAGCATTTTTTACCATAAATAATTTTCTAACTATAATAGTTTTAAAGCGACATGATTGTTTTAGGGTACTTCGTAACCAATATACTCGGAAACCTTATTAAGGAATATCTCTTTTAATTAATTGTATAACCTAAAACGTATTACTGTAAATCTATTTTTACAGACATCAATCAAGCGATTTATAATTTTATCAAGTCTTATTTTTCAGTACGTGGAAACTATCATAATAAATTTATATCTATATAATGCATTTGTTTAAAACCGCATTAGAAACCAACTACAAAATTAGGAATGTAGACAAGCAGACAAAGTATGAACCTTTTCAACAATAGTATTCGTAGAAAATTTACTAGTAAAAATGCGAAATATGTTAATTACAACACAACATGCGCGGGCCAATATCGATAGCTGAGTAACGTAGTGAAATATATCCCAGCAGTAAAATTCTACCAGGTTTAAGTACTACCAGTACTGAACACGAGTTATTTGCGTACCTTCTTCTCTCGTATATGAACATCTTTCGTTTTCGTGATTCTTGTAGGTTTTTACTTTATAATATCAGGTTTTCCAACCCCCCCCCTTAATAATGGACAATCTTAATATAAAATTTTCTTAATTATTAACATATAAATTATTGTATTAATTTTTTATGAGAGTGCTAACAATGTTAACAATTGTATTTGTGCAATTAAGTATAGTTGAGAAATAATTAATTTGTCTTGGAAACTAAAATAAACAGAAATCAAGGATATCGCTTCAAATTACTTATTAACTTGTTCTTCAAATACGGAAACCTCTTAGACATCATTACCATTAAAAAATAAGAAAACAAATTTATAAATAGAAAGACCCCTAGCTCTTGAATACTCTAATACCATTATAGTAGGAAAAAACAAGATTCCATGGTCAAGAGAGACACAATAGCAAAGATGAAAGAGAGAGAGATCTAACTTAAGACAGACAAATTTTTGCAGTTCCCCGTCATCACTAATAACTGTAATATAGTTCAAACAAATATAAACTAGGAAATCAATTTTGTACATGCCGTTATGGAAAATCATAATTTATAAATGTAATTGAACTGTTGTCTATTAAAATATAATATTAGCACTATAAAGGACATTATTGTTTTCAGTTTATGCTTCTTCTCTCACAAAATTCAAATGTAAGCATAACAGCAGCTGATAGGAATTGGGTTCGTTGACGATGAGTTTATATGTGTAATAATGGTATGAATTATTATTAATACTACTATTTTAAACTAGTCTATCGTTTCAGAGTAACACTTTCACTACAGTTTTAAGTTTTGTTAACATTAAATTAATAATCAAGGATGAAGTTTTCGCGTTACCTATTTTATTATGTACACGTTATTAAATTTTACATAATAAATATTTGTCAATGTGTTCTATCACTTAATCCGTTAAATTAAACATATTATTTCGTATATAAATAATGTCATATAAAGTAATATAATCTCTAGCTTTTTACTTTATCAATATTTATTTTATAATTTTTTTAATGAAATTGATTTCAACACAAATAAGCTCTTTCTAAATAGTTTAAATTATTATAACTTGTACACATACAAGTGTCATTTTATATATAATCAATTTCTGTTAAACAGAATGAACTCGAAGCACAATATAAATAAAAATATGATAAAATACGAGGTACCTCGCAGTATATTAAGGTACAGTAATATAATACTCGAATAGATACTTCACACGAAACATTATTTATGTATATTTATTTGAAACTAAAGAGCCCTTTAGGGATAAGCCTTGTTTAAGCTCATACAATAAATTCTGCACAGCTATTAACAAAGATTTAGTAAATTATAAATCAATTTTCAGTTTACAACTATATCTGGTTTTATATTATACTGTCTACTTACACATATAAATAGGTCTATTATTTTTCATAAAGAATCCAAAAGGGTTTCCAATATACTTTGAAACTAGTAGATGCATTTAATTGGTCTTTACATTTTGTAGGTATAGTTTTCTTAACGTAAATAGTTATTTTCATCAAATATGTATACATCTTTTAAAATGTATATTTTTTACATTAAAATTTAATTGGTTTATAAAGATGTGTATCAATGAAAAGCTGCAAGAGAGCGGAACACATAAGTGATACATAATTTTTCTTTCTAAAATATTAACAACTATATCGATATCATAATCAAATTTATTGATCACAATGACTTTACAGTAAATTAGTAAATTGCTGAACCTAAACTAAACTAACCTAACTCTATATAGCCTAGATTTCGTTACTTCTAAAACCGGTACTATAATATATAGTAGCAGATTTGTTCCACATATTTAATAAAATTGCATAAAATAGTTACAATTCCAAACATATCAAATAAATAATTTAACCTAGTTTTTCCACACTTAGTAGATGGATTTTATATACAATTTGTCCTCCTACTTGTCGACTACCTTGGGAAATAACCCACTCCCAAGCAAAATTAAATTATTAAATGACACAGTGAGTTGATGAAGAAATCCGCAAACTTTTCTTTGTAAAGAACATCAGGTTAAATTTCTCATATTTAAATTGTTGAGTATTTATTTATTCATCATAAAATGTGCTTACGGAATGCCTTTTCAGTAAGATTTAGAAGTTTAGATTAATGAGAATAAAAATAGTAAGTACGTCATGTAATAATTCAAAGTAACATTTTTGATTTTAAATACATAATAATGATTATGCTCACACTCCTCGTTATCTATATTCATCTTTATAAGTCCTTTAATTATACCATTAAATAACGTATACATATGAGACTAAATTAAATACAGTATTCTTTACATTGTGTCATTTTTGGAATAGATACATTTGTAGTTAATTAAAACTGAAATATTCGTAATGATGAAAACTTTAAATACAAATATTTTTTTACTAAATACTTTTCTAATATTAATTTACTTAGTTATTAATAAGAAAACACTACATATTGTAATAATTCTTAGATTTGTGATATATATTATAGGAATTCAATTTCAATAAAATTATTTGATTTGAATTTTTAAATAGAAGTCTCTTGAAGGGTAGTTGCAATGGTAGTTAGATGTTTTCTAGATTGTGTGTAAAGTAAACCTGACATCGGTTGTATAATTTATAGATCTAGTATTGATTAGAGAGGAAACTGAAACTTATTTAGTAATAACTAAACTTATTAAAATAGACAGTTTTTTAAGGTGGTAATTTTCTCGCTAAAATCTTGAAATAAATAAAGCTTTCAAGGGACTGATGCAAGCAACATAACATGCATTATTTGTAAATATACAAACATATCACTTGTAGAAAGACTATACATAACATAATAATAATTATTCATATTTCACAGAAAACTCGTTTATCTCTAAAGTTTACTAAATAAAGGTTACGACTTGACAAAAATATTTCAATAGATACGGAATTTTGTACGAATCTCGACCAATTTATTACCCCTATTATGGGAATATAATTAATATTTTTTTTAAATGTTACAAATTGAGTTCATACTTCATGTATACTTAAAATATGTTAAGAATCAGTTACGTCACAGGAATGGGTTAGCAGGGCGATGTTATCATAGCTGGTCATTATCCAAATGAACCCTTTCCCTTACTATGTGTTATTAAAAAAGGAAAAAAAAACATAAATGATAAGAAACTAAAAATATAATATCGCACGTTATTGGTGTTTTTTACAACAAAACAAACTACAATCTGGAATTTTGGCTGCATGTACCAGGAAGGTTTAGGAAACAAACTTTTAAGTGGTATGAAACATAGTGTTAACCTAATTGATAGATTATAATACTATATTAATTACGTTATCTCTCAGAGCTCTAGAGCTCTATCTGCACTACATGTGACATCTGACGTAATAATTGGCATGGATAGGTGGATTAATTATTGAACTGTGCAGAGCATATTAATTAATAACTGACATCTACAAATTACAAGCTTTGACATTTACAAATAATAGTAATACACATTTCCCAATTTTACTGCATATGACTTTTCACGACCTAAATATATGTAAAGCTTTAAATAACCGCTTCAATACGCAAATCCATTTTAAATTCTTCATATTCGAGTATGAATAAACATTTTAAACGTTTTTTTTCTACGTTTTTGAGTGAATACTTGTTGACCAAGTATAGTGTCGTAAAAATAGTTGTCCTATGATTGCAAAATAAATATATTTTGGTTATTCTTTAATCACTAGACATGACTAGGAATCTCGTTGATTTGTGACAACTTAGTCTGGTATTTGGTTACAAATGTTATTTAAAGAGGGTCTTTAAATAATATAGTCCCAATTAGAGATAGTTTTGACATTTAAGAACTGTAACTTATATTCCCATATAAATGGATTCATTCGCTCAGCTTTAAGATAGCTTTTATTCACTAGAAATAAGAGCGTTGAATTTATTTGGTTAATCAGTTATTTTGTGAAAGTTAGATTAAATTTTAGGCATAATTAAATTTACAATTTAACTAAGTTGAGGAAATAATTATCGTGTCATAGTCTTTCAGTAAGCACTATAATGTTGTTGTGACTATTTATACTTCTACTTAAAGTTATTTTTCCAAAATAATATTACATAAATTTTTATGTAAAAATTAACAAAAAAGCATTGTTTTTATAAAACTAAGAAACTCAAATTAAAAATGATTGAATATTACTGAAGTAAGAATAATATTTTCAATAGTAAGTCTCCTTCAACAGAACCATTACAAGCTGGTTATTGTCTAAAATAACCAGTTTTATAATTCTGTTAAATAAATGGATTAATTGAATTGGAGAAACAATGAATTTGACAAAAAAGTAACAATGACAAAATATTGAGATTGAAAGGGAATCCATAAAGTTACTTAACAATTGAGCAATGTTAAACATTATTTCTGAAATTTTGTTTCACTGTACATAAACTAACAGATGTAAAACCTAAAAGGTATGAAATGAAGGACCATACCAAACGAATACTTTTTCAAGTTTTTCTGCCAGCCAAACTTTATAAATAGTTTTCCTTCAACTTAACTACGCACTGGGGAAATAACCAACTTCCAAGCTAAGTTTTATATTATTGAACTTACACTGAGTGATGCTGGGAAAATATTCAAATATTCCTTTGTAGAAATGTATGTGATTAAATCCATAATTTGAATATTGATGTGAAATTTATTTTTTTTTCTACAGATCTTTTTAAACGTTTACTGAAATATGTAAATTATTCTTTAAAAAATTTAAAATTTAATTTTTAGAAATTAAAACGTCTTTTCAATTGTTAAGTAAGAAAAATAAATGGAGGAATGAAACGATTTACCAAGCTTTAAATTATTATGCTTTAAGTATATTGAGCAAAATTTGTGGGAAAATAGTAATCGATAGCTAATTTAAAATAAGATTTTTCAAACGTGTAATTGTTTTGACATGTGGTGTTTTAATTAAATTTTCCACATTCATGTTCAAAAATAAATTCCTAGGAGTAAGCATTACGCCTCTTTCTTAAGCTGTCTACCTGTAAATTACCTATGACCAACAAGAACAGGTTGACTGAATAATAGCAAATATTTATGTTTGCTTAACGTATTCGTATTTTTTTATTTTTGGTCAAAATCCTTTTTTGCCTGGTATACGTCTACCGAGTTGATTATGAAATAGAAGTCCCGACAAGCTTTATATTAAAAGAACAGAAAGGGCTAAGTAACAAATTTTAAAGGTAATATACTTCATTCTATAACCTTACCTTCTATATTAATATATAACATTTACATTCTAATTTGTGGATACTATTTTATAGCCAATTATTGTTCCATATACTAACCAAAGCTTGTAATTAAGGATACAAACTTTTCCCCGGGATTACAGTGGTGAAACATTTTAAACGTAATATTATTTTGAAATAATCCGCTTCCATACTTTAAATGCTACTTTAGGATAAGGGATTAAATGCTAACGACGTCCTTATGCAAATTACAACTGACATTAATTAATTGGCTTATTTAATTTTGAGGCCATTTAAAAACTACCAAATAATGACAACTGTAATTAAACATTCAAACACCTATGGTGCCACACCTAACTGCAGAAATTAAACCTAAAAAACATGAAAACATGCAGTTTGCTGAAAATACGCACCATAACATTAGTAATCATCACAACGAGCTCATAATACAAACTTATTATCCCAATGACTTATGCCAATACATTAGTTTTAATTATAAATAGTTACATACATATTGAATTTGTGTTAAGAAAATGACCTCTTAGGAGTTGGAACCGATTTCCATGAAATATGTTTTGGAGAGTGCTTTGGCAGTGTGATGAAATGATATACATATTAAATAGGCTATTTCAATTTAGAGGTTTATCGGAATAATGAAAATAGAAATCTTACGTAAATTTCGTACGAATCTCGACCAATTTATTACCCCTATTATGGGAATATATATATATATATATATATTTTTTTTAATGTTACAAATTGAGTTCATACTTCATGTATACTTAAAAGATGTTAAGTATCAGTTACGTCACAGGAATGGGTTAGCAGGGCGATAAACCCAAAAATAACAACAATTAACAACTAAACAAATACAACCAAAAAAAAATGGAAAAGAGTAAACTAACAACGAAAACAACATCGCCCAAGACATGACATGACATGTGTCATCGATACATGTAGTATCGGTTGTTTTTTTTGTGATAGTTTTTTAGTAATTGTCTCTGTAATCTTGTTTCTTTTGCTAATTTGTTTGGTTTGTAGAGTTTGTTGTATGATGGTTTATATATTTTACGTCTGTAAAATATATAAAGAGTCTCTTGAAATTTACCATTTAACGAAAACAGTTCTAACATTCTAAAAGACTTAAACAATATTTTGGATTAAATATGCTCACCAAGTTCTTTGACCTTGATTTCGAATATTTAATACATGATCTTTAAATTGATATTTTCGTAGCACTGTATTTATCTTAACAAACTTGTAAATCAATAAGAGGTTTAATGATAATATACATTAAATAGCATTAAGTTGTCACTTTAATATTAGAAAACTAATAATAAAACGTATTTTGAAATGAAATATAAATCCTGTGGAACACTTAACATTTAATTATAATTCATAATTGGTGAATATATCATAAATAGTTACACCGCTGAAATCTCCAAACAAATTATTTTAATTAAAGGAAAACCTATTTGATATATTAATATGAGTATTGTTTTATAATTGGAATATTAATATGTAATATGAATAACATAAGCATAATAATGTATAATTTTAAATAATTTTAAAATAGAATAATCTTTTTTAAGTAATTACTGATATACATAATTTGGTTTCTAGTCAAGAAAATTTATTTATAATTGAAAATTATATCATCTTAAAAATATTTCCTTTATTCCATTATTCCAATTATTATTTGAGCTCTAAATTAAATATTGGTAAGTGCTTTTGAAAGAAAAACAGGTAAAAAATTTGGTCTTTCAACATTAAAAGTATATGTCAAAACATCAAATACTTCAGATGCACAGATTTAACACTAGGAGTGAGGAAAGTACTTGAAACTCGTAAAACGTTTATCTAAACTCCATACAATTATTAGGAGAAATATTTTACTTCTAAAATTTGCAATTTTACTTGTCCCCACTTACGCAAAATTAAAGTGTAATAGGTTTTCCATTTCTAATATTGTGTCATATTTTTTTATTAGAATTTGAAGTAAAAATAAATAGTTGTAAAACTACAATATACAAACATACCTAAAATATTTTTAAAATTCTTGAAAATCGTATTGTAATTGATTTATAAAAAAACATAATGTTCTTATGGATATAAGTTACTTAGTTTTAAAACATTATTGTACATTGCACTAAATAAATTTAGACGAGCATTGCGCATATATTATTTCATACAAATTATAAAAGCTTGTTATTATAAAAAGCCAATGAACTTGGTATAGCAAACAATGGTATTAAACAAACAAAATTAAACGTATCTTTTTTACTACAACTGTTAAAAGTTTTGAACTGGTGATTGAAAGTGTAAAAAAAATATGTACTTAAAATCTTTTTAATGAAGATAAACATTATGGGGAGGAGGGTGGAAGTTTTGTTACTTCTAATACAACATTTAATTTAGTGCAATACCAAATGAACATAAAATATTGTTCCTGTATATAAAATAACCTATCTGTCAACATATATTTTTGTAATCATTTAAAATATTTTTAAATAGTTATATTGAAATAAGATAATGATATGATATTTAATATATAAAACATATTTACTTTTTTCATATTTCTTAAATGAAATATCACACGTACATTAATAAACGACAGTATAAAGGTAATCAGAGCTGATAAAAAAGTTCCGTTAAAGAAAGAGAAGCTTTGAATAAATTCTAACGAACATATAGATTGAAACAATTTAGTAGTTAGTTGATGATTTATATTTCATCGTCTATCTTTCATAACTATATACACAGTGAAATGACCTTTAGGTCAGAGTGAAAGGCAAAATATTTGTGTAATGTGTTAAAATAAATCAAATTGTGTTTTTCGTGAGCATATAAGTAAGCTAAAATTTAACATTGCATGTATTCATATAACCCACAATATAAAGAATTAATGGGTTTAATAACTGCTTATAAAGTTTTAGTTCTGTTTCTGGTTTTCTTAAATTGCAATTAATTACTAAATTTGTAGGAATATATAAGGTCACTGTGGGTATTATAAAGCTCTTTGAATGAATTACAACCAAACAAGATGTATTCAATGACACTTTACTTCTTTCATTGAACAGCCTGATTGAGTTTTGTTTTATTCTATTTTACCACATATTCTTTCATTAATCAATTAAAATACTTTGTATTAAAGTATTATTTTGATAAGATTTTTAATATTTCTTGTATTAATTCTAATATATTTTAATTTCCAAACGAGAGATAATAGAATATCAGAAAATTTAAACGTATCTAACTCTGATCAAAGTACGGTAAATTAGCTGAATCAAAAGTAGCTTATTGGGGACGTATAAAATTGTGGGTCAGCAATTTTTCAAACTCGTTAAATAGTTATTATAAAACATTTTTCTATTTGGAAAATAATAATTTTTTTCGATTACATTTGTATGGTTGAAGTGCAATTACATTTCCACGACAATATTACTACACTATTAGTCTTTTCTTTTATAAACCAATATTTAGGTTATGTACATTTCAATACTAATATTTGTTTGATACTTATTTATAAATTGTAAAAATATTATTGTAACTTACCAAGTAAAGTTTTTATTTTACAAAACAAATACAGAACAAAACAAATATACTTCTAAAATATGTATAGGGCTCGTTTTTGATATGGGATTTTCCATTTACTTCTGTAATAATTTAATAAAGGCCTATGTACATAAAGCAAGTATTTTTTAAAATTTCAATTACGACATCAGAGTTGTGTATAAATAGATGCCTATACCACTATTTTCTTGAGACTGGATGCATACACTAGTTAGAATATATTATTAAACTTATTTAATTGAAAATAATTTTTAAAAATGAAGTTTAAATACTTTTCAGCCTACAAATAAAGTTATAAATAATACATATATTAGAAATAACTAAACTGAATTCAAACCTAAATGCAATGCTACTTGTAGTGACTTATTTACATCTTAGTTTGTAAATTTACAATAAATAAGTAGGGAGCAAAAATTGAAGAATATTATATTATTTGTTTCAACTCACAGAGATATTGCTGTATGACAGCCAGAGTCGTTAAAGTTCATCTCGTCTACACAAGACAAAAATATTTTCATACACCTTCGTACGACGGTGACTATTGATGTCTCTATATTTCCATATTGTTATGTTTTTATAATATATTTGTCGATGCACTACAGTTCAAAGATTCATTATATGGGAGTTTTACTAAATGTTGCAATAATTCAATAATCCTGATTTAATGTGAGTGTCATATGCCTAATATTGTAGTTAACATTTAATATCACTTTACCCAAAAGGTGATGTTACGTTGAATACATATGGCCACTGTAATACCGGTAAAATGTTTTTATCTCTATTATTAAGTTAAGGTTAATGTGGAGAAATTTTCTTATTTATTCCAAATAATACTATCATTTATGTATATACATTTATAATTTCTAGTCTAATGTTTGTGCATGGATTAACTTATATCTATGTAATTATCGTTTACAAAACTAGTGAATTGATAAGTCGATTAATATTTTAATAAAAATATTTAAAAATTCCCATAAAACTCCTCATCAATTCGAGTTTATTTTAGTAGTATTGTATTTTTAACTAATCTGTTGTTTTAAAGATATATTATTTATACTGCTTTAAAGATTTGTTCAAAATAAAGGAGGAAGTTTTTCATCCTATTTATTATGTAGGTGTTATTTAATTTTGTATCAAAGAAATTGTTACTATATTCGGTCACTTAGTTGGGTTAGTTAAATATATTATTGCTCATATCAATATATCTTAAAAAGTAATACCCTTGTGTAGGGTGTTTATTAGATCAAGAGAAAGACATTTTGGGTAGAATTTGTTTTATAATTAAATTAATTTCAAGAGAGAAAAGCTTTATCGAGATGGTTTCATTTAATATAATATGTTCATATATATGACTCTCTCTCTCTCTCTCTCTCTCTCTCTCTCTCTCTCTCTCTCTCTCTCTCTCTCTCTCTCTCTCTCTCTCTCTCTCTCTCTCTCTCTCTCTCTCTCTCTCTCTCTCTCTCTCTCTCTCTCTCTCTCTCTCTCTCTCTCTCTCTCTCTCTCTCTCTCTCTCTCTCTCTCTCTCTCTCTCTCTCTCTCTCTCTCTCTCTCTCTCTCTCTCTCTCTCTCTCTCTCTCTCTCTCTCTCTCTCTCTCTCTCTCTCTCTCTCTCTCTCTCTCTCTCTCTCTCTTCTCTCTCTCTCTCTCTCTCTCTCTCTCTCTCTCTCTCTCTCTCTCTCTCTCTCTCTCTCTCTCTCTCTCTCTCTCTCTCTCTCTCTCTTCCTCTCTCTCTCTCTCTCTCTCTCTCTCTCTCTCTCTCTCTCTCTCTCTATAGATATATATATATATATATATATATATATAGTCAATTTATAGCAAACAAATTTAACAATTACAATGTAAATTAAAATATGTCAAAAACACGAGGTGTCTCAAATTGTATTAATGTTCACAAAGATAATGCTGGAACAGATGCACAAAGCATTATTTATTGAAAGATGTATATTTACTAAAGCTTTCCCAACATAATAATAATAAAAATACTGTAACAACTATAAATGAGGTAATTCATTCAGTGCCCATATATGGTAGGTTAATTGAATATCTTATATATAAAACACAAACAACATTCCTACTTGGTCGAACCCAGAATTGATATATTTTTTTTTCCAGTCAAGTATTTATTAATTTTCTTCCGTAGTATATTAATATTTATATTTAAAAAAATTAAAGTTACTCCAAAATGTCAACTTTATGGTCCAGAAAACTGCGATAGACTGAATAAAATGTTGAAGAAATGCATGTTGATTATTCACGATCCCTAACCATCACACAAATAAACTCTTTGCTTTGTGACAACTTTAGTGTGGTATTTCGTTACAAATATTAATTGAAGGGCGTTTTTAATATTATTGTCCCCGATTAGAGATAGTTTTGTCCTAAAAGAGTATAAATTGTTTCGCAAAATTTTGGCACTAGTTCACTCAGCTTTTCGATAGTTTTTAATCAGTAGAAGTGTGAGTATGGAATTAACTTCATTAATCAGTTAATTTGTGAAAGATAGATTCATTTTTTTACACTTAATTTAGCTAAGTCGATAAAATAATTATCGTATAGACGTCTTATACTGCTGTTGTGGTTGTACTATACCGTTATTTCTCCAATATTATATTACCTTAAATATTAGGCAATTTTTAACATCAAAGTATTAGTTTTAATGACTAACAAAACTAAGAAATTAAAATTCAAAATAATTAAAAATGGACGAATATTACTGAAGAAAGAATAATATTATTAATAGCAATTTTTTTCAACAAAAATATTACTTGGTGAATGCTAGGACAATTATGTATAATTGTTGGTTCTACAATTGCGGTTAATAAATAGGTTAATATTACTGAAGCAACGAGAAAATGTTTTACAAAGGCAAATTATTCGAGATTACCAGATACCCTTAGGGATTATACACAATTACATAATTTGTGTTTAACATTCTGTATCCATAATTGAACGTTTACAAGTTTTAAATGAAATAATAATGAAAGCATTTTGATGGGATTTAGTTTTCTCTTATAATTTTGTTTTTAAGTTCTCAGTTTGTTAAAAATATTAAAATTGTATCGGTTTACCTTGTATTGGGTGTACCTTGTTTTATTTGAATTGTTGTCTTCTTACACATGCGTTTTTCCCGAGTCGTTAAACATAGCTCCTAATAGTATATTTTAGATAAATCAATGAAGGCTGTCTTTGTATAAAATATGTTTAAAATGGTAATTTTAACACTTTCAGCATCATTTTGATTTTTAAATTGATTACAGTTTAAATATGATGAATAATTATTGTTGACTAATCATTGTGGAGTAAAAAATAATGCCCTATGATTTTTTGCAATGACTAGAATACAATTTTGTACTTAGTTGAAATAACTGATAAAATATTAAAAATAATAAATGACTTTTTTAACCTTTTGCTCAAAGTAAATGAAAGTTAAATATAAATACAAACTTAGTAATTATTTTATGTTTTCCAATCCTTATGGTTTATAAACGAGAAACTTTGCTGTCATTATTGCCTGATCAATTATTATAGTTTTAGTACCTAACTAGCTTAGTAATATTGAATACCGGTAATATAAACAACGTGATGTCATTGGAAATATTAAAATTACTTATAGAATCCATAACATTATCAAAAACATAAAAGTAACATTCCAAACAAAATATTTCTCTCGTTTTTCTGCCATCTAAGCTATCAAAATAGTGTTTCAATCATCTTTACTACCCCTCGTGGATATAATTAACTTTCCAGCAAAGTGCTACATTACTGAAATGGCAGGGAGAATTGCTGGAGGAAATTCGAACATTTCTTTATAAAAGTTGTAAATTTTTTTAAAAAATAACTATTTTATTTCTAAAAACATATATTCTACAATTTTGTAGTAAAAATAATAATTGGGGAAAGAAACATGTAAAGTGTGAAACATTTTCTTAAAAATAATGTGAATTTTTTTGAGATACTTATAAAAAATAATTAGTTTAAATTAAGAGTTTTAAAATATTTAACTTGCGTCATTTGGTGTTTATCGTTAAATTTTTATAAATGTTTTAATTTGTATAATTTCCCTGTATGTTCCCTATGACTGTCAAGTATGGTTTCTGAGAATATTAACAAATATTTATATTTGCTTAAAATTATACTTAACTTTTAATGTTGGTTAAAATCCTTTTTCACCTCGTTTGGAAAAAAGGAATTGCAAGATAAAAGTGTGTTTCAAAAATTACATAAATAGGTGTGTTTGGAATTACATCAAATCATGAAGACTGATGCATGATGTAATGAAAGGAACAATAGTAGAATAGTTTAAATGATGTAAATAAAATGTGTTTTAATAATATTATTTTTTTAATTCAGGACATTTATTAAGTGTTTTTGAATTATGATATTGAATGTACCATCGTTGTCTTCAAAAATTTTGGCATTGAATTCTTCTCTAATCCGAATAAATTCGAATAGAACAATTTCATTTTGATTTTATATTTATATATAGTTACTGATGCACCGTTTAAAAATTAAGCATATTTTATACGTATATATTTTAAAAGTTAACCAATTAACTATTTAATACGATTATGTAAACTTGATAATTATTAATATGTTGGTTATTTTTTGTAATAAATTCGGTTATAAATTGTCATAAAAAAGCTATGCATTAATTTCATAGTTTAACTTCCCTAAATATTATTTTGTTTTATTTTACGAAGTAATCAAAAACAAAAAGTAGATTTTTAATTACATTAAGATTTTTTTTTGTTTATGCCAAAAAAATATAATCAGAAATTAAATGGTAATGACTAAGCGGATTTTAGAAAATAATTTCTAAGAGGTTCATAATTATTTATATTCAGTAATTAAATATCATATTTCATATAACAACTGTTTCGATTAGTTCTATAATATATATATATATATATATATATATATATATATAATATATATACTGAATAAGTCGGTGGATTGTTGCACTACTTTAAAAACAAATTAATTAATCATTTTTTAATAACCGGTTGTTTTGTTTGTTTTGCCGCAACTGGGAGAATTAGCTCACCTTCTGAATAGTTTTATCCAAAATTAATCAATACACATACATGTTGTTTTTAAATAAATACAATAGAAAACAGGAAATATAGGATTTAAAAAGTTTCAGGTTTGTAAAGTGGAAACCTACTATAGGACTTTTAACTTTAGTACATAAACAAAAGAGTCAAAGCACTGAATTTATGAACTGTAAACATGTTTTTTTGTTAACCTTTTGATTGTAATATTATTTATAAATTTCTAATATTACATAATGAATTATTTAAATATAAACTATTTGTTTAACTGTTATACGCTCTGGGGGAAAGAAAGTTTATTTCAATTAATTAATTTTGTATATTATAATATTATAATTAATGTAATAATGTAATATTATATTAGTAAATGTATTTTGTGTGTTTAGGTTTTCACACTTATATAATATGTACCACAATATTGTGTTTCTTTATATAAACATAAAATGTTTTATACGTATATATTTATATAACTTTTTTTTCGAGGCGTTATTTATAGCAGAATTTTTTTTTTTAACAAATTTTTGTGGGGTTTATTAGTTTTCTCTGTAATCTTGTTTTAATGGCGCAGTAAAACCTGAAATACACGATTTTTCTATGTCATAAAAGTTCTATATAAAGCATATTTTAGAAAAGGGTTTACTAGCTTTTGCTAATTACGATCTTTATAGTAAAACTCTATATTAACTATTTTATTTATTTTTATTAACAAAGTTATAACCTAAAATCTATTTGATAGAGTTATTCTTGGTAACTCTTTTAAATTACTTTAATAACTAAATACGCATTCCATTATATTTTATTTGGACTGTATTTAGAATAAATCCGTTGTGATTAGTTAAATAATTGGTACTAATTCAAAATAATCTTGATATTTCAAAATTTAAAAAGCATACAAAAATAATTGATTTAAACAGATTTATGTGTTATGTCAACTTCAACTTCACTGTAAATTGACTTTGAAGTGTACATGAATCTGTAGATCAATGTAAAAATATGGCATATAATGTTTATTATAGAACTAATATCGTCAATATAAAGAATAACAAATAATTACGATTAGTTATACAAATTATGTAATTAATGTGTAATGTATCATTTGCCTTTTGATCTATATTGACAATAGCTGTGAACCTATTAATATATTTATTATGGCGGTTATTTGGTTAAAGCCCGATTTATCCCAAGTATTTAAAGAACTTTCCTGTTTTTTTAAACAATTCAACGTTATAATATCATCATTTGCACAGCATTTATATGCTGAGGACTTACTCAGCTCTATCTATAAAGTAACAAAACCAGATCCTTTGAAATATAACACCCAAAAATTGGTTCCTTAGGCATTTTAGGAAATGTTAAATTTTGTTGGTAGAGATATTTTCTGGACCTAGTAATTTTGTATATTCCTACTTTTTTGACGTTGGATAGGAGCTAGGTAGACTAGCCTAGAAGATAATAAGTATATTTTTAAAAGTCTCCATTTCTTCACTTGTGTCAGTTGCATAATGACGGAGCCTCCACTAGCTTGGCCTTGGTGTATCTTGTAACTATACGAATATCACATTTTGTGGGGAGATTATTGTTCCAAATTATTACTTTTTTGGCAATAACTTTGTTATCATAGAGACGCGTTGGTACCATTACGTTCAGAATAGTTATAAACATGTTTAATCTAATTTAGTGTTTTAAAATTTCAATATCACGCGAGATAAGACCAAAACAATGTATAGTAATACTAAAATGATGTTTTAATATTTTTTTATAAAGAGATGAATTTGTTGCCTATTTTTCTAAGTTTGCAATGTTCAATTTGTGTTATTAAAATTGTCTAATTATATTTTGAATGAAGCCTCTTTTTACATCAGAGGAACATAGTTTTAAAATGTAATTTATTCCACTTCTTATAATTTTCATTTACAAACAAACAAGTCCAATCTCAAAATCAAACGTTATTCGTCTCAATTCTCTTATGTTCCTCATAGGTCTGTCACTTTGTATATGTAAGTCCATCCATTTTGCAGCTTATCATCCCTTATACCAATACAAACGAATATCATGTTTTATGTAACGGACAGGAAACAAGAATTTTACCATGAATAATATTGTTTTAATGACAGCCACAGTAGCTCTCTTAGTTCATAAAATTCAATATAGCTGCTTTTTGCTGAAAATATAATTTCTAACCATAAAATAGTTGCACGAAGATTAAAAAACACCTAGGGTAATATAGTTAATAAAGTGCCATTATAAGACAATCACGTGAAATAGAAATTTGTGATACAGTATTTGTATATAAGGAGGAGAGTGGGCAAGTGGATGGAGGAACACAGCCTGCAACTGGCTTTAGCAAAAACGGAAGTAGTAATACTTACAATGAAACGAATTCCCACCTTAGTAAATGTGCAAGTAGGAAGTGAAAACATAATGACAACCAGAACAGTCAAGTACCTGGGGGTAACACTCGACAATAAACTGACCTACTGGGACCATATCCAGAAGGCAGCTGACAAGGCCTCAGTTGTTTCTGCCAAATTGAGCAGACTTATGTATAACCTTGGAGGACCCAGCCAGACCAAGAGAAGACTGTTAATGGGAACAGTGCAGTCAATTCTGCTCTATGGAGCGGAGATATGGGCAGAGTCTGTTACAAAGACCAAGTACAGAAAGAAACTATTGGCGGTACAACGCAGAAGTGCCCTGAGGATTGCTTCCTCTTACCGAACAGTATCCGAAGCTGCGGTTCTAGTAGTCGCCGGAACCATTCCTGTGGATTTGCTAGCCATTGAAAAAAAAGAAGATATACGACAGGAGCCAAATACTGGGACGAAAGCTAGCAGCGGTTGAAGCTAGAACGGATACCATGATATCGTGGCAGAGGAGATGGGATGAGGATATACAAGGTAGATGGACACATAGTCTTATCAAGGACCTAGAGCCCTGGCTTCAGAGAAAACATGGAGAAGTAGATTTTTACATCACACAGTTTCTTACAGGACACGGTTTCTTCAGAAACTATCTGTACAAAATAGGTAAAGCCAAAACACCGCAATGTCAGATGTGTGGAGCTGAGAAGGATGACGCTGCTCACTCCTTTTTTGAATGCACGCGATGGGATGAAAAACGAAACCAAGTGGAGAACGTTATTGGTAAAATAACTGTTGTAAATATCGTCTCACGAATGATCTCAGACGAGTCGGGCTGGAGAACTATAGCACAATATGTAAGAGACGTACTATTAAGTAAGAAAGAAGATACATGCTTAGAGGACTAGAAGAGGACAAGCCTGCGTTACCGTAGAGACACAAAACGTACTTACACACTAAACACGATGACCTGGTCTGATGCAATGCGAGAGTAGTTCCGGACTAGGATCCTGGAAAAGAGGTTAGGGTTTAGTGGGTAAACCGGATGAACCGGGAGTCCCACACACCGAGAGACTAGTCTCCTGATGGTGCCTAATGCATTCCCCTCTCTAAAAAAATAAAATAAAAAAAATAAAAAATAAAATAAAAAAAAAAATAAATAAAAAAAAAAAATTGTATATAAAACATTTTTTAAACTTATTAATATTTTTCTCTATGAATAGTTTAAGAAACAATTAGGTGAAAAAAAAATAAATTATGTCTAGATATCATACAACAATTTTTGTTTTCACTAATATTTGCGGTACAAATAGTTCGTTTAGTACTAAGGCATACAATTGTGCGTAAACGGTGGTTTTAAACGTTATAGAACACGAGTAAAAATATATTTTTACCTACTTTTTTAGCAAACAAATCTATAAAAACCGGTGTAAAAATGATGATATTAAAACTAATAAAAATTATTGTATTAACTAGAATGTTCGACGTAAAACAAGTTCTGCTTTCAATGAAATAACTGAGCCTTATTAAAAATAGATTATTAGGTTCTCGTTTTCGTCAATTGAAATATCATAATAACGAAATAGCAAAATAAATGGTTAATGATATATTCCACATTAAAGGCATTATTTTTTTAAACTAACCATTTAATTCCAAAAAATCATATAAATAATTTACATTTTAAACTTATTTAAAAATATATTTACGGTATTACTGTTTCTACTAGCTTTATTTATAAAATTGAATACTACTATATTTATTTTCTAATATATTATCAATATTAAAAACTCATCATTTATAAGATAAGCTGAGTTCAAGTTACCTACTTTTGGATTGTATATCAATAAATTTAAAACATATTGAATTTTCCATTCAATAGTTAAATACAAAATCAAGTATTTTGAACCATTTATATATTACGAAAATTAGTTTAAGTATTTATATGGTATATATTCAAATAACGAAAACTGAAGGAAATTTTTTTAATTTTTTTTTAAATAATTTTTTTTTGTTTCAGTATAAATTTAATTTCAGACTGCACATGATATTTGTCAAAGGAGATATGAAGTAAAATTATACATTTTATTCGGGCTACAGTTGAAACACAATTTCATCCATAAACGTGATTTTAACATTTACTTTAATTAAAGTGTAATATAGTATTGGTATGTCGCTCCAAAATATGTATAATATGTAAATTCGTACAAATTTTATAATATTTAAACTGTGTAACAAAACATTTGTTTAAAATTCATAGCATTATCATACGCATAAAATACAACACTAACTTCCTTTTCCCCAAATTACAGCTAATTTCAACGACAAGGGAAAACAAATATATCATCTAAAAATCTAAAATATAATCATTACTTTATAAGTTTCAAAAATTGAGTACAATTTGTAATAATTTTGAAATTGTGTTACTCATTTTCCGAACAACGACAAAAAAATAAATAATTAACTCCGAATTTATTAAAAACCAAATTTTAAAATTGTTTTTTCTTTTAAAATTGTTATATCATGTATTTTTTAAATGAATGTTAAAATAAATTTTACTTAAGAGTTTATTGAATAATTATTTGTGTATATTGTTCATCATAGTTTTAATTGGTTTATTAATTGTGACTTCAACAGTGTTTGTTTTTTAGGTGCATACACTAATTTTATTTCAGACCGTTAACCGTTGGAATTAAAATGTCTTGTTAAATAATTTGTTTACTCAAAGGAAAATTATTTTGACGTATGCACTTTTTTGGATAGGCACTTTTATCGTGATGAATGCATAAAAAAAAATATTGAAAAATTGTTTAATTTAGTCTAAATCAAATCTAAAGAATGGTAATAAAAATTACAAAAATATGATGGTGTATATAATTCGAGGTTTGTTTAGTTTCAAACAAGAATATTCAATAATCCACGAATCATATACATTCACAACCATAATATGAAGTTATGAAGCACACAGTTCTACCCAATGACATTCTAGTTACACAGTATTTTGTTGTCACATTTTAGGTGTCTAATTATGTAACTGTAGTGGAATGTAATATGTTATGTATTTTAAACAATGTTTACTGTCGAAATTTGAAAACATTGATATTCAGAGTAACACAGGCGCGCACACGCGCACACAAGCTCACATACAAACATACACATACACACACAATCATAAAATTTAAACATTTCAAGATACTGTAATACAAACATTTGTAATTTAAAGATAATACATTTATACTATGGAAATATAATAATAAAATCTTTGTTTCTTTCACTTACTGCGTCTGTCTTCTGACGACATGACTTCTTGATTAGCGAACTTCTCACTAACAGTGGTCAAAGTCTTATTTATAAATAATAAATGTTTACAGTCTACTGGAGGTATTAGGCGTTCTGTATTGTCTGGCCTATGTTGTAAGACTTCTTCAGTGTGTTCAGCAACCCGAAAACACTGAACCCCCCCCCCATTGTAAAACTTCTAGTTATTGTAATTAATTATTGTACTATGAACTCCCGCTCAGCTCAGAATGTATCCCATTCTTAATTTATTAATTTAAACTCTGAGTCGTGCGATTCTTGGAGATTTCTTGAAAGACAACAATTGTCTTATGATTTGGTGACATACCTTAAACCTAAGTCGAAACATTTATTTACACCTTTCGATTTTTGTGTATATAACTCAAAATAAACGACTTGTTGAAATAAATAAAAATGTATCAAACTAATTATTCTCTTCAATTTAAACAAAATTATGTACAGAACATCATGCAATTTAATTATCTCTATACCTAAATAGTAATAATAATATAATATAATATAATATAATATAATATAATATAATATAATATAATATAATATAATATAATATAATATAATATAATATAATATAATATAATATAATATAATATAATATAATATAATATAATATAATATAATATAATATAATATAATATAATATAATATAATATAATATAATATAATATATTATAATATAATATAATATAATATATATATATATAATCTCAATAATTAATAATAATCTCAATTATAAATCATCCATATTCCATTAATATGGTTTTAAAGTATATTATAATAAATATGTAAGAGATGAGATAAAAAATACACACTAGTATAGAAGCAAAATAAGAAAGAAAAAGAAGATCACCGTATTGTAAAAGTACCAAATGACGTCATCCAAGGACGTATATACAAATAGTTCTTGGTTAAAGTAAATCGTCTCTAGTTATATTCCTGTCTCATATACCCACCGATGCGATTTGAGTCGTTACTTTATTACAGTACTTCTTTCACGTTTTGACTAAAACGCTACAATGTGTTAAGAATATTAAGTTTAAAACACCCTAATGAGGATAATCATTACAACGTGTGCTGCTTCATTAAGGAAAACTTGCACTTTAATGGCACATTTAAAGGAAAATTCAGCACGTGTAAGGTAAACAATTATGACGTTTATTATACTCCAAGTCATGTAATCAAACTGTGTCATGTTATAAGTATTCTAATCATCATCTTCTTGCCCACCACATGTACAAAATAAACCAATTTGTTAGTAATAAAAAAAATAACAGTTATTAAATCAGTTTTCACTATATGTGTGAAGTACATTTGTACTTCTAAAATCAACTCTTTTATTCTGTTAGGGACAGAAACGTTATGTAACCACAATAAAATTTGAATACCAAACTAATCCATAAAAAAAATGAATAATCATTTATATTCTTTAGGAACAAGAGAATGATTATAAAATAATATATTGATATTTATAAATTATAACATAATTTATTTATTGCAAATTGGTTAAACAATGAAACCAAATAAAAAATTTGTTCCATTTGAAATGCGCGATTGTTTTTTTTTATGTTTAAACTTGTATAATTTTTAGAATCAGGTAGTAATTAATTAGACGAATTATTTTTAATGTATAAACATATTTGCGCTTTGATTATTCAGCTAAATCAATTTTATTTTTCTAAATATATTTATATTTAATTGTGTAAAATATAGATTATTTATAATTAGGCAAGCCATGTGAATACAAAGCTTACACAATAACAACTGTTAAATTAATTAAAAATATTATATTTCCAATCGATTGTATCAAACAGATATCACAACCTCTGTGGAACAAGTAATTGATACGAAAATTAAGTCTTAATAATGTGATGAGATTACGAATGTTTAAAAAAATACTTATCTTTAAAAAGAATAGTTTGTTTAATTACGATCTTATTGCCTGTATTATATTATATTAACCTGCTCTCTAAAGTTTTATTTAATAAAGAATATGCTTACTGTAGCATGTGCAGTTTATTAGGTCAAAAATCACTACCCAAACCAAGTTTAAAGTTCAATATTTGTTCGTAACTAGTGTATGTTGCATTGGCATGTTTGTACAACCAAACACGCTTCATGTTTCTAAATAATTATCTCTCAACAAATATTGTTTAACCATTAATATCTAGAATTAACGTTGTATAAACATCGCGTATATGTATTCCTTAATAATTATCCATCTACCAATTAATTACATGATATTGCCTTCCAAAATAATTCACAAATTAGAAGAAAAAATAAAATAAATTACAGGGAAACGTCCACTATATTATTTTTACAACTGTTATTGAGATTTTTCTTGTTCCAAATAAGTATTACAATTTGTATTTTCTATCTTAATGAATCTCAATTACATCATATGTATTTATTATTTCCGATATAAAGGAGTTTAATGTATTTATTTTACTATTAAATCGAAACATGTCCCAAGTAAAATTCCCTAAGTGGCAATGAAATAATTATAAATATAAAAAATAAAGATAGTCTAGCTGAATAGGCTAACCTTTAAATTATAATATACAAAATATATCAAGTAAAATTTCTCAAATTAAAAAAATGTATAAGCCTTATATACATAGTAACCTAGCATTATGCTGGGACACGGAGGTTCTAACTCTTATAAAAGATTAAAATATAAATAATTATATCCTATAGCACTCAACCAACCAACACTGATGTTTTTAATCACCGATATAGAATAGTTTCTTTCAGACATGCAATATTTATCTTTTATAAACTGAATAATAACCGGTATAACGCGTGGGATAACGTTACAGCTGCCTTGTTTACCTTCACTACTGCAATATAATATATTTCTATATTTTATTAAGATTATGTATCTAACACAAAATAGTGTAAAAACTTGTGAGGGTTTTATTTTCCCGAGAAGGTTGGAAATAAATTAAATCCTATCAGGACAATTAAATCATATTCTTCTTGTATACTGAACTCCCGTTTCATCCGGATTATCCACTAACGCCTTACTTCCCTTACATCATCCACTAGCTCTTCTAACGGGACCACCTAACACTTTGTGAGAAGGTAGAATTATCCGTAGCTCTTCGTTCTTCTTTACGACGATCTTAGTTGTATACTTTTCTTCTTTTTTTTTTTTAATGGTACTGAAAAGATCTAAATTATATTAAACTCCTCCATTGTTTCTGCCATGAACTGCATGCACTATATTTCTTGACGTCAATTCCTGACCTACTTTCTAGTTCATCTCTACTCCTTCGACTTCCCAGCTGCAGGTAAAACGAGTATGCTCTATGTAGTCTTCTTCATACCCACCTGTTTGGTGAATCCGATATATTAAAATTTCGAAAGCCTGTGTTTCATTAAGACTCTGCGGAAATGATATAAAATTTGACAAATACCACTGTTGCCTGGGCTAGGAATATCTGTGAGTTACTATCACATTTATTTTGAGGACGCTTTTACACAAAATAATTCGTTTCCAAGGGCAGGGAAACTGTAAGCTTAATGGACATTTGGCTAGGCTACTAGCACGAGTATAAATTAACCCTCTATGTCGCTCTTATACGTTGCCATCTTTTCTTAGAATTTCTTGTTGTTTTAACTTTCAATTTAATGCGTATTCGATGCCTTTGACTTTCGAATCACATTTGGTTAGTTTACACAGACTATCCTATCTGTACTAGACCACTGCTCGGGGCTCAGAACTTCTTTGCATTGTAGACTTTGCTGACTTGAAGTATCCTATACATCAGAATATCTAATACTGAATAACACTCTTTAAATATTACATTTATTTATTATCTTAACATGTATCAAGTTTAGGGTAACTATTTCGCTCTTCCTCTTTATAAAATAAGTTTTGACACTGCAGTCATTTTTTTTTTAATATTTGGACGACGTCTAAATAAATTACACTCATAAATTCTTACTTTTTGTAGCTCAAAGTTAGGCTTTGTTGTAGAATTTTAAAAATGGATATTATTTGGAGTTTATTAAGACTTATTTTATTTGTGACATTACAGTTTTTAAGAGAGAGACTAATCGTCAATAAAAATTTCAGTTAAGGTAGTTCAACTTTAAAAATCAATAAGAACTGTGAACAGCTATGAAAATATAGTTATGTATTTCAAAAAGAGTCTAACCTTACTTCACTTGTACCATAAACACGTCCTCAACGTAAGCCGTATTTGTTTAACTTCGAGGTTTTTAATGACGCTGTTCAAGGTTACTTTTAGGTTTTCCAATTATTCCTGAAATTTATTTATTGGTTTTTTTTATGATTACGATTTTTCACACGGAATTGGAGTTATTATTCTTCACGTAATTTTAAAATTTTAACGAAATAGGAAGAGCTATGACTGATTGTTGATTTTTGATAAGTCGCGAAACGATATGGCGACCGATACGTTTTGGTTGAGCCCTTAGAGGCTACACTTTCGCAAACTTTTCGTTATTTGTGATCCTGATTTCATGTTTACAAATATTTAAAAAATATCTTAAAGTCTTTTAGAGAAATACTATCTCCGCGCGAACGCTTCATAAAATTATTTATGTCAAAAACTTAAACCATATAAATACGCACAACTGATGATCCTAGGAAGTTCCACTTCGAGCCGTAGTTGCTCTCGTGAGTTCTTGCACGAATCTGGCTATCTGTGTTCTACCCCGGTCGGCTTTTATTTAATATTTTCATATCGAAGAAACCAATAAGAGAACTAATAAAGCCATTTGGTAAACAGGTCTAAGGTCTGTTATAGTCCAACGTCCTGTTTTTGTATATAGTCCTATCCTAAATATAACTTAACGGTTGTTAACTTGATTAATGGATTCGGTAGGATAAGGACACTTTCACTATTTTAGTTAATTATGATGCCCAATTTATAACCCCTTACTTACAGTTTTATAAATTTAGTTCTGCTTACCCACGAAAACACCTTTAATATTTAAAAAAAAAAAAAAAAAAAAAAAAAAAAAAAAAAAAAAAACTAAAATGTGGCGGTGGATAATTTGAGCCGTTACAAATTATATCTTATTATACTGGAATAAGGTACTGATTGACTTGTTATAAATATACCACACGGCTTTATGAAAGGAGCTGTGGCCAAACTAGTTCTCGGTAAAATTATGTCACCTCCAGTTTCATTTCGGTCTCATACCTACCGGTGCAATTTAGGTAGTTGGTTTACAATAAGTTTAATAAAGATAAAAAACCACATATAAAATATAAGTTAATATAACAGGTTAATTTCCCACTTAGCTATTGTGTATGTTATTGTTTATTTCCAATGAGCTAACGATGTAGAAATCAAAACTTTTTTCCGGAATTTATAGTTTTAATATGGAAAAGGTTGTTGAATTTACTATTTTAAACACCCGATTTGACTAATATTTATACAGTATAATGCTTAAAACAATCAGTTTAATTATATTTTACCCTAATAGTATAATAATATATAACAATTTAAGGAAAAACTTTTAACATATTTTAACTTTATAGCACATTATATGAATTTTTTAATTGATATATTTCAAAAGTGTAAATGGCTGAACACAATTTTCCATCTTCGATCACGTATGGGAATTTTAATTCTGTAGTTCTCTAAACTTATTATTTTACTTAAGTGTCAAAACTTTTATAAGATTTATGTTATTATAACAAAATGCATAATGTCCACTTTCAAAGTTATATAATGAAATATTGCCTAGAATATTAATTATGCCAGCGTGGTTAAAGTAATTAAAAACACTTATTAAATTGGGTAATGTTGGAGGTCACGCAAAGTGTGTTGAAGTCTACAACACATCATAATGACTCTATTAAATCAGAAAAGTCTCATTAAACTTCAGTCATAATGTCAATTATTGATTTTACTTTAGTTGACACACTGTTTATTATGTAGAACTGGTGTTTTAAAGTCGTATTAGCTAGGTGTACATGTACGTTTTTTGTGCAAAACACGGAGAAGTGAGTACATGCATAATGCCATATAGGATATAAAAACTAACAATATTCCAGAAGTACTGCACTGTGGTGATATTTACAATAAATAAAAAAATATATTCCTAATCACTAAAATACAAAAAAAACTAAGTCTGTTATAAATCCCGTTGGTTGATTATATTGTACATTTCAATGACATGGTCATCATCCTCATTGGCTTATATCTAAACTAAACCTAAACTTAAATCTAATTGCCAAGTAGCTCCCTTCCACTGGCCATTAACAAAGAAGCACGTCTTACCTCAAATAATTTCCCAGGATTTGGAAGGGTTAATGCTCTCAGTAACTTTATGGACTAAATGGTATAATAAACTAATATACTAATCCAACATGTAATATAATTTTACAACACTGAAATATAACTTAATGAAATATAAGTAGAATGTAAAATATACCAAAAATAACCTTATCACCATGTAAAATAACTCAGAAATTACTACGAAATCAATAGAATATAAAAATGAATGACAAATTAAATTACACAAATTATAATCATTTTAAATAAATAAATAAAAATAAAAAATGGAACTAATATATTGTATATAACAAATAGACTAAATTATTCATACTCAATTTATATTTCACTTTTGTAAAATGTTATAAAGTGTACTTACTTGCTGGTTAATATGTTACTAGAATATTGCATCAGGTAGTCCATAAAGTTGCCATGACGATTGACCCTTCCTAATCAAGGTAATAGCGGAAATGGAGCTACTTGACACTGAACTTAAGTGTATGTTTAGTTTTGCTGTAATCCGTTTAAGGTGATGACTATGTTATCAAAATGTACATAAGAGTAAAAAAAACAACTTTTAATTACATTCTTAGTTTTTCTTCCTATTTTGGTGGTTAGGGAGAAAACTTTCTTATACTTTTTATATATATGATTTATATAAATCATCACAAAGACAAATTATGCATGTAAGTAATACAATAACACATATGATGCAATTTAACCCTTAATATGCATAACAAACTAACAAAATAATATAAATAAAACAAACAATAAACTAAAATTCGTGATAATAATTATGAACAAAAAAATAATAAAATTATAGACTTTAAGTAACGTTTATTACTCAGTTGACCCAAACACAAATATTATAATTGTTTTCATTAACAAAATTCGGAATAGCCATATGTAACGATTCATATGTTTAGATAGTACTATTTCATTTTATTGGAAAACTGACTTATGCTATCAAAATAAATAACATCATAAGATACCATGTTCTATAAACTTCAATCTATTACGTTAAAATATTCATTGTACAATAATATTTTCTTGAGGCATAATACGTTATTGGGTTTGGTTCATGAATGTGGCCAAACGTTTACATGACCGTACGGTATAGGATTATAAGGGTTATAATATGATGAAGCTGTTAGATGACTTATCATTAAGTTAATGCATTTAATAGATCTTATTTTAAAGATTGTTTTTATGTTAGAGGTAAATAACACTTTAGAACAGTCAAATACGATCGCACATATTTTTATAAAGTAGACTGTATCATAGACAATATATAACGAAACTGTTTACATTAAAGTTAACCATATTGCAGCTGTGTTCCTTCTGAATTAAGTTAATAAACATAACGGACATGCCCTTAACCAACTAATTAAGATAAGGGGAAAATATATAAGTATTAGGATCACTAATGTTAAAAAAGTCATCTTAATTACAGTATAAAACTTGCATTCGTTTTAATAAAAGAAGAAGAGTTCATTCAAGTAAACTAAATTATACTTATTGGTCAAACAAAATCTTTATTTGCTTTGTATATGTTATAATTAATTTTATGAAACAACAGCACCAGTTTCTATAGTATGTTTCTCTCTGCAATATTATAATTTGCTTCTATTATTATATACTGATGCAGTAATAATGATAAGAATGTATAATATATAAATATATATATATATATATATATACATGAATTTGTGCGGAATATTCAACACCTTTAAAGGATATGAATGAATTTCACCCTTATTTGTTTGGGGGTAAGGGTTGCAAGTCAAACATTGTAAATAGAAACTCCTATTGAGTGTTACCTCATTTTAAAGCCCTCGTTGAGGGGGGAAATTTGTTTTAAGGACCTCCTCTCTCCTATACCCCAATCCAAAACGACAGAGCCAAGAATTTTTTTTTTAAATCTATTTTTCTACGTATTGTATTCTACATCATCTAAATGTGTATTCATTTTAAGATGCAAAAGCATTGCACATTTTTTTTTAAACTACAATAATTACGATTTAGAAAAAAAAACACAAGATTTTTTTGTCAAATTAATGAAAATGGGGCCTACTCAATACCTAAATCCAAATTAAACCTAATTAAATTTAAATCCTCAAACTATTAGAAATATTAAAAAAATAGTAAATTATTTTGTTTATTAGAATAAATAGATAAATATATATACATTTATTTCTTAAAAATTATTTACTATTTAATTATATTTTTATTTCTAAATTTTTTTATGATTTAAAATTAGTTAGATTTAATTAGTATTTAGGTATTGAATAGGCCCCATTTTCAATAATTTGACAAAAAAAAACGCCTAAAAGTTTGGAGTTAATACGTATAACAGGTTTCAAATTAAACAGGGGTTGCAGAACTTTTGCACCACTCTGTATATAACTGTGTAATATATTTGTTTTTGTAATTTATATTACTTAAGTTTTAATTACATTTCACCGACATTAAAAATATAAATTACAAAAATAAATATATATGACTTCATATTTGAAATGAAATATAAATTAAATTTAATTAAATATGGTTTACAATTACATTATTAATATGGATTAGTCATCGATATAAGCCAACTATAATGTTAATAATATTACACTGTATAATTATTTCTGATAAAACGGATTTAGTTCATTTCATTCTAAAGTACAATGTTACCAATATTGAAGGCAGTAACACATTAAACCATAGTTTTGAATGTAATAGGCTGGCTCACCCTAAGTTAAATTTGTTAATATGTTGTGATAAAAGTTTAGTACTCAACCGTTGTTGTGGAAATTCATTGTGTATAGACATAATATCTTATGCAAAATCAATTTTCAAAATAGCGTTACAATACTAGCCGAAGAACATACATAATTTGTAAATTTTTAAACTAATTATAATGTTTCTAAAAAAAAAAAATATTGCCGAATAAACATATAAACCTGAAAATATCATGAACTATGGAAAATACATAGACTCAAGGTAGCAATTAATAAATGTAACTACAGTATTATTTAAATTTTCACTTCCTGAAAATGGGATACTAGAACTGAAATAACAGAAGGAAGTCTTGTTATATACAACCTGTAACATAACTGTATTGTATTATATAATTATTTTATATGATTCTAAGATTTTAGTATTAGCATAGAGTGTAGTGAGATGAAATGTGACCTACATTTATTAATATAAACCTTCAAAAAACACACACAAAAAAAAACAGTCAAAGACATTGCAACATATATCTCTCAAATCAAATAATAAAATATGTATAGTATCTGATATTTGTTTACCAAATAAACATCAAAATTAAAATGAGCCATCTCTATAAAATAATTTCCAAACACACAATTTTACCATTCAATTATTTTCTAATTCAGTTGATTTAGCTGACTATTCCTTCCATGTAAGCTATCATTAGTAATCTTGTTTACACTCAAACAACCTTTAAATCTCTCTGGGCAAAGAGAGTATAATTAACATAATCAAGTCAACTGTACACCTTTCTCTCGTCACATTACAAATGTCTAACTAATTACGTTAATTAGGCTGAGAAGAGTTAATGATAATAGTGTTGAAAAAGTCAATTCAGCTCATCTTCCTCAACTGGTATATAGAGTTTCTCCAATATAACAATATTTTATAATAAAACTAGGCTGTAAAAATTAAAAACAAACTACAAAACGTACATATTATCTATTTATAACTTAAATGGGCGTAGTGAAACTGCCCCAACATTTTGGGTACTTTTGAAACTATGAAACATTAAAGAGGATTAGGAAGGGTCGTCTCGCAAGACTAGAAAAACTGAAATTACCCCGAGCGCCCGGCCAGGTAGTCATTTTCTATGACTGGCTACTTTAGGAAAAAAATATTGAAAACATGTTACCAAACCTAACCTAACCTAGCCTAACCTAACCTAACCTTACAGGATTATATGCTTGATTGATTTTAAATTTAAACACTTACTACCGAAATAAAATAATCTGGTAGAGAAATTTAAATATAAAACTGCATTGAATAAAATGTCTTTAAATTTCCCCTGTCTCTATTGAAAAATTACATAAATAGTACAAAAAAATAACTTCTCTATAGTTGAACGATATGTCACACCCATTAACATGCGGTAACATCCTTAACATGTTTTCAATATTGTTTTATAAACTTAAAAACCTGTCATAGAAAATGACTACCTGGACGGGCGCTCGGGACAATTTCAGCATTTCTGGTCTTGTGAGGCGACCCTTCTTGATCCTCTTTAATGAGCGGGGCAGTTTCATCATTTCAAACGTACCTAAAATATCGGGGCAGTTTCATCGTCCCCAACTTCATTAACTGTAATTTAACTTGGAAAAATTTAGTGTTGTAAGAATAATTTTAAATGATATTTGCTTTATGTGAATAAAATTTCTTCTACCTTAAATTTTGAGAAAGTAAAATCATTTTGAGCGATATACCTAGAGTTACCAATCTTTCGGTCCTATAGGCTAATACTATACTCGTTTTTCAGTTAAAATATTTTCCGTTTAAATATTTAATCCGTATGCATATAAATACCTTTGAAATTAAGATTCATAACAAAATAATTTTAAATTCAGTCATATAATTTATTGTAATAGGAGTAAATACTATTTTTCATATAAATTAGGCCTACAACATAGTATGTCCACTACCTTTAAATATTTTTTATTGTGTTGTTCAATAAACAAGTGTTACTTAGTTACAAAACAATTTTATCTACTTCACAAACTTCAGTACAATAGTGATTTACTTTTTTCGTTATATTATATAATAATCACGTAATACAATAACCGATTTTAATTAATGAAGTCAATGAGTTATTAAATTATATACATAACGCAATTAATACAATTGTATTACAAATACGCTTCAATTCTGCAAGTATTTATTATTAATAATGATGTTGCTTTTCTAAATTATTATTTAATTAAATCCGTATTAAATAAATAAATAACTGTTTATTCTAAATTAATAACAGCAGAATAAAGTGAATTAACCTATAAAATGTGCACTGTTCTCCTAACATATTAAAGAGCTGCTAAACGTGATGGCTTTCAATCATCTATGATTCGAAATGTTATGTGTGGTAATCTTCCCCTCGTAATTGTAACGGATTCTTCCTTGCTACCAGGAGAATAGATAATTTGAGGGTTAAGCACCACATTTTCTAAAATCAGCTCTTTAAATCTCGTGACACTTTTACAAAAATATTGCTGCTTAACTCTGTCTAACAAACCAGTTTCGATAAACAATTTAGAAGTACTAATGAAGAGTGGAATTATGGAAAAACTACACATACATAAGTATAACCTTACCCAATTAGACCATTGATCAGTAAGAACGTAGAACTAGTCAATTTCCGATATCCACCAGTAATACTTGTTTATCTGCCTCCGGGGAAACCTAAGATCCCTCGAACTTTGGGGAATTAGCCCGAAAATATAAATTATAAAGCTCCGGAAACTTAGGGATGAGACCCCGCGATACTGCAGCCATATTAGTTCCAGTCGTCCACTATACTCCGTATTCGCTCTGTTGGTGATCTTTTCAATGGATTGCCTGTCAACACATTTCGACTCCTTACTGTGAGGTAGGACAGTGCGCTACTATATTTCAGTTACTTCTGCAACTTTCGTTTAAGATCGGATTTACTCGATACCATTTCCCGACAAACAAACTAAAAGAGGATAACAAACAAACCGAACACAATTCTCACAAAAAAATACGCCCAAGTATCAGACGCGTTTCAACGACAAGGTCGTCCGTCTTGTCACTTGAAGGTTATCAGACTTGTCGTTGTTGTGGTGTGTTTATTTATCACTAAATAAACATGCAAATTTAAATATAGCAATGTCTGCCGAAAATAATCTTTACAGGATCTTGGGAAATCCAAAAGACCAAAGCATGAGCATGATAGATCAGGAATTTATTGTATACGTTGTGAAATGTGTTCGAAAAGATATGTAGGCCAAACAAAACGGTGCATTAAAACAAGAACCAATGAAAATTTTGCTCATTTCAAATATAATAGGCCTGAAAAATCCGCTATGGCTAAACATTGTTTAGATAAAGGGCATTATTTCAAAAAAATAAATTTCATATTGTTAAGCAATGTTACAAAATTAAATACTATGGATGCTTAGGAAACTATTTATATTAATAAGCACCAGAACGTAATTGTAAATAATGAACTAGGACCTATACAAAATTCTATATTAATGTAAAATATAATGTATAATATTAAATGAACGGTTAGTTCGATTATCTTGTATTAATTATATGTTAAATCTTAAGTAGTTAAACTGACACGAGGCGCGTACTATCGGCTTGGCAGTGTAAAATAATAAACCACGCCCCCTTCAGTTTGTATAAATGTGGGGTTCGGCGCAACGTTCGGTTCAGTTATAGTTTGATTGGTGTATTTCGTTTATCACTGAAGAGGACGACCTTGTCGTTGAAACGCGTCTGATACTTAGACGTATTTTTTGTGAGAATTGTGTTCGGTTTGTTTGTTATCCTGAATAATTTTTCTCATAAGTCAAGCTCAACATTAAATATAAACTAAAAGAGATTGCGAATCATTACTAAATAGTTTCTTCTTATCATTCGATTTAATGCGAACAAAATACCCTGTGCTTCCAACATATCTCATAATCTATTGAGTCTTCATCTACTCTGTAATAACAGCAGACAAAATTTTAGAAACACTAAAACATTACACGCAAAATTTATTTAATTGTTGTAGCTTTATAATAATCTCTGCTAAAAACTGTGTAGAAAATACACATACATTATATTATGTGATAATTAATGATTGATGTCTAGTAAGGTTTTAATAACATTTAATAAATTACCGGAATTAAAAATTTCGACAGCGAAGAAAAGACCCTAGTAAATTTGAAAAAAAAAATCAATTTAAATTGAGAATCAATTATTAGTTCATATAAATTAAAGAAGTAAACTTTAAAAATATATTTCAATATACATTAAAGCCGAAATTGGTTAACAAAGAGATACCCTTCTTAATTGGAATAACGTGATGTCATCCAACAGATCACCGTCAATTGACATCTGACGTTATAATTATGTTGTACTGGTGGACTACACAGTGGTCCCCATGCTAATTATTACAGTGAAGTCTCTAAATTGCAAGCTGATTAGTGTACTCAATAATTGTAATTATAATTAATCTATCCAGCTTTACCTAGCAATGATCCTTTTTTTAAACACAATGGTAAATTGAAAGACGTTTAAAATTAGTGTTATACGATTCATTAAAAATTGTTAAAAAACTATTTCCAATTTTAGCTTAAATTTTAGTCTTACGTGGTAAAAATGACCGGGGACCAAATATAATAGGTTAAATCTGAACTCTTTATAATGAACAATGTTAATAAAATATAAAGCAATAGTGCATTTTCAATTTTTTTCATCAAAATTAAATCAAATACCACAGTAACCTGTAGCAAATATTTTAATAACTATAAAGAAATCTAAAGCAAGAAAACTGTTTAATTTCATCATTTACAATACGGATAGATCTCAAAATGGATACAATAAAACGTTATTTTATACATTTGTTAGAAACCCAATGTTTACCATTGCAGTTCCTGACTTTCTCGATTTGGAAGGTAATTACTTAGCGCAGTAGAGTGAATGGAAGTGGCTTTTGTAGTAATTGATGAACTCCTATTACATTATTGCTTTAGAATGGATCCAATTACCATGATTGTAATCTGAACAACATAGGATCGAATTAGGGCAGAGAATATTTACGAAGTGATTTTGTCGATGAAGTTTATTTATCTACTAAATTGATGTAAACATTTCATGATAATAATCTATATTAAATGTCTAAAAAAAACAAACAAAACGTATAATGGAGTCAAGAGGCAAAATATTTGACATTAGTATGGGATATTGCTAATTTTCAATATAAAAACTCCAACCAGTAGCTTGATTTCTAATATCATAAGTTAACGTGATCGTCATAGAACGCGTCTATCGTCTTTTGAATTTCTCGAATTTCTACTGATATGTTAAAAAAAAAAAATCATACACACATTTTCAAAGGAACATGATAATTGCGTTGGTGTTAAGCAATATACTTCTTAATTCTGTCAATTACAAATCTTTGAACTTATTAGCAAAACACAAGACTATTTATTATGAACAAGAGTAGAGTAAATAAAGTAGATTTTCAAAAAGGTATAATAATATCAGCAATATATATTTTTTAGAGCCTGAGCGACTACATAAATTATTTTAATTTAAGCAAATGAAAACTCATAATAATTTTATCGCATTTTGATTATCTATTAAAACACTGGACATACAAGATGTGAGAGAAATATTTTTAGATATGATTAAATAATTTATTACTAGCGGGACACAATTATTTAAAATTTATATTCATCAAAATGTGTGTTTCAATTAAAATGAATTAAAAATAATTTTAATGTTATTGATACAAAATACAGTATTTCCTTGTTCTTGAATGTAGCCTTTGTTTTTGTTGTTTTATAAAATGACTGCCTACCTTTTATAACGTAATATTATATGCTGAAGTTATCACAAGTAATCTATATTTAAACAAAATAATCAATGTAAAAAAGTGTTCACAATTTTATCTTAATATTTTTATCGACAAAAACCGCAAGCCACTATATCTGTCCAGTCTCCACCCTAAAAACTTCTTTACCCAAATCACCTCTCTCCAGCTCAACGTATGCCAACCCTTTTCATCATTTCCAGTGGCTTTGAAAAGCCTTAATAACGGTATTTTATTTCCTACAGATTTCAAACCATTTAAACAGTTTTGTTTGCTAGATAACCAATATGATATACTAAATAACTTTTTAAATTGTACTCTCTTCGGCTTACCCCAACCTGCTGATCCCCTCCAAAAACCTTCCTCATGGCTCCCAGTATTTCTGGCCATCTTCACACCACAGATCCAAACGGATCTTTTGTTTTTACTATACTAAACGATCTAAGAGACTATAAACAATGATTCCGTTTTATACATTAATATGAGAAACCTATACAAAGTATTTTCCATAAGGAAACTCAATGTTAACTACATGTATTCGTACGACAATGTATTCGTTAGCATTCATTTTTCTTTTACCACGTGAATTACTGTAAACCCTGTTTAACCCTGATAATATACACATATTTTTGTAGATATAAATATCAGATATTTAAAAAAACATTGATTGGGGACATTATTACGTTATCGCAAATAAGTATCCCATTTACTTAGTTAGGTGTTCGCTTCCCAAGAAGTTCTTATTTAAATTTGTTAAGTTTGTTTGGATTCTAGATAATAAAGGCAAAGCAATAAAACGTATTATGTGTTAGAATGTATTAAAGTTAAGTTGTTAATAAATATTAAAGTAAGTCAATAAGTAATTCAAAATTTAAAATATATTTTTCTTAGACATGAGACCCTTTATACGCCAGGCCTTTTGAACTGCCCACGTAAGAACTTCGTCTAAAACCAATTAGACTATTTTCACCAAGATCCTCAAACTATATTAAAATATGACTATGTAGAAGCAATTAAAGAGGTACAACATCCAATGAACCTTGTGGTTAATAATAATATGAAAGAAGAGATCCCCATACCACAAATAAAATACTAACACAATTAACGTTTGAAAATTTAATAAACCTTTATGCACGATTCGTTAACATAGCTACCATCCTCAGAAGGATATAAATCATTCCTCTGAAATGGTAGCTTTGTGACCGATATGTACAGAAGGGTTTATTCAAGTTTCTAACCTTAATTGTGTATTGTTATTGTAATAATGATAGTACTATCGTAGTGTGGTATATGACTCTTATTAACAGATGCCAGATAGATTCCTATGCACTTCCTTAACGTACACCTGCACTGATCTTACGAGTGTTAGTGTAGGTATCGTCATAATTTACTCTTAATGATCGATTTACAATGTAATATTTTTAAAACAAAATAAATTATCTCTTTGGAAATCTTTTAAATGAATGCCAGTTCACGATGTTAACCAATAAAAACTGTTTGAGCCGCGTCTAGTAGAATAACTAAGCTGATCTTTTGATTAACTGACTGATAGCTAGGCAGTCTCGGAAAAATATACTAGATTTCACGAAATTGCAATAAAAATTACCTTCAATTTCATTTAACAATAAATTCTCAATCACATATGGTACTTCAAATCTGAGTTGGGGATTTGTTTAATTTAAGACAACACTTTCACCATGATAAATCTTGTGTTTCCGTTATCATGGTAGCTACAACCATTCAATATAAACCACTTTTTACGCTACGCCCCCTACGTTCCCTTAATTTTTAACTAAAGTTATAATTGTATTTTCCTTTTAACTTTCTCTAAATGTCATAACCTCATCAATTAAAATTTTTTAACAAACACTGTTAATATATAACTAGAAAATGATTTATTCAAATATAACATAAAACATGATTTTTGAACCAAAATTGTTTTATGTTATAGATTCCGCGCCACTTTTAAGAATGGGCACATTTTACCAAGGTCACTTTTTAATTTGAAAACTAATTCCAACCATATAAAATGGTAAACTAAGAAACACGTAATAATTAAGATGTATTTCATGAACATGTGAATATATTTTCATACCTGTATTTAAATTTATCAAAGTACGGAATTTGAGGTTTTTTACAAAATAAATGTCTTATCAAAATTGGAAATTACTATAAATTTAAAAAAGTAATAAGTGTGGATTTCTTATACCAATATATTATATTTTACAATGCAACATGTTTTATAATTTGTAACAGACAATATTTCTATTTATAAGGTCAATTTTAATAATTCCGTGTACCCTGGCAGAATAATTATAATAAAATTTAAAGTTATTATTACATAAAACATTGAGGGTAGATATAAATATTAGATGTCATTATATATTACAACATATTTTACGGAATATAAATGTTTACAGCTATAAAATAAAGTTACTACTTTATAAATTTATGTTCCTTAATTTAAAAGCGTATTCTATATGTTTCACACTCATTCAAAAACAAAGACAATTATTCAATTAAAGACTCTTTATTTTTAGGAGTTACATCTGTTGAAATTAATGCTAAAAATGTTTATTTAGTCAACAATTTATTTTTGTAAGTGTGTTTAGTTGGTTCTACAACACGTTTAAAATTTTAAAAAAATAATTTTTCTAACTTACATAATATCAGTTTATTCGTTACTAAATTAGAAGTAAGTTTTAGAAGTAAAAAATATGTCTTTATCTAAAAAACAAAAGATATCTTCAAATAAAATCGAAAACAATTTAAATAACTACCATTAAAAAAATAATAAATCAGTAGTAATAAAACCTGAGAAATTGTTTAGATCAAAGTAACCTATAAACTATTAAATTAAACTTAACTTTTTTCTTTTTCATTTCAGTTCTTAATATTTATTTCATAATGCAAAACTAAAATTACCAAACACTTTGCAATAAATGAGAAACATTAGATAGCTCATGACAGTGCTGACCACTTATATATATACTGACCACTTTGGTTTCTGTTTAAATACGCCTATGATAATGATGCATGGTAAATAGAATATTTTCTTTCTACAACTGATAATATTTCAATATGGTTTGGTAAGTGGAAAAAGTTGTAGATTGCACTCTAATTTAAAAGATGTAGCATTTTATCATGAATAGAATATAAATCCTAAAAAATGAATTTAACACCTGTTAAGTCTTACGTATTCGAAAAAATATTCTGGTCTACAGTGCTAGTTCACAATCTACACAAATTAATGTACTGTGTCTTAACAATGTAAAGTAATTTATATTATATAAAATGCTTCCTTTTTGAAACACGAAACACCTAGTTTCATTTTACATTTAATTTTTTTTTTTTTTTTTTTATTTAGTTGTACGACTACAACTCTACAACTTTTTTGATGTAAACAATAAACATTTCTTTAAAGAAGATTAAAAGATAAATTAAAATATAATTAAGATAAAATTAAAATATAAATATTATACTGTTATCATTGGATTTTTGTGGTATATTTTTCTTTTCGTTCAAACAATAAAACATTAGTGTTACCTACAATTAAATATATGGAAAGAAATTTTCCCTGCCATTCAAAGCATATCTAAATAAAATAAGTACATTATGTAAACAAAATAATTAATTTTCATATTCGTACACTAAAGAACTTTATGTCTGTGTACACCTTAGATAAAAATCCGAAAAAATTCTCAGCATCTCTAAACTTCCTAATGTGGCAATATAGCGAACTAAGTAGAGCATAAAATACCCTTACCCTAAGTATACTGAATATTAAAAATAGTTTAAAGACGTTTAGATGTCAAACTGACATTAAAGTATCACATCCAACTTAACCTACACAAGTCAAACAATATCTGAAAATATCTTCAGTTAGATAATAATAATTAGTTACTATAATTTACAAAATATCGTTCCTTAAAATACATTATTGTGTTTCTGGATTCCAGGTCTGTTTTAAAAAATATATATATATTTCAAACCCTCTTTCATAACCATAATTTCGACACATTACCAAGAGGGGACATGAGTAATCATCATTAGTTATTTGATGAATACATCCAATAGTTTTTAACCGGTAAATGCACCAATACTTTTTAATATAACACTACTTACGTTTTCATAATTTCTACTAAAATATATTATGTCATTTTTATTAGATTTTAATAGTATAATAATTAAACAGTTAATGGTGTATAAAATATTATACTGAATTAGGTTTTAAAATAAATAAGAATTAATTCGAGATTTATATTTTCGAGATATTAACAAAGCTCAGCTATTCAGGAAGAGTTTCAACTTCCTGACCAATATGTTTGCTTTAGGTCTTTAAAAGTTGCAAGTTTATCCTACTGACAAATTAACCCGTAAACAGGAAACTGTCTGTTTGGATTTAGGTAACTCGGTGTGATTTGTAAGGATTCGAAGTGGTTGTCCAGCTTTTTTAGTACCTAGTGTTACACTGACCGTTACACCAAAGTTTATATTCAATATGAAATATACTAAAAGTTTGGTTTCAACAAACTCGTAATTGTTGAATACATTCACGTCAAAACAATTTCGTTGTTTTAAGTTCTTCAAAAGAATAGACCTTAAATGGGGAAAATAAATATTGCTACAAACTATATTATTTTGAAACATGTATGTAAAAATTTATGAAATAACTAAATTTATATTTTAAAAAATTAAAAGGATTATTTTAAGAATTTGAGGGTGTGGAAGTAACTTGTTTTATGTAATTATTTAATGATTAAGAATTTTTATAAATTATTAATTTATGAGTAAACTTTTTTTCTTTACCTGAAAATAGTAAATTCATATCTTCAAAATCTGAAATGACTATAACAACTGTCACAATTGTTCCAACAGTTGTTACACAGTAACGCCAGCTTCCACCATTTTGAAATTAAATCCAACTATATTATTGTTTCCGAAATGTAAATTATGAGGAAATTATTTTCTATAGTGTAACTAACATAGGTGTTGTGTCTAAGTGAAGCAATCCATAACACATTTTCTATATTCTAATAATAATAAGTTATGAAAATATATCTTATAATAAATGCTACCACACTTGTTTTCCTTGTGCCTAGTATGAAGTACTCATTTTATTATCTCATTTCTATTATAATGGAGTTCATCACATACAACGCATTTCTGCAGTTTTACTTTAGGTTTGTCTAAGTCTTAAATTCATAGCTGGATTAAAGTTATATACATATAACTTCATCCATAAATGAACATAATTAGGTAATGAGATAAATAAAAACTTTCTCTTTGCTATGACAAAATTATGAGTTGAGTTAGACAACAAAGTTTCCATAGGTGAAAAAATAAATAATCTATTTAAGCCTAAGCCATTTGTTAAACTTAGATATTTTTAACATTAATCACAACTTATGTGACTCAAATGTTGTCATATCTGTGTCTTGGATGGATTTTGAGACTTGGTCAATTCGATTTATTAAAATCTAACCCAAACCGCAATCAGAATAATCAATGGTAGATATTAATTACATATTATTGTTTGCTAAATATTACAAACATTTGTCATTTTGTAGATTTTTAAAAAAACTAACGCAAATTATTTTTCTGACTTTTTGCACCTCACTAAGAGCTATTGTATAAGAGCTAACTTAAATAAATGCAAAAATATACGTAATTGTTATATATTCCCTGTGGAAGAATTAGACTTGGTTTTTAACATAATTGTTCTTGAATTCTTAAATAAAAATAAAATAATATTTATTTTTATTATTTACCGTTTTTTATGATATTTAAAACTATTTACCCATTATATTGCATTCACATTACACCATATCAGATAACTGAAAATAAACTCATTTTTGAAAGTAAATACGAAGTTATTACCAGGGTCCCAAACAAGAACAAAAAATAAGTGTTTCTATAGAGGCGAAATTTCACATTATGTTATAATCAGCTGTGTACGTAATTAGTAAACGATTGATTAAATATCACACATGTACTTGTTTTTTCCAAATATTAAACGATTTTTATAACCTTTATTTCTGTTATTCCAATGACAGGAATTAAAACTGAATTTAAAACAGTTTATTCATTCATATTCAGTAATAAATAGATTTTAGATGCAATTTCATATTAAAGGGGATCGATACCTTTGTAAGTATACTATTATGGAAACTAATATTAAAATCGTCTTTACAAAAAAAATTTTGATTATTCAAATAAAATGTTATTTACGTATGTAATTGATAATAAACAAGGTGTGTAATGTATTTTATTTAAATTGAGTAAAGACAGATGGAATATCCATTATTAAAAATAATAATAATAAATTAATAATTTATGTGACTAAATCTTACATGTTTCTTTTTAATTGTCGTTCTCTAATTAAAACTCTGCACTTATCTCTAATAACAATGGAAGTTTAATAACCTGTTTGTTAATTAACAAACTTGTTGAAAAGTGTTGACGGTTTTTATTTTTTAAATTTAAAAGCGATCTGAACAAATATGGTTTTACCGATGATTGATCTCATGATGAATATCTTATATTGAAAGCTATTTTAATAACAAACATTTTCCTCCTCAAAGATACGAACTGTCATAGTCAACAGCTAATCAAAATTACAAATTTACATAGATTTACGTTTTTTTAATGAGATAACCAATCATTTAGCAAAGCGTTGTGTATGCATTATTATTTTATCCTATAAAATGTATGTGTTCAAATTTTACATAATTCATCACATCTACATTTATGAATATGTGAATATTTGTATCAAAACATAATTTTATACATATTATTTATCAAACAATATTACATAACATATTAAAGGTCAAAGTAAGTAAATAAGAAACATTTTATATTTATTATAGTAAGTATTAAATCGATGTGTTTACTTGATGGTTCACAATATACATAGTGTCTTACGAATAGGTTGATATATTTTAATTAATATGGATACGGAAATATGGATCATTCTACAAACTTTCCAGTCATGTTAAACAGATATGTAAAAAAGTACCCTGGATATTACATCTTTTATAACTTACTAGTCCCCACAAAAAGATATTAAAAAACTGTTTTGGTTTTTGATAATCTTTTATATAGTTTACGTCACACATTTCAAGGTAAAATTTATCAGATTTATTTAAACTCACTTTTAACATTTTTTTCAACATAGTTAATTTTAAAATGTATATTTTCATGAATAAAAATGTACACTTCTAAACAATTATTAACTATTTGAAATATGAACAAATTAACCAAATCAAAAAAATGTTGAAACCAAAAATTTTTTGTCTTTATTTCTTTTCTGTATGGCAAATGAAATAGCCACCATTGAGATATGTCAGGTTGTGATGGCGATAGTGCGAATCGGGATTACATATATATATATATAATAATTAAAATTATAATATCTCAAAAACTACACCTCGGATCAGTATTATTCTGAGAACTTCACTTAAAGGTCTTAAAAGTAATACAGTTAATGTTTTCAAAATAAACTGTAAAACAATCACAGGAGTTTTCACTTATTTGTTTTATGAATAAAGGTACTTCTGAACTACAAGGCGGCCATTTTGAATCCGCCATTTTCTCAACATTCATTGTAACCTGATATTCGTCATTAGTGACCTCGATAAAATAAATGTACACATTTTTGATAAAAAAATCTAAATAGAAATCTTTTTCTAGAGACTTTTTTTCAACTGAATTTATTTCACAAATAGTATAAGTACAAGCCCAGGTTCGTACAGAAACTTATAGATGGATAACTAGTCAAGAAATTGCTCAGTATAACTTAAGGAAATATAGAACTAATGTTTAATTACTGGTTTAGTTCATACGGACTTTTTTTTTAACAACACACCGACATACGCTGATAATTAATTGACAAAATATTTCTCATGAAATTTCACACATTTTTTTATGGTCAGATTCTCTACAAATTTAATATACATGTCATATATATTCATACGATATTTTCAATTCTTGTATCTCTCATTATCTTGTTTGAATTCAGTAAATGTTGATGTGTTTATTTTGTTACTTAATAAATCTAACCAATAGCTGTGTTTTATTTATTTTTATCAATATTGCACGATATACTGGAATATGTTTACACTACTATTTTGTAATATTGTTTTTGGAAGAGTGCAATTAAAAATACGCTGGTACGTCTAAATATCATTAGATATATATTATGTAACTATTGGAATGCCGTGGTAGTTTTTAATCCCCTTATAAGTTCTAATGTAATTTAAACAAATCAAATACACATATATTCATTTCAATAATTTAAGAAAAGTATTCTCGTCAATGACTCACAGATAAAAGTCAGTTTATGTAAATTTCTTTTCATGGTTTGACAGAGACTTAAAGATTTTTTTTTTTATATTTGACAACTAATTTTTATCAAATAATTTCTCTTTGTACGTTTAAAAACTCCGCCGTTCCAAACAATGAACAGCATTACGTGAAATGCAAGTAACACGGTCATGTGATTTGCAGGTTGTTTGCTAGATTAAACAATCGAACATAATTGCATTAAACAGAGTCTCTTTGTTGACCTTCATACCAAATCCAATGGATAGTGCTTCATAAGCGTATCAAATCTAATCCTGTGTACTGAATGGATTAGTAATGCAACAATTCTATACACGTGGAATATTGAAACGTGTAATTGTTATTTAGGACGTAATTCAATACAGTGTATTATTTTCCTTTGAGTATACAAAAGCAGCAAGGCTGCAGTACACATAAAAAATGTCATTATATAAGGAAAGTATAAATACTTTAAAAACATACATTTATGAAATAAAACACAAAACATAAACATTTAAAGATGGAACAAAACATTAATTGTGCAGCTTCAAACATGGTCCATTGCCTCAATTACTCTTTCACCGATTAAAATGCACGTATAGTGAGATTTTGTGTGTTTTCTACCTAAACTCACTAAAAAGGATTAATTTCGTTTAAATCCTGAGGCAGTTTTTTCCACAAATTTAAACCTAAGTAATGCACACCATGATTAAATGTTTTTATTCTATGAATTGGGTATTTGAGTATCTACAGTAAGGAATATCAGTCTTGATGCCGACTGGAATAAGTGTAGTTGGTTTTTAGGAATAGTACAACGTTCGAAATATAAATACAAAGCAACGTGAAAACAAATAATTTGTTGAATACGTTTCGAAAATTAGAATTTTTTTTTCAAATTACACGGAGAGCGAAATACGCTGTAATAAGATGATTAAAAACATAATAGATATGAAATATCAAGTTGTAAATTTTTATCAATATCCACTCACAGGAGGTTTGATGAGTCTGTACTTAAAATAATAATTTCTGTAAAAGCCAAAGCCATTTTTTTGTTTCCATTTTGAATTAAAATGAATCAATTGCGTTTAATTTCTGTGTAATTATGATAAATTAACTGGAAAGCAAACTTTACCCAATTGTTAATCCCAATCTCGAGGTTCATTCTAAATCTTCTGTTTTTCTGAAATTGACAGAGTGTACAAATAGTACAGCATTAGTCTTACCTACATTAAATAGTAAATTATTTACATAAAATAAAAATAGTAAAACCACGAACAATATTGAGAGTACCTATTATATATTACTATTTGTCTTCTCGCAGAGAAATAAAATTGAAACCACTTATTTTATAATCGACGTATAATTTAATTACTTAAAACAATGGCATGGTTGACTCAGTCAAAAGCTATATAATCCTGAAAAAAAAAACACAATTACAATTTTTATCTATCTATGTATGTTTACATTAAATTGACTGTGTGACACCCGTAAATATGTGTGAACAAAATAAATATCTTCTAATATAAATTACAATTCTAATACATTTATTATATCTTAAACAAGTGTTTTAAAATACAGCTTGAACAATTTCAAAGAAAATGATTGTCTATGGCTAAAAGAACATTTAATAGTTCTCATGTATATAACATTGTTTAGTTTCATTTTACATGATTTAAAACATTGCTGTAAATGGAAACAAAATTATTTAATAGTAGGCCTACTAATAACCTAATAACAACATACACATACCCGGAAATGTTTTTTATGAAAAACTTGCTATATGACATGTTTATCGTTGTTTTTTTTATTATTATTCGTTTTTTTTACTGAATTTTGAATCAAACATAGATTTAGTACTACGCACATACTTTACATTATAATATATATATATATATATATATATATATATATATATATATATATATATTATAAAAAGTTTTTACAATATGAGATAATATATGTGGGTTTTATGTAACTTTTCCTTTAGTGTGAGAAAGGTTGGCCGTGTGAAATTCTTTTTATTTTATATTTGTAAGTAGATTATAAGCCATAAACTTATGTGGCTGCGTAGTACAAAAAATTGGCTACTCTCATTGATGATAAATATTCAAATTGGGAAAACAAGACACAAAAATAAGGCTTAATGATGTAAACTCATAAACACAAATTATAAAACTTTATCTACATATATCAATAAACCCTTCATTTTTACGTTTTAAAGATATATAATCATGGTTTTCGTATGGATTTATGTGTAATGGTATAAAATAGAAACACAAAAAGAAAATGATATATTTTTATGTTAACGGTATGATGGATTAGAAAAAATAGTGAATCATTACCAATGTGAAATACATTTTAGACTTACAAAATCAACTATATTAAGATAAATAACCTCTATGACAAACGTGGTAGAAAACAAATATGTTTAGTAATTCAACAATGTTTATCAAATTTTATAGCAAGATATATTCGACTGAGAGCTTTTGCTCCATTTTATTTTAATTATTATACAAAATAACATATATCATTAAATTCCTTTCGTTAGTATAGTAGTTCATGTATTTTTACTTCCGTATACAATTTTATATTTAAAAGCATTATTTTCTGTATGTTTTGAATGAACAAAATATTTGAACAAACCCATTGAAGTGAATGTAAGAAATATTGTTTGTTCTAATGTTGTTAAAATTTTCATCCAGAAAATCTGTAAAATCAACTTTTATATGACTATTTATTATACTATAAACACATTTAAAAGATTATTTACCACAATTTGAATACAGATATAAGCGCTATAAAATTTGAGACACAGATTTGTCAACTTATTATTTATATAGTCTATATTTTTTTAAATAAAGTTTTCAAACCTAATTGTAACCATAAAAGAAAACAATAAATTGTTTAAATAAATAAATAAGGACATCAGTATGTGTTACAATGCTTAGTATAGTATTATTTTTATAATAGTAATTACTGATATAATAGTAGAAGCAATATCTAATTATTGAAGGAATGGGAACTAATAAAATCAATGTTTACTTGCCTTTTATATAGTTTCCTTAATACTCTTGAGTGAACTGGAATGTAAATTATCAAACCATACAACATAAAATCAAATTACCGTCCGTTAGAAACCGAATAAATTAAACGTCAAAAGCAGAAACTGAGCTGTATCTTTATCTTTTACTGAACCTAAACCAAACCAGAGTTTCTCGGCAGATTAATGTTCTCTGACAAACCTCACTTTATTTTCCTTAAATCTGTTTAATTCGCCTTTCTCAGAAATCTCGTATCCGTGTATCAAAGAAAGACTATAAACTTTATCTTTCGTAATTATTATTCTAATGAGGAATCTTCTTTTAAGCTACGATTTATATATATATATATATATATATATATATATATATATAAGTTTTAACTGTAAATATTTACTTATTTAGTTCATGGTTATTCATTATTCCATATTTTGTAATTATAATGACTGTCAGAGATATATTCAAAATAGAATATCTAGTATGTTAGAGAGAGATAACTAACATTATTACTAAGTTACAGCAATGCAAAACAATTTCAAATTACAATTAGCACACGTATCAGACACTACGATTATTCAAGTTGAAGTTCACAAGGAAATTAGTAAAGATACCTGAGAACAGGCCTCTGTAAACTCAAAGAGTTAAAAGACAAAATTTCAAAACGTCCAATTAGAAAAGTTCAGTGAATATCAACTTATGAAATCCAGAGGAAATCCAAATCTAATTTCAGATTATTAACAGCATAAAAATAAAGTAGGGATGACGCGGGAAAACTCGTGCCAGTCTTTTGACAATAATCATACAAACCAAGCGTAATAAAAGGCTATTCCAAAATAAAATTAATTTAAACAATTTCATAAATCAAAGTAACAAGTGTATTATTTAAAGGAAAGACAAGCCATAAAAAGCTAGTGTTAAGTGAAAATTCAGGAATTAAATCAATAATCATTACCGATAAAGAAAGGTGAAAGGTATGTGTAAAGTGAAACTTAAAACTGCTACGAAGGAAATAGCTATTTAGGTAAGTAGTCAATAATTTAAATCATTCACGTATGGAGATTTCATAACTAAAATTACATAATTAATAATAAAACTAAAATTAAAATACACTTAAAATCAAACTAAATCCAAAATCAATCAAAGTCTACACAACACACGGAAATAATCTTTAAATCATTTATTTGGTACTAAGGTGTAAAAATTTAAAACTCCTTTGCCTTTGGTATAAATGAGCTGAAATAAAGATCTTACGATACCTTCCAAGCAAATTTAATGGAGCTTGAATAATCAAAAAAGGAGTGAATATTGATGTAAATATCATATAGAAATTAAATTGCATAGGCTTAGTTAATATGAACTTACTTTATTATGTAAGAGTAAGTAAGAAAGTTTATATTAGATTGAAACAAAACACTTTAAAACAAAATGAAATTGCGTAGAGTTAAATATTGAGTGTAATTGATAGGAAATTGATAGCACTTCACTAAAAAATGCACAACACTTTTAAGAACAATCCTCTCATTATGTTTATTATTGAAATAAAATTTAACTTTAGGCCTAAGCCAATATTCAAAGCTGTTATTATGTATGAGCTCCGAATATAACCCATAGAAGAAATAAACATGCTAATAGTTAAATATCATTAGACGTCACTCGTGTCCCGTCATATGATTTATTATAAAAGGGGACGATATTTTATAACCAAGTACACATTTTTCTGTAATGAATGAATCCCATATTTCGGTCTTACAAAATTAGATTCATATTTGTAATTCCCCACAATTACATTAGACAATGATCTTATTGAGCGTTTTAAAATAAAGCTTTTATCAATTAACTATAATTTAAAGGTTCATATTATATAAACTATTTGTAAGGATAACCCGTTCGTACTTGCAGCTAAGAATAGGATTCAATGAGCCATGGGTTTCAATATACAAAATAAATCCCATTGTTATTGTTTACAAAAGATTGAAAAGATTGCACTAAACCACAAGCACAGAACAGCTTTATTGTTTACTTTTAATCAAGCGAATCTCTATTCTCTGTGAAGAAAGAAAAGTTAACTCTGCAACGTTGCAGAAATGAAAGCTTAGGGATTTGTAATTTAATATAAAATGATATATTGAAAATCAATTGGATTATTACTGTAACGTTTACTGAAACTTTTCTATTAGTTTATTATTATTTAAATGCGTTTTGAATTTTAACTTACAGGAATTAAAAGAGAACAAAAACTAAAATATTTCAAAATTAATTTATTCTGATTTTAAAATACTGTTGTTGTTGTTAGAAGTACACTAAAATCGACGTTGTAAAAGTATATTTCTATATTGTAATTCATATAACATATATACTTTGGACAATAAATGTTTAATTTTATTACATAGATGAGTTCTATACATCTTTTTGAGAAAAGAGAAAATGATGTCTTATAAGTTAGGTTTTGTATAAAAATAATATTTTTTATGAATTTTTTAAGAAAACAAAACTTTTACAAAACCTTTAACATGTGCCGGTTGCAGGGAAGTTATATTTATTTACTCCACACATATTGAAAATGAATAGATCACAAAGGCCATACAGTGAGTTATCACAAGTTTTAATATAGTTGCGATACAAAAATATAAATATTACTATCTCATTTACGTTTCATATTAAACGTAATCAATAATTAAATAAATTCATCAATTAGACGTTTTTTTTACAGTTTATTAATTTATGTTCTAGACTTTCTAATTATATGTTAGTTTAATTATTAATCTAATAATTTTTGTACTGTAATTGAGATATTATGTAGAATTAACTTTTTTCTTTTTTAAATACCCTGTACCGGATACGTAGTTTTCAATATATAGTTTTTATAATTTATAATTTCGCTTTTGGCACAATCAGTTGAATGAATGTGAAAGTTTCAAAGATAATGATTTCAACAGTACAACCTCGTTTATCCGGACTAATTGGGACCGGAAGTGTTCCGTTTAATCAAAAATCCGGATAATCCGGAATTATAGAAAGATAAATAAAACAAATTATAAAATGATAACTTACCATTTATTATTTCCTTTTGGTCATGAAAAACACAGTATTTACATCTTGGCTTAATTTACGTCGAAATAACCAAATATAAATCATTATTTACCCAATTCGGCAGAGAACGTTTAATGTTGTATTTACAAGATTTTAGATTTTAGAACACTACAACTCAGTAGTTATGAAAGATAAATTAAAAAGTAAAATTTCATTTTAACTAACTTAAATTGACCTAAATAGAACATGAAAAATATAATTTCGTTACATTTTAAAAAGTTAAAAGAATCAAGTTACGTAAATCTTTAGAAGACCCTGAAGATAATCCAGGTTAAGCGCTTTAAAATGAAAGGCCTAAAAAATTTTTATTTGTGCAGTTCTTGAAATATTAAACTGTTTCCACATTTTTTTACACACACTCTATATAAAGGTACCACAACTATATATTTACTCATTAAACAAAGAAGAATATGTTATATGTTGCTAATTAAACATCGCCACCATCATACCAGATGCAATGTAACATTATTTGCAATTTTTTCTGTATGTACAATTTACAAAGTAAAACGTTTAAAAATTTGATACAAAAAGTACATAAAAATTGGTCCAAAATTTAAACCACTTCAAATAAAATTAAAATCTATGTTTGTAAAGCGTATAAATATTGGATTACATTGATGTTACTAATATATTTACTGTCATATTGAATAACTTTACACTGATATGTATATAATCACCTGATAAACAAATTACACAACATTCAATAAAAACCTGAAGGTATTCTATGTAATAAATACTTTTCTATCTATTGGATCTTTAACTTTATTAATCCTACTTCCCAATAATTTATACTACTAAGAAAGAGAATTCGATTTCTGAAAGCACAATATTAAAGTAAAATTTAATTTAAATCCAATTGTCCCTACACAACTTTCAACAATACAATCAATCTAAAAGTCTGTAACTACGATACACAAATGTTCTTTTCTTTATGTTGTGACCTACTTGGAGTAGTTCTTTGAAGTGAAATGAATCCAGTACAATGAGTAAAAATTCCATCAACCTGATCTATATTTTGTAGAAACTGAAAAAGTAAACGAATCTTACGTTTCCTTCATTAGCTTGGATTTAATATTTGTATGTTTATTTTATTTAATATTTTCGTTAACTTCTCAAATAAATAGTTGAATCGTTTACGTGTAAGTCCATTTTGTTTCCGATTATTATTATTATTATTATGCGCTTTAATTAAATAATTATAACGCCAAACTTTACAGCAAATAATACATTTCATTTATTAAAATAGAATATTCAAACGTCACTATAAATAAGCAACACTTTTGAACACTTTAAACTGGAAATTAAAAAGAGAAAAAATTGACCTATAACATTTTATTTATTTAACGACATATCAATGTATATATCTTTCTCAGCTATTGCATATACAGAACTACCAGTGTCGGAAGTATAACTCCAATAGCACTTCATTGCCAGGAAGTCTTGTGTATATATAACAACCGAAAATGATGTCTTAGTTATTGAAATGTCGACTTGAACGAATAAAAAAACTGAACTAGCTGTTTCAGTTCAGTTTCTGGAATCTGTAAATGTATTAACTGAGAATGAAAACTCAGTATTGAAACATCATCTCCAAAAAAAAGCAACTGCATTTGTTGATTTAGTTTCGTTCCTTTGAGATTTGTATAAATGTAGCAAGTAAGAATGATGACTTAACCATTAAAAGTTACCTTAAACATACAAAATAACTACACTATCTGCTTAAGTTCAGTACAGGAGAGGTTGTATTAATTAAAAACCTTTAAAATATGAATAATTTCACACCTAAACTTTGACATCAAAAAACACAATGATAGGATTGTTACTCCATTTTTAATATTGTTTATTATTTAAAGTGCTGATTTTGCAAAGAATCTAGCACCGTATTGATTATAAAACAACCTTACACTTTATGTTAGTACTTTGTAAATATTTGTTTACATAATTACATCTTATATAAAATATTGCCTGTTGTATAAGAAAACAAGTTATGATAATATAATTATGTTCTTCAAACATCAACACTTAGAAGTGATTCTAGTTTACCAATATTTTAATATTCACATATATAGACATTTTTACTCCATTATTTATTTTATTTTGTGTGTCTTGTTTATACTGACCATATGTCAAAATAAAAGTTAATAAATTATAAAACATATCTTGACTCGTGTAAGGTCAGATAATCGGTTTTTCTTGGTCCTAAATTCCAATAAATATATAAATGTCAACGATGTTTTAACTGCAAGTTAATTAAGTGCATTCAAAATTTCAGTTTCTACTTTCTATAATTAAGTTATATTTATTAAGCACTGTATCAATATAAATGAATATTGATTTTATCAACAGTTAGATATGTAGCTGAATCCAAATTGACAAAGCTACAATTTTCAAATATAACAAATTACAATTGACACTAGTTAGTAGATGTGCAGTTAGTTATTTGTACAATTGGAATCAAATTCACAAAGGTACAGTTGATAAATAAAGCCAATCTCATAGGATCTTAATCAAATTACCATCCTGTCAGTGACATGGCCAATATCATTAGTCAAACAATCATTTCTCTACAAATTCAATTTGTCATTACACAAATAGTATATTAAATTATTTAGGATATGTGGATGGTTTTAGTTGGATAAATCGTGTTTTCAGTGTTTAATATTAATAAGCCGCTAATTAACGATAATAAGGAGAACAAATTGTTACATATCACATAATATCTCATTCAATTGAATCATTATTTATATGGCGTAGCAACTGCCATACTATCCTGTGGTCATCAATTCCTTTCGATTACATAGAGGAATGCCTATTTATTTTATGGTCAAATCTTTATATGTATTGAACATCACGTATTTGAAAATCTCGTTAAATTATAAAACGTCTAATAAGATATTGAAATGTGAAAATAATATACAACATTTTATGAATTAATTGTAGTACTAATTTACAGTATAACAAATGAAAACATATCTTATAATTAATTACCAGTTTTGATCACATACATTTAATAAAAGTCAATAAGTAAAATAATGAACAAGTAAAGATATAAAAATAACGAAGTATATTTACAAAAATCGTTAATTTATTAAAAAAGTAACTGTTAATTTGAATTTTAATAATGTTGTTCAATACAATTTACAAGTAAAATCAAATGAAGATGATGCATCATGACACATTAAGTTATGTCATTACAATGATAATTTTAAAAAAATGTTAATAAAAGTTTATTTAATTTCCCAAATATAATGAAGTTAATTAAAGTATTTAAGTTGTGAAATGATGAAGCTTCGTCATTAAAATAAGAGTGTCTAATACTTACAATGCAATATTGTATAGATAATACATTTGTTTAACACTTTGCATGATATTAGTTATTGATATTTTGTTTACAAACTACAAATCGCAATTTTTAAACACAAGTTTGACCAAAACGTTCTACCATACAATGCCAAAAATAGTCACAGTACATGTCTATTATATTTAGACGTTGATACAAAATGAATAATGTAACAAAAAGGGTGGGTAAAGAGTTCAAAGGGAATTTAAATGAAACGAATATCACATCTATATAGGAATTAGAAAGAGGGTAAATAAGGTGGGTATAATAGCAACACTAACATACCTAAGGGTGTATGTATAGCCTTTACTCATAGCCTTTACTAGGGAGTATTCAAACCTTTAATGAATAATTAGTACTCAAAAGTGATGTAAAGTGGTTGAAGGAGTTTTCGTTTCTTTAACTTAGGGGATTTCTGTACGATTTGTGTTTAGGATAAGATTACATTTTAATAGTTAGTTTTTATAAAATGTTTCAAAAGAAATTACATAATTATACCATCCACCTTTGCTGCAGCCCTCAAGTAATTGTGCTAAAATAAATATATAAAACGTATCTTTAAAATCAGCAAAACATTGTATTTGTATACTCTGTAGTCACTTTATACGTCTTTAACTACACAACATAAGAAAATTATTATTTACATATTAAATTAGACGGTATAAAATCTAAAAATTTATAGCTGTTTTAAACGTAGAATTTGCTAATAGGTATTTATAAATACTCTGATAATATGTATACGCTTATTCTACTTATATTTAAATCATTTATATTTGTAAAACACGAACAAAACACAACCTTATTAAAAATAATATGGCCCGGTTTAATTTTGTATTGGTATTAGTTTTAATATATTTTATCAGTTGATGAAGCAAGAAATGAAAGTTACATTATCAGCTGTTTAATGAAATATAATTTGAAATTCACGACAATAAATGTGTAATAAGGACAAAATCTTCATTCCACTTGAATGTATAAATAGTTACCATATTGGTGTTTTCTTTTTCACTTGCTACAATTAAAGGTCTCATATTTTAAATTAAATATTTCAATAAATTATTATTAAAACTGTCGTTACTTTGTATGTCGCATTTAATAATTATATTTAATATAATTTAAATAAAACTATATAACAAATTAGAAGACGATTAACTTTTGTATTTATAACGCCTCAACTTTTTCAAACATTCTTTTAAAAAAATTTACATACTAAGAACTCCAACTTTAGAAGATATTTCTTCATTAATTTTTTAACAGTTCATAGATTAATAAAATTATATGTTCTTGCATTCGTACACTATGAAACACATATATGCACTAATACACAGATTTGTTCTGTTTTACCCGGTAATTGCTTTTAATCAAGACATCTTCCAACTTGATGTTTCACATGGAGAATTGGAAAATTTACTTTAATCGATGTTAGCAAATTGAAACTCATTACAAATACCAGTTTTCTCTGAATTTGAAAAGGATAAACTCTGCAGTCACTTTATATGTCTTTAACTAAACAACATATGAAAATTATTCTTTACATAACAAATTAGACGGTAGAAAATCTAAAAATCTACAGTTGTTTTAAACGTAGAATTTGCTAATAGGTAAAATTTGCTGTCTTTTAGCTCCGGTAAAATTATTATACAGCGAAATATCGGTCTTTTGCATTATTATAAATAACAATTCTAACCATTTGAAATTCCATAATATAGGCTATATTAATCCAAAGTATATTCAATTGTCGAAAATTCACTGGAAATATTTAACTTATAAAGAGTCAAAATATTGTTTTAATTTATTGAGGAATCTCCGTTTTTACATTATTATTAAAACCTCGGTAGTACATTTTTCACTAAATCAATCAATATTGTTTTACTGGAAAACATTAAAATGCAAAATGTAAAAACCTATTAGTACATATATGTGATTCGATTTTATTTTAGGTTTTAATCTTTTAGATTGTATTGAATGCTTATTGTACATTCAGAGAGATCAATGAACACCATAATTATTATATTGATAATTGCCACTAAACCACTTGTTTTTATCTTACTGAATGTATACCATAGTTTTATGCAGCATTTAATAACTACAGGAAATGTTGCCCGAGGTTGATGAAAAACTTTCAAATTTGGTAAGACTGATATCTCCAAATAACCCAATAATATTATATAAATACTATATATTATATTTTGCTACAATGTAAATAAGAACATTGTTTAGCTATTACAAATTATTAGGAGACTACTTCTTTAATGATATTTATGACTAAAACATGTCGTATCAGATACAATGTAAAATTGGTTTTTGTGAGTTAATCTCAATGAACGTGATTATTTTTGATAAGACTTATTTCACCTCAAAAACATGAAAATTCAGTAACATTCTTAGATTTAATTTCAACAACTAATTAAAATGTCATATAATGGTCGCATATTAGACACCTAAACCTTTTATTTTGTAACTAATTTCATTAAAATCCTTGAATGAAATTTACATTTCGAAATAAATATAAATGTAGTCTCCTTTAATAAATGATTGAATTTGTCAAATGTAATTCAATAAATTAATATGTATTTTAGTAGATATTTTCCACTTTTGTAATACAAATAATACATTCTGGAATAAACCGTTATTGTGTAATAAATTTGTAAATTACTGTCTTATGACGTAATACTGGTGTAATTGAAGTAAAATGTTAATCGATTTCTTGAATTTAAATTCCGGTTGTGTTAAAATATTTCCATTCAATTTCTAGTTCACGAATTGTTTAATTGAAATTTAAAATAATAAATATAATAAACAATCATTTTAATTTGAACTGCACATGCTGCTACACAAACGTTTATCGTCAGCACATGCTGTATGTACGCTTCCAATAACCACAATGGCCAGTGAGGTTTTTCCTATGGTAATATATACAATTATAGCTGATATCTGTTTTTAATAGAATCAATATTAGTTCTAGCCATTATTACGCTCTCTAGAATAAATATTCATTACATTTTCCCAAATAAATTTAAACAACAAAAATATATAAAATCTTCTGTATAGATTGTCCTTCTCCTAAATTCACCGTAAATTGTGTTAAAACCTTTTTTTATATGTTAACGTAATAAACCACAGTTCATTTGAAATTCGATTTACTAAGTATTACTACATATGCAGGTTTAGATTAATTTTCTTTGTATATATAGTTCTCTGATTTAAAACTGATATAAATTATATAATTATAACATCTTTACTACCAAATATGGTTACACATTACAATCATCGTAAGAGTTGTTAATATGTTAAAATAATTCTAGACATTATGATTCAAACATCATACTAATTAGACATGACAATTTGGATATTTAACAAATTTCACTACTAACTAATATATAATGATAAGTGTATTATGTATTATAAAGAGATTTATTTAAAACTTCATTGAAATTTATCATTATCTTTTTTATCTAATAAGGATACTACTTGCATATGTGTCTTTTGTTATACAAATTCAGACGATAGTGTAGTTAATTTGTTAAATTTTACTAATTTATATAAAATGTAATGCATTTTCTTTCAATGGGTTTATTGATTTATTGTTAAGTTACGTCCATTTTGTATGATCTCTGTGAACAAATATCGGAACCTTAGAGCACTATCAACACAACTGTTGTTTTACTTCTGCATTGGTTTACAAATTCATTAGTAGTGGTTTAGATTATTTTTTTTTAATGCATAGACTACCATAGCTATAGATTTATGGTTTCTATATATTTATATAATGAAGCCAGTTCTGGTTTGTGCTACATCTTTATTATTTTCATGAATATAAAGAAATATAAAAGGGAATATACTAACGAAAAGATACTTGGTTATTGATCTACAACTTAATCTCCTTAATTCTTAACTCAAAATGTCAGTCAAAGGAGTTTTTTTATTTAAGAAGCTAGATCGAAGTATATATACGTACAAACTGTATCAAACCACTCCAGGGATATATATATATATATATAGCAAGAAAACGAATCAGTTTAGGGACTTGTTTCCAACTGAAAGGCTACTTTATAGAACTTGAAGAAAGTAGAGAGGAGATATGTTTTTATCAAAACCCAGTGTCCTAAACCCAGTGAATATTTTAGAAGGGGGGGGGGTTAAGAAATTTCAAATATAAACATAATTTCAAGTGATACATAATTTAAACGGTCTTTTAAAATTGTACATTTTTAAAAACGTTTTGAGATAATGCGTCAAAAGTTTGTGAAGGGAGTCCGAATACATATAATTGTAAATATAACAAATAATATTGTGTTAAAGCTATAAAATTTAATATTGGAATATATATTATTCCAATATTATATTTAATTACTAATATGCAAAGTGACGCAATTAAATAATAAACTTATAATATATTTTGTAGGTTAAACTGTAACAACACAGATACCTACTTCAAATTGTATACACTTACACTGTTTACACTGTATACATTATTTGTTTTTCTAAATAAGGTGACCTACTAGAGATACAACAATTTGTAAAATTCCAATTATCTAAACGAATTAATTAATGACTGTTTCAAAACAATAAGATCTTAAACTAATCTATGGTATCTTGTTCTGTTTGCAAAAATTTCAGTTAGAAGAAATTGAATCTGAGGCTCCATTTGTAACATGAGCAACGTAAAATTAACTAAAGCAGCAGCCATCTGTCACGAATAGAAAAAAAAATTTGTTAGAAACAAAAAAATTATTGCGATTGACATATATGTAAATTATATAATCTTAATATACCACTGCTGTATAAGTGGAAGTATATTATTGATTACGATACCTTAAATAATTTAATAATTCTTCATAACATTGAAGGTGTTTTAGTTTACGTCTTACTCTGAATAAACTCAAATTTTTATTTTAAGTTTTTCTTAATTTAAAATATAACGCAATATTTTTACTAATAATTACAAATTAGACGTACATTATGTTATCCTCTATTGGAGATTTCGATTTTACAAATACAAATTAGAAATAAACTCAGTCAGAAGAGTATGTTTTGTCAAAATGAGTTGATTGTAAAAATCGTAACTACTCAAGAGTCCACTTTAAATAAGCATTATTAGGGGACACCTCAACCTGACAATAATAATAATGTCAATCTACAAAGTAAAGAGAGGTATACTTTTGCAACAAAACAACGTTCCAATAAATTAGCTACATCTGTTCAAGTACATACATTCTAAGCACTGAAATATAAGAGAAGAACACAGCGTACAGTTCAGCGCAAATAAATGAAGTTTTGCGCACATTCAACAATTGAAGATGATGACGGTGAAAATTTATTTAGTAACAAGAAGGATTTTTTTTTTAATTTGTGGGCTTGATATTCTAGATTCAGTGTGATTGTATGGGGTTGATTGTAGTCAGTCTACTTCCTTAGAAGGAATTGTACTAAAATGGTATGCGATTGATTGTAGTCAGTCTGCTTCCTTCGAAGGAATTGTATTAAAATTGTATGGGATTGATTGTAGTCAGTCTGCTTCCTTAGACGGAATTGTATTAAAGTTTATGGGGTTGATTGTAGTCAGTCTGCTTCCTTAGAAGGAATTGTATTAAAGTTTATGGGGTTAATTGTAGTCAGTCTGCTTCCCTAGAAGGAATTGTATTAAAATTGTATGAGAGTTGATTGTAGTCAGTCTGCTTCCCTAGAAGGAATTGTATTAAAATTGTATGAGGGTTGATTATAGTCAGTCTTCTTCCTTAGAAGAAATTGTATTAAAATTTTATGGGGTTGATTGTAGTCATTCTGCTTCCCTAGAAGGAATTGTATTAAAATTATGGGGTTGATTGTAGTCAGTCTGCTAATTTAGATGGAATTGTAATAAAGTTGTATGGGATTAACTGTAGTCAGTCTGCTTCCTTAGAAGGAATTGTATTATAATTTTATGTTGTTGAATGTTGTTAGTCCTCTTTAGAAGGAATTGTATTATCATTTATGGGGTTGATTGTAGACAGCCTGTCTCCTTAGAAGAAATTGTATTAAGATTTATAGGGTTCATTGTAGTCAGTCTGCTTCTTTAGAAGGAATTGTATTATAATTTTATCGGGTTGAATGTTGTCAGTCTCCCTCCTTAGAAGGAATTGTATTAAAATGTTATGGGTTTGAGTATTCTCAGTCTGCCTCCTTAGAAGGAATTGTATGTAGATTTTATGGGTTTGAGTGTTGTCAGTTAGCCTCCTTAGAAATAATTGTATTAAAATTTATGGGGTTGAATGTAGTCAGTCTGTCTCCTTAGAAGGAATTGTATTAAAATTGTATGGGGTTGAATGTAGTCAGTCTGTCTCCTTAGAAGGAATTGTATTCAAATATTATGGGGTTGAATGTAGTCAGTCTGTCTCCTTAGAAGGAATTGTATTAAAATTTATAGGGTTCATTGTAGTCTGTCTGCTTCCTTTTGAAGGAATTTTATTACTCCTCTTATCCACGTCATTAAGCTTCGAAAAAGTGTACCGTTATTTTTAAACAACAGAATAATTCTTCTATTAAACAAATTACTAATTAAAAACTAATCTACAGTAGTAGTTAACATTTAAAAAATTTAAATAACAATCGGTCCGAACGTTTCGAACTATTAAAAAAATATCTTGTGCATATCTTCTGCCCCAGCATCTGCAAGATGATATGTTGACATGGGTTGTTTAGTCTTTGTTCTAGTTTCACTTCTGAAGTTATTTTTTCTTCGCAGACGGTATCCACTTTAAGATTTCTGTGGATGTTTGTTATTGCGAACATACCATAAAGCGTTTTTAAATAATGGCACTACATTTTTGGTAAATTTGAATCTTTCTAAAATTATATTTCTTGACGCAGCTCACAGATGCAGCCCATTAAGTTCTAACTGTTTTCATAACTTGCCTATACAGGAGCAGGTTGCTGTATTTGCTTAAGACTGATTTAGGGTCTAAAAAAAAGTCTAGCTACTTGAACTTTATATCAAACTTGCCTATACAGGAGCAGGCTTTAGGGTAAAAAAAAGTCCAGCTACTTGAACTTTATATCAATCTTGCCTATACAGGAGCAGGCTTTAGGGTAAAAAAAAGTAAAGCTACTTGAACTTTATATCAAACTTGCTTATACAGGAGCAGGCTTTAGGGTAAAAAAAAGGGTCCAGCTACTTGAACTTTATATCAAACTTGCCTATACAGGAGCAGGCTTTAGGGTAAAAAAAAAGTATAGCTACTTGAAATTTATATCAAACTTGCCTATACAGGAGCAGGATTTAGGGTAAAATAAGTCCAGCTACTTGAACTTTATATCAAACTTGCCTATACAGGAGCTGGCTTTAGGGTAAAAAAAAGAGTCCAGCTACTTGAACTTTATATCAAACTTGCCTATACAGGAGCAGGCTTTAGGGTAAAAAAAAAGTCTAGCTACTTGAACTTGATATCAAACTTGCCTATACAGAAGCAGGCTTTAGGGTAAAAAAAAAAGTCCAGCTACTTGAACTTTATATCAAACTTGCCTATACAGGAGCAGGCTTTAGGGTAAAAAAAAGTCCAGCTACTTGAACTTTATATCAAACTTGCCTATACAAGATCAGGTTACTGTATTTCCTTAAGACTGATTTAGGGTCGAAAAACCAGTCCAGCTACTTGCACTTTATTTCAAACTTGCCTATAAAGGACCAGGTTGCTGTATTTGCTTAAGACTGATTTAGGGTCGAAAAACCAGTCTAGCTACTTGAACTTTATATCAAACTCCTCTCTATTTTTTATTGTAAGACTTTCACTTAAGCTTTGAATCAACAGTCATTTCCAAATAGATGAGCTCATATTTTTATACAGGATAATGTTAGAATTAAGAGACTATTTGACTCTTTTATTGTGAAGGATACGTGGGTTGATTTTGTTTCGTTTAGCTTTACCCTTCACTTTCTGGTCCACGCATTCCATAAACAGGTTTGACAGGAAATATTCTTTTTAAAAGGAAATATTTCAGGATACGAGAGAATTATTTCAAATGATCTCTTTCTGATTTAATAATCAGACTCTTGCGCATATATTATCAAACACTTGAGCGACACCTTAGGGGCTTAAACAAACTTTTACTCTCTCTCTAACTATTCATAGAATCATATACATGTTAAATTATATTAGCATATGACAGTTAAAAAATAACAACATAAATAAATAATAAATAGTATGTACAAGATTAACAGTTCAATTAATAAATTTATTAGGCCTAGTAGAGAGTTTTAAATTGTAGATCCGCTGCCTTATTAATATAAAATAGTTTAAGTTTATATAAAATAGAGGCACCATAGCTTTACTGAACTTCGTAATTGTGCATATCACTATTCTCTCGATGTCAGCTAGACCTGTATTTATTATCAAGTAACCAATTGTTTTGTTCGTGTCTCGTCCCTGTCTCGTAGTAAAGAGGCAGGATTGATATCATTCACGCAGAATTGGAATGTTCATATTCGTATCTAATTTACTGAATTATACTGCGGGGAAAGTCAGCCCTGGTTATTGTTAAGGACCTGACGTTTGCACCGCTTAAGTTCCCGAATGGGAGTTTTGGAAAACGTGGTAGGACTTACCCAGTTATAAATTTGATCGTTAATTAACCCTTAGTCTCAACCCAAGTAATCACCATGTTCTCAGCCAGCTTATAATGAGGTGTTATTTAATTACTACACTAACTAATTAATTATTATAACTACTTAACTCTTATCGTTTAGAACTTACGGTTAGGGACAGGACGTGATGGGAGAATTATGTTAAATCCTTTAGGCCATAATAATTCTCTCTTAATTTAGTCGGATGACCTACTCATGACTACGTAACACCCGGGGGTCGATCAGACCCCGCAATTAAGGGTTTAGGTGGCCATTCAGGTTTAATACCAAAACGTCAAATTCATAAAGAGGAACTTTGACTTCATAAAGTTCATAAAATTCATAAAGTGTCCGCTGACTTCGGCGCACTGAGAACGACTGTAATCTCCCTTGACTAGATGTGCACACGCATCGGATATCTTATACCGTGATCCCAATACGAATACCCGTGGTATTACCACAATAGGTTGAAAAACAAAAACAAGAGATATGCAGAAAAATGATTAAATTGCAGCCATTTTGTCATTTTCAAATAGATTTTTCTTATTTCAACAGGTTTCTAAATATGCGAAGCTATAGTTTCTTATATCAAGTTTACATGTCTATCTTATATAATATTATCGTGTTTACGTCCAGACTATAAATAATTAGACGACGGAAGGACATGTTGAAATTCACTTTTATGGTTTCCTGAAGCCATAAAACGTGAATATCAATCAGTCAGAAAAACAGACGTCGAAATTTTTGAAGATTATAAAACATCGTCTATACTTCGAAGTCTGAATTTGTAATTAAGAAATATGCGAAATATAAGTTTCATGTTTACTGACATTAATCTCTAAGTGATAACAAATCTTTTAAATAAGTCATAAAACAACGTAAGAGTAATTATACTAATTATAAACAAAAAGAGAGAAAGGAAAATATTTACTTTCAGTAATATTTGTAATGAATAGTTATTGAATATTGCTAATTTCAACCAAATTTATTCCAATAAAAAAGTTTAGTAGTTATAATATGCAATCAATTAAGAGCTTCTTTATTTAAATAATTTATTTAGAAATATAATGTTGCAAGGTTAATTTTATGGTGTAGACATATAATTTATATATTTATTTAAACTTACAGTTACTATAAGTTCCTTATCAATCAGAAAGTAACCAGAAGCTGAGATTTTTATTGATGTAGAATGAACTTGGCGTGTGAAATGTTTTACCTGAAACAAAATAAACGTACATTATTGAATTCTATTGTAAAATTTACTTTTTCGAGCTGCCAATAATAAATCTTATTTCTAACCTACATTAATTATTACACAGTATGTTATGGCATGAAAATCTTTTGAAATAAATTCTAAACTTCATATTTGAAACATAAAATCAATTAAATTAATATGGTGGATAATGATAAAAACAATATAATTGGTTTGCGTTGATGCAAAGTAATAAAATGTCTATTATGCTTATAAGAAAATTACGTACTTGAAGAAAGAAACCACTCGATCTCCCCACCATGGATGTTTCCCTCAACAATGAGAGAACACTCCGGCTCTGGAAAAATAATCTTTATATAATCCTGAAGCACATAACTACACATTATTACTAAACCTCTTCAATAACATAGACGAAACGAAATGGCAATTTTCAATAAAAAATCAAGTAAATAAATGTGATCGTATTCACAAATATATCATATCTGAAATAACAAGATAATAATTGGCAAAACATAACATCTTCTTAAAAATTTGGGACTAAAACCTTTACCATAACCTATCAAAATATACAAGCGATAATACATTGATATGGTTTTAACAAATATAAATGAAACGAAATGACCATTTTCTATAATCGGATAAGTAAATCATTGTGATTGTAAATACCAAGATATTAGTAAAACATGAATATGCCTTTGTGTATTTTGGTACTGAAACCTCTTAGGTAAACTACCAACAGATGCAAATGACAATCGTAAGAGTTAGTCTGTCCGGGTGGAATTTTGCAATCGAGTTTAAACTAACTTCCCGATAAGCTAGACTGCTTGAGTACTGAAATTTTGAACATAGGTCTGAATTGGCTGACAATACAATATTCAGTTGGTTTCTTGTCTCTACATCATTTAAACAATTTTATTGTTATTTAAAGAAATAATAATTGGCCGATGAGATAGATTTTTGAACCACATTATCGCTTAAACGCGTTTTCGCCTTTGAATGGTAACCGGAATATTGAAGTAGGATGAGGCAAATTTTTCATGGCGTGTGAGAGTTATAAATTCATAATAAATCTTTTTTTTTTTTTTTAATATACCAGTTTGCTAAGCGTATATGTGAATATTACATTTCTGACAATCGTTAGAACGGTTAAAGAGACGGCTACTCAACGGAAGCGCCGATTAGAGAAGAAGAAGCAAACACGGCAAGTTGAAATTCAACAGGAATCTGAAGCAAATAACTTGGCAAGATTAGCCAAAAGCCGTAAGCGAGCTACAGAACGTCCCGATAACCAGCGCAAATCGAACTTGAAAATGATAAGAATCGAAAGGCTCTAGCGAGGTAGCATTAAACGGGGGACGCAAATTCTTCTCGACTTGCCGATGACGTGCATGGACATGTTCAAGCAAGAGCAAATGAGGCTCCCGAAGCCCGTGTTGCTCAGCTTGCTCGCCATTCTGAAAAACAAACGTGCGAAGCTCCCGAGACGCAAACCGCTCGCCTAGTAACGATGTACGCCGCCATTCTGAAAAAAATAATTGGCGAGATTCCTGAAGCGCATACCACCCGCCTAGCTAGTAACTGTCAGAGTCTCATCGATATATATATATATATATATATATATATATATATATATATATATATATACAAAACCAATTGAAATCTTTCACCCGGACATAAGACTAAAAATTAGAAAATAATAAATCAAATAAAAAAAAAAAATTTTACATACCACGTTTTTAAAACGGACTAAAAAGTATAAAATAATTTTTCATGACTATTGTACAGTTTTGAGGGAGGATTGTTAGTGGCTATGGATATATTTAGAATACTTGGAGAGAAAAACGTGGGGCGCAACCAGTAAATAATACAAGAAGACAATCCGGATGAATTCACAGCTAATTTCATTGAATCGGAAATGAGATTCAATGTAATTTAATTTATTTACTCCTCCTTAACTATCATAGATTGCTTGCGCCCCACGTTTTTCTCTCCAAGTATTCCAAATATATCCATAGCCACAAACAATCCTCCCTCAAAATTATAGAAGGCTTATGATAAATTATTTTATACTTTTTTAATCCGTTTTAAAAACGTGGTATATTAAAAAAAAAATTTATCTGATTTATTATTTAAAGTTACGCTGTGTTTGAATATAAAGTAATATATAATCTATTTTTATAAACGTTATTACTTACAGCATCTTGAATTTCATTTATCACGTGGACTGTGTAGACAAATAAACTAAAGTTGCACAATATGAATAATCCGTCAATTATTATGTTTAATCTTTGGTAGATAAATATTATGAAAAATATAAAGAACGAAAGATGTCCATAGAAATAGAATAAGTAGATAATGATATGGTAGGTATAGGAATAAATTAGCTGTTTGCAGGCAGAACACAACTGACCGTGGATTATTCGCACTTCTTCTAATCGTTCATCCACCTGTAAAAAAAAATTCTGTTTAATTCCAAAAAAAATTATATTTACGATATATGACTTTTTTATTTTGTAGTGTAATTAGGTAATTAGTTAAATTAATTTTAATTGAAAATGATTTAACAAATAGAAATTATTAATAACCGCAGCTGGTTAGACATATAATAATTTTCAATATTTAAAAAATGCTCATTTACTGTATAAACATTCAAAATAAGATATTTTATTTCTCATATCTATAACGAAATAGAACACATCTTTTTAAAGTTGATTTTTTTTGTGTGTTTTTAATGAAACATTAAATAATTTAATTAGTAATAAAAGAAGTTTTAAAAACCATAATTTTATTTTATATTATTCTGGGATATTTTTACAAAATGTTCAATGATTATTCCGTGATATTTTAGTTCAGTGGTAAAAAGTATAGAATTTATATTAGGAAGTTCCTAAATCATTCTAGGATATTTTAATTATTTAAAAAAGACTTTTCATTTCAAGATCTCTTACAATTTTGACAAATAAATAATCATCTTGATATATAGATACCTTACTAAACCTAGAACCTTTTCCTTAATATTTATTGAAAGTGCGAATCCTCAGATCCGCTTAGTGTGTTGTTATTTTACAAGAGAATTTTAATTATATTATTTTAAAGTACAAAAAACGTAAGTTCGTTACATTTAAGGGTTGAATGATAAAATAATTATTATAATGTATTACAAACTTACATCACTTGATTCATATTCATATGAAACTATTGTCTTTAGATATTCACTGATGTGGTTGAATCTGTTGGTCAGCGCATCACAAGATGCAAGAAGCGTCAGAAGATTGAGAACATTGGGTAGATGTGTACAGAGAACTGCCAGTATGGAGATGAAATTGAGCCAAGGTTCCTCAACCTTAAATGCTGTAGCAAAAACGTGAATAAAAATGCCCAGAATTGCAGTTATTATCAGCAAACACATTACTTTAGATCTTTCTGATTCCTTGTACTTTATACCTAGTAGCATCATCCTGGAATCTATTTTATCTATTTTATTAACAAAATCTAAAAATCTGTTTCGAGTAGTAAAGTAAACTATTAGAACAGACCAGCAACGAAATATATCATAGATAACGAACCAATAAAAATTATCATTCAAAGTACGTTTTATATTAAATACTTGTATAGTCATGTATAATATACCATAGAGACACAAAGTATGGAGGTCTCTCCAACACAATAGCGGATACTTCTGCCGAATATTATCAGGGTTGAAAACATTATTCATTGGATACAAACAGAAAATTAGATTCAATAAAATAGTGTATTTTATTTCATTGTAGAACATAATTTTCGTTTCACTTTGATAGTTTATTTCTATCAATATATTAACCAACGCTATAACGCTTTGAATTGGTATTTAATAAGATTTTGAACAAGGTGAACTGATATAGTCTAGTACAAACACAGCAGAAGTGGATCGTACATCGTTTAATCTGACTGGCAGGGTCGTTAAAAATTCAGATATATTTAGTGTGAATTTACAGGAAACGAAAATAAATATAATATTTTAACAATAGTAATTATTATAATTTATTTCATCGATTTTGTTGTTGTTCAATAACAAATGAAATTGTTTTCAAGGAATAGAATATATAATGAAAGTACATTAAGTAATTATTTGGAAAATGTTGTGACTATAGTACCTTTAACAAAATAAAGAACTTGATGGGTACTATCATGGTACTAACCCAACCAACCATACAATGTTATACAGGCAGTACCTCAATGTTGGTTTCTCGGCTCTTGTAGGAAATTATAAATTGTATTGGTAGAGAGTTTATATAAAACAGTTGTTATACAGATTTTCTAATCTACTACTTTCTTTACTTCTGATAGGTCAGAACGAGCCTTATAGATGTTTATAATAAATAATCTTCACTCGCTTTGCTCTTGTTACTGTCTCTCCCAGCAACAGTTCTCGAGGTTGTACATAATTATGTATGTGAAAGACCCTACCTCGCTACGCTCAGTAATTTATATCTCTAAACGGCTTAACGTATCGAGTTGAGATTTTGAAAGGTACTCGTAAATATAAGGGCATCGTTTCAAAATATAATCAACTTGATCCAATAAACCCTCTTAAAATGACACCCATTTACATATTTCAAACGAAGAAACACATTTCAAGTTATTTTAATTTAAAATTCATAAATGAGCGTCATTTTGAACCGGTATATTGGATCAAGTTGATTATATTTTCAAATTAGGTCCTATTCGAGCTATTTTTTTTAAACTAGGTCTATACATTTATAATTACCTAGCAAAATTAAGCTGCAATCGGTTATGTTGTTCTAGAGATATAAATTGTTTATTTTAAAACGAAAAAATGAAAGATAGCTGATAAAAGAAGCGTTTCCGCAAGTTTATTTATAGGAACCTTTTCCTTCATTACGACCAACATAACTACTCCTTCAATTATCTCCGCACGTAACAGAAACACCAATGATATCATCTGCTATAACAAAATTTAACAAGTAAGAACAAGTTCCATACAAAATTAACCTGTTCTCAACAATTTTATTTTTCCAAAGATTTAAAAAAATATTGTAGATTGTATTTTCTAAGTACAGTACGAATTTTAAATTGTCTCCTTTTCATATAATAGAAAATGATAGGTTTTATTTCTCAGAGTTCTTTGTATTTTCACCTGTTATTTTTTTGTACTTTTTTTGTAACTAGGAAAGTTTTTCTGTACATCGAGTGCGGACTGTTAGGGTTTTACTTAACTGATAACGACGTCGGGTTGACGAGTATCTTACAATTGTATATTAACTAGTCTTCACGTGTCATTGTCTTACACCTAACAGCCTTCAAGGTTGTACATTGTAAAAGTTCCTCTGCTTGCTACGTTAGGCCCAGCTGGATCACGTGACTATACGAATATTACATTTTCATTTGGAGTTCAGATTTCGAAATTACGTTTTTGCCAATAGCTTCACTATTTGTAGAGGTATGGCATATTTGTATACCATTACGTGCAGAATTTGTAGCGTTTATTTATACCCGGCGCATATTTTTATTTATAAACAACCTGGTTCAAACAAAAAAACGTAGCATACACAAGTGAGTTCTACGAGTAGATTAGAACACGTCCGGAGGCAATTGCAAGATACAAAGGCAACAGCTGATACGGCCCCGCGCATGCGCCGCGAGGCATGATTCATCTCTCTTGTCGGTCTTGCATCTTGGAACACGAAGTACGACATCTTGGAACACACATATGATATTTCCTCGGTTGTGATCAATTTAAAAAGAGCTAAAGTGTGAAGTTTTAAAAGTATTTAAGTATTTAAACCTAAATCTATCGTGTGTGCGAGTACAAAATTGTCTTTCAAAGTTTAAAAAAAAAGAAAAAGAAAAAGCTTCTTTTCAATGGTATTTAATAAAATGTGTTAAAACTTCATAGTGCCGTCAGGGCCCTTCACAAATTCTGAAATAACCATTCTCTGCTCCAGGTAATCAAAAAATTCATTTCATCTTGCTAAGATAAATTTTAATGAAGGAAATTTCTACTCTGAGTTGCTATCATATATGCTTTGTATTTTGAATTATGCTGTAAGATTTTATTTAAGTATTCTTTCCCCATTACTTAAAGTCTGCTAAACAATTAGTTTGTTTCAATTAAAATCTATTGTAATTTAAATTTATAACAATATATATATATATATATATATATATATATATATATATATATATATATATATATATATATATATTATATATTGCAATACAGCATAATCTAAAATCTTTTGTAACGTGTAATCTTTTTGTAAATCTAGGATTACTTGAAATGTGCAAAGCCTAACATGAAAACTAAGTTTTTCTGCCTTACTAATGACTTTTGTCTTTGTAAATGCAGTTATAAACTGGTAAAGAAAGGACTACGATAATCTACTAGAACAACCATCTTTCAGTGAAAATCCAACTTGATCAAATGTGAAAGAACAAAGCCCCCCCCCCAAACTAACTGTACTGTGTGTGTGTGTGTGAAATGTTAAAAAAATAGTGTAAGGCAAATCAGACTCGAACGTTATTATTTTTTTTATATAGGATGGGACATGCTAGCAACTTTCGGGTTCACGACCCCAAAAGGGTTAGTTTTCTAAATTTATAATATTGACGTCAAAAACTTTACTGCATAATTTTTTTTTAAAATATATATATATTAGTTTTTTTTAATGTTGGCCAACATAATAACAAAATACGTGTAATTATATATATTTTCTATTTGTATTTCTTTGTATTTCCCGTAATAATTCATTCTTAATGAAATAATGTTCAACGTCAAAAATCATTTGTTAATTATCATTGCTTTATAAAAAAAAAGAGAGAGATATTTTGTAATGTTAAAAAAAGGGAGGGTTTACTAAATTTTCTTTTTCTATTTTGGGTGGTTTTTTTCAATTGTTGTTAAAAATTTTCTTTAAGGGCTTATTAATTCAATTTTCTTTAGGGGCGTATTAACACACACATATATATATATATATATATATATATATATATATATATATATATATTAATCTGCTTCTTTTTCAGAATAAATTGGCTTGTTATTTGTTAATCTGTTTTTCATTTTTTGTAAATACTGAACTCAGGTACCATCAGATTACAAAAGAAGGTAAGGTCAAAAAAACCTAGCAAACTTAGAAATTCCTTTACTTGACATGACCATTCATTTCGAGCCCAGTACGTCTTTCAAATTTCAAATTTTGTTAATTCCTTTTCCCGAATTGTACAAATTGGAATCGGCATAATTTTATCTAACTGAGGGTGTTCTAAGTTTAGTATATAGATTTATGTATAAGACCTTTCGAGTGCCTAATGGTACGGGCGACGACCTATTGGAGGCCTGGAGTGCTTGAACTCAGGCATTCAAAAGGTCTGTTTTCATACACTAAAACGACCTTTTGTGCCCTCTGTATAAAGCGAAATCGTCGACGAACCTTTTGGATGCCTAGAGTGCCTGGTGTGAAATGTACAGGAGACGACATTTTGAAGGCTTATATACGATCAGTTACAAATGCCACCTATTGAAGTCTTATACGATCAGTTACAAAAGTCACCTTTTAAAGGCTTTAGTTGACGCCTGTTCCTGTTAATTTCTATTTTCTGACGCCTGATATCAATATGGTAAAAGTCATCGTGTTTTAGAGACCTTTTGTAGACCTGCTATTATTTACATAGAACCTTTTGAAGACCTTATGCTCTCCAATAAACTTAATTTTGACATTACTTTGTCTGAAACATTATTTGAGTAAAATTTTGCGTCACATAACAATATTGTATAGTTTTAATACAAAAAAATATGATTTAAAAATTTTCTCATATCACTTACTTTCTTTCATTAATACTATTGTTTGTCAAATACTAATGAAGTAACTATTTATTTTAAATATAACTAGAGGGTACATAATCCTCTGTTCGCGGTACAACTCCCGTTCAGCCATTCGTTGTCCTCGTTTTCATAATATAGTTAACAGAATGTTAAAATATGTTACACATTATTAATCAGAAGACGAAAATAGTTACATTTATTTCTCCAAACAAGTAGGCTACGGTATTTATTTTTTCAAGTTTATAAATAAAACTATATTTTAACTAGTTTTACTTTCACACTATACTATAGTATAGAGAAAGTATAGTGATCGCAAAAAAATCGATGATGAGATTTTTGTGGATATACCCGTTTTGGGACCCCCTGAGTCCAAAAAAGTGGTTTTACAAAATGTCTGTCTGTATGTATAAAAAGCTAGAGAGAAAAATATTCGATCGATTTCAAACAAATTTGCACCAAGCATGTCAATTAGGCATGCTTTGTTTTTTTTTAAATTTGTTAAATTGTTAAATTTGTTTAACAACAAAACACACGTCATAGTACTTTTCCCAGCCCTAAAATGTATGTTATACTGCACAGTCCTAATTGTAGTTATGCGATTAAGCAGAAAAGTGTCTTAAATTAATTCAGCAGCCTAAACAGTTACTTTTGGTAGTGTTTAACAACAAAACACATGTCATAGTACTTTTCCCAGCCTTAGGGCATTTATTGTCTGGGCATTGAAAGACAAGAAATTGAGATATTCGGCAAAATACACTGGGAAATCCTCACACTTAACAAATATCATAAACCACCCAACTTATAGAAAGGTTTTGAACCCGAACGGCCATAAAGGACCACTGGGTTTTCACTAATTGGTTCTGTTAAAAGCATGCGTTAATGACATACCTATAAATATAAGTAAATATGTTTTTTTCACAAACACTCCCGAAATTACACGCCCTTACTACATGTAAAAAAAAAGGTTTGCTAATGGCCACCTTAGGATCGTCACGTTTAGGGAAACAGGTAATACAAATTTTCCCTAGGCCCTTTAGTGGAACCGACCTTATTAACCTATCTTGTTATTAGTGCTTTAGGTAATAGTATTAATACAAACAACTGCTATATTATAAATTGCAAATATACAGGATGCCCTCGAAATCTCTGGTCCCCTTTTGTGGATTTGTTCCTGGAATCGAGACAAACATATTTCACAATATAAACATAGGTCAACGGTGCTTACTTTTTCGTCTGTCTGTCTGTATGTTTTTTCACAAAATAATTCATATCTATAGAACGGTTTCACCAATTGAGTTCATACTAGACTTGAAGTTATACCTAATAATGATCTATTATAAATAAAATAAACGATTATATCCAATCATGCGTTTAAAAATGGCGACTGTTAAAAATGTCATACCTAACAAACTAAAAATTTTTTTATTTTGTCAAAAAATTTCAATACATCTTTGTTGTTGCCCTTTTCAATTTCCTATCGGAAAGTGTAATAATCAAAACAATTGGATATAGGATAATAGTTAAGTTAAGGATTATAACAGCATAATATGTACACACAATATATTGTTGTGTTTACTGTGTTGGTATAAGATGCCGGGTTGAACAAACCGATTATTACACATAACTTAACTATTATCCTTCATCCGATTGTTTTGGCGGTTACACCATCCGATACGAAATGAAAAGGGCTACAAAAATAATTTCTTGAAATTTTTTTTTTAATGTACAGTAGGCCTACGGTTATTGGGCAATTCAGGTTTGAAAATTTCAAACACCTTATTGTATATAATCGGTTATCTTGTTTAAATAGATCATTGCTAGATTACACTTTGTGCAAATTTTGAGCTCAATCAGTCATATAATTTTCTAGTTAAAAATTATTTAGTGAAAAAACAAATTGGTGGCTATGGGGAAACAAAGCTGGTCCGGACCCATGTCTAATTGTTTTTTTTTCTCATTCTTATGTGCTGAATCATATCCTAGAATATTGCAGAGTAATTCCATAACATCCTGCATATACTTAAAAATCTTATTAAAACTATGCAAAACATCCCAATATTGTGATTACGTACGCTGTTATTATCTTTAACTTAACTGTTATCCTTCATCCGATTGTTTTGAAGTTACAACATCCGTTAGGGAATTAAAAGTGCTACAAAAAGGTGTTTTGAATTTGTTTTGTTAAAATGTACTGTTTTTGGTTATATTAGGTTAGAAATTTCCAAACAGTCGCCATTACGAAATGCAAGATTGGATATAATCCTTTATTTTACCTAAAGTAGATAATTTTACTTTCTCACTATCCTACTATAGTATAGAGAAAGTATATAGTGATCGCAAAAAAAATCGACGTTGAGATTTTTGTGGATATATCCGTTTTGGGACCCCCTGAGTCCAAAAAAGTGGTTTTTACAAAATGTTTGTCTGTATGTATGTCTGTCTGTCTGTATGTCTATATGTCTGTCTGTATGTCTGTCTGTATGTCTGTCTGTATGTCTGTATGTCTGTATGTCTGTATGTAGACAAAGCTAGAGAGAAAACTATTCGATCGATTTAAAAAAAATTTACACCAAACATGTCAATTAGACCTGTACAGATGCACGAAAAAGGGTTTTGACAAATTTTGAAAAATAACCCCCTTTATGGCCAAAAAACTCCCAAAAAAATCAGTTATTATTTTTTTATAAAAAACGGCTCTAACGATTTTGATAAAATTTTGCTTATTTTTAGCCCTTAATGTACCCTACCATATGCGAAAATCGGCATCTTTCTAAAAATTCTCGTTTAGGTAATAATAATAATAATAATTTTATTATTAGAAACTCTCCTACTTTAATGTGTTCCTTCTCCTACTTTAATACAATTGTGAAGTCACAGTGAATCTGTTTAGTAATTTAAATGTGAGAAAGTATGTGCCAGTTTCTGGTACCGTTTATTTAGGTATAACTTCATGTTACGTTTGAACCGAATCGGTCAAACCATTCTCTAGATAGATATCAATTATTATTTTGTTAAAAACACATAGAACCTACATACAGATAGAAGATAAAGTAAACACCGTAGACCCATTATTATATTGCGAAATATGTTTGTCTCGATCCCAGTAACAAATCCACAAAAGGGGACCAGAGAGTTCGGCGGCATCCTGTATATAATCATATGTAACACAATACAATATAACAATAGTCCCATGTAGGTATATAATATTTCCAGATTTTTCGTTGGAATTACAACTTTTTTTACTAGAACCCCTTATTCTGTACTGAAGATCAAATTAATTCTTTATAAAAACATAATTTATGGAAAGATTGATTAAGCTATGCCTAAACTCAGTCAAGGCTTGTACCAATGTACTAGGATACTTAGATAACATTATTTTTTATAGGAGATGGCATAACAGTTGAACCCAGCCTATATGTATGTATTCACCTTAAAAGTAGGTGGAAATCACTAAATGAAAGTTTTAATAGTAAAATTGAGTGTTGGTGTGGAAAAGTGGGTTTTGTGAGACCGAACGGTTCTTCGGAAAAATAACCTAAATAGTAAAATATGTAGGAAATTTTATGTTCTTTCAGTTTGAATATGCTAAAGAGGTTATTAAATAATAATTGATAGTTTACGAGTTACAAGATAAAACCCGCAAGAATGATATTTTTTACCTTTTTTGCATTTTTGTCAATGTTGCGTTACTTACCCCAGCCCAACAATAATACTAAGACACCGTTTGACCGATTGCGAAGAAAATTTTCAAACTCATTTAACTCATTAATGGAGAATGTTTTTATCTAATTATTATAAACGCCATCATGTTACTTACCCAGTCTAACATTAATACTAAGACACTGTTTGACCGATTAACATGAAAATTGGCACACACATGTATTATTTCATGGAGAAGGTTTTTATCTAATTATTATAAACGCCATCATGTTACTTACCCAGTCTAACATTAATACTAAGACACCGTATGACCGATTAAAATGACAATTAGCTCACACATGTATTATTTCATGGAGAAGGTTTTTTATCTAATTATTATAAACATCATCAATTTACTTACCCAGTCTAACATTATTACTAAGACACTGTTTTACCGATTAACATGAAAATTGGCACACACATGAATTATTTCATGGAGAAGGTATTTATCTAATTATTATAAACATCATTTTGTTACTTACCTAGTCTAACAATAATACTAAGACACTGTTTGACCGATTAACATGAAAATTGTATACACATGTATTATTTCATGGAGAAGGTTGTAATCTAATTATTATAAACATCATCATGTTACTTACCCAGTCTAACATTAATACTAAGACACTGTTTGACCGATTAACATGAAAATTGGCACACACATGAATTATTTTAAGGAGAAGGTTTTTATTGAATTACTATTGGTTTAACCCGGCTTCGCCCGGGACTTCTATCATTTGTTATTCACTAAAAAAATGTTGAATATGATCTTGATTTTAAAATATTCGTAAACTCGTCTGCTAGCACCTAATTGAAGAATCATGCGCAAGACCCTAAAAATGATAGTAACGAGTTAAATAAAGTATTTTTACAAAGTAGAAATTTACTCAGTAACAGTAACTTTTTTCAGATGATCCGGTGCTATAGGATTGTGTGGTAGTTGGAATATAAAGAGATAAACCTCAAAATATAAGAAGTAAAAGCTTTTTATTGAAAACATTCTAACTATTTAAAATTCTTGTTTATAAACAACATTTTTCATTTTGTTATCTGGGGGTATGTTATAAAATGTTTTCGGATTTCCTACTCGAGATCAAGCTACGTATAATTGACCGTGAGAAAAACAGGAGTCTTTGAGACTTATGCCGCAATACTTTAAAGTTTGTCCCTATGGTTTATCTGGCTTATTGTTAATGTGTAACATATGGGTCTGACTTTTTAATCTTACAAAAGTTATCGACGTAACTGTACATACTCTATAGTGTTTACTTTATTTCTTATTTATCCACTACATCTAGTAAAACTTAATGGTTTATCAGGCTTATTGTTAATGTGTGACAATTTAGTCTGACTTTATAATCTTACAAAAGTTAACGGTTTAACTGTACATACTGTATAGTGTTTACTTTATTTTTGATTTATACCTTACATCTAGTAAAACTTAATGGTTTATCTGGCTTATTGTTAATGTGTGACAATTGTGTCTGACGTTGTTATCTCGCAAAAAGTTAACGGCTCAACTCTATATACTGTATAGTACTTACTTTATTTCTGATTTATCCCTTGAATCTAGTGAAAAGGAAGCAAGACTATCGTCACCTTTGAATACGTATTCATTGACATTAAAGTTAACAATATAAATAAATAAAAACCAACCCACTCTATGAATATTACATCACATCCTTTTTTTTTTGCCCTATAGTAATCTATTAATAAAAATTTTAAAGACATTTCTACTTTAAAAAAAAGGAAGATTGAGATTGTAGTTTTTCTTCGTATAAATTTATCTCTATTCAGACAAATTGTGTATATTCTAAAAACACAGTAGATATGTAAACTTTTTGGAGATATTAAAAATATATTATATAACATTGATTAGTATAACATTTATATGATATAAAATTAATTAATAAATAGATTGAAATTGCTATTTTAAACGACAAAGGCCTACTTAGGAAAATGTATTAACAACCAAATCTATAACTAATTATGAGGGCTAGATACCAAATTTTTACGAAATAATGCTACGAATCTTCTTTCCTTGTAATATTTAGCATTGACTTGGTGGCCGGTATGTAGTGGCCGGTTGCATAAGCGTCAATCAGGTATGATCTATGATCATCGTCCAAATTGATCTAACATCAAGAGTTTATGTTTATTATTGAGTATATGTTTAGAGTTTACCTAACATTATATTTTGTTGTATTACTTCATGTTTCATTGATTGTATACATAAAAATTGACCAAGCTGCAAAATTAGCAGTCTAGTAGTCGTTCACGTAGCCTCTGCCCCTAATAAAACAAAGGGGCTACAGTGTGTTGATCTTTAAAATAAACTAAAAGTTTTGTTAACGGTTTTAGACTAATGTCTCCAATGCCTAGTATCTGTTGTCTTTAATGCAGTACAATTACATTTATACAAAAATTCAATACAATCAGTATAAAAATTTTTCAATAATAAAAATTAAATCCAATTTTAATCCTAATCTTTTAAATTTTGGACATTTATATTTCATTATTATTTTAAACACATATTTTTGAGACAGTATCAAATTTCAGCACAATATTTAAAACGCTTAAGTTTCAACTAAAAGTTATCGCACATTAGGACCGTTTAAGGTTATAATTATTATTGTTATGGAATAAATACTTCTTTCCACAGACCTTTGGTTTAACCGGAACAGAATGGTCAGGATCGAATTTAAAACCTATATCCTTTTACTAAAAATATTAAGGATTTGTGATTATAGATTGCCAAAAACTTGCCAAAAAATTACCCTTTACCGTTTTTACATTGAGGTGGATTGTAATAACTGTTATTGATGTACTCAATCGAAAGAAACTGACTTCTTAAACTGTTAAAAATTATAAATAGCTAGGAAAGAATTTACGTCTGACGTAAATATTTGTCTTTTAAACCGAAAATGTATATCTTTGTTTTCTTTTATATGTGTGTGAGTTTGTAACATAAATAAAACTAAAATTTATTTTAGGAAAGTTTGATAGAAAGGTTTCTACGGTATTCTGTAATTTATGTTTTCTAAAAATATTGTGGCTGACCATTACAGCTCTCTCATTATCAGGAATTATTTTGTCTTAACTGTTATGTTGAGGTTCAGGTAGCCAGCGCGTTAAGACTAACCTAGCCTCTCTTAGTTTTATGACCCTAAGAGACATTTTAAAATATATTTTAAATGAGCCTGACGTTTTATCTTTTCGGGAAAATCATTGTTTTTAAAATTCCTTTAGACTTAAAGAAAGCGAACACTATCCCAATTCATATTGCCAACAATTAAAAATAGCGTATGCCTTTTACATTTTAGGAATCTTGATTTTCTTAGTAATAACGATGCCATTTTTTAATTAAGAAAATTAATATTACTACTGTTACATATTAATTGTAAACAAGTGAATGGATCAAAACAATAACGAACTTTGTCTAAGAACTGTTTCTTGTTAAATAAGAAAGTTTGTGTGTATGTATATATTGAAGCACACTTTAAGAGTGTTATATAGGTAAGGATTTTTTTTTTTAAAGTTCTAAATTTAAAATGGATGAGTCAGAGGTGGGAGGCACAACAAATTACCTGACGTTAAAGTTGAAGAAGTCCTGGAAAATATTTCAAAGTTTTTAAACAATAAATCGTACTATAGCTATTCAACAACTCGAGCAGAATATTGGAGAACTCAAAAATTCCAATAACTTATTTCAATAACCTATGTATGGTCAAAGTTATAGGCTTCTTTGGCGCAGAAGGATAGCACTTTCGTAAAGGATCTTTAATTGTGGTGTCTTATATTTATATTTAATTTTAGCAATAAATGAAATACAGTACTGTAGTTATTAGTTAAAGCACAAATTTGGTAATTTCCCTAGTTCACAATATTATCCTGAAAACGGAAAGATAGACAGCCAGAGTGAAGTCTAAAGAGGACTTTATTTTTATTATATAGAGGAAATATATTAATCTTTGTTTTTCTAGGTAGTTGGTTCGAATCTAAATCTCGTTATTTTTTTTAATAAGCCTAAAGATTTCAATTTATTTAGGAAACGCTATTTATAATAATAAATTAATTACGATTCTACAAAGAAAGTACGTTTGTTGTTTTTAAGATTCGTGTTAAATAGAACAATGTTGAAAATACAATAATGAGACACCGTGAAAATAATAGAGGTTGCAGTTTTACAAGAACAGATAAACACCCCCCCCCCCCAGCCCACATCCAAAACAGAATCACGGACGCATGTTATTCACAATTATCATCTCATCAGAGAATAAACTATATTTCCGTTCACACAGTTGGTTTGTTCACATGTAAGCCTATAGGTTACTCATCAACATTTGAAGAATTGTGTCAGGAAGTAGTTCTTCCTTTATTGGAACACACTGAGCTTGTTAGGAGTGTTACTGAAAAAAACACATCGAGCTTCAACTGAACTAAACTAAGATGTCTACAAGGAATTGTTTAATCAAATATTTACACATTTATCTTTACAAAAAATACTGTTCAGCAATTATTTGTGAAACACGTAAAAACATTTTGCCAAAATAGTTGATTTTTTTTGACAAATTTCTTTATTTATCGAAGTTAAAGAGACCAACAGTCAAAAACGAAATATATTTTATCTAACTTCGTTTTAAGATATGTTAAACAATTTGAAGAAAACTGAACAAAAATTAAGCGAGCTACTCAATTCGCCAGAATTTTGAAACCCCAAAAATCGGTTCAAACTTTTCCGATTTCTCGATTTATTATGGATTTAGTAATTTATATTAAACATTGAATTTAAAACAACACGGTTAAATATTATCAGAATTCTTTGACAACTGTATCGAACTCATCCAAAAGAAATGTTTGTGACAATCATAATTATATCATATCATAAATTCTTCCATTCCTAAGAAATCAATATTAAAAAATTCTTTTATTAAATCGCCGAAGCGCTGTATATGTTCTACACCTAAATATGCATCTTTGTTAATAATTACGTTCAAAATCTTCGTCACCAAAATCAAAAGCCATGCTAAAAATTTCTGTAGTCTTGTTTACTTTTTTTTTTTCTTTCACAAAAATAATATTTCTTTTCGTAAGTATAGTATAATAAGTAAATTTCGAATAAATTCTTATTTCTTTTTGTGCAATATATATTTTTTCTTTTTAATGATACTTATATAAAATTTCATAATTTTATACTTTTATACAATTTGATACTTACGTTAAGTCTAAATAGAATACCGAAAATTTCAAAAACTACCACGATGTTAATTATTTCTTCCTGTCGCCCTTATAAAAAGGTACCTGTGAAGAAAAAAATAAAAATTGACGATAAAATACGTAAATTCTCGGGTGGGGATAAGTAAGGTAAACTACTGGTTTTCTTGTAGAAGTATATACATGCTAGAAAAAGTAATTTGTAGAATTGTGGGGTCCATTGTGTGGTGATTACACCGACAATGGGTGATGCGCGCGCAGATAGCCCCGACGAAACGGATGGACTATTATTTATTTAATAACTATTTATTATTTCGGAAGTTGTATAAAAGTAAAGAGATTTAAAGTCAGTTTAGTATTTCAATATATTTTTGTAAAGATTTGACCTTCGATAAGAATAGTGTTTTAGATTGTTAATCAATCGCTTATCAGCAGATAAGATGTATGGCAGGATGCTAACAGACATAAATATCTCTTGGCTCTAAGCCAAAGAAAATACGATCAACTAATTCTAATTTTTCTTCTGCCTAATTTAAAGTAATGATTACGTTCTGATTATTCAACTAAAATCACTGGCATTTATTTTTTATATTTATAGCCATGTATGTATAATATTTGAATTATGTATGTCTATATATGTATTCACAGGTATTTCGGCATAACCTTACGACAAAAACTTTTGTAATATTTAACCAAACAACTTTTTAACCAAACCGAGCTTTTTTTTCCGTTCTGGGCTGTGAAAGCCACCTTCAGAGGCCTCACCGACGTCGACCTAAAGATCTTTTGACGCCCCAATTTCCTTCCTACACCCAACTAGTGATACCGGTCATCCTTATGAAGGAACAGATACTACCAATAGGGTTATCTAGGATGGTTTCCATCTCTTTCCCCGGCAGGCCTAGAGAGTATAGCCTGGCTCGTCCTAACGCCTCACACTCTAAAAGAATGTGTTCTGCGGACTCTTCAGCCAAACCACATTTCCTGCAAGTATTGTCTGCAGCAATCCCTATCCTGTGTAGATGTTTTCTGAGGTGACAGTGGCTCGTTAAGAGCCCAACCACCCACCTCATGTTATCCCTTCTGAGAGAGATGAGTTGTTCAGCATGTTTCTTGCTTGGTCGAAATTACCTTTTTGCAAGTCTACTATTGGTTGAATTCGTCCAAGCCCTATTCATCCCCTCCCGTATCCACGTATCAACCGCTGCTCTGGCATGTACATAGGAGATCCCGAATACCGGTTCCGGGCCCACGAAAGGGGATTCTGAACCTGACCTGGCTAATTCATCTGCTCTCTCATTACCATCAATACCTGAGTGGCCAGGAAACCGAGCTTACTATTTTGATGAAATTATTTTTATTTTTCATTATTTAGAAATTATACCGCGACTAATTACAACCGACACTTTTTTTATTAGCATACCTTCTTTCTTCGGCGACTTACCCGAATTAACGCTGAATCCGAAATACTTTTACTAAATATTGAACAAAATTAATTTGTTTTCCCCCAAAAATTATAATAGTAATTCCAAATTAAATTATAACGTTACGCATCTCTTTTATTTCTTCCTAGGGTATCCCACTTAATTACTGACCTAGACTGCGTCGCTCGAGGTCAGATTATGATTTCCTTCTTTCGTTTTGATTTGACCAGTATGTCAATTTACGGTGGGAGACCTATCCCGGAGGGCCCACCCTTAATATGTAACGGGAAATTAGGGGAACCTCGGGACTCACAGTCCCAAGACTGAAATCCCAAAATTGAAGACAATATTATGTATTGTTATATATATGTTAGCCATATGGTGAGAATCGAAGATGCGTGCGCACACATACTCGCATCCAGCGTTAATACGGGAAGCGTCGCCTGAATTTTTTGGCTGAAGAAAAAAATTTTTTGTCGGTAAACCGTCAAATCAGAACTTTAACTTAATATAACTTAATAACTAGCAATTATAAGTGAAATATTATTCTTTTAATGATAAACTTAAACGTTTTTCTTACATCTTATAAGTTCAAGGGGCTTTTTGAATTTAAAAACAGTAATAAACTAGAAAACTCGCGTAAAATTCAATGTATATAAGGGTGGTGGTTCGCCGGCCATACTTACATCTGGGGGCTATTGCCGCCCTCAATTATGTTGTTTTACGATTACGATGAGAATTTTTAGACTACGATGAGATCTAGTTTATAATAATAGGTCATTAGAAGAGTGTAGATCAATATGTAAACTGAACACCTCTACAATAAGAATATCACTTCCATATTTTTTTATAGTCATTCTGTTCAATATGATGCGGTATTGTTAATTGTTAGTGTGAAATACATGAAAAATGTATAGTGCAAACCGGAGTTTACACGCGATAGACAGATGTGGTTGGAGCGGAAGTGACGGGGGGGGGGGAGGTCAGTCAAAATAACAAACACCTCCAAAAAAAAAAAACGCGCGAATATTGATCTCTCAAAAAGTCGTGAATATGTCTAATGTATAAACCAGGCATTTGTAAGGTCGCAATAGTGGTATGTTTATATCAAGCACCCAAAATGCCGAGAATGCGTTTAAAGTATAAGCCAGGCACTGGAAAGGTCGCAATAGTGGTATCTTTATATCAAGCCCCCAAAATGACGCAAATGCATTTAAAATATAAGCCAGGCACTGGAAAGGTGGTAATTGTATACACGGTATAACATTTATACTCAGGCACCCAAAGGGTGGCCTTTATGTCTGATCGTATAACCGCTCCAAGGTCAGGAATCGCCAGGCACTCAAAAGGTCTTATACATGTATATATATATATATATATATATATATATATATATATGAAAAAATAAAATAAAGGTTTTAAAATAGCCGCCTTTTTGTCTTTTTGAATAAATATTTACGAGCCAAATAAGCTTCATTACATACTAAATGTCCCAAACCTATCTTAACATTTGTGGCCGCTTTCGTGCTTACGCACGGACGACAACGACGACGGAGAAAGGACGTATCAAAAATGACTTTTCCGGATTCCTGAGGCCACGAAAACTTAAAATTTGACTTTGCCTAACTTATCCTATATTTTAATATTGTAATTTATCAAAGTACTTAAGTTTTACCCATCAGCAGAGTAATTCGTTATCCGTTATCGTACAATGTCTTATCAAAAGCATGTGATTTTTCCTTGTTCCTTAAAATGGAGAAAAACACCTTTAGATTATCATCGCCTTGTAAGAAAAAGAATATGAAATATAGACTTCTTTGGTGGTGGTGAAGTGAGGGACAGATTAAAGTTTTTAATCTAACAGAAGACTATATGGAAGAAAGTGTAGATCCGAGTCGAGAACTAGATGTAGTTTTTGAAATCCGTAGTTGTCCCATTCATTGAGATGGATTCTGGGAAACCTTCATCATGTACATTTTATGCCACTCTATGATCTAATATGACCCATAAATGTAAATTTGTGATAATGATTTTCAAGCGTAAGATCCATATTAAATAAGCAATAAAACGTACCAGCGTCCACTATCTCACATCACTTAATTTCATCCTTCTACATCAGCCATCAATAGGTTAAGATTGATATTTAAAATATAATTTAAATTTACCAAAGAAAGAAGATATACAGTATCCTCAAGGTAGGAATGTGTCTGGTGTAAGGGGCGTATCCTCCCTTCTACTTGCTTCCCTATCCTGACTTAACGGTACAACCCATTCCAAGAAAACTAGGTACAAAAATTACTACTTAGTTACATTTAATTCCTAAAGATACAACTTCGTGACAGACAGCATTCACTTATCTTATGATTTTCCTTACCTCTGCACAATACTTATTTATAAAAAGTTATAAAAACAAAGGACTAACAAAATATAAGGTGTCTGAGGTCTATATTGTTTTTTGGCATTGTACCGCTGAGAGCAAACGCAACAAAGTGTGGGGCCCCCTCTTTTCCTCTCCACCTCAAACACATTACAACCTTGAGGATACTGTATATAATTCTTTCCAATTAGGAAGAACCATATCTACGAGTAAAATAATTTAAATTATTCACAGAAGTTTCATTTTCCTTTAGGTTCGTTCAAGCTATTTTTTCTTAATATTCTCGATCTGTTTTGTATTAAAAATGTTTGACTGCTGAATTTAAGTTTTAGAAAATTCAATTTAAAGTAATTAATTAATAAGATTAAAATCTTCATCTTTTGCTACATAGCCTATATTGTGATTGTTTGGTACATCACTTTAGTATGATGTTCGTTACAATTGTTTGGTATGATCAGTTAGTTACCAAAACTACTGATTGTGTTTAAGTTAATAGTTAAAAGATATAAAATAAAGACCCCTAGCTCTCGAATGCACTAATAACATCAGAGCTGTATAAAACAAGTGAGGTCTGATAGGAGAGATGAAAGGTAAGGATCCAATTACAGACAAATTTTTAATAAAGTTTTTGCAATATATTTGGTACACATAGGCTATTTATAACAGCAATCTTACAGTTTTCAAATTTGATTAAACAAAAAAGTTAATAATAATGGCACATTCGACAAACATTTAGAGTTTAGAGGGACAGGAACCCGATTCTAACATCTTTTGTATGAAAATCAACAAAAAGTAAATTGTTTCTTTTAAAGTGTGAGTTTAAATAATATTACTATATAGTAGGCCTACTATATTTCATTATTAGGACCGAAAGAGAAGCTTTTCGATACAAGCTCATGTTTCACGGCCAAGGCCGGAAATTGATTGATGATCGTAAAGCGTCTTTTTGGTCCAAGTAATGAACTATATTTTTCGTTATACTGCAAACAATATAAAAAATAATTTCAAAAAACTTAAATGTTATAACCTATTTACCTTCAAATCGATGGTAACAGCTGTTTTAACGGTTATTTACAATCGAGAGTATCGGTTGTTTTTATAAATGCTTTGCAATCATTAATTGATCCCTATATATATAATAACAGCTGGTGACCTCAGCTGAAGATTTTAGGTCCTAGGATTGAAAAAAATAATTTAGCATATCAATGCGTGTACTGAAAACAGCTGCTTTTGAAGCAGTATGACGAAAAATTGATTACAGATAGCTGCTCCTGACAGGAGATGGTTACCAAAAAAATTAATATTAAAATTGTGTATCACCTCACTGTGAAAAATAAAGTCTTTAATACCGTCGTTGCACATTTCATTAACGTTGAAAATAATGAATTACTCTACTTACCTGCACCCTAACATTATTTACAAGATTGTGACTTGTTATTTAAGAAATAATTAATAAATCTGTAATATTCTTTACCGACTTTCCTTCAGTGAGACAGGATAAATTGAAACATTTTTAGTAAAGTGTTATGCTCACTGAGAAAAATATATGTCCGTAATATTATTGCAGATTTAATATTTCAAAACACAAGAATAGTATGAATTTATTACATGTCCTGTAAGGTTCTGTTATCTGGCGATAAAAGTTTGTACTAATGAAAAAAAAATTATAATAAACTTTAAATGATATCTAATAAAACCATTATGCACGAACTTCTTGCTTTTTTTTTTTTTAAGAACATACTGTAGGTTATGCTTATTCAGCTACACTAATAACTCAATATAATCCACACTTTCATTTTTAATCTTATTTATACTTCTAATTGAATTATTATTATTTTATTTTTTTGTGCTTGAAATTTTAGATAGTCGTTATAAGAAAATATTAAATTAAAAGTGAAGGCTAAAGAGAAAAAAAAATGTAGACCTAATTTGTGTGTGTACAAATAAGGTGATAACTCTTTCATAGGCCTATAGCTTATATTTAACAAATCAGTCTTAGCCGCTTACTGTGCATTTTCACCTTTAAACAACAAGAAAAATCGAGCATGCCGTTAAAAAATAAATAAATAAATAAAAATAAAAAAATAATAAAGCGTGACACCCAAAATCCAAATTTACCATCTGCAGAATTTGTGCACGGTGCGCCTATAGAAGTTTACACTTCAAAAAATAGTGTGGATCTAACCAAAGTCTCTCGCTATTGCCAAACTCAGTATAAATATGAACTCCTGTATCCAAAAACCTGTGAACTCATTTAACACTCATCATAATAAGTAGCAGCATCCTTAGACACAATACTTTAGTTTTAACCATGTACGACCAGTTAGTATGCACATTGTGGCTTTGTGACTGTTTCTATGTTTATTTAATTATTTTTGGCAGTATATTCATCTTTCACACAATATAATACTTATGTATTCTGGTTGTACTAAACAGGTAAAAATTATACCTTTTCACTATTTAAAAAATTGCAATTAGGAAATAACATTTTATATTTTAAATTAACTTTATTTATGTTATACAAAATCGACCTTTTAATTTTTATTTGATAAATAAGTAACAGTATTTGTATACTTACTGTACACTATTTCTATCTGTATTTAAAATAGAATCTATGTACACATAATCATTATTATGTTAAAGGAATGATATGGTTTTATTATACAGTATGGAAATTTATAATAATACATAATTTACATTTCGTATACCAATAATATACTTACAAATAGTTACATACAGAAAATATACACATAATATACAGAAATTTACGTTAAATAAATTATGTATCATTGTAATTTTATATACTTCACAATAAAATCTTTTGTAATTTATTAATTATTATGTACTTAGATTTTAGTTTACATGCAGATGGAACTATTATATAATGTCAAAGTGTAAACAGTATGCTTACTTATCAAATAACAATTATAGATGCACGCTGAATTATTTGAAGCAAGGTAATTTAAAAATAATAGTTATTTATCAATCTTAATTTAAAAAAGAGTGTATAGGTTTAATGTTTACACGTGAACTACAATCAAAATACATAAGTATTATTATATATCGAAAATTGTATAACTTACTGAGCTCCGTGGTGAATCACCTGTCAATTTTATTGAAACAGACGTAAAACAAATTGCAAACAACAAGCTATAAAATTTGCATACTTGTTCCCCATACTTGCACTTATTTTTTTCCAAAAAATAATATCATTTTGCGATGTTTAAAGACAAAAGTGTTTAAAAAATTTTTCAAAATTAATATAACTTACAGGGAATTGAAGAACGACAAAATTGTTTGTATAATCCTAAAGAGTTTAAAATTGTAAAAAGAGGACTGAATACAATTACAATTTATTGAAAATTAAGAATATGATTTTATATTTTACCTGTAAAGCAAAGCTGAGAAACTAATTGACAATATTTATATCAAATGATGAGGGAGATTAGTGGTTTATATTAGTCCTTCTAAAAAATTGTGTCGTATTGTAATATATTATACAGGGTGTTTCTGAACTTTGAAGAGGAAGAAGAAGAACGTTTTTAAATTGAAAAATCTTTAAAACTAATCATTTTACAAAATTTACAGGAACAAATTTTTATAGTAAATTTTATAAAAAATAATAGTTGCTTTTGTTTCAAAAATTAAGGGAAAAGGGAAGAGATTTTGAATTTCGGTCCGGCCAGCATGGCTATGTTCTTGTACTTTCAGAATAAGCCAGTGGATTAACAATGGAATTCAAAAATGAAGTTATTTTTTTAAGTATAAATTTGAATTGGAGTTTAATTACCTATTAACAGATGTTTATAGGTTTATTAGAAGAAATTCTTGTAGTTGTACAAAAAATCTTTTATGAAAGTAAAGAAGTGTAAGAATGCATGTGCTTACTTATAGATAATACGAATTGGACAAATCAGCTGTTTTTATTAAAATAATAAATTAGCTCTCTTATGCCGTTAACTTGTAAACAATGAAAGTAGCTGTTTTTTGCAGTACAACAATCGACAGTTTGAAATAAGCACTTTGATGGACAAGAAATTACAAATCTTGTTTATTTTTTCACCCAATTTTAAAAACAAAAGGACACATGGATTTGTTATAAAATTTACTATAGATGTTGTTTGTATTTTTTCATTGGGGGGGGGGGGTAAATTTCTACAGTTATTTTATTTTTAATAAAAAATTTCAATTTCTGTTTTTTTAAAACAAGTATGGGTGTGGGTAAACTTTTTTATTTCACCCATTAACTAAAACAAGTTATTGGGTGAAATAAAATTGCACATACTAACTGAAAATAATAATAGCAACAATGCTCAACAATCTTTTCTTTTTTTTTTTTTTTTAAAAGATACGACCGTGGCTGTATTACATTTTTAGCTTCTTATTGGCCAAGGAATAATATCCCGAAGTTTGTAAACAGAGTTCTAAAACACCCTTTATATATGTTAATCTGAAAGTCACAAATGTTATTTTGTTAAAACTATAACATTTCTTATTGGAATATATATTATTCCATATTTATTTCATTCCAGATAGGGAAAATTAAAAAATTAAATAATACAAATAATATAACCTGTAGGTTAAACTGTAACTGTTAAAGATATTTCAGGCTGCTTACACTGTACACATTTATATTGCTAAGTAAGGTTCATACTGGAAACAATTTGTAAAATTTAAATAATCTAAACAATTTAATTAATGACTGTTATAAAGCAATAAGAACTTAAACTAATCCATTATGTGTTTCAGGTCCTCTTCTCAATCCAAATGTTTTAGTTAAAAGAGGATGAATCTGAGGCTCCATTTGTAACATGAGTAAAACCAAATTAATTAAAGAAGCAGTTACCTGTCACGGATAGAAATCATTTTGTTATATTACAAAATTATTAAACTTTGTAAACAATAGAAATCATTGTCATAGACATTTGTAAATTATATTATCTTAATATACCACTGCTGTATTTCTATTTTACGTAATATGTTTAATGCCTATTATTGATTACGATACTTTAAATCATTTAATCATACTTCATACCTTTGAATGTATTTTAGTTTACGTCTTACTCTGCTTAAGCTTTAATTTTTGTTTTAATTTTCGCTCGTTTAAAAATAAACCGCAATATTTTTACTAATAATTACAAATTAAAACTAAGAATAAACTCATCTACTATAGTAGTTAACATTTAATTATTTTCAATTTTATCAGACACCTTCTCACAGATTGGATCTACATAAACCTGCCACTTTAACAGCTTACTTATAAAAACAATCGATCCTAAGTGTGCATTTAAACAAGATGTCGCTTTGCATTTGTTCCCCATCAACTGCAAGACAGTAACGCTGACATTGGTTTTTAAATCTTTGTTCTAGTTTCACTCCAGCAGTTCTCATTACTTTGCTTTAAGATCTCTTTGGTTGCTTTAATTGCAAACGTATCTTAGAGCGTTTACAACAATTAAACATCTTACTTTTGGAAGATTTGAATATTTTATACCGACGTACGTATTTTTATTTATTGAAGTCTATAAAACTCACTGCCGGGAGGTGCTGTACCCTGGCGTTCAACTCCGAAAACAGCGTCAGGTGATTTTGCCCTAGGCTAGCTAACGGGACCCACACACGAGATAAGAGGTTCAGGTCGGATCTAGTTTTGCGCTGATGACTTTCGTTTGAAAGGTTTTCTAAAATTTATCTTTTCCTTAACAGTCATTATGTTAATCTATCTTCGTCATCAAATAAAGTAAGAATAGTCATTTCAGAAGCTTCACTAAAATGTGGGCAGTTTCTTTTCCTTTCTAAATTCAAAAAAAAACATTATGTTCAGCCTTCATGCCTCGTCTTCAAACGCTTTCCACAACTCTTGAACCAGGTAATAGAAAGTTACTGTTTATTTCACTAAGTTAACTATGTTAAAATATGTACTGTCTTTATAAGTGTAAAAAATTAAAATCTGTTTTCTATTATAACTAAACTTGAACTTGTGAGTAAATTATAAGAATATAAATTCAAACAGCCTTTTTAAAACGAATAGTAATTCATTTTATTTCTAGTTATTACAAAGTGAAATCATCAGTTAAAAATCATTAAATTTAATTAATTATAAATAAATTTTAGTTTGTCAGTAAATTATAAGAGTATAAATTTAAACAGTCCTTTTAAAAACGAATAGCAATTCCTTTTATTTCTATCTATTATGGATTGAAATCATGAATTGACTTATTTGACATATATAACATTTTATTTTTAAAGAAATTGTAGTTTCAGAGCTTAGTTACAGAGAAATATATTACTTATTAATCTAGAACAGAAGTGTTTTAACTTGTAAAAGGTCTCTGTTCATTTACTAATTTCAACATGTATATTTCTCAGCTTACGCTGGTTCAAGCTGGTATTGTAAGCTATAACTTCAAGTTCAAATTCAAGTCCAGATAATTCATCCGAAGGACATTTTAGCTTGTTTAATATGCAACAGTTAAAAACAAAAAAATAAGCAAAGAACTTGAATTGTGTATTTCATTAATTGAGGACTTGTTGTGAGATTTGTTTGGATGATGCTTTAAGTAATTTAAAAAAATATATATTAATAAATAAAAAAAAATAATAACTATATTTTTCTTTTTAAAATAAATGCAAAACTGAAATAGATTTTTAATTGGCTAGCAATTTCGGACCTCACGACTCCAAAGGGGTTAGTTTTCTAAATTATTAAATATTGACGTCAATTACTAGTTAAATTTTTTAATTTTTTTTTTTATATAATAAACCTTTTTTTATAGTTGGCCAACTCAGATAATACATATATGTATTTTTTTTTTTTTTATACTTGCTAATAATTTAATCTTAGAATCATTTTTGTAACTTAAGTAACATTAACAAATTGTTACCTTTATCTTTGTTCAACAAAATATTTTTGTAAATTATAACACATGGGGGGGATTTGTTTAACGTTATGTAATTATTTTGTTTTAAGGGCGTATCAATTTTAAAGATGTATAAAATATATTTTACATACTTTATATATATACCTGTGCATTATATATAAGTATGCATTAATAATCAATTGTTTCTTTACAAATTGTTCTTTATTTTAGAAGACGAAACTAATGTTAATTTTGTTTTTCTGTAAATGGTTGACTCAGATACTGCTAGATTTAAAAAAGGCCAAAGTCATCAAGCGAACTAAATAACTAAATTTCTCCACTTAACATGACCATTCCTTTGGTTCCAAAGGGCTCCTTCGTTTATTGTTAAAATTTTCCCCTGCGAATTATTTTACACTTTCTAAAATTATACTTCTTAACGCAGCCCACAGATGCAGCTCAAAGTGCATACTGTTTTCATAACTTGCCTATACAGGAAGCAGTTTACTGTAAGTGCTTAAGACTGTTTTACGGTCGAACAACCGGTCCACCATCTTGAACTTTGATTCAAACTCCCCTCTATTTTTTTCGAAAGCCTTCCACTTCAGCTTTGAGTCAAAAGCCATTCCTATATACAAGAGTTCATCTTTGTATACAGGATAAGGTTCGAATTAAGGTTACTATAGTCAAGGTTACGTGGGTGGATTTAGTTTCATTGAGTGTTACCCTCCACTTTTTGGTCTACGCTTTCAATTTATGGACATTTTTAGGGAATTTTTCTATAGCCCATCCCAGAGTATCTCCACACCAGCAGTACCATTTCAAAAAGCTGCTCTTATTGTTTCTTTTTTTGAGATATGTAAATTCAATACAAAAGATACAAAGCTGGTCCGAGAACATTTCCATTTGGAACACAGGATATGATTTCCTTAACATCAGAATATTATTTAAAATGTTTGACAGGAAAGAAAAGATTTCAGGTTCTTACAGAATTGTTTCAGATTATCTCTTTCTGATTTATAAATCAGACCTTTGTGCATATTATATTATCAAACAATTGAAAGATAAATAAGGCGCTCGAACAAACTTTTCGTCTCTCTTGCAGTTCTTAAAATAATATAAACGTTAAATTATGTTAGCATATGACAGATAAGAACATAACTAATAATAGTATATTCAATTTTAACAATTGTATTAATTGTTTTGAATAGGCCAAGAAGGCTGTTTTAAATTGTCGATCACCTGCTTTATTTTTATCAAATACTGTAGGTTTATTTAAAACAGTTGTAACATAGTTTCTCTAAACATCCTAGTCTCTTGACGTCAGGTAGGCCTGTATTTATTATCAACTGACTAATTGTTTTGTTCGTGTCGGTATCTCGGCCCTGGCGACTCTCAAAGGTGTAGAAGAGAGGCAGGGTTGATATCATTCACGCAGAATTGGAATGTTCAAATTCGTATCTAATTTACTGAATTATAGGTTCAAAAAACAATACAAGAGATATGCAGAAAAATGATTAAATTGCAGCCATTTTGTCATTTTCAAATAGATTTTTCTTATTTCAACAGGTTTCTAAATATGCGAAGCTATAGTTACTTATATCAAGTTTACATGTCTATCTTATATAATATTATCGTGGTTACGTCCAGACTATAAATAATTGGACGACGGAAGGACATGTCCAAATTCACTTTTATGGTTTCCTGAAGCCATAAAACGTTAATATCAATCTGTCAGAAAAACAGACGTCGAAATTTTTGAAGATTATAAAACATAGTCTATACTTCGTAGTCTGAATTTGTAATTAAAAAATATGTGAAATATAATTTGCTTAATTTTATGGTGTAGACATATAAATTATATATTTATTTAAACTTACAGTTACTATAAGTTCCTTATCAATCAGAAAGTAACCAGAAGCTGAGATTTGTATTGATGTAGAATAAACTTGCCGTGTAAACTGTTTTACCTGAAACAAAATATACGTACATTATTGAAATCTATTGTACACATTACTGTTTTCGAGCTGGCAATAATCAATCTTATTTCTAACCTATATTAATTATACAGTATATTATGGTATGAAATTCTTTTGAAATAAATTCTAAACTTCATATTTGAAATATAAAATCAATTAAAATAATATGGTGAATAATGATAAAAACAATATAATTGGTTTGCATTGATGCAAAGTAATAAAATGTCTATAATGCTTATAAGAAAGTTACGTACTTGAAGAAAGAAACCACTCGATCTCCCCACCATAGATATTTCCCTCAACAATGAGAGAATACTCCGGCTCTGGAAAAATAAACTTTATATAATCCTGAAGCACATAACTACACATTATTACTAAACCTCTACAATAACATAAATGAAAGGAAATGACAATTTTCTGTAAACAATAAAGTAAATATATGTGATCGTAGACACAAATATATCATATCTGAAATAACAAAATAATAATAGGCAAAACATAACATCTTCTTAAAAATTTGGGACTAAAACCTTTACCATAACCTATCAAAATATACAAGCGATAATACATTGATATGGTTTTAACATTAATATAAATGAAACGAAATGACCATTTTCTATAATCGGATAAGTAAATCATTATGATTATAAACACAAATTTATCAAAGCTTACATTCCAAGATATTAGTAATACATGAATATGTCTTTGTGTATTTTGGCACTGAAACGTCTTAGGTAAACTACCAGCAGATGCAAATGACAATTACTTATATGGTTTTATAAGATAAATTTAATTGTATTTTGTACATTCAAGCAGTTTTCTGTATTTATAAATTATCAAATTCAAGAGACTAGAAAGCAAAAATTCCTCCATTTTTTACAATTATATCCAACACTCAAACTTAAGATAATTTTTACTGATCAGCTGATTTTAAATATACTATTACTAACTCTAGACAGGGTGAAAAGAGTTTGCTTCTTGACAGGTACTATTTTATGTTCTAGAGTAAGAATAAATTAGGGGTTTTCAAATACAAGAAGCCTATTTAGATTATTAATTGTAACATAATAGTACATAATAATTATATAATTTTTTGAGAAATAAAACCTTTAGTTTTCAGTTTATTTCATGAATAAATTATTATTATAACTTCTATGGCATTAGGTAAATAATATATTGCACAATTTTATTTAATATTGAATAATGCATTGTAATGCATCTAAATAGTAGCGCGCTTGCGTGTGTGTGTATGTGTGTGTGTGTGTGTGTGTGTGTGTGTGTGTGTGTGTGTGTGTGTGTGTGTGTGTGTGTGTGTGTGTGTGTGTGTGTGTCAGAATTTATTTGGAATGTAGAAACATAAAGCGTATAAAAAGATAAACACCAGCAATATAATGTTCGGTAGGATAAATATTTATACTGTTACATTTTCCTGTATATTTTAAAATATTTCATTCAATTATTTAATTATGAAGTTATTTGTTTTTATCGTCCACAGTAGCTGATATAAGAATTGTCTCTAGAAGTATTACAATAAATGATATTTGCTTATTGCTATAATATTATTAAAGTTTGGCTGTGTTTGAATATATAGTAATATACAATCTATTTTTATAAACGTTATTACTTACAGCATCTTGAATTTCATTTATCACGTAGACTATGTAGACAAATAAACTAAAGTTGCACAATATGAATATTCCATCTATTATAATGTTAAATCTTTGGTAGATAATTATTCTGATAAATATAAAGAACGACATATGTAAATAGAAATAGGAGAAATAGATAAGGATATGGTAGGTGTAGGAATAAATTAGCTGTTTGCAGGCAGAACACAGCTGACCGTGGATTATTCGCACTTCTTCTAATCGTTCATCCACCTGTAAAGAAAATTCCGTTTAATTCAAAATTAAATTATATTTAGGGTATATGACTTTTTTATTTTGTAGTGTAATTAGGTAATTAGTTAAATTAATTTTAATTGAAAATGATTTAACAAATAGAAATTATTAATAACCGCAACTGGTAAGACATATAATAATTTTCGATATTAAAAAAAATGCTCATTTACTGTATAAACATTCAAAATATGATATTTTATTTCTTATATCTATAACGAAATAGAACACATCTTTTTAAAATAGATTTTTTTTGTGTATTTTTAATGAAACATTAAATAATTTAATTAGTAAGAAAAGAAGTTTTAAATACCATAATTTAATTTTATATTATTCTGGGATATTTTTACAAAATGTTCAATGATTATTCCGTGATATTTCAGTTCAGTGGTAAAAAGTATACAATTTATATTAGGAAGTTCCTAAATCATTCCAGGATATTTTAATTATTTAAAAAAGACTTTTCATTTCAGATCTCTGAAAATTTTGACAAATAAATAATCATCTTGATAGATAGATACCTTACTACACCTAGTACCTTTTCCTTAATATTTATTAAAGGTGCGAATCTTCAGATCCACTTTGTGTGTTGTTATTTTACAAGAGATTTCACATTATATTTTTATAAGTACAAAAAACTTAAGTTTGTTATATTTAACGGGTAAATGATTAAACTAATTATTATAATGTATTATAAACTTACATCACTTGATTCATATTCATATGAAACTATTGTCTTTAGATATTCACTGATGTGGTTGAATCTGTTGGTCAGCGCATCACAAGAAGCAAGAAGCGTCAGCAGATTGAGAACATTGGGTAGTTGTGTAATCAGAATTGATAGTATTAACAAGGTATATGACGTATGTGGCCATGGTACAACAACCTCAAATGTTGTAGCAAAAGCGTGAAATGCAATGCCCAGAATTGCAGTTATTATCAGGAAACACATTGCTTTAGATCTTTCAGATTCCTTGTAATTTATATCTAGTAGCATCATCCTGGAATCTATTTTATCCATTTTATTTAAAAAGTCTAAGATTCTGTTTCGAGTAGTAAAGTAAACTATTAGAAAAGACCAGCAACGAAATGTTTCATAAAAAATAACCAAATTATTATTCAAAGTGTGTGCCATAAGATGTACTTGTGAAGTGATGTATAATATACCATAGAGACACAAAGTGTGGAGATCTCTCCAACACAGTAGCGGATACTTCTGCCGAATATTATCCGGGTTGAAAACATTATTCATTGGATACAAACAGAAAATTAGATTCAATAAAATAGTGTATTTTATTTCATTGTAGAACATAATTTTCGTTGCACTTTGGTAGATTGTTTATAAATTTATTAACCAACGATATGACGCTTTTAACCCAAAATTCTTGAGACTTTCAAAAATATGCAGAGGTCAACTTATAATATAGTCTAATACAAGAACTGTCAAGACTGTTGAAGAAGGTCATACGTCGTAAAATCTGACTGCTAGGGTTTAAAATATTCATATATATTTATCGTAAATTGACAGGAAAGGTACAATGAACAAATATAATTCATTAACAAATGGAAATTATTGATTTTTATTTTATTTTGATTCTGTTGTTAAGATAACAAATTGATTTTTTCCAAGGAATAGAATATATTATAATGAAAGTGCAGTAAGTAATTATTTTGAAGATGTTGTGTCTATAGTAACATACAGAAAATAAACATACTGATAGGCGCTATCATGGTACGCACCTAGCCCGTCATACAACGTAATACAAACAGTACCTCTAAATGTAATCAATAAACGTTTTTTTCTCGTTCCTTGTAGGAAATGATAAATTATATTGATAGACCAGAGAGTCTTACTCAGTAGGACAAGTTTGTTTAAAACACTTTTTACACAAATTTTCTAATCTACTACTTTCTTGACGTCGGATAAGCTTTAACGAGCCTTGTAGATGTGTATATTAAATATCATCACTCCCCTTACTCGTGTGGGCCTCGAGGCTTTGGAATAACGTGTTAGGACTTACCCAGTAAATATATTGAATCGTTCATTAACCCTTAGTCTCAAACGAAACTAATCTCTGTGTTCTCAGCCAGCTTATGATAAGGTATAATGCACTAATTAAACTAACTTATTAAATATTATAATTACTTAACTTATCAATTAGAACTTATGGTTAGGGACTAGCGTGATGGGAGAATTACGTTAACCCTTTAGGTCATAATAATTCCTTCTCAATTTTAGTCGGATGACCTACTAATGACTACGTAACACCCAGGGGTCGATCAGACCCCGCAATTAAGGGTTTAGGTAGCCATTTAGGTTTATTACTAAAAGGTTAAATTGTAACAACGCGCAACTTACGTCCGCTGACTTCGGCGCACTGTGAACGACTGGCTTTTGTCTTGACTACGATGCGGGTGCATCGCATATCTTATGCCGTGATCTAGATACGGTGATCCCCCAATACCCGTGGAATTAACACAGAACTTATTAAATCGTCTCGTGGAAGCAGTTCAAATTAAAATAGTATTTATTCCGTACAGACATTACTAAGTAAATTAAACACCCGAACTATTTAACGATATTAAAAAGTATTTCAAAGTGAAGAAGACCTGATACATTTCTAAATAAAACTATTTGATAAGACGTATCACACAGGCTGTTACAAACCACATTCCAAAATTTGAGAATATGGTTTTTTGGGTCAAAATAGGTCAAATATTCTTATGAACATACATCCTAAAATGCATAGTTTTCCGTTTGTCTACTATTTTGTTTTTTACAAAAAAAAAAAAAAAGTATTTTAAATTTATTAATTATTGAGTTAAAATTTGGTACATGTCTATTATGTGATCTTTCATCCAGGAATATTTTTTGTATATTTTCAAAATGGCGGCCGTTTAAAATTTGTAATGTTGAATAAGTCATGAACTAATATCTTTACAAAATATTTACAATACACAAAATGTTTTCTTTTTTAATGAAAAACAAAAGGAGTTTTTTAATTTTTCAGATACGATTTGATACAGGGGAGGAATTGGTATTGTTTCCTGTAAAACTGTATTTTTTTTTGTTTTCTGTTGATATGTTATAAGGTTTAACACCATTTTTAAATCTACATTAAATTTCCAAACGGACTAACATTATGTTCATTACTCCAAAATACAGGTAAATACTAAACATTATCGTATAAAGTAGCAATAAGTCGTAATTTCAAATATCGTAAGTGTAGTATATTATTAACCTCTCTGTTTACTTTACGAAGTGCATGAAATGTAATAATAAAAATTTCCTGTCTAATAAGTATTGTTAACTAAGTGATTGCATTCTGTACATTGCAAAGATTGGTAAATGTTGTCAGCAAAGGTTAGTAACCCCACATTTCCTTCCACCCCACAGTAAGACTCATGTCCTTGAAATAAGAAGTTTTATATACATCTATATTGTAAATTGTGTGCGTGCTGAAAGATGTTAAATTTAGATCAACAAATAGTTCTTCATTTATGGTTTTACATTTGATGGTACTAACCCCACTAAATATAATTTTGAATTCTGATCTTACAAGTAAATGTGACAAAAGCTAACATAAGTATAGTGAGAGATGAAGTACAGTTCAACTTTTACGGTTGAGACACTGACACGAGCAAAACAAGTGGAGACTTTTTAATTTATACACATCTACAAAATCCAAACCTACAACAAGACAAAGTGATATACACAATTATCACCAATACAATTTAACATTTCAACAAGAAACCAATTTTTGTACAATATTAGAGGAACTGCTTGTATTACATTATTTATTCCATGAGGCTTGGTAAGTATTATGCTTGCTTTATTGTAAACTTGACAATATTTTGTAAGTGGTTAATTTAAAAGTCTTTCATTGATTACACCAAATATTAGATACATTATATAAATTACAATGGGAAATAATAATGTTTTATTTAAAAAGGAATTACATAACTCGATTTAAAGTAAAAACAGTTGTCTTTAATGTTTCATTAATGTTTTTAAAATTGTTTGTCAAAGCAAGACAAGAGGCAATCAAAGGCAATAATATAAGAGTTTTGACCACAGCATTACCAAGGCGCGGAACAAAAAGAACCAAATAGATGATGACCGTGCTGGAATTGTACCATGATATGCATGAATTGTGAGAAGTACAATCAGAACTATTATTAATAATCACATCAGTTTAGGCCTTTCTAATTCCTTGTAATTTGTATTTAGCATTTTCATCCTGGAGTCAATTTTATCAATTGTATTTAGAAAAATCTTAAATCTGTGTCGACTAGCGAAATAAATTGTCAGAATTAAAATACTACGGAATGCATAAATTGAAATAAGTATATACATTTTTTGTTCATAGCAAATATGGTGTTTATAATAAATAGTGGAAAGAATAGTATAGCATATAAACAAAAGGTGTGTATGTGCAAGTCCCGCCAGCAAAGTAATGGATATGTTCTATGCATATGTTCCGGTTTAAAAATATCGTTCAACGGATATAAACAGAAAATAAGACAAAAAAAAACATATATTTAACTTCAATATGAAACATAGTTGATTTGTAAAAGTATTTTTGAATAACTTTTGAACTGGAGGTTATGGTTCGTAAAAATTTACTCAACACGCTTGAAAATCTGTAAAGGAGAACTAAAATGATGATTTATTTACCACTATCTAATGATTTTTTAGTTATCCATTATACGAAATTCATGAGTGACAGAGATATAAATAATTCAGTTGGTTTGATGTTTTTAACTCAATTTCATTAACAAGATTTTTTTTTCCACTTTATTGAAATATTTATTTATTTCAATTGAAAAGTTCCATGTTTTTGATTGATCTTCATAAATAATGTATAACCTTCCAAATGTCAAGTTATCAACAATATAACAAGAGAATTATTGACACTATGTTATATCTGTGTTAAACTATAAATGTCAGTTCAACTATTATAAATTTTTCGTAGTTCTACTTCACTTAATCAAAAATCAAATATATTACAGTAATTTATGCTATGTATTGGAGTTATGAAAATTAAACTTTTTAATGTAGAAAAATTAAATTAAGGGATACATTTTGTTACCTTAAAAACCGTTATTGATAGGGTTAGGGCAGCCAAGCAAAACGAAGGCTAAGTAAGGGCATAGCAGTTTTAGCAAAGTTGAAAAGAATATGGTCCAAGAGACAACTTTCCAAAAAGTCAAATATCAGAGTATTTATTTGTAATGTAAAGACGGTTTTGATTTATAGAGGGGAAAGATGGAACATTAAAATAGCTTTGAGCAGAGCTGTAAATGTTTTAATAATGCTTGTACATAATATTGAAAAATGGTGGCTGATAACAATATCAAAAAGAGAATTGTGTAAATGAACAAATCAAGAACCAATATAAAAAAATCAGGAGATGGGGGTGGAATTAGATAGGCTACAGTATGGAAACTGGACCTAAATATACCAAAGCATGCATTGAAATGGTATTCGGCTATTAAGAGATAGGCCAAAATGTTGTAGGAGCGTTATGAAGGAGGTAGGAAGATGGGAAGATGTGACTACAGAATAGAAGAGAAACTAGTTAGATAGAGACATGTTGTGATATGATACTTTATCAGCTTTTGAGTAATATTACTGGGCAAACAGAAATGAAGTAAATTACATCTTCATTTTATTTTAATTCAAATAGTTAGTTTGCCGGTATCTTTAGTAATTTATGTGAAGGAGTTCCTACCTACAGTTAAAGACCCATTCCACTTGCTCCGATGAAGATTTATGCGATATATACATTTTTTTTTTACATGTAATCAGTCATATTTGAATTTTAGTCATAGTGCAAAGAATTACCTTTAAGTTTGTTTTGGTACCATACCGAAAACAAATTTACAGGATTTATCATTTCTCTAATGTAATTTGTATGCTATGTCATTAATCTTTTAACAGTTTCCACTATACACCTGTGTCTTATAGTATATATATATATATATATATATAGTTACATACAGAACATACATACATAATATAAAGAAATTTACGTTTAGTAAATTATGTATCATTGTGATTTTATGTACTTCACAATAAAATCTTTTGTAATATAATAATTATTATGTACTTAGATTTTAGTTTACATCCACATGGAAATATTATATTATAATGCCAAGGTGTAAACAGTATACCTATTTATAAAATAAGAATTATAGATGCACATTGAATTATTTGAAGCAAGGTAATTTAAAAAATAAATTATTATTTATCAATCTTAATTTAAAAAAGAGAATATTACAACTTACTGTCTCCGTGGTGAATGACCTGTCAAGTTTATTGAAAGAAACGTAAAACAAGTTGCAAACAACAAGCTATAAAATTTGCATACTTGTGGTCCCGATTTCTGCAACAACATCTATGTGTTTTCATCATCCATTGTAACGTTTTTCACAAATCATTATCATAGAATGACGATCAAACGATGACGCCCAGTTGTCGAAACTAAACACGCTCCATACCAAATACATTTAGAATTATTCTGGTTGCTTTTAATATATTACCAAACTTGTAATGAAATTCTGAATACATTTCTTACGTTTTTTGCTGCAATCTATAAATGGGACAAAGTAAATTTCTATTGTAAAATTTTTACGTTTTTGATACTATGTATCACTTAACCTCTTTTTACATTTGAAAATTTAATAAGAAAAAACATTTCTACAACTAAAATATGCCTTTTAGTGCACTTGGTTTTGAAAATAATTATTTTCCTTTTGTTATTCTGGTGTTATGTCGTGCGCTTTTGTTTGAAATTGCTTGTCTAAATGGTATGTTTGTTCCCCATACTTGCACTTCTTTTTTTTCACAAAATAATTTCATTTTGGGATGTTTTAAAAACCAAAGAATTTAAAAAAAAAACCAATAATAATAATAATAATAATATTATCAAAATTAATAAAACTTACCCAGAATTGAAGAACGAGAAATTTGTTTGAATAATCCTAAATAGTCTAACTGTTAAAGAGGACTGAATACAATATTACAATTCTTAATGAAAATTAAGAACATTATTTTATATTTTACATGTAAAGCAAAGCTGAGAAATTAGTTGACAATATTTGTTGATGAGTGAGATTAGTGATTTATATTAGTCCTTCTAAAAAATTGTGTCGTATTGTAATATATTAAACAGGGTGTTTCCGAACTCCAAATGAAAACTTCTTGGTTTCTTCTTTGACCAAACAGAAGACAAAATATAAATACAACTAGGGTTATGTCTCATTTCGCTGTCCGTCCGTATGTGTTTTTTTCTAAATAATTTGTTTTTAATTAACGGCTCTACTGAATTGAGCCAAATTTTAGTACATTACTGCTATTGTTAGTATCAATTAGTGTTAAGTTTCATTATTGTAACCCAACTCATTTCAAAATGGTTAAATAGTTGGCAATTTAACGTTTTAAATAGAATAAAAACTATAAAACTAATCTTTTTACAAAATTTACAGAAACAAATTTTTATAGTAAATTTAAAAAACAAAAGGGCCAATGGATTTTGATTTAAAATTTACTAAAAAAGTCTTATTTTTTCTTTTTTTTGGTAAAATGTCTACAGTTATTTTAATTTGATTAACAATTTTGATTGCTGTCTTTTGAAACATGTATGGGTACAATAATAAAATTTCACATACTAACTGAAAAAAATAAAAGCAACGATTGTCAACAATCTTAAAAAAAAAAAGGACAACCCTGGTTGTATTACATTTTTAGCTTCTTATATCACGAAGTTAGTAAGGAGAGATCTGAAACACCCTGTATACATGTTAATCTGAAAGTCACAAATATTATTTTGTTAAAACTATAACATTTCATATTGGAACATATATTATTCCATATTTATTTGATTCCTGATATGGAAAATTACAAAATTAAATAATACAAATAATATAACCTGTAGGTAAACTGTAACTGTTAAAGATATTTCAGGCTGTTTACACTGTACACATTTATAATGCTAAGTAAGGTTCATACTGGAAACAATTTGTAAAATTTAAATAATCTAAACAATTTAATTAATGACTGTTATAAAGCAATAAGAACTTAAACTAATCCATTATGTTATTCAAGGTCCTCTTCTCCATCCAAATGTTCCAGTTAAAAGAGGGTGAATCTGAGGCTCCATTTGTAAGATGAGTAACACAAAATTAATTAAAGAAGCAGTCACCTGTCACGGATAGAAATCATTTTGTTAGATTACAAAATTATTATACTTTGTAAACAATAGAAATCATTGTGATGGACATATGTAAATTATATTATCATAATATACCACTGCTGTATTTCTATTTTACATAATATGTTATATTCCTATTATTGATTACAATACTTTAAATCATTTAATCATTCTTCATACCTTTGAATGTATTTTAGTTAATGTCTTACTCTGCTTAAGCTTTAATTTTTGTTTAAATTTTTTCTCCATTAAAAATTAATCGCAATATTTTTACTAATAATTACAAATTAAAACTAAGAATAAACTCATCTACTATAGTAGTTAACATTTAATTACTTTCAATTTTATCAGACACCTTCTCACAGATTGGATCTGGATAAACCTGCCACTTTAACACCGTACTTATAAAAACAATCGATCCTAAGTGTGCATTTAAACAAGATGTCGCTTTGCATTTGTTCCCCAGCAACTACAAGACAGTAACGCTGACATTGGTTTTTAAATCTTTGTTCTGGTTTCACTCCTGCAGTTTTCATTACTTCGCTTTAAGACCTCTTTGGTTATTTTCATTGCAAACGTATCATAGAGCGTTTACAACAATTAAACATCTTACTTTTGGAAGATTTGAATCATTCTAAAATTGCATCCCATTAAGTGCATACTGTTTTATAACTTGCCTATACAGGAGCAGTTTACTAAGTGCTTAAGACTGCTTTACGGTCGAACAACCAGTCCACCATCTTGAACATTGATTCAACCTCCTCTCTATTTGTTATTGAAAGACATCCACTTCAGCTTTGAGTCAAAAGCCATTCCCAATTACAAGAGCTCATCTTTTTATACAGGATAATGTTTTAATTAAAATTAATTTTCTCTCTTTTATTGTCAAGGTTACGTGGGTGGATTTAGTTTCACTGACTGTTACCCTCCACTTTATGGTCCAAGCTTTCAATTTATGGACATTTTGGGGGATTTTTTCTAAAGCCCATCCCAGAGTATCTCCACACCAGCAGTATCGTTTCAAAAGGCTGCTCTTATTGTTTTTTTTTTTTTTAGGTATGTAATTTCAAAACAAAAGATATAAAACTAAAGAACATTTCCATTTGGAACACAGGATAAGTTTTCCTTAACATCAGAATATTATTTAAATTGTTTGACAGGAAAGGAAAGATTTCAGGTTCTGACAGAATTATTTCAGATGATCTCTTTCTGATTTATAAATCAGACCTTTGTGCATATTATATTATCAAACACTTGAAAGACAACTAAGGCGCTCTAACAAACTTTTCTTCTCTCAGTTCTTAAAATAATATAAACGTTAAACTATATTAGCATATGACAGGTAAGGACATAACTAATAATAGTACATTAAATTTTAACAATTGTATTAATTGTTTTGAATAGACCAAGAAGGATGTTTTAAATTGTCGATCAACTGCTTTATTTTTATCAAATACTATAAGTTTATTTAACAGTTGTAGCATAGTTTCTCTAAACATCCTAGTCTCTTGACCTCAGGTAGGCCTGTATTTATTATCAACAGACTAATTGTTTTGTTCGTGTCGGTATCTCGGCCCTGGCGACTCTCAAAGGTGTAGAAGAGAGGCAGGGTTGATATCATTCACGCTGAATTGGAATGTTCAAATTCGTATCTAATTTACTGAATTATAGGTTCAAAAAACAATACAAGAGATATGCAGAAAAATGATTAAATTGCATCCATTTTGTCATTTTCAAATAGATTTTTCTTATTTCAACAGGTTTCTAAATATGCAAAGCTATAGTTTCTTATATCAAGATTACATGTCTATCTTACATAATATTATCGTTTTTACGTCCAGACTATAAATAATTGGACGACGGAAGGACGTGTCCAAATTCACTTTTATGGTTTCCTGAAGCCATAAAACGTGAATATCAATCAGTCAGAAAAACAGACGTCGAAATTTTTTAAGATTATAAAACATAGTCTGAATTTGTAATTCGTAGTAAGAATTTGTAATTAGGAAATTTGTGAAATATAAGTTTAAACATATCATGTTTACTGATATTTATCTCTAAGTGATAACAAATCTTATATATAAGTCATAAAACAACATATGAGTAATTTTACTAATTATAATCAAGAAGAGAGAAGGGAAACGAATTATTTACTTTCAGTAATATTTGTAATGATAGATATCAGATATTTATCTAAACAGGTTATTGAATAAATGCTAATTTCAACTAAATTTATTCCAATAAACAAAGTTTAGTAGTTATAATATGCAAGCAATTAAGAGCTTCTTTATAAAATTATTTATTTAGAAATATAATGTTGCAAGGTTAATTTTATGGTGTAGACATATAATTTATATATTTATTTAAACTTACAGTTACTATAAGTTCCTTATCAATCAGAAAGTAACCAGAAGCTGAGATTTGTATTGATGTAGAATAAACTTGGCGTGTAAACTGTTTTACCTGAAACAAAATATACGTACATTATTGAATTCTATTGTAAACTTTACTGTTTCGAGCTGCCAATAATAAACCTTATTTCTAACCTATATTAATTATACAGTATGTTATGGCATGAAAATCTTTTGAAATAAATTCTAATATTTGAAACATAAAATCAATTAAATTAATATTGTGAACAATGATAAATACAGTATAACAAACACACAGAACACAATTCTCACAAAAAATACGCCTAAGTATCAGACGCGTTTCAACGACAAGGTCGTCCTCTTTTGTGATACAGGAGCTAAACCAATCAAACAAACTATAAGTATTTGGTTATAGCTAAAACAGAGTTGCTATACGAAAGCAGACATCGGTGAAACGCGTCTGGTACTTAGGTGTATTTTTTGTGAGAATTGTGTTCTGTGTGTTTGTTAAACTGTATAATTTTCTCATAAGTCAAGCTCAAAATTTATTATATATATGGTGAATAATGATAAAAACAATAAAATTGGTTTGCATTGATGCAAAGTAATAAAATGTCTATTATGCTCATAAGAAAGTTACGTACTTGAAGAAAGAAACCACTCGATCTCCCCACCATGGATGTTTCCCTCAACAATGAGAGAACACTCCGGCTCTGGAAAAATAAACTTTATATAATCCTGAAGCACATAACTACACATCATTACTATTCCTCTACAATAACATAAATGAAACGAAATGACAAATTTCTATAAACAATAAAATAAATAATTGTGATCGTAGACACAAATATATCATATCTGAAGCAACACATAATATCACATAGGCAAAATCACATATTATAATAGGCAAAACATAACATCTTCTTAAAAATTTGGAACTAAAACCTTTACTATAATCTATCAAAATATACAAGCGATAATACATTGATATGGTTTTAACAAATATAAATGAAACGAAATGACCATTTTCTATAAACGGATAAGTAAATCATTGTGATTGTAAACACAAATTTATCAAAGCTTACATTCCAATATATTAGTAATACATGAATATGCCTTTGTGTATTTTGGCACTGGAACCTCTTAGGTGAACTACCAACAGATGCAAATGACAATCACTTATATGGTTTTATAAGATAAATTTAATTGTATTTTGTACATTTACGCAATTTGCTGTATTTGTAAATCATCAAATTCAAGAGACTAGAACGCAAAAATTCCTCCATTTTTTACAATGTTTAATAAAACTGAATCCAACACTCAAACTTAAGATAATTTTTACTGATCAGCTAATTTTAAATATACTATTACTAACTCTAGACAGGGTGAAAAGAGTTCGCTTGATGACAGGTTCTATTTTATTCTCTAGATTAAGAATAAATTAGTGGTTTTTAAATACAAGTAGCCTATTTCAATTATAAATTGTAACATAATAGTTCATAATTATTATATATTCTTTTGAGAAATAAAACCTTTGAATTTTCAGTTTATTTCATGAATAAATTATTATAACTTCTATGGCAGGAGTAAAGAATTTATTTTCACAATTTTATTTAATATTGAATATTGCATTGTAATGCATCTAAATAAAACTATTGTAAATCCACAGATCCTCATTTCCAAATTTATTTTTAATCATTTCATATTTCTAATGATTTAGAACTTCTAAGACTTACATACCAAAAAGAGATTAAAAGATTTATTCTGATAATAATTCAAGTTTGTACATTTAATTATATAAATAGTAGTACAAAAATCATGACTCCTGAATTAAAATATGTTATGCTTTTTATAAAATAATTGTTTCAGACAAACCCCTTTGAATTGAATTTCAGATAACTTAAAGTAAATTATCCAATCTAATGGTTTTTATAGTCAAATTTGAGGGTTGTTTTATGGTCAGTTTTGAAATTTCAAATGAAGGGCACTATTTTTCAGTAGAAATCAATGAAGTTGAAAAACACTATTTTATTTTGGAGTAACTTAGAGATCAAATTTTTGTTAACCTCGGAATCATGGAAGGCCATAAAGTAAAAAAAAAAAGTGTACAAATTAAAAAATTAAATAGGTAATTAGAAAACTTAGCATTGATAATGTGGTCAAATTTACAGCACTTTTCAAAGTCGACTTGACCATTTGAAGTCTGCACTTCTTTTTTCGTCATAGATAATTCGTAGAACATAAAATTTCACGTTTTAACATTTTTTGGAATCGATTAATTAAATTGGTATTAAATGTTACTTTTAATGTGTCTGTTGAGACGGTCCAAAAAACTGATCTCAAGGGAGAATTTTGAAAAACTCCAAAAATTCCAGAATTCCTAACCAAAAGTAGTAGATATAAGAGTAATAATAATTAGATTCAGTGTAGGGAATAATAATGTAACTAGCCAAGGCTAGCAGTGACGTAAGTTTGTACGGACAGGACAGATTTCCGGTCTCAACATGTAAAGCTCCATAAGAGTACATGTAAAATACAAAACAGGTTTGAACAAATAGCAGATTTATTAATTTTAAAACTAAATTTAAATTGGAATGTTGAATACTACTTGACTTTAATATTTTAAAATCATTACAACTTGCTTTAGTTGTTTTATTCTAACATAATGAAATCTATACCTTATTTCTGTCAACAATCTGATATACATTTATTTCTATACTTATCCTATTACACTTAAATTCTAAACAATGTAAATTCTATTTTAATAATTATAATTTTTTGAAATTCTAGTTTTAAATTTGACCAATCTGTTTTCTATAAATATATTTGAAATTTTTCAATAATGGCTATGACTTTATTTTAAATAATAATTTCTTTTCGCTTTTTCCTTTTATTATTTTATTTATTCCCGATTCTATTAAGATCTTGAATTTGAAATTTTTTAAGTTTTGAAAGGTTTTTTTTTATATTGAAATTCTTGATTTATGCAGTACCTTTTTAAGTTGAGTAGAGCTGATCGTTTCTCCCTTAAACTTTGGATGATTGTGGTCCCTGAAGAATTCGATCAATGATGTCTTCCTCCAGTGAATCTTCAGAAGTCCTTCTTTCTTCTTTTCTTCTCCTGGTCCTGTTGATTCTTTTAAAACTCTTCTTTACGGCGATAACGACAAATTATTGACTTTAATAATTGCCGGAGTTCGTACTAATTTCACTTCGGAGGGCTGAATTTGGATGTAATGCCGTTTTCTTTTAAGTCCGACACTTCTTTTGGTTATCGTACTTAACCTCGAGAAGTACTAGATCAATAACAATTTGTATTTACGACGAGTTCCGTTTTCAGTCCTAATAGAAATGTGGTTTCTTCCTGGATGTTAGTACGAAACTGTCGGTTTAATCCGCTCCAAATCAGATCTCCAAAAAATTTCCTATAGCCAACTATATCATAATTTCTAATTTCTTTTTTCTTTCATTTATTTTGGTTTTGCCACTTATTTAGTACGTTTAATAACTCCTCATGGCTTTGTAATTATTCTGTCTCTATTTCTATTGCTTTTTATCTATTTTCTTCTTTTTTTTTTAGTTAATTTCAATGTTTAGATTTTTCTTGTATTTTGCCTGCTTGGTGGTAAGCCTTCCTCCACCCTGTGTAGCACGATACGTCACCGCTCGACCTTCATTTCTTGCAACAACCTGAAAATTGAATTTCCTAAAGTTGATTTATTCAACTCTCCATAACTCCCGTTCGCTTCGCTAGACATTCTTTTGGATTGGCTCATTTTGAAGCTCCTTTCTTCCTGGTTCTGTTCCAACTTTATTTTAATCTGTGCAACCTTCTTTTCTTGAGTTATGGTGACTAAGATTTCGTGAATATTCCAATTTTATTTTCCTTATTTTTGATAAACATTAAAATTTTCTTTTGGATTATTGTTCCTCCTATTCCAAAAGTCTCAAAACTGTTCCCCTCTTCTTCCTGGCTTCTTTGGTTCCCGAGTTATGACACTTCCTTCCTATTTGGTTTTCTTTACCCTTTTTTATTTAATTTTATTTCATTGTTTTTTAATTTGGGTTAATTATTATTATTAATTGGTCTTATGAACACATTACTTTATTATAACTTTTTCGATTAATTTTGATTTACGAAAGTTTTTCGTTTTACACCTCTTTCTTTCGACTATAATTTTTTAAATATTTATTTAACAATTTCATTTTATCATTATTAGTTGTTCTATTATAATTACTCTACAATATGTCATCATTTTTATAGTTAATTTCGAATTTATAAAAGTAACAAATACTCTTATGGGCTTTACATGTTGAGACCGGAAATCTCGGCTTTTCCTGTCCGTACAAACCTACGTCGCTGGTAGCCTTGGCTAGTTACATTATTTTTCCCTATACTGAATCTAATAATCACTCTTATTTCTATTACTTTTGGTTTATTGTACTGGATTTTTTGGAGTTTTGAGTTTTACAAATCTCTCCTTTGAGATCGGTTTTTGGACCGTCTCAGAGAGAGAGAGAGAGAGAGAGAGAGAGAGAGTGTGTGTTGCCGCGCTCCGGCTCTCGGGATCGTGGGTCCGTACGCCGACCCTTGCAGCTGCACTTACCACAAACCACTCTCTCTGTCTTCACGAATTTAAGATTCTCTGTTCCCTTTTTGGAACACTTTTATCACGAACTCTTAAACTCGCTGTACGATCACCACCGACTGGGCGAACCACCTTTCTTTTCAGAGCAAGCGCGGGCAAGGCCAAGGTGCTCACTTTTACTTTTTTGAATCAAAGATTTTGCAACTCTTGGCTCTAATAAGTATGAGCTTGTCCTCATAAACTTACTAACTTTTAATTTACGCAAAATTCCCTGAATTTTATCTCAATGCTCGATTATTTGACTCTTTTTTAAGATTAACACTCTCTCTCTCCAAGGTCGTGCCTTTTGGGAGAAATCGGCTCTTAAGTTCTGATGATAACTTTTTAAAATTTTCAAATTATATTACCAGAGCACATATATAAGATTTATGTTTAAACAAGGTTAATAACATATACAGAATGGATATATATTGAAAACACAACAAAATTTAGAAATGAATTATTTATATATATTCTTTTCTCTTTTGCACAGAAAAATTTTATATTCAAAAACTTTTTTAATCACACCAAACAATTTGATTAACCAACAACACAACTATTTATTTATTTGACAAAATTTATCAATGTAATATTTTCTATATCTTAAACAAAATAAAAACGCTTGACTTTTCAGACAGAACCACAAACAGTTTTTCCTGTTCTGAAAAAGTCGTATTTAAATTATTAATTATTTTCAACACCAAAGCAGAGGTTTAAAAATGAATTTAATTTTTAATAATTCCCCTAATGGCGTTATATTTGAAATGAAGTTAATATTTGCGAATTATTCCTTAAGTATAAGATACCTTCACACTTTATTAGAAGTTCTAGTTGGATTTGGAATTTGTTGTATTATTAGGATTATGTTGATATGATGTTTTCGATCCAGAGTCTGTAAGCTGCTATGTAGTTGAATGCTGGTCTCGAATTCTTCTAAGTTGCCTTGAAGGTCGATTAAAGTTGAAATTATTCTAAGTCCAGTTAAGTAGAGTGACAGTTGAATCTTCCTCTCAGCTCAGAGTCGGTTGCAGAAGAAACGTCCTATTCGCGTCGATTCCAAATCAAAAGTGTCCTCCTTTCGAAAGACAAATTACGGTCTCCCTGTCAGTGGGAATTATTCCACTTTTCTGGAGCCAATTTTCCTCCCTTTTTGGGAAAAAGGTATTTTCTTTATATTATGTGTTTTCAGGTCCTTTTGGTCTGAAATATTTACACTATATATTTTATTAGTCATATTTTTTGACTAATGAATAGTTTTCTTCCTTTGTTATTAATTAAAACACCTGTTAATTAATAATTTATTGTATTTTTTCTTCAACGTTATCTGTGATCCAAGTTGGCAATATGATGTTTTAAACTTTGGATTCCTTCAGAAGATGCGTGCGCCACTTTTCATGTTTTTGCATGAAAATCTCTACTTTGGACGTTTTTTCGTTCAACTCGCTATAACTTTCGAACGCTCGAACCGATTTTAAAGTTCCTTTCGGATTCTTCTTCCTATCCATCTTGTGGGTCTTGTGGAACTTGATTCATCGCTCTACTACGCTTCGTTCGCGAGTTATCGCCCTTTTCCCGAAATTCGATTTTTCTTCTTTCCAACTTTTGAGATAAGTCCTTTCTCAAAATTCTTTTGACGAAATCTTGTTCCTCTTCTACTACGACGAAAAACTATGTTTGTACTTTTCCCATAACTCGTTTGGTTTTTGAGTTATGTGTCCTTGAAGTCCTAAAGTTTGCATCGTATGAGTTTATGTTCATAAAAACCCCCCCCATTATATATTATTACTTCTGCTTTGATGTTTTACAATTTTACATACTAGATATCTATATTTATCATGTTACTTTACCCCTTTAACGTTTAATTTAACCGCTTTTGGGCTTTGAAGTTTTACGTTTTGTAATTATTATATCTCCCTTATTTTATTCTCAAATTTGATTCTAAGTACATATTATTGTGCCCTATTGTGGTCTCTTCAATAGTACTTATTATTATCTTTTAAATAATCCCCCCTTCAACTTAAAAATTCCAAAAAACTCCCCAAGAATGACTTTCTAAGTCCATTCTCACCTGTTAATTATTATTAATTCATATTTCTTATTTATGATTATTATTAGTTCCCCTTTGAGTTATGACTCTACGTTTTTTGAATTTTGAATTTAAGTTTTTTCCAAATTTTAGGTTTTTGAGCCCCTATAAAAACTTGAATAACTTTTTTGTTTTAATTGCTTTTAAATTTATTCTTCGATATTATTAATCGGTTGATTCTACTGAACATTAATTTATTTTAATAATTTAGTATTTTAATAAAATAAGAAACAAGACAGAACGACTGTACACGATCCAACATGCAGTGTTCAACACCTGTTGCCGTGACGTCATCGTCCCCCCTCGTCTCCCATCTACATCGCTTTATCGCGGGAATTTAACTTGTTTTAAATTGGCTTGAGGCTTTTGGCTTTTCCAAACCGCCTCAGTGTGTGTGTGTGTGTGTGTGTGTGTGTGTGTGTGTGTGTGTGTGTGTGTGTGTGTGTGTGTGTGTGTGTGTGTGTGTGTGTGTGTGTGTGTGTGTGTGTGTGTGTTTGTGTGTGTTGCAATGCAGCAACGTTCTTCTCTCTGACTTATTAGAAAGCCCCACTTTCTGGCAAAGCTTACTACGCGGCTAAGCTTTTTCGCTTTTAAAAAAAATTAGCTTTCTAACTTCAGAAGCCCCTTACCGCTTGCAAGAATTTAACAAGTGAGTAAGGTAGAGGATTTGTCTCTACGATGCCTATAACGTAACTTCCCTATTAATTTCTTAAGTATATAACACACAATTTAATACTAATATTTTAATTAAATTCTTATGCTAATACGTTTTCATAAAACAAATTTAAATTTCTATTTCTATCTTACCTTTATTGATTTTCTAGACTCTGTCTCAAAAGGTGTGCCTTTTGAAGCTCTTGTTATCTCATCAGATTAAAATTAAATTTTATGTTACTTTGAATTTTTTCTTTCGTGTGTGGTTTAGTTATATTAGATTTAATTGGGAATGAAGAAAACATTAAGCGTATAAAAAGATGAACACCAGAACAGATTACAAACATGTTCGATAATAAAAACATAGTTTTACCAGCAATATATTGTTCGGTAGGATAAATTTTTATTAATATCAAACAAATACTGTTACGTTTTTCTGTAGATTTAAAAATTATTTTATTACGAAGTTATTTGTTACCGTCCACAGTAGTTGATATCATAATTAATTGACTCTAGAAGTATTACAATAGATTATCATTGCTTATTGTTATAAAATTTTAAAAGTTAAGTTTTGTTTGAATAGATATTATTATATAATAATCTATTTTTATAAACGTTATTACTTACAGCATCTTGAATTTCATTGATCACGTGGACTATGTAGACAAATAAACTAAAGTTGCACAATATGAGTAATCCGTCAATTATTATTTTCAATCTTTGGTTGAGAGATATTGTGTAAAATATAATGAACGAAAGATGTGAATAGAAATAGAAGAAGTAGACAAGTATATTGTAGGTATAGGAATAAATTAGCTGTTTGCAGGCAGAACACAGCTGACCGTGGATTATTCGCACTTCTTCTAATCGTTCATCCACCTGTAAAAAAATTCTGTTTAATTTCCAATTACACTATATTTATGATTTATGTAGTTTTTATTTTGTACTATAATTAGGTAATTAGTTAAATTAATTTTAATTGAAAATGATTAAACAAAATAGATATTATTAATAACAACAACTGGTTATAGATTTAAAATAATTTTCGAAATTAAAAAAAATTCTCATTTATAAACATTCAAAATAGGATATTTTATTTCTGAGATCTGTAAGAAATTAGAACATATTTTTACAATAGATATATTTATTGTGTTTTTAATGTAACATTAAATTTTTTAATTAGTAATAAAAGAAGTTTTAAATACCATAATTTTATTTTATATTGTTCTGGGATCTTTTTACAAAATGTTCAATGATTATTTCAGTGATATTTCAGTTCAGTGAAAAATAGTATACAATTTATATTAGGAAAATCCCTAATCATTCCAGGATATTTTAATTATTTAAAAAACAATTTTCATTTCAAGATCTCTGACAATTTCAAGGTAAACCTTCCTACACCTAGTACCTTTTGCTTAATATTTATTGAAAGTGTGAATCCTCAGATCTGCTTAATGTGTTGTTATTTTACTAGAGATTTCACATTATATTTTTTTAAAGTACAAACAACGTATGTTCGTTACATTTAAGGGGTGAATGATAAACTAATTAATCTAATGTATTACAAACTTACATCACTTGATCCATATTCATATGAAACTATTGTCTTTAGAGATTCACTGATGTGGTTGAATCTGTTGGTCAGCGCATCACAAGAAGCAAGAAGCGTCAGCAGATTGAGAACATTGGGTAGATGTGTAATCATAATTGGCAGTATTACCACGATATGAGTCCATAGTACAACAACCTCAAATGTTGAAGCAAAAGCGTGAAATAAAAGGGCCACAATTATAGTTATTATCAGTAAACACATTACTTTAGATCTTTCTGATTCCTTGTAATTTATATCTAGTAGCGTCATCCTGGAATCTATTTTATCAATTTTATTAACAAAATCTAAAAATCTGTTTCGAGTAGTAAAGTAAACTATTAGAACAGACCAGCAACGAAATATATCATACAAAATAAACCAATAAATAATAGTATTCCACTTGTGTTCTATATTAAATAATTGTAGAGTGATGTATAATATACCATAGAGACACAAAGTGTGGAGATCTCTCCAACACAGTAGCGGATACTTCTGCCGAATATTATCCGGGTTGAAAACATTATTCATTGGATACAAACAGAAAATTAGATTCAATAAAATAGGGTATTTTATTTCATTGTAGAACATAATTTTCTTTGCACTTTGGTAGGTATCAATATATTAACCAACGCTATGACGCTTTTAACCCGAAATTCATGTGACTTTCAAAAATATGCAGAGGTGAACTTTTGTAGTCTAATACAAGAACTGTCAAGACTGTTGAAGAAGGTCATACGTCGTAAAATCTGACTGCTAGGGTCGTAAAATATTCATATATATTTATCGTAAATTGACAGGAAAGGTACAATGTACAAATATAATTCATTAACAAATGGAAATTATTGATTTTTTTAAAATTTTGATTCTGTTGTTAGAATAACAAATGGATTTTTTTCCAAGGAATAGAATATATTATAATGAAATTACAGTAAGTAATTATTTTGAAGATGTTGTGTCTATAGTAAAATACAGAAAATAAACATGCTGATAAGCGCTATCATGGTACGCACCTAGCCCGTCATACAACGTAATACAAACAGTACCTCTAAATGTAATCTATAAAAGTTATTTTCTCGTTTCTTGTAGGAAATGATAAATTATATTGATAGATCAGAGAGTCTTACTCAGTAGGACAAGTTTGTTTAAAACAGTTTTTACACAAATTTTCTAATCTACTACTTTCTTGACATCGGATAAGCTTTAACGAGCCTTGTAGATGTGTATATTAAATAGTCTCATCACTCCCCTTACTCGTGTGGGCCTCGAGGCTATATATTACGAAAGGCTCTCCACTCTATACGGTAGTATTAGTGGTTTAGCACACGTCGGATCACTTAATAATACAAATGTCAGTTTTGAAACTATATTTTTGACAATAACTTCACTCTTTTCATTATTGAGAGGTGGTGTTGATACCATTATACAAAGAATTCGAATCTGAACATTTTTATCTACCTTAGGGTGTTGTAAGTTTAATAACACAGGATATATGAATAATACTTTAAAAATATTATGAAATGCTAATTAGAGAGTTATTAATGAATTTTAAAATTATGTTTCCACAGAACACAACACAATAATTTAAATTATTTTAACTATTTTAAGATTCCTATTTGAGAAAATAAAGGATTGCAAAGTTTGTTTATAAATTTACTACGAAAACACTCCAATTTATTAATTTCAAAAACTTCTCAACACAAAAAACTCATGTCGATAAAAGGTAAACAAATACACGAAATTTGTTTCTATTGAGTCCTATATCGGGGACAGTTCTTAGGTAGCAGTTCGTAAACATTGAAATTACAAATAGTGCTTAATGTGACTATTTCTAAATTTAATGTTTACAAACTACTAAGACCTGCAGCCAACTTATTCTATTGTTGTTTCAGAAGATCCACAATCATTTGTTTAAAAACGAATCCTTGGTTCAATATTCTGAAATGTACTTTTTATTAAGAAAGGGTTTGTTTTTTGGGTTTTTTTTTATTACTTTGACTTTTCATAAGACAAATGTAAAATTAAATTTCCATATTGATAAAGATGTTTATTTTATTAATTTTGTGTGTTCCTGACAGTTGACAATTATTTTTTTCGTTTTAGATTTTTTGTCGATTACTTGATTATTTTTCACGCTAAAGATAAAATTAAAACTCCCTTTTTTAACATTAGAAAAATATAAATGTTTTAAATCTTATAATTTTTTTTCTAAAATTTACGGTTTCCGAGATATTTATTGTATACGGTTCTCATTTTTAATATTTAAATAGTAAAGTTATGGAATTTGGTATACTGATATACTAGTATAATAATACTGATATAAATATCATAAATAATGTTTACACCAAATTTAAACCCACAATCCTAATAATTTCTAAAGTAATCATTAATTTATTTAAACACGAAATGGCCGTCAGGCGGAAAACGAAGCTTTTACGGGCCTATGTTTAAATAAACAATAATGCTTTTCTTTTAGGTCCCCTTATCGTCTCCTGAAGTTGTGCCAACCTCTCACGAAACACACAGTTGATTTTAAGTTTGAAAGCCTTGAAACAAACTTGAATCACAAAATTTTCTATGATTTAATATTTCCATAGTATGAATTGATATTTTATGAATTAACATCAACAACTGTATGAATCTATATCCACACGATATGATTTAAAATTCCCATGATATGAACAATATCCTCAAGATATGAATTAATATCTTTTAGGTGTGAATTAATATTTTCAATGTGCAAATTATTATTACATCGGTATGAATTAATAATATTTAGGTGCGATTTAATATTCTCATGGTTTGATTATTATTTCATGGTAAGAATTGATACTCATATTATGGTATGAATTAATATTCTCATTTTATAAATTAATATTCTGTTGGTGCAAATTAATATTCTCATGGTGTGAAATATTACGTGGTATGAATTATTATTCTCATTTTATAAATTAATATTCTGTTGGTGCAAATTAATATTCTCGTGGTGTGAAATAATACTCATATGGTGAATTAATATTTGCATTTTATAAATTAATATCTTTTATATATTTTACTTACCCAGTTTACAAAGTATGAGGTAAGTTTATTAATGGAAATAAAATTTCGACCACTGTTTTTTTGACTGATTTTCAAGTTTCATGGCCTCAGGAAACTGAAAAAAGATTTTTTTCATAATTTTAATTGGCGTTATAAGCACGATTGGTGATTGTTGTATGTATGTTAGCACAATAATATCCACAAAATTTAAGATTGGAACATTAAATGTGGAATATAGTGTCCCCTATTGAATTCAGAAAAACAGAATTAACAATGTCAAAATAGCGGCTATTTTAAACAAATTTTCGTCCATAACTCGTGTGTTATTCAATTTACAGTTTATTAAATTAGATAAAAATTTTGCAAATTTCAGTTTTATATTTCATGGTACTAACCCCACTAAATATAATTTTGAACCCTGATCTTACAAGTAATTGTGACAAAAGATATGTCACTAACATAAGTATAGTGAGAGATGAAGTACAGTTCAACTTTTAGGGTTGAGACACTTACACGAGCAAAACAAGTGGAGACTGTTTAATATATTTATACACATCTACAAGACCAAACCAACACCAAGAGAGTAGTGATATACACAATTAAAAGTTTCAGAAAATTACAACTGTTTTAAACAAACTTACACCTATTCTCTGTTTGAAGTTATTTGTTAATGATGAAAGTTCAATTTTATTATTATACATTTTTCGGACATTTGCCATCATTTTTGTGTTAAAAATCAAAACACGACGTTTCGAGAATAAGAATCAATTCCCGTTATCAAAGTCTTTTCACCAATGTACCCGTACAAGAAACCCTTAACATAATTAATTATTGAGCATAGGCTTATAAATACAACAGCCTAAAAGAACGATCTAATATTCCCGTTGGTGTCATACTGGAACTCCTTAAACTTTGTACGGAATGCAATTATTCCCAACCTAATAATAAAATATATCGCCAGGATGACGGTATGGCAATGGGTAGTCCACTTAGTCCTGTTTTTGCCAATATTTTTATGGAGGAATTCGAAAAGAAAGTTACTGATTCTTCTGAATTTAAACCGAAAATATGGCTCAGATATGTGGACGATACATTTGTTATATGGCCTCATGGTAATAATAAATTAGAATATTTTTTGGCTCTAATGAACAACACTTCTGATTCCATATCCTTAACCATGGAAAATGAAGTAAACAATAAACTACCCTTTCTAGATGTGTGTGTTGAGAGAGATAGGGAAATCCTAAAAACTTGAATTTATAGAAAAAAGACACACACCGATCGTTATTTAAATTACAATTCTAACCATCCTATGTCCATCAAAGAAGGAATTGTTCATTCCTTACTTGATAGAGCTTATAATATTTGTTCTGATAAAAACAGTCTAAACTTGGAACTAACTCGTATCGAGCAGGATTTAAGTTCTAACAGATATCCTCTATCCATTATTTCCAAATGTAAAAGAGCGAAAAATAATGAGTCTAAAGGTGAAAATAAACCACTAGCCTACATGACAATCCCTTATGTGCCGGAATTGTCGAAAAAAGTTAGACGCGTAGCCCGAAAATATAAAATTTGTACCGCTTTGAAAACACTAAACACCATTAGGCAACATCTCGTCCAAAATAAACTTTAAAAAGGCACGCAGTATACTAAAAACTGTATTTACAGTATCAAATGTGAGTGTGATAGACAATATATTGGTGAGACAAAAAGGCCAATAAACATTAGAATAAAAGAACATAAAAACAATGTGCGGTTAGGCCTAGTCGATAAATCGAAAATTGCAGAACATATATGGTCCTAAAATCACAAATTTAATTGGGAAGAGGCAAAAATCATACACCTGGAAAGTAAATTATAAAAACGTAAAATAATTGAAGCCTCATATATAAAACTATCAGCCAATCAAGTATAGAAGTAAAGCCATTATGGCTCCCATTATTAAAAAAGGAACTAAAATTTGATTATAATACCCCTACAACTAAAACACAAGCTGAAATTTTACCTTTTAATCGCCACAAGGGGTTGAAACCCGCTCTCGTGCTAGGAAGCTTAATACAACTAACAATAGGCCTCCCCTAATAGTTTGTCACGCCTTCTGGACCACATCACTTGTTGCTGTATCTTTGATACAACAACACGTATTTGACGTTAGTTGTGTGTTACCGTGATTGTGTTTTTTGACTTCTCAGTTTTAGTTCTAAGATGCATGCTTAGATATTAAGGTTGGTGGTATTCTTATTTAATTTTACTTCTTACAAAGGTTTAGTTTCTAGTTTCGTGTTTTTTTAGTTTTTAGTCACTTGATAACGGGAATTGATTCTTATTCCCGAAACGTCGTGTTTTGATTTTTAACACACAAATGATGGCGAATGTCCGAAAAATGTATAATAAATAAAACTTACAATATTGGTTAAGACCCCTTGATCTACCAACACAATTTAACATTTCAACTAGAAACCAATTTTTGGACATTATATTAGAAGAACTGCTTGTATTACATTATTCTACGAGGCTTGGTAAGTATTATGCTTGCTTTACTGTAAACTTGAAAATATTTTGTAAGTGGTTAATTTAAAAGTCTTTCATTGATTACACCAACTATTAGAAACATTTTATAAATCACAACGGGAAATGATAATGTTTTATTTAAAAAGGACTTACATAACTCGATTTAAAGTGAAACAGTTGTCTTTAATGTTTCATTAATGTTTTGCCAAAGCAAGAAAAGAGGCAAGCAAAGGCAATAATATAAGAGTTTTGACCCCAGTATTGCCAAGGCGCGGAACAAAAAGAACCAAATAGATGATGACCATGCTGGAGTTGTACCATAATATGCATGAATTGTGAGAAGTAGAATCAGAGCTATTATTAATAAACACATTAGTTTAGGCCTTTCTGATTCCTTGTACTTTGTATTTAGCATCTTCATCCTAGGGTCAATTGTATCAATTGTATTTTGAAAAATCTTAAATCTGTGTCGACTGGCAAAATAAACTGTTAGAATTAAAGTACTATAGAATGCATAAATTGAAATAAATATATAAATTCTTATGAACTGGAGGTTATTGTTCGTAAAAATTTGCTCAACACTCTTGAAAATCTGTGAAGGACAACTAAAATGATTATTTATTTTCTACTATCTAATGATTTTTTAGTTATCCAATATCCGAAATTCACGAGTGACAGAGACATAAATAATTCAGTTGGTTTGAAGTTATTAAATCCACAAGATTTAAATTATTTTTTCATTCCATTAAAATGTTTATTTAATTCAATTGAAAAGTTTCATATTTTTGATTGATCTTCAAGAAATAATGTATAACATTCCAAAACGTTTTGCTAGAAAAATGTCACGTTAGTCAACAATATAACAAGAGAATTACTGACACTATGTTATATCTGTGGTAATCTAAAAATGTCAGTTTAACTATTATATATTTTTCGTGGTTCTACTTAATTTTAATCAAAAATCAAATTATATTACAGTAATTTATGCTATGTATTAGAGTTATGAAAATTAAACTTTTTAATGGAGAAAAAATAAAATAAGGGATACATTTTGCTACCTTAAAAACCGTTATCGATAGGGTTAGGGAAGCCGAGCAAAACGAAGGCTAAGGAAGGGCAAGGCAGTTTTAGCAAAGTTGAAATGAATATGGTCCAAAAGACAACTTTCCAAAAAATCAAAGATCAGAGTATTTATTTCTAATGTAAAGACGGTTTTGCATTATGGAGGGGAAAGATGGAAGATTAAAATATCTTGGGGCAGAGCTGCAAGTGTTTTAACAAAGCTTGCACATAATATTGAGAAATGGTGACTGATATCAATATTAAAAAGAGAATTGTGTGAAAGAACAAATCAAGAACCAATATAAAAGAATCAGGGGATGGGGGGTGGAATTAGATAGGCTACAGTATGGAAACCTGACAAAAATATACCAAAGCAGGCATTGGAATAGTATTCGGCTAGAAAGAGGAGAGCCAAAATGCTGTAGGAGCGTTATGAAGGAGGTAGGAAGATGAAAAGATGTGGCTACAGAAAAGAAGAGAAACTAGTTAGATAGAGACATGTTGTGGATGCCCTGTGTTCTGGTGGGAATGAAGAGGAGAAGTAAATAATATTAAGTATTTATTAAATAATTATTTCAATTGAATATACTGCATGATACTTAAATAATAAGAGATATCAGATGTATATATATATATATATATATATATATATATATATATATATATATATATATATATATATATATATACAGAGTGGATCGAAGTTGGTGTTAAAAATTTGTTGGGGTAAAATATAAGCTACTAGTGTGATAAACAGCACTACAATGCCTTACTCCAAACACCCTTGGTTAAAAAAAAAAAGTTTTAAATTTTCTTGGGACAGGGGAGGAATTGATATTATTTCCTGAGAAAAAACTACAATTTTTTGTTTTCTGTTGATATTTTATAAGTTTTAACACCATTTTCAAAATCTTCATTATATTTCCAAACGGACTAACGTTATGTTCATTATGCCAAAATACAGGTAAATACTAAAAATTATCATATAAAGTTGCAATAAGTCCTTTTTTTTTTCCAATATCGTAAGTGTAGTATATTAATAACTTCTCTGTTTACTTTAGGAAGTGCATCAAATGTTATAAAAACAAGTTTGCTGTCTAATAAGTATTGTTAAACTAAGTGATTGCATTCTGTACATTGCAAAGATTGGTAAATGTTGTCAGCAAAGGTTAGTAATCCCACGTTTTCTTCCATCCCACAGTCAGACTGATGTCCTTGATATGAGTAGTTTTATATACATATATATTGTAATGTGTGCATGCTGAAAGATGTTAAATTTAGATCAACAAATAGTTCTTGTTGAATATGTCTCTAGTGAACGTAGAAAATGAAAGACCAGTTTCCCAGATACACTTGTTCCTAATCAATATAGTGTATGATCACTAATCAAGAAATTTAAGGAAACTAAATCGATATATGGCTATAAGCAAAGTGTTAGACCATGGTTTCTCGATGAAGAAAAACTGGTAGACATATGAACTACTAAACAACATATTCCCAACAAATCCATAGAAAAATTGGGGCAACAGAAAAACTTCGCTGTTGTAACTACACACAAGGCAGTTCATAACAATCTCAATCTCATCCTATAACCAAAGAATGGGTCAAAAGTTATTGGACATAGACTGTGGAAAGGGAATTCAATACTCTGAATGGTTTGTACAGTTTCTAGGGGACAATTCTAATGATATTTTGGACTATGTTGTCTATACCGATGAGGTAGCCTATGGTTCCATTTACATTGGAAATCCACTAATTATCTCAACTTAGAGTAATAAAAATAGAATCTAGTTTTAGGTTACTAGATTGCTCTCTATACTATTTTAAAACTTTTTTAAACACTTAAAAACACAAATTATTGTAGGTTTAGAATTTTTGTTTTATATATATATACAAATTATTTATTTATATATATATATATATATATATATAATTTGTCTTGCTTACAGTGTTGTCTACTTTGTCTAACAAGTTAACATCTTTACATGTTTAATTATTGTTAAAACAATATCAATCTATTTTTTTTAAAGAGGTTTAACATTTCTTTTACCCATTTACCCAAAAGCTAAAAAAAATGTATCCATATATATCGAAATTTCTTAAGAATCTTCTTGACAATGGCGGTCTCAAATTGCTCAGATGAGAGGTTGTTTTCAGTCATGAATTGGTAGAAAAACTATCTATGGTTCACAGAAAGCATCGATCAACTCAACTGGCTGACAATTTTGACAATTCCAAGTGACTTGACATAGTGCCTAGACTTTGAGGACTTAACAACTCCCTTCGCTCAAGGAGAAGCAAGAAGAAAACCATTACTATTAAAAACACCTGACTACACACAACTTATTCATATTGTAACACCTTTATATGGTAAATGTTTTATTTGAATCAGAATGATTTTTCAATTGGTTATACAGTACAACCTTGCTAGTCCGGCTTAATGAGGCTGCCGGTAGGCAAGATTTAAGAAAAAGCCGGACCACTGAGAGTCCATTTAAAATGATGCCACACAAACGAAATAGCAAATCATTTCTATCATTAATTGATTGAGAAAGTGTAGGTTTAACTTACTTAGGCATTAAATATAATTAGGCAATAAAAATTATGTCTTTTTGATTATTTACTTGTTATGTAAATTTTAAAGTAAACAGTAAAATACACTTTAAAAACACACAAAAATTACATTTATTTCCTAAATGAAAAGTTTAGGTCTTGGTTTTAAATATTTTAAAAAGATGTGTTAATATGTAGGTATATGTACAACGAATTGGATTTTTAACTATAATAACACAATGCCATTTTATTTTAGCTAAAATGCAAACAAGTTTATCTGTTATAATTTTAATATTTTTTTTTTAATCGGGCAGGATTACAGGGGGGTCCGGATTATCGAGGGCCAGTTGAGCCAGGTTGTACTATACCTGTAATTCCTTTCTAATAGATATTTTCTCCAAACTGTTATGTACAATATATATTTCAATTTTTTCAATTAATTTTTAGTTATAGTTTACTTATTGTAACTTATGTATCACTGAGGATGGCGACTTTGTCATTGAAACACGTTTGATTGTAAAGATCATTTTTGTGAGATTTTGTGTTTAAATTTAAAGTCTATCTAACTTTCATACAATGTGTACTTAATGGAAAGGAGTCCATCATTATGAGGGTTCTATATATGTATTTTAAAAAAATGTGTCCATACTTTTAAGTAATTAAAGTCTAACGAATAGACAAGTTGTAAGTTATCAGTAACTTAGCTCAAAACCAAACATAAACATTAATCTTAGTTGCATTTATGTTAGGAAATTATCATAGATTCTGATAATGCTTGATCCAGTCTTCATCTGGAATGGCATTCTAAAAGCTTTGTCTTTTTTCATCGAGCACTTACTTGTCGCTGTGATTACAGAACATTTAATGATTTCCCATTTCAGATAAGATCATTTTCTGTTATTTTTTATGAGAAAAGAGATTACAGGTCTCAAATAGTGTCTGTCTAACCTCACCTAATCTAACCTAACCTTAAACTCTTCTGCTTCTTTTCGCTCTTTGGTGGTCACTATTCACATTCTTCTCTCTGTGAAAATCTGTATATCAAACTCATGTATCCAATTCTGGTTTAATATTATGTAATTAATGAACGAGCAATATCCTCTTGGGGCCTATGTAAATTTGTTTACATCTTTTTTTCCTAAAAAATGTTTTGTTACGTTCAATTTAAGCTACAAATTCTGTCAATCTTCTTCCATTGCTGTTTAAATGAACTTCATCTCTTATCTCAGATATTTATTCATACCTATTCCACCATTTTGATCTCCTGCTATTATAAAATAATCATTCTTATTTGTTTTTGAGAAAGTTTCTTATGTTGTTTGTAATATTTTTCAAATATTTCATTCTTACCATCTTTGGGAGCATAGGAGCCAATAATCATTAAATGGTCCCTTTCAAACTTTAATCTCACAGAGAGATATAGCCTTTAATAATCAATAAAATTTAACATTTTAAAATGCATTCAGAGGCAATACTCTTAGTCATAAACCATCAGCGAGTTTCACCTTGACAATAATTACAATTTTTCCCAAATGTAATATATATTACACAATATTTTTCAACCAGTATAATAATATTTAGTTAACTAATGTCAATTAACTTATGGTGAAGCTGTCTAACAATCCTTGTTTCGATGTCCTTTTTGTATTTTCTAATATGATGTGTTTCGACTATTTATCAGTCATTATCAAATGTACTCATAAAATGCACTAAACAAACACTTAAACAACACAAATTTTTACCATTTATAATAAAATAAAAACTGGCGACATACGTTATCGGTGACCGTTCTCGATGTGGCTCGATCGTCAACTCTCTATGACGCCATCGATATTTTATCAACTCTCGAGTAATATTACTAGGCAAACAGAAATGAAGTAAATTACATCTTCATTTTATGTAAATTCAAATAGTTATTTTGTCGTATATTTTTAGTAATTTAGGTGATAGAGTTCCTCCCTACATTTAAAAACCCAATTCCACATGCTCTGATGTAAATTTTTGCGATATATACCTTTTTTTTCTTATCTGTAATCACTCTTATTTGATTTTTAGGCATAGTGCAAAGAATTACCTTTAAGTTTGTTTTGGTAACACATCAAAAACAAATTTACAGGATTTATCATTTCTCTAATCTAATTTGTATGCTATGTAAAAAATCTTTTAACAGTTTCCACTATACCCCTGTTTCTTATAGTAAAGATACTTTCTTCAATGACTTTTCTCTTTCGGGATCATAACATTCAAAGGAATGTCCCATGAGACTCTCTTTCATTGATTTTCTACACAAAAAGGTCTCATTGGATACTACTTCTATTATAATGATCCAAAAGAGAGAAGTTATTCAAGAATGTAATTTTACTATACAAAACATTATAGAGTTTTGTACAGATTGTTTCCGCACAAACTCTAGATCTGGAGCTGGTACATTTGGAAATACAACAGGGGATGAATTTATTATATCATTAGGAAAAAATGCAAGTCTTCCAGGCAGAAGTACTGGCGATTGTGCTCAACTGTGTCTAAAAAGAGGATATTGAACATATAATAGTTAGGTCAGACAACCAGGCTGCTATCAAGGCTATAAGCACACACAAATTTTGTCCCAATTGGTGGGAAATTGTTATCAAACCTTGGCTAAACTTTCGACGCTGAACCAGATAAAGATATTCTGGGTGTCTGGCCTCAGTTGTATTGAGAGAAAGGGAAAGGCGGACAAACTTCAAAGAAAGGAGCTCAACACCCTCTCGTTGGTCCAGAACCTGCATGCAAATAAGTAGAAGCATGACAAGGTCAAGCCTACAGAGGTGAATAGGGACAGAGACCCCTATTAGGTGGAATGATATCTCGAAAGGTAAGCTCTATGGGTCTCTATATAAACCAGATCAGAAACTCTAAAGTATGTAAAACTCTAAGTAGGCACAATGTTATGAAGATCTTGAACTTAGTGAAGGGATGTGGTACATTCAAGAAGTACCTGAACACCATGGGATTTTTACAACGAGACTTGAGATGCAGACTACATAAACAATTCCCTGAAAGAGCAGAGCATCTACTTTTGAAGTGTGACGAGGAACAAAGGAGACTAAGGATCTCAACAGAACCTCTAAAAGGAATTATTGATCTAGCTGGGTACACTCTGGTACTTTGAAATAAGCTAGGCATTTTAGAAATAGGAAGTACACAAAAAGCCTTTGAGAGTAAAGTATTCCCGGCTATACCCACTTTAAATTTAATAAAATATTCCTGCAACATGGATTGTTTTTTTAAAATAATTTTCTCAAATGTATCTATAATTTGGGGTTTTATTAAAAGTTTGGGGTATCTATGATTTGGTAAATTTTCTATTTTAATCAGGTAATAGAAATGCAATTTTATTGTATAAAAAATAATAAAAGGCAGTAATAAACTTCTGAAAACAGTTGACGTGACTGCTATATAATTACTAATATTGTGTGCGATGTTTCAATTTTTACAAAACTGTAGCAAATATAATAAAAGTCATTGCAAACTCAAGTTTCTTAGTTACTGATAAGAATATAATTACATTATTTTTTTATTAATTTTTACACTTTTACATCAAGCTAGTATTATTAATAAAATAATTATTTCAAGTGAAAAATACAGAACCTAGACTGGGAAATAATACTAATAACATAATATAAATTTAAATCAATAAATATCTAGATAAAATTTTCAAGTCCAATAAACAGATTAAATGAGTGCTAATTGGAGATTTGATCTTGTCATGGCTACATGGTAAATAAACCAAAACTGCTTCTGACTTTTTTGTGGTTCGGGGAATCCTTATTTTTCTTATTATCAATATTTCTCCTTGGACATTTGACCTTATATTTATATAGATAAACATTTCACAAAATATAGAAGTAAATAATTTATGAAGTAAGCTTCTTTATTCACTTCAAATTAGGAAACAATATATTTGATTTATAAACACTTGTAAAGTTTTTTTACATGTAAAATTCTATGAATGAAATTACCAATTTCTTGAAGGATGATTTTTGATATAAATTGAATCGTCATTTTATTTTTTGTGTGGTTAACCACATTTATTGATACTAAGATTTTCTGCAATGTTTAATAAAAATGAAAATCTCTTACTTTTGTGACATTATAAATGGATTTTACCCAATTATTCAGTTTATGACAGAAGTTAAAAGATATTTTATGGATGAAAATGTGTTTAGAAAAATTGTAACAGTGTGAAAAGTCAGATCTTAATATTAACTTATTTAAAAGACGCGGTTAAACCATAGAGATAAAAGATTCAAATAATAATTTAAAACTAGTAAACTCATTTCTAAAGAAAAAATAGATTTTCAAGGCTAAAAATAAATAAACATGTTTAGTATTAGTACAACATAAACATTTGCGAATGTTTAATTTCTTTATATGTGAATTTTGATTTTATGCGGTGATATATGTAAAATAACTATGGCAGTGAAAATGTGACCGGAAAGAACACTTTGGGAAGTGAGAGATCTCGTGGTTTCAAGTCAGTCTAGGTCAGAGCTTAGCAGAGTATGGTTGTGTTTTTTCGAGAGTCTAAGTCCAGCAGTTGGATAGACAGGTTGTATTTCTGAAGTAATCAGACATAATTTGATCGAGAGAAACTTTTCTAAAATGTAATAGATATTATTAATACAGAGTACAACTATGAAATTAGAGTCAGTGAGAAACATTTTGTCTAAATGAAGTTTTAAAAAACATTGATAGAAATAATTTAATGGGACTAGAGACATTCGTAAACGTGGTAGGACGTATGCAGAAATTGATGAGATATTAGACAACATCTTTTGAATAAAGTGATATATTTATTGTGCAACATTATGTACGTGAAAGGACAATTGAGCATCGATTGTACAAATCCAATCTACAAGGTGATTACAACACAAATGAACGAATTCCAGTACGAGCACATGTTCAATCTGCAGGATCGGTTTTCCGGTAACATAGAATCATAGACATTTTTATATAAAAGAACTTTTTCTATGAACCTTTTTTATATAGTCTTAATGAATAATTTTTGTGTAATAATTTGTAAATTTAGAATGTTTAATTTCATTTTAACATAATCAATCTTAGTTATGTGAGAACGTAAAACGCTCACTATAAAGAAATATTTTTGTTTTGAGTTGCAACTATTAATATAAAGTTTTAAGAAAGAATTTAAGCCTCTTCAAGGCAAAGTATATTGAAAGATTTAAAAAAGCATATAGATTTTAAATATAAGTGGTATGAAATGTATCATGATCATATATATGTGCTCATTCTTTGTTTTTTTTTTTTTTTTTTTTTTTTTTAATAAATCCATGTTAATATTTCAGCTACAAGTGTTTTCATTCTGAAACCAAAATCCACTGTAAGTACACTGATAAAAGAATTTGCGACCCCAGAGATTTTATAAATAATTAGATTCATTATCTTTCTTTTTCTAAATTGGTAAGCTAACGCTACCTGGCGCCCATAAAAAGCTTGGCAAAATTATATAAATAATAATAATATTAAAAACATTTTTATATTTTTTTAATAAAAATAAGTACTCTTCAAGTACATACAAGTGCACAATTTTAAATTATTACAATTGGCTCCCAACAATGGGGCGGTTTTGGTCGAAAATACAGTGATTTTGGTGAAATGAAAATACTTAAACAAGGTAAGGACTCTCTAAATAATATAAGAAAGATTCTTTTTTTAAATTTTTTGTGTTAAATATAATAAGATAAAAATGGAGTCAGAAATTGTAAATGTTAATAATAGTAATGAACAGATAGGGTTAGGAAATCAAAATTCTTTAAACAATTTAGAACAGATGGAATTTACGGGGGATATTTTTGATAATTTACAGAAGGAATCACAAAGTAAAGAACAAACTGATGAACAATTTGCACAAGATATGTTAGCGTAGGAATTAATTAATAGTAATAGTAATAGTAGACGTTCAAGTATGAGTAAAAGTAGTAGTTCAGGTTCGGATTTTAAGGGATATAGCAGTGATGGGATTCTAAATAGTAAAGGACATTGTGAAAATATGAATAAAAAATTAGTAGAAACACCAGGGGTAGAAATTGTAGAAGAAAATTCAGATAAGGAATTAGGAGATGAAGAAGTTAGGGTAATTGAGCAGGTTAGGGTAACTGAACAGGTTAGGATAGATAAGAGTGTGGAAAATAATGATCAGAATAAAGAAATTAAGAAAATGTTTGAGACTTTAATGAGTAGTATAAAACAAGATAATTTAGAATTAAAGCTAGATAGCGACAAAAAATTTGTAGAATTAAAGCTAGATAGTGACAAAAAATTTGAAAATATGAATAATAAAATTGATAAAGATAGATTAGAATTAAACAAGATTTGAACAATAAGTTTGAAGAATTTAACGCCAAATTTGAACAGAACAATGTTAAGCTAGATAATTTGGATAAGAAGTTAGATCAGACCAAACTAGAATTAAAACAAGATTATGTACAATATTAGAGAATGGTTTAAAGCAAGAAATTAAACAAACTAGGCTAGAGATAGAAAATAATTTTGATGAGAAAATTACTAAAGTTGAAATAGATATGTCTGATAAAATATGTAGTATAGTTAAGGAAATTGGTAATGTTAAATCTGAAACGGAAGTAAAGTTGCTAAGTAATCAGATAGAAGCCAAAAATAATCTAAAGGTTGTTGAAAACAAAATTTGTAAAGAAATTTTAGAGGTTAAGAGTGATGTAAACAATAGAGTAGATAAGTTTGAGATGCAGTTAGGGAAAACAGACGAAAAAATAACTTTGTTAGACTTAGAAGTAGGAAAACAAAAGAATTTAGAAAAGCAGGAAATTTTGGAACTAAAAAGTAGTGTAGATGATCAGATTAGTAGCCTAACCTTAAAATTCGAAGGAGAATTTATGCAGAAAATAAGAGAGAATTTTGTAGAACAGGGTAGCATAAGTCAGGGCACTTATACTAGTACAAATATTATTAACGACACTATAATCCCAGAGTTTCAAAATGAAAGGTTAGAACCACACCCGAAGGTGTTTATAGAAGCTATAGAGACATTTAATAAAATAAATGGGGGACAATGGAAGATAAAATTAGGTTGTTTAAGAAAATACTTTAAAGGTGAAGCAGAGTTATGGTTCGAAGCACACAAAAATGAGTGGGGTAGTTTTGAAGAGTTTAGGGTAGCATTTTTAGATAGGTTTTGGTCTGAAGAGAAACAGGAACAGTTGAAAACTAAATTATTGGTAGGAAGCTATTATAGAGGGCACATAGAGGAGATATTTAAATATGTAATGAGATTATACAATAAGACACAATTTTTAGATCCGCCCATGTCTATGGATACATTTGTAAGACATATAAGTAGGAAAATGCCTGAAAAACTAGAGTTAATGATGTTAGCAGCAAGACCTAAAAATGTTAATGACCTAGAAAAGTTAATCTTAAGTTGGCAAGAAAGTCAAAAGTTATTAGGACCAGATAGGACAAGGCAGGGAGATAATAGGATGAATATGGACAGACCCATGTATAAAAATTTTCAACCACCGCAATTAGGACAAGAAGGATTTCGATTTAGGGCACCACCTCATTTTCAAGAGACAAGAGGAGAGAATAGATTTAGGGGACCGAATAATTTTACTAGATTTCCACCACCTAATATGCAAAATAACAATAATAGGCCCATGTTAACAAATCAACAAAATTTTAATAGGGCAAATGGTAATGGCATGAATCAAGGTTTTAGGCCAAATTTCCAACAAAAAAGATATGATCAAGGGAATAGGGGAAATGGTAATAGACCACAGGAAAACCAAAATGGGCAACAATAAATAGGGCCCAAGCATTGTTGTCTAAAAATCAAAATAGGCCTAAAATAGTAAAATCCAAAAATACAATTTCATCTATAATAACCAAAAATAATAATAACATTGATGTAGACATAAGAGAAGAATTATTAAATGAAGAAAATTATAATAATGTAAGCATACAGCCTATAAAAGGAGAGTTAATTGAAATTGATGTGAAAATTAATAAAGAAGAATTTAAATGTTTAATTGATACAGGTTCTGAAATTACTGTTATGAATGAAGAAATTTATAAGAAACTAATTATTAATAATGATAAAATTTTGGAATTACCAGTATGTAACTTGACAATTGTAGGAGTAACAGGTGTGCGTAGCAAGAGGATTACAAAACAAGCTTTTATAGATGTAGAAATTGGAAAAGATGTAGTTGCAGTAAATTTTTTAATTGTTAGAGGTCTAAATATTGAAATGATTATAGGATGTGATTTTTTAAAACGAAAGAAGGCCCAAATAGATTTTGATGAAGAAAAGATTAGATTTAATGTAGAGGATAAAATAATTCAAACAAAGTTTAGAAAGCAAATTTCGCAAGTAGAATGTTAAAAATTAATATTGTGTAGGACTAAAGCAGAAATAAATTGTTATGATGAGACGGATTTTGATTATGAAGAATTGCAAATTAATGATGTAGCTACTAACTTTTTTCAAGATTTTGATTCAAAATATTATGAAAATAACTATGAAGATGTAGAATGGACACAAATTGTAGAGAAAATTTTAGAAGAATGTAACTTAAACTTCGATAGTGAAAAACAAGAATTAAAAACTGTATTAAATGATTTCAAAGAAGTATTTTCGGATCAGCCAGGAAAAATGTTAAATTATAAAGCTAAACTAAATGTAAAGGAAGATAGTAAATTTATAAATAAATCTTATGCAATACCACATTCAAAAAAGGAAGCTGTAGCTAAGGAAATTCAAAAAATGATAGACAATGATGTAATAGAAGATTCAAATAGCCCATTTTCAAATCCGTTAGTATGTGTAATTAAGAAAGATTCGTCCATAAGACTATGTTTAGATGCTAGGCAAGCAAATCAAATAATAATACCAGACCGAGAGGCACCTGAACAGATAGATGATATATTGCAAAGGTTTGAAGGAGTTAAATATATTTCTAGTATAGATTTGGTCAGTGGTTTTTGGCAGATAGAATTAGATGAACAATCTAGAAAATATGTTGCTTTTGTATTCAATGGTAGGAATTTACAGTTCAAAAGACTCCCTTTTGGTTTAAATGTTAGTACTTCATTATTTAAAAAAGGATTAAGTATGGTATTAGGGCCTGAAGTTTTGGAATTTACAACAGTTTATGTAGATGATGTATGCATAGCATCAAAATCGTTTGAAGAACATATGAGACATTTAAGAAAATTATTTGAAAGACTTAGAACATATAATGTAACTATCAAAATTAAGAAGTCTGTTTTTTGCAAAAAAGGTATAAAGTTTTTAGGATACAACATATCAGATATAGGAATAGAGCCAGATCAAGAAAAAATTAAAATAATACAAGATTTTCCCACACCAAAAAATATTAAACAATTACAAAGTTTTTTAGGCTTATGTAATTATTACAGAAAGTTTCAACACAATTATGCAGAGCTAACTAGTAAATTCACACATCTTTTAGGGAATAACAACAAAATTTGGAATTGGACAGAGGAAGACAGACATACATTTGAAAGAATAAAACAGGTTTTCCTAGAGACGATAATTTTACAACACCCTAATTTCCAAGAACCTTTCTATTTAAACACAGATGCCTCTGATAAAGCTTTAGCAGCTGTATTATACCAAGTGGACGTAAATAATGAACATCTGGTCATAGCGTTCGCAAGCAGAACTTTACAAAGTAGTGAGGTTAATTATACTGTTACAGAGAAAGAATTGTTGAGTATAGTCTTCGCATGTAAAAAGTTTAGAAATTATGTGTTAGGGAACAAAACGACTATACGTTCGGACCACAAAGCTTTGACCTTTTTAAAAAACTGTAAATTAACACATGGTAGACTTCTAAGATGGATACTGTTTTTACAGGAGTATAATTTAGAAATTGAGTATTGTCCAGGGAAGGAAAATATTGTAGCAGATGTTATTTCGCGAACGGATCACAATGAAGTCATCAAGACAGGCGATGAACATTTAATTAAAATTTTTCAAACGCAAATTGATAAAAATTTAGCAAAACAAGATAGAATTTTAAGAAATGCATTTAAACGTTTAAATTTGGAACAAAGTCAAGATGAATATTGTATGAGAATGATTAAATTATTAGAAGATCAATCTACTAAATTTAATAAGTTAAGAGAATGTTATGTTATCTATAATGGTGTTTTATTTAAAAAGTCAAAGAAAAATGGAATTCACAAAATTTGTTTAACGAAATCTTTAATAGAAATTGTAATTAATGATTGTCATGAAAGATACGGACATATTGGTGCAGGAAAGTGTTATAAAATATTAAAAGGACTATATGAATTCCCAAATTTAGAAAAACAAATAAAATTACAAATTAGGCCATGTGAATTATGTCAGAAAACTAAAGTATCAAATATAAAAAATGAAGGATTTATGGTAAACATCTTACCTGAAAATGTGTTAGATTTGGTAGCAGTGGATTTATTTGGAGAATTGCCAATGGGAACTGGTGGGGTTAAGTATATATTTGTAGTACTGGATGTTTTTTCGAAATTTATAAAATTATATACTATAAAGAGAGCAATTGGGACAGTTTTAGCAAATAAAATAGTTAATGAATATAAAGGAAATAGGGAAACCAAAAATAATTCTAAGTGACCACGGTAGTCAGTTCCAATCACGAATTTGGAAGGAAAAATTAATAAATAATGATATTCAAGTTAGGCACACATCAGTATACCATCCCCAGTCGAATCCCAGTGAGCGTTGCATGAGAGAACTAGGTCGAATGTTTAGGACTTATGTACACAATAAACACACAAAATGGCCGCTTTATGTAAAATTTATAGAAAATTGTATGAATCAATCCATACACGAATCCATCAATGATAGTCCGTATGAAATAATGTTTAAAAAGGAGTGTCCTCGTATTTATAACCAACTATGTAAATTTCCTCCGGGAAAAATAGTAGATTTTGAAGAAAAAATAATTTTAGCGAGAAGACGTTTGAAGTTAAAAGCAAATCAGCGGAAAAAATATCATGATAAAAAACTAAAACCAATAAAATTTGAGATAGGAGATTTAGTTTTGGTTAAAAATCACTATCTGTCATCAAATTTGAGAAGAGAAATAAAGAAATTTTTCTTATTGTATCAAGGTCCATTTAAAGTTTTAAAGATTAAATTAGAAAATGCGTATGTAATTGGCACAATAGACTCTGAAATAAATAAAGGGACATACAATGTCACTCAATTAAAGAAATATATTTCATAAATAATTAAAGAATTGGTAATGATAAATTTTAATAATAAATAAATAATTTGAATAAAAAACAGAAGATTTTAAAAAATAAATTGTGTAATGTAAGAAAACTTTTAAGGCAAGCTGAACTGGTTGAATATGTCAGGTGGAAAGATTATTGAAGACGTAAGATTTTGGTTAGTAAATAACTCTGTATATTTATGAAAGGAATAAATAATTATGAAACGTGACATAGATAAGGAAGTTGGTTCGAAGCAAGGATTCAGTGTAGTGTTGAAGAAATAATATTCAATATTAAGTAGGTAGATTCAATGTTGAATATTCAATAATGACGAGAGAGATTGAATCTAGCTGGAGCTAAAAGGTTTTCACTTCTTATCAGTAGTAAACAGATAAAGAATTGCATCACCATATACAAAGGGGAAATTGTTTATGCCTAAATCAAGCCTAAGATTCTATTGCGTATAGCATAGAGACTAATACAGGGTGTTACGAAAATACTGTTCTAGAAAATGAAAAACTTTTGGTTTATAATCGTAAATTAACTAGCGTTTTCAAATAAAAAACATTTAAATAAAGGATGATTGGTATTGATTAAAGTAAATAGAATAAAAGTTGATTACTTGAGTAACTTTTATAGAATTAAAAGTAAATTTCTAAGTAAAGAACTTAGAATAAATTTTAAAAATAAAATTTTCTTTTTGAATTTGGATAATAATATGTGGAAAGGATTACATAGCAATAAATCAACGATGATAGGAAGAAGATTGGTAAAATGAAACATTATTTCAACTTCGGATGATGCGATTTGAATGAAATTTTTTATGAATTTTAAATTTTCTTCGCGTAAATGCATTTAAGAAAGAACATGAACATTTTTGGGAGGAGGCAGGAGTTTATGTAGTAAAAAAGGAATTGTTTTATTTGTAAAAATGAGGCAATTTCGGGACTGCATAGAGGGCGTGTTGTGAAATAGGGATGTGTTCTGGGCTTTATCTTGAATCAAGTAGGGATATTGCATTCAACCATTGCACATTTCAACGTCACAACATGTTACTTTGTGTAAGAGTCCAAAGTGCAATTAGAAGTATGCATGGTATAAAGTAGGCGGTCAGAAGGACTGTGGTGGGGGAAAGTAGGGAAGAAAAATGCATAAATAAGTGTGACATTATTACATGAAAAAACTTCATGTAATAAATTTTAGACAGATGTTGAAGGCAAATAAATTGTAGGATATATATATAGAAGTGATCGATCTGTATATACGAGATTAAACCGGACGTGACAGGGAGGAGAGTTTTTATGAAATAGATAAAAATTTGGTGAAATTGTAAAAAATGTTGATAAATTAAAATATGTAATTAGATATTAAGTTGTAAAATGATAATTTGTATGTTTGATGTTGTAAACATTAAGAATTAGTTAATAATAAAATGATAAAAAGTTGTTAGTCTTAAGTGATTCATGGTGTGGAAAATTAAAAATAGTTGGTTAAAGTTTGAGAATTTATGTGAGTTTTGCCAAGACAAATAATAATAAAGTTTTTAAGTTTTTTGATGTTAAATAATGAACAAAGGAGGTTAAGTTTTTGTTTTTTAATGAAAAAGTAGTAAATTAATAATGATAAGAGAGATTTTGATGAGGTTTATAAATGAAATAAATAATTAACGATTTTTAATAAATAATGATTGAATTTAAGATAATAGATGATGGTGAGAAGTTATTTGATAAAGGTGTCTAAAGATTTTGATGAAATAAGGTGTTAGCTGGGAAAGCAATGTAAATTTTATTATTTTTTTTGAAGTTTTTGTATTTAAGTGGTTGATGACTAAGGAGATTTTGATGAAGTAATTTAAATGAGAGAATTTTTGAGTTTTTTATAAGAAGATGATGGCTTTACAGAAGTATTGAGTAAAGTGGTATTTAAAATGAAGTTGTTCTGTTAAGAAACTTTTATAAGAAGAATAGTTAAGTTGCATTGATGGTTAATTTTTAAGTTTTAAGAGGTTTTTTGAGTGCTGCGATGAAATAAAGGAAATATGCGACGATTTTAATGAAATAAAGGGAGATTTGAGGAATTCTACGAATAAGCGACGATTATTATGATTTTTTAAAGGAAGCTACGTTGAGATAAAGAGATTATTTATACAAATATATGGGTAACCCGCGGGACCATATTGGTAAATAATGAGAAGTTTTTTTATAAAGAGGTTTTTTGAGGATTAGTGCAACTTTAATTATTAAAACATGAAAGATTTAAGATGGAAATAATTTTGAGATATAGTACTAAAAGGATAATACAATTGTAAAGAGGTAATTTTGAAATAGATAAGATGAGTTTGTAAGTGATTTTTTTATAATAATGTTATAATTTTTGAATTTTGAATAAGAGAGGAGTTTTTAGTAATGGTAAAATCAGTAGTTAAGATGTAATCCCAGCAAAGCAAAGAGTAATTAGGAATTTAAGTTAAAAAATAATAATGTAAAGTCATAATTGAAGAGTTTTAAGGTGAATTGAAGTAATTTTGAGTAATGAATAAATAATTTTGTAATGATGTTAATTAATAGTGAGAAGTTTTTTTTTTAAATTTTAATTGTGTTAAGTTAAAAAAAAAATAATTCAGATGAATAATGAGAGATAGATGTAGATTTTTATAAAAGATGTAGAAATTTCGTCTTGGCAGAAAAGTAAAGTGTGGGAAAGGAAATGCTAGATGGCAGGAAAATATACAGACGGCTGTCTGGAAGATAAGATTTTGAGTGACAGGATCCGGTCAACAAAAAATGTTGATGGGAAAGTTTCAGTCAACTGCTGTTGAAAAAGAAACTGATGATGGGTTTTATTGTATAAATAGAGATAAGGCTTAGCACTAGTTGATTCGTATTTTTTTTTGTACAAATGAGTTATGATAACGCAAATAAATTAAGATAGTAAAGTAGGATTTAGTAAAGAGATTTTTTAGTTTTTATAAGAAAAGAGAATCTTTCTTAAATTAAGTATACTAGTGATACTTATTTTCTTTTATGAAGTCCTTAGCTTCTGAAATAAAAAGTTTTGAAAATCTATTGAAAAATTATATTTTTTTTTTCGATTTGAAATTTATATATATAGAAAGATTTGTGTTACAATACTTGTATTATAATACAAATCTTTGTGGGGTTTTGTAACAGTGTGAAAAGTCAGATCTTAATATTAACTTATTTAAAAGACGCGGTTAAACCATAGAGATAAAAGATTCAAATAATAATTTAAAACTAGTAAACTCATTTCTAAAGAAAAAATAGATTTTCAAGGCTAAAAATAAATAAACATGTTTAGTATTAGTACAACATAAACATTTGCGAATGTTTAATTTCTTTATATGTGAATTTTGATTTTATGCGGTGATATATGTAAAATAACTATGGCAGTGAAAATGTGACCGGAAAGAACACTTTGGGAAGTGAGAGATCTCGTGGTTTCAAGTCAGTCTAGGTCAGAGCTTAGCAGAGTATGGTTGTGTTTTTTCGAGAGTCTAAGTCCAGCAGTTGGATAGACAGGTTGTATTTCTGAAGTAATCAGACATAATTTGATCGAGAGAAACTTTTCTAAAATGTAATAGATATTATTAATACAGAGTACAACTATGAAATTAGAGTCAGTGAGAAACATTTTGTCTAAATGAAGTTTTAAAAAACATTGATAGAAATAATTTAATGGGACTAGAGACATTCGTAAATGTGGTAGGACGTATGCAGAAATTGATGAGATATTAGACAACATCTTTTGAATAAAGTGATATATTTATTGTGCAACATTATGTACGTGAAAGGACAATTGAGCATCGATTGTACAAATCCAATCTACAAGGTGATTACAACACAAATGAACGAATTCCAGTACGAGCACATGTTCAATCTGCAGGATCGGTTTTCCGGTAACATAGAATCATAGACATTTTTATATAAAAGAACTTTTTCTATGAACCTTTTTTATATAGTCTTAATGAATAATTTTTGTGTAATAATTTGTAAATTTAGAATGTTTAATTTCATTTTAACATAATCAATCTTAGTTATGTGAGAACGTAAAACGCTCACTATAAAGAAATATTTTTGTTTTGAGTTGCAACTATTAATATAAAGTTTTAAGAAAGAATTTAAGCCTCTTCAAGGCAAAGTATATTGAAAGATTTAAAAAAGCATATAGATTTTAAATATAAGTGGTATGAAATGTATCATGATCATATATATGTGCTCATTCTTTGTTTTTTTTTTTTTTTAATAAATCCATGTTAATATTTCAGCTACAAGTGTTTTCATTCTGAAACCAAAATCCACTGTAAGTACACTGATAAAAGAATTTGCGACCCCAGAGATTTTATAAATAATTAGATTCATTATCTTTCTTTTTCTAAATTGGTAAGCTAACGCTACCTGGCGCCCATAAAAAGCTTGGCAAAATTTTATAAATAATAATAATATTAAAAACAATTTTATATTTTTTAATAAAAATAAGTACTCTTCAAGTACATACAAGTGCACAATTTTAAATTATTACAAAATTAATAGTTTATCATTTAGTGTTTATAGAAAGCCTATACACATGGATAGATATATAACTAAGGATTTCACAATAAAAACAATATATAACTTACATACTTCTTTATATAACATAAAGGGTACATAACTAAGACAATAACATTCACCACACATTAAAGAGCAGCTTTCAATTCTATGGTTCACCTCCACACTTGCCTCTGTCTAAAGAATATCACGAAAAAGAACTTTGTAATATAATAATTATTGTGTACTTAGATTTTAGTTTACATGCAGATGGAAATATTAGATAATGCCAAAGTGTAAAACAGTATGCCTATTTATAAAATAACAATTAGTAGATGCACACTGAATTATTTAAAGCAAGGTAATTTAAAAAATAAATTATTATTTATCAATCTTAATTTAAAAAAGAGTGTGTAGGTTTAATGTTTACATGTGAACTACAATCAAAATACATAAGTATTATTATTTAACGAAAATTGTACAAATTCCTGAGCTCCGTGGTGAATCACCTGTCAATTTTATTGAAACAAACGTAAAACAAATTGCAAACAACAAGCTATAAAAATTTGCATACTGGTGGTCCCGATTTCTGCAACAACATCTATGTGTTTTCATCATCCATTGTAACGTTTTTCACAAATCATTATCAACAATGACGCCCAGTTGTCGAAACTAAACATGCTCCATACCAAATACATTTGAACCAAGCAAAAATGAATGGTAAAAAGTTGCTTTTTAAAAATCGAAATTGTTTAGTCGAAATAAATAAAATAATTGTAAAAATCTACATTTCATACGTTTCTTGCTGCAATCTATAAACGGGACAAAGTTAATCAAATTTCTATTCTAAAATTTTTACGAATTTGATACTATGTATCACTTAACTTCTTCTTACATTCGAAAATTTAAAAAAAAAAAAAAAAAAAACATCTTTACAGCTAAAATATGCCTTTTAGTGCACTGGGTTAGGAAAATCAATATTTTCCTTTTGTTACTCTGGTGTTATGTAGTGCGCTTTTGTTTGAAATAGCTTGTCTAAAAGGTATGTTTGTTCCCCATATATGCACTTATTTTTTACACAAAATAATTTCGTTTTAAAGAAAGAAGTAAAGTTTTAAAGACGAAAGAGTGTAAAAATAATAATAATAATTTTATCAAAATTAATAAAACTTACCCAGAATTGAAGAACGAGAAATTTGTTTGTATAATCCTAAATAGTTTAATTGTAAAAAGAGGACTTAATACAATTACAATTTAATGAAAATTAAGAACATTATTTTATATTTTACCTTTAAAGCAAAGCTGAGAAATTAGTTGACAATATTTGTTGATGAGTGAGATTAGTGATTTATATTAGTCCTTCTAAAAAATTGTGTCGTATTGTAATATATTAAACAGGGTGTTTCCGAACTCCAAATGAAAACTTCTTGGTTTCTTCTTTGACCAAACAGAAGACAAAATATAAATACAACTAGGGTTATGTCTCATTTCGCTGTCCGTCCGTATGTGTTTTTTTCTAAATAATTTGTTTTTAATTAACGGCTCTACTGAATTGAGCCAAATTTGAGTACATTACTGCTATTGTTAGTTTCAGTTAGTGTTAAGTTTCATTATTGTAACCCAACTCATTTCAAAATGGTGGCAATTTAACGTTTTTAAATTGAAAAAACTTTAAAACTAATCGTTTTACAAAATTTACAGAAAAATTTTTTTATAGTATATTTTATGAAAAATAAAAGTTGCTTTTGTTTTCAAAATTAAAGGAAAAAGAAAGAGATTTTGAATTTTATTTCCGGCCTGCATGGCTATGTTCTTGTGCTTTCATAATAAGCTAGTGGTTTAACAATGGAATTATAAAATGAAGTTCTTTATTTTAGTATAAATTTGAATTGGTGTTTAATTACCTATTAACAGATGTTTATAGGTTTATTAGAAGAAATTCTTGCAGTTGTAAAAAACCTGTTATGAAAGTAAAGAAGTGTAAGAATTTATGTGTTTACTTATAGATAGTACGAAATGAACAAATCAACTGTTATTATTACAAAAATATATTAGCTCTCTTATGCCGTTAACATGTAAACAATGAAAGCAGCTGTTTTTGCAGTACAACAATGGACAGTTTGAAATGAGCACTTTGATGGACAAGAACATTGTCGTGCTAGGACAAGAAATTACAAATCATGTTTATTTTTCACCCAATTTTAAAAACAAAAGGACCCATAGATTCGTTATAAAATTTACTAAAGATGTTGTTTGTATTTTTTCATTGGGAGGGGGGTAAATTTCTACAGTTATTTTAATTATATTTAAAAAAATTTATTTTCTGTCTTTTTAAAACAAGTATGGGTACTTTTTAAAACAAGTATAGGTGTGGGGATGAACTTGTTTTATTTCAAACTTTATCTAAAACAAATTTGTAGGTGAAATAAAATTGCACATACTAACTGAAAATAATAATAGCAACAATGATCAACAATGTTCTATAAAAAAAAAAATACGACCCTGGCTGTATTACATTTTCAGCTTCTTATTGCCCAAGGAACAATATCCCAAAGTTTGTAAGGAGAGTTCTGAAACACCCTTTATACATGTTAATCTGAAAGTCACAAATATTATTTTGTTAAAACTATAACATTTCATATTGGAATATATATTATTCCATATTTATTTGATTCCTGATATGGAAAATTACAAAATTAAATAATACAAATAATATAACCTGTAGTTAAACTGTAACTGTTAAAGATATTTCAGGCTGTTTACACTGTACACATTTATATTGCTAAGTAAGGTTCATACTTTAAACAATTTGTAAAATTTAAATAATCTAAACAATTTAATTAATGACTGTTATAAAGCAATAAGAACTTAAACTAATCCATTATGTTATTCAAGATCCTCTTCTGAATGCAAATGTATCAGTTAAAAGTGGATGAATCTGAGGCTCCATTTGTAACATGAGTAAAGCAAAATTAATTAAAGAAGCAGTCACCTGTCACGGATAGAAATCATTTTGTTAGATTACAAAATTATTATACTTTGTAAATAATAGAAATCATTGTCATAGATATTTGTAAATTATATTATTATCTTAATATACCACTGCTGTATTTCTATTTTATATCATATGTTATTTGGCTATTATTGATTACGATACTTTAAATCATTTAATCATTCATCATACCTTTGAATGTATTTTAGTTTATGTCTTACTCTGCTTAACCTTTATTTTTGTTTTAATTTTTTCTCCATTAAAAATTAATCACAATATTTTTTATATACAGTAATTACAAATTAAAACTAAGAATAAACTCATCCACTATAGTAATTAATATTTAATTATTTTTAATTTTATCAGACACATTCTCACAGAGTGGATCTGGATAAACCTGCCACTTTAACACCGTACTTATAAAAACAGTCGATCCTAAGTGTGCATTTAAACAAGATGTCGCTTTGCATTTGTTCCCCATCAACTGCAAGACAGTAACGCTGACATTGGTTTATAAATCTTTGTTCTGGTTTCACTCCTGCAGTTCTCATTACTTAGCTTTAAGACCTCTGCGGTTGTTTTAATTGCGTATCTTAGAGCGTTTACAACAATTAAACATCTTACTTTTGGAAGATTTAAATCTTTCTAAAATATTACTTCTTGACGCAGCCCACAGATGCAGCCCTTAAATGCATACTGTTTTTATAACTTGCCTATACAGGAGCAGTTTACTGTAAGTGCTTAAGACTGTTTTACAGTCGAACAACCATTCCACCATCTTGAACTTTGATTCAACCTCCTCTCTATTTGTTATTGAAAGACTTCCACTTCAGTTTTGAGTCAAGAGCCATTCCCAAATACAAGAGCTCATCTTTTTATACAGGATAATGTTTTAATTAAGATGCCTATTGTCAAGGTTACATGGGTGGATATAGTTCCATTGAGTGTTACCCTCCACTTTTTGGTCTACGCTTTAAATTTATGGACATTTTTGGGGAATTTTTCTTTAGCCCATCCCAGAGTATCTCCACACCAGCAGTATCATTTCAAAAAGCTGCTCTTATTGTTTCTTTTTTTGAGATATGTAATTTCAACACAAAAGATACAAAGCTGGTCCTAGAACATTTCCATTTGGAACACAGGATAAGATTTCCTTAACATCAGAATATTATTTAAAATGTTTGACAGGAAAGGAAAGATTTCACGTTCTGACAGAATTGTTTCAGATTATCTCTTTCTGATTTATAAATCAGACCTTTGTGCATATTATATTATCAAACACTTGAAAGACAAATAAGGCACTCGAACAAACTTTTAGTCTATCCTAAAGTTCTTAAAATAATAGAAGACGTCAAAAAGTTCTTCTTCAAAAGACGTCAAAATTTTTGAAGATTATAATACATCGTCAATACTTCGTAGTCTGAATTTGTAATTAAGAAATATGTGAAATATAAGTTTAAACATATCATGTTTACTGATATTTATCTCTAAGTGTAAATCTCTAAGTACAAATCTTATATATAAATCATAAAACAACATAAGAGTTATTATACCGGTACTAATTATAAACAAAAAGAGAGAAAGGAAACGAATTATTTACTTTCAGTAGCATTTGTAATTATATATATCAGATATTTAACTAAACAGGTTATTGAATTAATCCTAATTTCAACTAAATTTATTCCAATATACAAAGTTTAGTAGTTTAAATATGCAAGAAATTAAGAGCTTCTTTATTAAAATTATTTATTTAGAAATATAATGTTGCAAGGTTAATTTTATGCTGTAGACACATAATTTATATATTTATTTAAACTTACAGTTACTATAAATTCCTTATCAATCAGAAAGTAACCAGAAGCTGAGATTTGTATTGATGTAGAATAAACTTGGCGTGTAAAATGTTTTACCTGAAACAAAATATACACACATTATTGAAATCTATTGTAAACTTTACTGTTTTCGAGCTGGCAATAATAAATCTTATTTCTAACCTATATTATTATACAGTACGTTATGGTATGAAAATCTTTTGAAATAAATTCTAAACTTCATATTTGAAATATAAAATCAATTAAATTAATATGGTGAATAATGATAAAAACAATAAAATTGGTTTGCATTGATGCAAAGTAATACAATGTCTATAATGCTTATAAGAAAATTACTTACTTGAAGAAAGAAACCACTCGATCTCCCCACCATAGATATTTCCCTCAACAATGAGAGAACACTCCGGCTCTGGAAAAATAATCTTTATATAATCCTTATGCACATAACTGAACATCATTACTAAACCTCTACAATAACATAGATGAAATGAAATGACAATTTTCTATAAACAATACAGTAAATAAATGTGATCGTATACAAAAATATATCAAAGCTTACATACCAAGATACAGTATTAGTAAATATGCCTTTGTGTATTTTGGCACTGAAACCTCGTAAACTACCAACAGATGCAAATGACAATTACTTAATTACTTATATGGTTTTATAAGATAAATTTAATTGTATTTTGTACATTCACGCAATTTGCTGTATTTGTAAATTATGAAATTCAAGAGACTAGAATGCAAAAATTCCTCTATTTTTTACAATTATATCCAACACTCAAACTTCAGATAATTTTTACTGATCAGCTGATTTTAAATATACTATTATTAACTCTAGACAGGGTGAAAAGAGTTCGCTTGGTGACAGTTACTATTTTATTTTCTAGAGTAAGAATAAATTAGGGGTTTTCAAATACAAGTAGCATATTTAGATTATAAATTGTAACATAATAGTTCATAATTATTATATATATTTTTTTTTTTAATAAAACCTTTGAATTTTCAGTTTATTTCATGAATGAATTATTATAACTTCTATGGCAGGAGGTAATTAATTAATTTTCACAATTTTATTTAATATTGAATAATGCGTTGTAATGCATCTAAATATTACTATTGTAAATCCACAGATCCTCATTTCCAAATTTATTTTTAATCATTACATATTTCTAATGTGTGTGTTTGTGTGTGTGCGTCCGCGCTTGCGCGTGTGTGTGTCTGTGTGTCAGAATTTATTTAGAATGTAGAAAACATAAAGCGTATAAAAAGATGAACATAAGAACGGATCAGAGACATGTTCGATAATAAAATCATAGTTTTATCAGCAATATAATGTTCGGTAGGATAAATATTTATTGATGTCAATTAAATACTGTTACGTTTTCCTGTATATTTTAAAATATTTCATTAAATTATTTATTACGAAGTTATATTTTTACCGTCCACAGTAGCTAATATTATATTTGTCTCTAGAAGTATTACAATAAATGATAATTGCATAGTGTTATAATATTTTAAAGTTAGGTTGTGTTTGAATATATAGTAATATATAATCTATTTTTATAAACGTTATTACTTACAGCATCTTGAATTTCATTTATCACGTGGACTATGTAGACAAATAAACTAAAGTTGCACAATATGAATATTACGTCAACTATAATGTTAAATCTTTGGTAGGTAATTATTCTGAGAAATATAATGAACGAAAGATGTAAATAGAAATTGAAGAAGTAGACAAGGATATGGTAGGTATAGGAATAAATTAGCTGTTTGCAGGCAGAACACAGCTGACCGTGGATTATTCGCACTTCTTCTAATCGTTCATCCACCTGTGAAAAAAATTTGTTTAATTCCAAATTAAATTATATTTTCCATATATGTAGTTTTTATTTTGTAGTATAAATAGGTAATTAGTCAAATTAATTCCAATTTAAAATGATTAAACAAAATAGATATTATTAATAACCGCAACTGGTTTGACAAATAATAATTTTCATAATAAAAAAGTTCTCATTTATAAACATTCAAAATAAGACATTTTATTTCTCATATCTGTAACGAATTAGAACACATCTTTTTAAAATAGATATATTTTTTGTGTTTTTAATGAAACATTAAATAATTTAATTAGTATTAAAAGAAGTTTTAAGTACCATACCTTAATTTTATATTGTTCTGAGATATTTTTACAAAATGTTCAATGATTATTCAGTGATATTTCAGTTCAGTGATAAAAAGTATGCAATTTATATTAGGAAGTTTCTTAATCATTCCAGGATATATTAATTATTTAAAAAAGACTTTTCATTTCAAGATCTCTGACAATTTTGACAAATAAATAATCATCTTGATATATAGATACCTTACTACATCTAGTACCTTTTCCTTAATATTTATTGAAGGTGCGAATCTTCAGTTCCGGTTAATGTGTTGTTATTTTAGAAGAGATTTTATATTTATTTTTTTAAGTACATAAAACGTAAGTTAGTTACATTAACGGGTGAATGATAAACTAATTATTATAATGTATTACAAACTTACATCACTTGATCCATATTCATATGAAACTATTGTCTTTAGAGATTCACTGATGTGGTTGAATCTGTTGGTCAGCGCATCACAAGAAGCAAGAAGCGTCAGAAGATTGAGAACATTGGGTAGTTGTGTAATCAGAATTGGCAGTATTACCAAGATATAATCCCATAGTTCAACAACCACAAATACTGTAGCAAAAGTGTGAAATAAAATGCCCAGAATTGCAGTTATTATCAGCAAACACATTGCTTTAGATCTTTCTGATTCCTTGTACCTTATATCTAGTATCATCATCCTGGAATCTATTTTATCCATTGTATTAACAAAATCTATGAATCTGTTTCGAGTAGTAAAGTAAACTATTAGAACAGACCAGCAACGAAATGCATCATACAAAATAACCCAATAAAAATTATTATTCAACGTGTGTTTCATATGAAGTACTTGTGTAGTAATGAATAATATAACATAGAGACACAAAGTGTGCAGGTCTCTCCAACACAGTAGCGGGTACTTCTGTCGAATATTATCCGGGTTGAAAACATTACTCATTGGATACAAACAGAAAATTAGATTCAATAAAACAGTGTATTTTATTTCATTGTAGAACATAATTTCCGTTGTACTTTGGTAGGTATCAATATATTAACCAACAATATGACGCTTTTAACCCGAAATTCATGAGACTTATGAAAATATGCAGAGATGAACTGATATAGTCTAATATAAGAACTGTCAAGACTGTTGAAGAAGGTCATACGTCGTAAAATCTGACTGCTAGGGTCATAAAATATTCATATATATTTATCGTAAACTGACAGGAAAGGTACAATGAACAAATATAGTTCATTAACAAATGGAAATTATTGATTTTTTTAAATTTTGATTCTGTTGTTAGAATAACAAATTGATTTTTTTCCAAGGATTAGAATATATTATAATGAAAGTGCAGTAAGTAATTATTTTGAAGATGTTGTGTCTATAGTAACATACAGAAAATAAGCATGCTGATAGGCGCTATCATGGTACGCACCTAGCCCGTCATACAACGTAATACAAACAGTACCTCTAAATGTAATCTATAGAAGTTATTTTCTCGTTTCTTGTAGGAAATGATAAATTATATTGATAGATCAGAGAGTCTTACTCAGTAGGAAAAGTTAGTTTAAAACAGTTTTTACACAAATTTTCTAATCTACTACTTTCTTGACGTCGGATAAGCTTTAACGAGCCTTGTAGATGTGTATATTAAATATCATCACTCCCCTTACTCGTGTGGGCCTCGAGGATGTATATTACGAAAGGCTCTCTACTCTATTAGTGTAGTAGTATTAGTGAATTAGCACACGTCGGATCACTTAATAATACGAATGTCAGTTTTTGAAATTATATTTTTGACAATAACTTCTCTATTTTCATTTTTGAGAGGTGGTGTTGATACCTTTATACAAAGAAATGGAATCTGAACATTTTTATCTAAGTTTCCTATTATGGAAAATAGAGGATTGCAAAAAGTTTGTTTATAAATTTACTACGAAAACACACTAATTTATTAATTTTAAAAACTTCTCCACACAAAAAACTACTGTCGATAAAAGATAAAAATCTACACGAAATTTGTTCCTATTGAGTCCTATATCGATAACAGTTCTTAGGTAGCAGTTCGTAAACATTGAAAGTACAAATAGTGCTCATTTGACTATTTGTAATTTTAATGTTTACAAACTACTAAGACCTGCAGCCAACTTATTCTATTGTTGTTCCAGAAGATCCACAATCATTTGTTTGAAAATGAATCCTTGGTTCAATATCCTGAAATGTACTATTTATTAAGACTAAGTGTTTATTATTTTTTTTATTACTTTGACTTTTCATAAGACAAATCTGAAAATAAAGAGCTTCAAAGAGCTCATGATTACACTTGATGAATTGTGTTGAAAAAATTTCTCCAGGCAACAGATCATAACTCTTTGGTGTAGAGCAATATTATCTTAAGATAAAATAAATGTTGTATCACTCTAGCGTGCAGCTGGACTTAGTTATGGTGCATATTAAATAACAATGAACTTTAAAAGAACTAATGGATGGTGAGGTATGTAAAGTCAAGGATTTAATTTATTATAAATTGTTAACACTGAATATAGCTGTAATATTCTAATCGAATAGAATTAATCAATGCTTACTGAAAATTATAAAATAAAATGTGTTATATTTATTAATATTATATTATAACAATAATAACCAATTATTAAGAATCATTTATTAGTGATAGTAGATAGTAGTAGATAGTGGTAGGAGATTCAGTGATTTATAGTGTAAGAATCATTTGTTTAAAATTTTAATTAATGACAAAATAAAGACACGTGTATGAGCGTTTTGTGTGTGTGTAATATTATATGTTTGTGTCTTCGTAAATGTTTTAATGTTTTGACGACCTCTACTACAGAGATATAACTGAAGATGGAGTCCCGACTCCGAAACGCGTCTTGAGAACAGGACAAATTTAAGTCACATGACGGAACAAATGAGGTAATTTACTAATACTTATTAATTGTTAATCATTATTGACTTGGACACGAACAATGAACATTTCTAATATATTATAGTCCAGAAACGTAAGTTGAAAAATTGGCATAACCCCCATAATTGAATTTTTATAGTTTGTTTAGAAATATGTTTACATGGCTGAACTCAAACGTTTATTAAAATGAAAATGATATTTACACAGAGATGAACGTTAAAGAAAAAAATTAATGAAAATAGGGCAAAAGACTTTAAGAGCTCTCTTTCCTCGACTAATATATGCAGTGTAAATGTCGATGTCAAGTTTTTGTGGGTATATCTGTTTTAAAGTGAACAATAAAATATGTTTTATGTTTATCCCTCTGAGTAGACCGATTTTAATCTAGTATGTGAGCATATTTTGCCATAAATCTGTCGAAAAGTTGTATTTAGTTGTCTCTAGCATGCAGCTGGACTTAGTTGTGGTGCATATTAAATAACAATGAACTTTAAGAACTAATGGATAGTGAGGTATGTAAAGTCAAGGATTTAATTTATTAACACTGATTATAGCTGTAATATTCTAATCCAATAGAATTTAATCAATGCTTACTGAACATTATAAAATAAAATGTGTTATATTTATTAGTGTTATATTTTTACAATAATAACCAATTATTAAAGAATTATTTGTTTAAAATTTTAAATGATAACATAAAATAAAGACAGAATTATTTGTACTATTCAGTATAGAAACTATTTTTACTTTCTAATATATTATAGTCCAGAAATGTAAGTTGAAACATTGTTATTATTATTAAGTAATTATTTTGTTATTATTACTCACATTATTATGTTACATTCTGTAATTAAATGGATTCTGTGAAATAAAAGAATAAACAGTTTCAGACAACAAGAAATATAATTCATTCTCCAGAATGTTTTCCGAACAGTAGTTAACTAGACATTCAAATTGTTTTGTCTTTTGTTGTTTGTCGTTTTGTTGACTTATCCCTGTCTTTACTTTAGTATAAGAGGGGATGATGACTGAAATGGTTTTTCGCCTTAAAACCAAATATACAACTTTACATATCAGAATTATTTTGTTACGTATAATCTTAAGATTAAGTTGCTATATTTTATTAGATTAATTGAAGATTTTAAAGGAATGATTACTTTTTGGAAAATGATTTATGTGCAAAATTAAGAGGAAGGAAAAATAGATAACAAAATATTTGATATACTTAATTAATAAAATTAAGAGATTGATATCCCACGTAGTAACTTAGAGATAGCATCACAAAATGAATGAAAACGGACAATTTTCAAAAAAAAAAAAAAAAGTACGAATTCATAACACACTTCAATGATTAAAATTATCATCTTCTGTTGCTATATGTACATAAACCATATTAACAACTTTTTGGATGGTTCATTTCAAGTGATTATATATGTCGTAAGAATTTGTTTTAGTGGTGATTACAGATACCCTAAACTATAATATATATGTATCAATTCTGTCAACATTTTAAAATCCTTCTATAGAAAACCTCAAAATTGATTTTACACCAAAAGGTAACCGTAAATGTTTCTAACTATTAAATGGAGTATTAAAATACCTATAAATTTGAACGTTCTTCATTATGAGCAATTTGTCAAAATCCATGTTTTACATCTAAAGTACTAAAGTATTTAGAATTACTTAATTTCTTCTATTGAAGGAAGTTGGTAATGTTCACCTTCATTGCAAGATTCAAATCTTCAGGATCAAAACATATTCTAAACTGCTCTGAACTTTTTTTTTATCAATACCGAATATTATTATTAAACAACTCTATTTTTATGCCTAAAACAGGAAGTAACTGTGTAGTTACTACTTGAAATTCTATAACTTTATTCATACAATTATATCTATATTTTAAGAAAGATTTACCCAAATTATTCCACCTATCTCTACAATAACTAGTTCATTTTAGTTACTTTACAAAAGTGCTGAGGTTTTTAATTTAAGCCAATGAAATATTTTTAGTGAGAATGAGCTCTGATAGTACCGGTAGAATTTTATGAAACACCCTTTATATTACTAAAAAGATCAAAATATTGACTGGGCAAATTATTTACAAATAAATGAGTTATTTCATCAGTCTCATTATTTAATAGATCACCTCGTACGGTTAAATAATTTTTTATTCAGGACCAAAATCTTTTACCAGAGAGAATTTTTTCCGATTTTAATCCTGGAAAATGGCAGCACAAAAAATCCTTGAATTATCCAACGGCCTCACGTAATTCTCTTATAAGAGGAAGTGACAATAAACAAAACATAATTTTATGAATTTTTAAAAAAAAGGTTTATTACATAAACATGAAGATATAATTTGCCTAAAACTGTTAATTATCACATAGAAACTTGAACTAACCAATTAATAAGAAGCAAAACACAACAACATAACAAATACAAGCGTAACAAGCTTTATCACTTCACAAAAGTAGAGCAAAACAAACTAAAAAAATCCTTTTGAAAGGTAAAACTAAAACATGCACCTTACGCAGACACTCAATATAAGTTTTCTTAACCTACGAATTTAGTGTCTTTTATTAATTATTGATACTTGGAAAAAAAACCTATTCTGTCTTTCTTTACGACAAAGGCCACACTTAGTTATTTTGTCTTTTAATAAACTATTAGTATTCATTGAATGACAATAGATGGAGCTTGAGTTGGAAAATGGTTGTACATCAAATTAAAACGTTACTTTTGGTAATAGTAGAAAATAACCCAACCCACAAGCAAATACTAACAAGAGCTATAGTGAGGTTAATGGCGGAGTCTAAAATTTTGGCCTGGGAGGAATTTAGCAGCAAGAGGACTTCTTATGTGAATTTAAGACCAAATTTAGGCTTGTATACAATATTTTGAGACCATTTGCTGTTTATAAAAATTGGCACTTATTATGTTTTAAAGCTATATAAAAATATATATATTACATAATTTATTTTAAAATTTAGAGGAGTAATATTTTACATTGTATATTACAGTGTGAATATTTAAAACTTATAATGTTAGGGAACCATACATTTAAGGTTAAGAGCTTAAGATTTTAAAATGTTTACATATGTATTCTACAATTTATTCAAAAATATGTAGTTTTAAAAATCAAAATTGGACAACAATCGTACTTTAGTGAGTAGAGACTTGGTAATCCCCAAGAGGTTTTTCCTTTTAAAGAAACAAAATATACAGATTCAGTTGAAACTTGGTGAAATATAAGGTAAGAAATTCAAGCTAATGTGGTAAGTTACAAGTAAAGGAAAATTAAACTATCTGATTTTGACAAATGAAGTTTGAGCTTTTAAAACAGCGAATAACAACTAGGCTGCCTCTAGTTCTGCACAGTCAGCTAGACTGTGAACAGCTGTGATTATTGTCAGATGATGTTACATTAATTAATAAACATATTTATTAATAGGTAAGAGGTTATCAATGAATATCTTGTGCTTGCCAAAAGTCCTTGAATACACAAAATGACACCTTTTCTTACAGAAAATTCATATAAAATTTCCAGATACGTAAAATTATAAAAATGTAAATATCGATTATGAGCAACTTTGTGTAATCATGTTTTGTATTAAACTTGTGCACAATGTTACTGAGACTTTTTTACAAGTATAGAAATAAAGCTTTGTCAAAATCACAGATTTTTAGAAGGGTTTAAACATTTTCAGACGACCAGGAATCAGAAAATTTTGATTAATGTCCAAATTGACAGAAAAAAAATCAAATATGTACTATGTGTATCTGTTAGATTTGCTAGGCCACAAGTTTAGTATTGTGAAGGCTGTTACTTACTCACTTCCAAATTGTCATCCTATGAAACTATTTTTTTTTCTAATTATTTAATTATTTGTTTTATGATTACATTATAAACTATTTATTTCACAAATACAATATTACTTTATATAGTGTTAAATGTAACTTTATAATGTTACGAAAAGAAAAAAAAAACTGTTTAATTCCTATAATTCTTAATTTTAAAACATTAAAGTTATAAAAATATACACAAAACAAGTAAGATAATCTAAATGGCATAATTACACTAATCTATATATTTATGACATAGTACATTATAAATTTTACATTTCCTACAGTGACACAGAAAATGTAGGCCTAGTGATATGAAGTGGGTAATGTAGTCGATAACCTACATTTTTATTCTTTTCCAATCTGAGCATTTTTATTTGCAAAACTATTAAATGTAAACAAATCTATATATAATAAATTATTTGAATTTTACTGATAAAGGTTACAAATTCGAAAAAACAAAATATTAAAGTAAATCTTATAAACATGTTCAATTATTTATTTATTTATTCAGTATAGTAGGTAACTTTTAAAATCAATCTATTTAAGAGCTTTCTTAAAACCTATAAGATTATATATTTCCCAACTAATTTCCACTCAACATAGTCACTTTCAGGTACAATCCTATAATTGGTTCAGTTTCAATTTTTGACTTCTGTCAAATGTAATAATATAAAAGAATGATTCATTATTTGTCCGCAAGATAGGTTCAGAGCATCAAAGTAAAGATGTCCTAAAATGGTTAATTTTACGTCTGTTTGTGTTTTTACTAAACAATGTTATATATAACCGAGGAAATAAAGTTGAGTCCCAATTTCGATTATGCATTTTGTAAATAACTTTTTACAAGTTTCCCAAAACCCAAAACTTGTTGGTACTTACGTATTATACAGACCAGTGTAATAGATTAGGTTAGTGGGAGTTATTAAAGTGAAATGATAATTTTGCATAATATTGTTGTTTAAAATTTGTTCATTATTGTTGTTCACTTGTTATGGGAGTTACTGCCTAATGAGACTGACTCTATCAGTTTTTTGAAAAGTAAGGCTTGTTACATGATAAAAGAAAATGATAACATATAATGAACCTATATTTTGGAAAAGAATATCCGTTTTGGAAGTGCAACAAAAGTGTGAATAAATTATCCATTATAGTTGGTACTTGGTTTGAAAGTACTGGTAGTAAAATTCTCTTCACTACGGCTATTCAGTCTATGTATTGTTGGTGTGAAGATTTTACTTCTAGTGATTTTTATAAAACAACAGTTAGGATTTGCCAATAAAACAACGATCAATTGGAAAAATTTACGATGGAAGTGTGTGTTGATGCAGTTGAAAAATGAATTCTAGGTGTAGGAACAACAGTTGAAATAGATGAAAGCTTATTTACCAAAAGAAAAAACAATACAAGTGAATTTTGTTTCCACAATGGGTTTTTTATCATTTGTGTCGGGAGATAAATGTTCCCTTTTTACTCAAGGTACTAGACAGAACAGTTCAAATATTAATGAATGTTATATTAAAACATACTGAGTCTGATTCTACAATAATTTCTGACTATTGGAAAAGTTATGACAGAAAAACTTAACAGGACTGGGTTTGTACATTTTATGGTCAATCATAAATATAACTTTATAGATTATGATACCAGCGCTAACACACAATGTGTAGAAAGAATGTGAGGTTTTTGCAAAATGGAGAAATAAAAAACATTGTGGTACTGCTCGACATCATCTTGATACATATTTGTCTGGATTCACATGGCAGTTGACAGTGAAAGAAGGGCGGCGATTATTTTGAGACACTACTGGTTGGCATTGCAAAATTCATGCCGCTGTCAAAAACATCATCCTTTTTGTATTTTTTGATAAATAAAATATTTAACCTCGAAGATTGTCTAACCGTTATACTAAAATTGGTATTAACATAGGAAATTAGATATTTATCTATAGTAACATGGTATAATTTAATCTATTTCACCGGTCCGTCTGTATAAACATGCACTTATGAACTTTTTTAATAAATTTTCAAAATGATTGTTGTTTAAAATTTTTAATACAGTATATCTTGAAAATCGTTAAATTTATACAAAATTATATCCCAAAAGAAAATTGATTTAGTGATAAAAATAATTTCTTGGTAATTGACTAGAATATCCAAAATGTAATGAAACCAGTTATTTATTATTTTAAGGTGATTATACGTTAAAACTTAAAAATGAAAGAAGAATTAGAATAAAATAAGTTGTAGTTAATTACCAAAATATTATTTTTTGTTATTTACCTGAAGTAGTGGAACCTGTTATCTAAAACAGAATTTAAATCAGCTGTTTTGAGAAACAGGCAGACAACAAAAAGGAACTGAAATTTATGTAAAATTAGTTTAAGTACCATATTAAAAAAAAACATCAAAATTTTTGTATAAAATGGTTTCTTAAGTCTTTTTTTGCCTTTATAATTTAAGTTTTGATTTGTATAGGCTTCAAATAATACAATTTTAAAAATATCTATGTTGTATAAAACATCATAGTTAAATGTCTTCTACATCTTTCAGAATTCTGAGAATTTAATCGTAACATCAACATAATAAACAATACATACCCGTCAATATAGTTCTGAGCTAATAATCTTCTCCTTCAAGAACACACTAATCAAAAAAGTCCCAGTACATATTAACTAATTAAGTATATATACAGCAATATAGTTAGCATTTTCAAACATAAATTCATTTTCTATAAATTTAAGTAATTATAACAATACAGAAATAACAAATAAAATACATAAACAAACAGCTACCTATTTTAAAAAAAAGTCAGTATTAAATTATAAAAACTAGATAGTTATGTGGTGTAATGCCCCAAAACGGAAGTACAGTAAATTGATTTTTTTTTTTTTTTTTAACAATTTCCTTAATAAAGTAATTAGTTCCTTGATATTTCAACTGATTCACTCCATAAAATAACTACAGTATTCTAATAGTTATTTGAATAATTGTTTATCCACCTTAGTAAGGCATAAAACAATTAAAAAAATATATATATTTTAGCTCAAACAAAGGAAAATTTCCATTCTTTAAGTGATTATAAATCAGTTTTAAATCTTTTTTATTAACTTTGTTAATAATTTGTTCATCAATTTTTAAAGCAAACCGTTTAAACTAATTACAGGTTCATTTTGCAATAATATTAAAGTTGTTAAAATTACCAATTTTATAGATTGCAAATGAGACTTAAAAAATTTAACATTTTTAGTGAAAAAAATGCTTGTGATAAATCTTTTAATAGATTTGTTCAAAGTAGGTTACTAATTATGATAAGCAAAGTACTGGGTTAACCCTTTGACCGCCATGCACAACTGTACAGTTTTAGTCTTCACCGCCAGGTTTCTGCGGTGAGTGCAATACCTTGACTGCAACCATTTCTTGTGTCCTAAGTTGCTAGACCACCAGGCCAAAATGACTATTTTTAGATAGTTATAGAAAACTATTGATAATTTCTAAAAAAAATTTAAGTAGAGTGGTCATTTTTATTTCATTTTCCCCAGTAGATTGTCAAATATTACCAGTACATAAAAAATCAGAAATATTGAGAAGCAAAGTTGATTGTTTTATTTATTTTTTTTTATGTGTATATAAACCTATTATAATTGTTGACTTTGGCATGTAATAACTAATAAACAAATATAATATAAGGTTTTTGTAATGAAGTTAATATTTATTCAAAATACATTGAGTTATATCAAATCATTCAGTAAAATTTAAATGATATCTAGAAATAGACCTAAAAGCTGTCATTTTTTTTTTAAGAACTCTTGTCAAAAATAGGCTACAACACTCGCATACAACAAAAGCATTATTATACAAAACACAATGAAATTAAAACATGTTCATATATTATGTAGGGTAATTCTTTCAAGATCAATGCATCAAATTTCGTAAAGATAGATAAAAAATGGAGCTCCTATGTAAGATATACCAGGAGACTGAAATATATGGCTCTCAGCGGTCTGGTGATATACCTGCCCGGGCCGATATATCGGCTCTTGGCAGTGTATGTATTTGGTACAAAACCAATATACCAGCTCTTTGGGTGAACTATTATAATGAAAAAGCTGTTATATTAGCTCTTGGCGGTCAAAGGGTTAAAACAAAATTACCCATTTTATTAAAGATTGTAAATGAAATAAAACAAATTATAAGAGAAGTTTATATAATAATTATAACTACAAAACATAAAAAATCCATTTATTATTTCTTGTAGGATAGAACTAGCAGATGGAAAAACAAAAACAGTTTTAATAGAATTACCATCTATATAATTTAATACATAAGTAGGAATTTTATAACTCTTGAGTTCTTAGAAAGTACTGGACCGATTTTTATGCTTGAAGTGTCTATAAAAAGGTCTAGAGGTGTAGATTTGTTGAAATTCTTCATTATCTTGCTAGATATTTACCAAACTGCAGGAATCACCATTAAAGTTCAATTTTTTACCCTACTTTAATTTGACAAATATTAATTTTGTATATCACAGTGTTATTTTGTTATTATTACCGAGTTGTGAGCTCCATTTCAGAAAGAAATCAAAGATAATTGGCTATTTTTATATTAAAACAGGTTTTACATTATACAAAGTTGTGCACAATATAATGATACAAATTACAGATTACCACTTAGTAGGTACTTACCTCAGAAATATATATATAAAAATCAATGTACTGGAAAACCTTGTAAAATTTAAAATTTTGGAAAAAAACAACGTAATTCTGTTATTCTATCTGTTTTGGATTAAAAGATTATAAAATAATTTTCCTAAGATGTTTTTCTTCAAAAAAGGATGAAAAAATTATTAACAAACTTCATAAAAAGATTTCAAATTGGTTTAAAAGATGAAAATTTTCCTTTAGTTGAGTTTAAATAATTATTACATTTCGATATTTTCATTTTCAGCTCATTATTAATATGAATGGTCAATTCTATAAATGACTGTTAGAATAGCTGTTATGGAATGAATTATTTCCTGGGGTATTTATCAAAGAAATTGTATTAAAATATAAAAAAACTAATTACTTTATTGAAATATTTATTAAAATGATCAATATAGTCCCGTTTTGGAGCAGTAACAACACATTACTATCCATTTGAAAGACTAAAAAATATGTAATGCAAGAAGTTTTTCTTATTAACTACAATAAAAAAATTTTATTTTCAACTACTCAGTTAAACTTATTAATATAAAATTGACTAGACTATAACCAAATACACATAAACAAATATAAAATGTGTAGGTACAGTAACACAAATTTAGTCTATGTATAAGTAAATACATATAGTTTTGTAGCCTGAGATTTTACATTAGAAATTCAGTGGAAAATCCAATACAATTTTTAACAAAAATTCAATACCATATGGACCTGTATTCTTGTACACATGTTAAAAATGTATCAAGAAGTTTAAATCTCAGATTGCAAGTTTTTAGAAATAGATCCTTAAGAAAAAAAATTGGAGAATGATGATCTGATACGATTAGTAACTACATCTCCAGAAACACAAAACTTGATGAGAAGATATTAATAAAATGGTAATGAATTGGTCCATAACCTATAATTATTTCAGCATTGTATGAAATCACCAAGGCCAAATATGTAGCAAAGCACAGTGCTGTAAGAAGCTGAAGTGCTGAAGAGAACTTAATAAAACTTGCAGGAAACACAGCCCACTGGACAGCATTTGTTCTTCAAAGAGATACAAAACATGAGTCAAATTTCAATAACAGAAGAATTTGATGACAAATGTGAAATGAAATTAAAACCAAGCTATCCTAGCACAATATAATTTAACTGCTAAATATTTGTTACATAGCATAGCCAAGTTTACAAATTTGACACAGGATCGTGCACATTAAGCAAAATTCAGTAAATTTATTCTATAAACAGCGATGAAATGCCAATAGAACTATAGTAGTGTTTCTAAATTCAGCACTAAAGAAACACATTTCCAACACTTCAAGCTACTTTTTATGTTGACGAATATTGCTTTTGGAAGTTAAAAACTCAATGAAGAAGATGAAAATCAGAAATTTTCATCTACTTTCAAATTTAAATAGAAAAAAGTATACAGTTAGTTCTCATAATTTAAAAATATTATGAATTATGAGTAAGATGAAACAATTTACATATTACTTCTATGTGAATAAAATTAATCAACATCATAAAATAAAAATAATGATAGTCTAGAGTAACCGGATATGCTTGAATAACTATTTATTATCTTTGACTTACCGCCAGCAATCCTTGATTAATTCTTTTTTTGGTTTATATTGTCATATATTTCATTCACTACACGTGTTTCGGACATTATCATCCATCGTAGGGTGATAACACTTAGTTAACATATTCAACACAAAATACAAGTATACACATAACATTCACGCACAAGAAACACAATATTTTCTTTTTCATTAATGTCACCGCGCCGGCACTACATAGTATACTATCAATATGTTAACTATTCAATATGAATATGTTAACTAAGTGTTATCACCCTACGATGGACGATAATTTCCGAAACACGTGTAGTGAATGAAATATAAGACAATATAAACTAAAAAAAGAATTAATCAAGGATTGCTGGCGGTAAGTCAAAGATAATAAATAGATAAATAAAAATAGTTTTCATTATTATTACTGACAGATATTAAGGATTATAACCAAACTTTGACTTACCAAAAATAGTCAGTTTCATTTTATGGTTTAGTAAGGCATTACTAATTTAATAGAATAGTTCGATTGTTAATCAATTGATAATGTCATATTGAAATCTACTGGATCCACAAATTGTTGAATTTATAATTTACCCACATTAACAAAAAATCTTCGTCATTCAATAATCCACTGATTTTCTAATGTCGGTTTTTAAAGTTTAGACATTCCTAAACTAAACTTTAATACATTTTAATTCAAAAATAATATTAATTATTAATAAAATACATTGGGAGTTTTATGACGTGCAGTGTTATACTGTTTGGCATTTTATTGACTAGACTTAAACCAAACTTATATGTAACAGAGAAAAGGATTTTTTTAAATAAACTTTTAAATATTGAATAAAATGCATAACCATTGGCCATTTTGACTGATAACAATTATTATAGTTATACTAACAGATGTGCAAACTGACTCAAACGCCAAGGAAATTCTAAAAAGAATATTCTGATACATCATACAAAAAAAAAAAATCGGAAAACATTTTTAAAAACTTTAGAAAAACAAGAAAGTTAACAACCAAAGCTCTCACATTAATCCAATTTATCAAAAACATATAAGCTGTTGCAATAATATCACTTTCAACTACGATATATTAACAACCTATATTATACTAGTAGGCCTTTTTACTCAAAAATATTTACTAATATAATTTAGGTACCTACAGTATTTTATATCTGTGTGTACGTTACTATAAATATTAACACGTGTACACTAATATTATGTTTGTGTTGTGCCCTGTAAGAATAAAACACAAGTTTAATAATAAAAAATATTTATTGAAAATACAGAGATTAGATGCAGAGTGAATAAGTCAATTCAATATGTATTATCCCAATAAAAAGAGAAATAAAACCAGACACTCTGTTTTTGTTTAAAGTCATATGTGCAATTAGAAACTCTACTGTCATAAAGATATCAACTAAACCCTCAGGGGTTTGCTATAGTAAGTACGGGCTTAGCAATCGTGAGGTTACAACTCTTTTTACATAAATTTATGTTAGATACTCTTCTTTCATCTTTCCTTTAAGGTCTCTCTTGACCAACTTTTGTTCTGTTCCGACACTGATACTTTTAAAGTATTCTAAGGCAAGGGGTATTTACTTTATCTTATTATTTTAATTTTTTTACAAAGCGATAGTATCTGAGAAATGTTTTAAATTTGGAATAAATGTCTCCCACTTTGTCAAAGATCCCAAGGGTCTCAGTCATTTCCCAGTAGAGGTATTCCCATTAGAAAATCATGTGCTCTGCAGATTCTTCTTCTACAGAGTACACATTTTCTACACTAAGGCTCTTCAGGGAATATACCCTTGTTTTTCTATAGTAAAATATTTAGTTAGATACACTAGGCATTCCCAGAAAGAGCTCTGAAATTCAGAATTGTCTTAAAGAAATGTCTCCCTCTTTGTCAAAGATCCCAAGAGTCTCAGTCATTTCCCAATAGAGGTATTCCCATTAGAATATCATGTGCTCTGCAGTTTCTTCTTCTACTGAGGACACATTTTCTACACTAAGGCTCTTCAGGGAATATACCCTTGTTTTTCTATAGTAAAATATTTAGTTAGATACACTAGGCATCCCCGAAGGAGCTCTGAAATTCAGAATTGTCTTGAAGAAATGTCTCCCTCTTTGTCAAAGATCCCAAGAGTCTCAGTCATTTCCCAGTAGAGGTATTCCCATTAGAAAATCATGTGCTCTGCAGATTCTTCTTCTACAAAGTACACATTTTCTACACTAAGGCTCTTCAGGGAATATACCCTTGTTTTTCTATAGTAAAATATTAAGTTAGATACACTAGGCATTCCCAGAAAGAGCTCTGAAATTCAGAATTGTCTTAAAGAAATGTGTCGATCTTTGTCAAAGATCCCAAGAGTCTCAGTCATTTCCCAATAGAAGTATTCCCATTAGAATATCATGTGCTCTGCAGTTTCTTCTTCTACTGAGGACACATTTTCTATACAGAGGCTCTTCAGTGAATATACCCAGCCTGGGCATATGTTTTTCAAGTAGTAAATTATCTTTTTTAAATTCCTCCTACCTAACAAGAGAAGGACAGATGCAATTTGTTTAAGGTGGTGAGAAATCGAGAGTTTGCACATGCTTAAACAATTGAAGTCTTATTTTTTAGTTTCATTCAATAAAGAAAGCTTATTTATTCTTACAATAAACAAGTCAAAATAATAGGCCTACCACGTTAGTAGTTTATTATGAAAATCAAGGATCTCACTGATGAATACTACAACAATCTAACGAATATTTTCTATAAACGTTTTGTCAATATCGATTTCAGTTTTTATTTTTATTTCTGACGACACCATAAAAATACTCTATATATTTACAGAGTTTTTAATGCACAAACTAATACAGTAGACAAAGACAGGTATGATAATGAATTTCTCTCTTTTTATTGAGATGTTGTATTCACTAAGTTCCTATGACCTACCCACTCTATGTATAACGTTTTTCTGTGAAAATATCATAATGTACCGCATAGTAAATAACCGACTTACTGATATGTCTTTAAATATAATTATTAATAAGTTGCTCTTATGGAGAATAGTTTTGAAAACTAATTTTATATTTATTTATAAATATGATATATTCAGTTCACTTATTTATAAAGAAAAAAATTAATTTGGTATTATACAATATTATAAATGTTTAAATAAATGTACAAATTTTGTTAATAACTATTTAAATAAGTTGATTTCTGGTATATTTTTAAAAATATAATTGTACGTTTTCAAGTTGCATCAAATGTTCTGTGGTTAGCTTTTAGAAGTATTAAAATGGACATTATTATATAGGTCAAACAAGTTATTGAGTCTCCATCTTATAGATTAATGGTACAGAATAGAGGCAAATGACGTTGAGACGTCAAGTCATTGTTTGGATTCTGTGGCATGGTCAAAACTGATTTCCACATCTAATTTTTGAAAATCAATTATTTTCATGAGTAAATATTATTTTAAACCAATTATAAAATAACCGGCGATCAGACATTGCACATATTTTCTACAACTTAAGGAAATATAAAGTATTTATACTATACAACAAACAATATCATTCTGAAGTTATAAAATAAAAATATTTTTTCCGTAATAGCCCATTGTGTGCCTAGTTTTGCCAGACGACTTTTCAATGGGTGATGAGAGGCCAACAAATGATTCTCACAGATATAATTCTAGCATTTGTAACCAGAATTAAATACAAACAATAGCTCCCTACTTTTTTCACACAATGTAGTGACAACATTGTAATTTTTTTAACAAGTCTAGACTAATTCTAAGTCTAAGTCTAGTTTTAAGAATTTATCTCTCAAAAAGTAAAAATAAATCGTGGATGTTGTTTTTAAAAGATGAATATTTTTAAATTGTTCCGAGTTATTTCAATTAAATTTTGGTCAATTATAAAGTTTTATAATCAAAACCAAAGTACTAAGTAACATGTTCAAGAAAACTATACAATACAAGAACCTAAATACTAAAATAAACCTAAATTAACATTTTAGGGTAATTGTGAAAAATATTGTGTTTAACTTTTTAGAAAATTATTAAACTCAATTTAGAATAAATGCAATTTCATCAAAGATATAAAAAAATGTTACTGTACTAAAAATTAATAAAAGTGGTCCTTTGGGGTAAACTTTCTCTATTGCGACACAAAATAGATTTATTTTGGAATATACAAGGTGTTTCACAATCAGTCTGTCAAACCTTGACAAGCGATTTTTGAGACCAGAATAAAGAAAAAAAGTTCTTATTAACACATGTCCACAAATGCCTAGTTTTTCGCATATGAATAAACTTGTCTTTTATTAAAATATAACTCCAGAACGAACTGAGATATTGAAACCAAATTTTGAAGAATGTTTTATACTATTAGTTTATACTATCAGAGCACTATAAAATCTGAAAATTTTATACATAACCAATTCAAAAATGGGGTTCATTGAACATTTTTGATGCTGTTCTAGTAAATTATCAAAAAATTTAAGCTTTTTTTCTGATATCTTGGCTATCTATCGACACATCTGAAAAAAGCTAGATCATAATGTTCAGAATTAAATGTGTCAAATTATGTATAAAAATCGATGGTTTTTGAGATATTTGGCATCAAAACAAACACTATTTAAAATGGTTAAGTTAAAAATTAACAGATTTCATACTCTCTAAACAATAGTCTGACATTCTGAAAAATTTGTTATCGTAATTTTATTGTATTATATCGATATTCATTTTTTATTGAAGATGGTCATATAAGTATCGTTGAATGTTGATTTGAAGCTGCATTAAAATGACTTTGTGATAAAGGCCTTTTTAGTGGCTTTGAGGCTGGTAGGGACTGTAAGAGCTGATTGAACACTTGACAATACTGAATGAAGTACAATAATGAACGAGGACATAACAGTGACGGATGAAATAAGGATGACACTTAATTTGATAGTTCTTTCAAAGTCATTGTTGCAAACTTCCCAATGGTAAAGGTCTAGAAATAGAATAGGATACCCGAGTATGGTAATTGGATGGATAAAGTATGAATAGTGGAGTTGGTGCTGGAGACACTCCAATATTATCTCCCTTTCAATACCTCAAGCCAAGGTTATAGTTAAAGATCTCTGCACCTTAGACATAATTAAAGAGGACACAGAGGTCTACATACTCTTAGGTAGCTTTGAAATAATTTACCTTAGAATCCACACTAACATGGAAATGTTATAATGTAGTGACGACGATTTTAGAGGCACTGATTCTATGGTCCTTACAGGCTTCATAAGATGCTCTTTTTTTTAATGTGATAACAGTGAGATTTCTTACCTTTAAAACCATATACAAAAATCAAACTAAAAATGAAGTCTGGGTAGAATACAGGATAAATACTGAATACTACACGGGTCATCTTATATAGTACATTTCAAAGGGTCTATTGGACCCTTCAATGCCCCTCTCATCAAAAACAAATTTGCATCGACCTTATAACCAAAATAATTTTAAAAAACAAAACAAATTAATTGTCGCCATTTTGATATATACTGACTAAGTTTTCTAAAAAATTATCACTTTAAACATTTTCACTAACTCGCAAAAATTTGATATCAACTGAATTACTCGTTCGTTAATTAATGTGCTCAACAAGAAATAGAAGTTCACTTTTGCTTGGACATTTATTTATTAATGAAACTCTATCTCAATCTCTTAAATTATATTGTTTATACCAGAAAACACCATTAACAATAACAAGAAAAACATATTTTAAACATCAAACAGCAAAACAAGTCAAAGAATAAATAAACTAGGAACGTTCATATCATTTATACAGACTAAGTAACAAAATAAATTAAAATTCCAACTTTTTTTTATAATCTTTTGAATATCCTTACTTTATGGACGTATATATGTGATGGAATTGTAGTTGAGATCAATTATACAATGTTTCCAAACGGCTCATCTATTAATTTAGTTTTACTCAGTTTCCTCACATTTTTGAGCATTTAGTATCATTTATTTAATGTGAAGTATTCATGAAAAGATTTTTTTTTTTCATTTGTAGCTGATTTGACATAAATTTTTATTAAAATTTAATTTGTACTTATCTTTTCATCCTCGGAATATTCACCTATGATTATTATAACTACGCACTTTAATTATAAAAAAGTTTTAATGAATGGTGAAAAACAAAGTTTTGTATTTCTCACCCATCTATATATAATAACATTTGGCTTTTTTTAAAGCTGTGAGATGAAAATTTAGATTGTGATTTAAAAAAAGGCATTGGAATAAATGTCAATTGTATATAGTATATAACATAATGTTGGAAATATATATATATATATATATATATATATATATATATATTTAAAAATAGTGTATTCAGACTGATTCAAAATTGCACAGCAATATATCAGGAGATGATTTATAAGTCAAATAAGAAAAAAAAGTTTATATAAACATAGGTTCGGAAATGCTGCATTTTCCATCTGTCATCCATTTTGTGCTTTACAAGAAAAATTATATATTTGAAAGTAGATAATATATTAAGTGAAGATTTGGTATTCACATTATTAATCTCATCTTTTAAAAGTGTACCAAAAAAGTAGGATTTTATTTTACACGTTTAAAAAATGTTTTTATATTTTCTATAGGTTAAAGGATAACCAAGTTTTCGACACAAACACTAAAAACATTATTTCTTGGTAATGTTTACAACACCCAAAATTAATCTGACAAAACTATTATAATCTATTATTGGCCACATGGCACAAATGTAGCAAAAATGAAAAATTTATCCATCAACAATTTAAAAATTGAGACTGGTATTTTAATACTTATTTAAATATGTTTTATCGATAACTTGGTCTATAGAATTTTTTTTATATATATATATTTTTTTTTTAGTTAAAAGAGTAAAAACTGTTGTATATTTTATAAGTTTAATTCTTAACCCTTTGGGTGCCACGGTGACGATCTACCGTCACCATTTTTTCGTGCGAGAAATGCCACGATGACGATCTATCGTCACCATTTTTCCGTGCGAGAAATGCCACGGTGACGATCCATCGCCACTGCGTATTTCGTAGTTTAATTAATTTATTTGTAATCTGCTATATAGTATTTCGGTGTTTTAAAATACTTTGTGGTATATCCAGTGATATTCAGTGGTGGAAAAAATTTTGTTTTAGCTAACTAAACAGATGACAACAATTACTGATGCACAAAATCAGCTGTTGTCATTTTCACTTGCAGGTTAGAAGTGTACGGTACTGATATTATTGTGTGTTGATATTATTTTCTCGCTACAGTCATCAGTTTTTTTTTGAAGTTTGTTGTTCGTCTTATTTTATTATTTGTTTGTTGAAGGTTATTATTTTAGTTATTACAAGTTTAAAGTAGTATTTTGGATAATATATTGCTTTAAAATGGCGGAAGAAAATCTAAGAGGTAGCGAAGTAGACAGATTACTTTTAGGTTATTCAGACGATGACTCTTTAGCCTCTGAAGATGATTTGTTACATTTATTTGGGGATGACAGTGATCTAGACCCGTTATATCAACCAGAAAGTGATAGTGACAATCAGTTTAGTGATAGTGATATTGATTTAAACTTAGATTAACCTAGTACATCAGGTAAACAAAATAGGCCTAGGATAGGTTGGGATAGGTTAGTTCTGAGATAAAAGTTTTTTGTTTGAGTTTGGTTTTCAACCAAATAATTTAAAAATTTGGTCACTTATAGAAAACAGTATATAGATAGAAAATAGCACACTTCCCATGTATAAAATATTTTTGGTTTGTGAGGTAAAAAAAAAAAATGTAAAATTTTTTTTTCTAAATTAGGCTATCTAAAGTTTGGTTTTTAATAAATAATTTTTTTTTACATATAGAATCCAACTTATTTACAAATATAATTGTAGCCTAGGTAACACTGAACATTTTGACACTAAATTTGTTAAGATATCTTGTATACAATTTAATCTGTGTCAATTATAACAAAGTTCTCCAAAAAACCATTTATACCTGTGGCATTTTTGGGTGAGTCTGTGCATTTTAGATGTGTTACCGAATTTTCCAGTTATGAAAATTTTCTTGTGGCACTCAAAGGGTTAAAGAGATGTTCAACATTGAATATTGTAAACATCTGCCAATATGAAAATGTATAAAATAAAGTGTTGGTTTTCTGATATAGGCCTACTGAAAAAAAAGTACATAAATAATGTGTACACCAAATCTTCACTCAATATCTTATTTACTTCAAAAGATATGTTTTTTTTTTGTAAAAACACAAAACGACTGATAGAAAACAACCCGTTTCCAGATCTATGTTTAAATAAAGTTTTTTTTTTACTTTTAGCTTTAGAATCAGTTCCCAAAATATTGTCATGCAATTTTGAATCACATATTAACTAATAATTTAGACATGTTCATATTTTTTTTTTTTTTTTATGAACTGAATTGAAAAATAACCCATTGTTAAAAATAAATTTGTTATAAAATCCTCAATTGATTGAATCCACTTATTCTGATTTAGAATCGTATTGTCAGTCACTGTAATAAACCTCAATCACTAAATTAATGAAAAAACAATTTTTCATAACGAAGAGGTTTTTGTATACATGTAGAACTGAGGATTAAGGTTTAATAATTATGAATTATGTCAAATATATCAGCCTACAAGGAAAATTAAAAAATTAGGTGGCATCTGTTCCAGTTATATACCAAATATGCAAAATCGATTATGTAATTCTTGAGAAACAGTGTCAGTGACGATATCAAATTTAATTCAACAGAAAAGGCAATTAGGTAATTTTTTACAACATTACAAATAACACAAAGTTCAAGAAGAACCTGCTTTAGTTTAGATAAGAAGTCATAAAACTGATGCAGATACTCTGTTCTCTTTGCTTGCCCCTGCTCTCTAAGTCATTTTGAATTTGAATTTACTATTTTTAAACCTTTAAATCACTTTGCAATTCAATTTAGATAAATTAAGATTTGTTTGGCAACAATGTATGTAGTTTACGTATACCTTGGACGTTTTAGAATTCCATCACAATACTGTAAAAAAACAAGAAAGAAGTAATACGCACACAATAGATACTTAATTAAATAAAAAAATAATCACATAAAAGTAAATACTGAATAATATTACAATTAAAAGATTTTTAAAAAATCAGTTTTTCGGGGGGAAATTGACTAGATTTAACATTTTAAGTCCCATGCTCGCATTGTGGAGAACGGCTGACTGTTTCGGGTACCACAGCATCTTGCTGAATTTGTTAACACTAGTTTTCAGACGATATAAAGCCTAGACTAAACAGACTGTTGTGCTAAGGATTTTTTTTTTTTTAAATCACATTTGAATCATACATTCTGACAAATAATAAGCACTAGGTGCCCATAATGTTTACAAAACTTCGAATATATTCCGTGGTTTTTTTTTTTTTTTTGTATTACTTCTGTTTGATGGAACATGGCAAAATATTTGAGTTCTATCTAATTGTTGCTTTGTACAAGAGTGGGGCAATGAATGTGAAAAACAACCATGGGCACCTTTTTAGATTTTGTTGATTATTTTTAACAATATTTATATATTTAAATAAAATCTAAACGTCCTTCCCATGTGTCAAGAACAGTCTTTAAGCATAAAAATTATAAAAGATGGTGGTCAAAATGAATTTTCTGCAAATTAATCATTAACAGTTTTCTATTTGATATTTTGGACACTGATTTGGATCATAAATTTTATAATTTCAACAAAACTGTTAGAGTCAATTTAATAAATTACATATTTTATAACGCTTCGTGGCTGATTATTTTGGTTTTTAGAATATTCAAGAATAACCATATTCATTGACATTTTCATAGTCATTTGTAATTTTGATTACGGATTTAGTAATTATCTTCAAATTTCATCAAAATGAGTAGAACAGAATTTGAGAAGTTACGTCTATTAAAACAGTTTTCTGTGAACAATTGTTTGGTTTTTATAAATAAGTCTCAAACCAGCAGTTTTGGAAAGATGGGGACCAATAGGGTTCTTAAGGTCTATATGTGAGGTAAATTTTATAAAAATCTAAGGGAAGCTGATTTTTAGAAAATTGGAATGTTGTGTTGTTGTCTTATAACAAGTAGCCCCAAATTTTGAATTATCAACAAACTTTTTAAAAAGTCCCCAACAATGATCAAAATATACCCACATACCAAACTTTATTAAAATCTACCATCTAGTTTGGACTTGTAAAGCACTACACAGGCGACGGACAGCATTCCCATTTGGATGAAGAGAACCTCAAACCATTTTTTAAAACCATCACATAACTTTCTCTATACTATATATATGTGTCAAAGTAAAAATTAAATTTTTATTATATTTTTTTCTCTCTTGGTAAACATAGTATTTACATCATTAGCAAATCTCTTATCAAATATTTTGCAGTAACTTTCTTGTTTCATTTCTAGTTAAAATTGTTTCCTTAAAATACATTAATATTTTTTTATGAATTTTACCCACTATAATAATAATCCTGTATCACAACAGCCGATGAAAAGCGTAGATAGCTTTTATAGTTAGGCAAAGTGTTATAAAGATTTCTAGTTCCCCTCATTGTAATTCTTACTTTGGGAGTAAGAATTGAATTTACAATCATACAACATCGTAACTTTTTAGGTCACGATTGAGTTCGGGACCTATCACCACATCAAGCAAGCCAATAGAACAACCAAAGGCTGGACTTCAGCCAGTGAGTGAATAAAAATAACACATCTTATTTACTAAAATTAAATACAACAAAATGTGATATCAAAACATCAAAAATATACATATAAAAACAATCTTTTAAGGTAATATTATTCAATACTTTTAAAAATAAACGTAACTTTAAAAAATTCTGTATAAACTGTACAGCATTTAAAAACTAAATAAACGAAAATGACTTCTTTAGAGCACGGTTAAATAAAATAATACTATGAAGAAATAAAACAAATTAATTATTATACTTTACGGTCTATTAGTTAGTCTAAAGTTGATTCTATTCTAAATTCTTCGAGCATGTGAGCGAACGGACGTTCTATTTGAGCCGTTGTGTTACGTTGGCTAAAGCTACAGCAAACGCCTGAACGGCAGAGAATGGGTACTGGAAATCCAATGTATAAGCATTACCATCTATACGCCCAAATTGCATTACCTGAAAAAACATAATTACCTTTATTTATTTTTTTATTTGAAAAAACTTGATGTAAAAACAAGTGTGCGAACTGTTATAAAGAAAAAATAGGAAGAAAAGAAAGAAATAATTTATAAAATTAAAAAAATCAGATATAAATAAAAATTATGGAAGAATTATAAAAGAATTAAAGAAGAAGTGTATTACCTAAAAACGGATAAGAGCAACGCAATTGTCATTATTGATAAAATTTAATATATAGATATTATCGAAGAAATGCTCACCCAAGGGCCATATACTGTGTGTAACAAAAATGTAATTTTAAAATTTACTAAGAACACTATTAAAACTTTGAAAAATTGTAAAGGTTTAATGAATAATAAGTTTAGAAGACAACTCACAGTTTCGAATCCATCTTTACCAAGGTTATATTGTTGGCCAAAAATTTATAAAGAAGGAAAGAAATTAGGCCTATAGTGTCAGGAATTAACACGCCAACTTATCAAATTTCAAAATGGTTAATGTCACACCTCCAAGAATTGACTCCTCTTCCTACGACTGCCATGAAGAACATTTATGAGTTTGTGAAAAAAGTGCAAAATATTGAATTAAGCCCTAGTGAATAATAAGTTTCGTTTGATGTTGTGTCTCTTTATACAAGTGTTCCAATTGATGAAACTATAAATATGATAAAGGAGTGGTTAACTAATAGAAATTTAAATGATATTGAATTTAGTGAATAGTTATTACTTATAAATTTGTGCATGTGTCAAAATAGTTTCCAGTTCATAAGCAAGTTTTACATTCAAAATGAAGGTACTGGTATGGTTAACCCCCTATCAAGTTTAATCGCTAATTTTTTTATGAGTTCAGAAAGAAATAAATGCTAAAAGTTCTTTAAAATATTTTCCGCGAGTGTGAATGAGGTTTGTGTAAGACATTTTTGCAGTGTTTGATAAAAATGAAAATCTTGAAGAGTTTTGTGATATTATCAATGGATTTTACCCAACTACACAGTTTACGACAGAAGTTGAAAAAGATAATAATCTTCCATTTTTTATGTAAATGTGTTTAGAAAAAGTAATAGTTTATAGTTGTGTTTTAGAAAGCCTACACACTCAGATAGATATATAACTAATGATTCACACCATTCACCCACACATAAAAGTGCAGCTTTCAATTCAACGGTTCACCGGGTAATAAACTTACCTCTGTCTAAAGAATATTACTTAAGAAAAAGAAAAAAGAAGAAGAAAAAAACTTTAATATATTTATGGTGCTGCCATTTTTAATAGTTATCCAAAAGAAATAATAGATAATATAATAAAGAAAGAGAAATTTAAGAAAATTAAGGGATCGAGAAGTATTCTTGTGGGCTGTATGCCTCGACAACAATGGGTCACAAATGCAGTTACTCCTCCAATGTCAAATATTGTAAAAAAACCACTAAATAATTTTGGGGGGGGGAGGTGAAATTAAAATCATCAAATGACACCAGCATGAAGTGCTGGTAGTGTGGGACTTCTACCCACTAAATAACGACACCTCAGTAATCAAAACCAACCCAACGGATCGACCAAATATTTTGTCTTTATAATATGCATCTCGCGTGACAGGGGATTAGTTAAGATCAACTATCCCTCTCGTGGTTATACCATCAATTCATATGAGTTAGTATGTTTGAGCCTTCGGATGCTGTTGCTAACATCCAGGACAGCTTCCATTTAGATGTTCTCATGATCCTCTAACCTTTTGTTGTGACTGAGGGCATATTTTCTGATAACCTCAGCCAATGTTTCCATTCTCAAGTCGCGGTGTAGATAATTATTACGTATGAACCAAGGTGCATTTACAATTCCCACGCAGTACTTTATTTTGAAAAGTTTGTATGATTTCAACGTTTGTTTTGATAGTGCATCCCTACAATTGTATGCCATACGACCACACAGGCCTGAAAATCTGTTTGTACAGCAATTATTTGTTTTCAATTGTTAACTCCGAATTACGACCACACAGCCAGTAGAATTTCCCTAAGAAAGTATGCAAATTTAAATGTAGCAATGTCAGCCTAGACTAATCTTTGTAAAGTTTTGTTACAATCCAAAAAGATAAAATTCGAGAACGATATAAATCAGGAATTTATTGTATAAATGGTGAAATATGCCCTAAGACATATATAGGACAAACAAAACGAAATCTCAGGATAAGAGCAAAAGAACACTTTGCCCACTTCAAATATAATAAGCCTGATAAATCAGTTATGGCTAAACATTGTTTAGAGGAAAAACATTATTTCAAAATAGAAATCTCTATTGTTGAAAAATGTTACTAAAATTAAACGATGGGTGGGAAAAATTTTTTATTAACCAGTACTTGCACATAGCAAGAAGTAATAATGTAGGAGATAAAGGTATAAAAAAAATAATAATTTATATTTCCTCTCACTTGACATTTTGTTTCTGGCTTCTGGAAGTTTACAAAGTCAATCACTTCTTCTTTCTTCTCCCCTTCCACCCCCCCAACCATATTCATTATTTTCTACCTACAGGAGCATATTATTTGCTATACTTTATTACTACAGCTAATAGGAGATGCTTAAATAAAATATCACCATATCAATTGCTTCAATAATTACATTAGGAAATTATCATCAGATTGTGCATTTTACGACTATAGTCTATTTATTTCAAAAACTGATTTATAGTCTATTTTATCACTGCACTTGTAAAATCTCATATTAATAACAACGTAACATAATGTAATGAAATTATTACCCGATTATTATCTATTCAATAATTCTTATCTTTAACATTGTATTAGCTGCTACCAAGTTATAGGCCGTGAGGCGAGTGATGAAACTCTTGATGCGTGTAGGAGGGGAATTGGGAGGTGGGGAGAAAGACAAACACCACGCACGGAGACATAAACCAACTGAGGGGGTTGTTGCCACGCATGCGCAAACTTTCTCTTTGCCACTGTGCATTGCCAAGACAGTTTCATCACTCGTCTCACAAACTATAACTATTAGTTTTATTACGTTATTTTTACTCGGACAAAATTTCCCTGGGAGGTGCTTTAATTTCCCTACCTCTATTTTTTTACTTGGACAAAAATTTCCCCAGAATGTCTTAATTTCCCCCCAACTTACCGCATTTGGATATATTTTGCACCCTTGCCTAACTATACGAAGCAATTGTCATTATCTAGAAAAGAGAAAGGAAAAAGGGGTTCAGGATTTAAAAAATTATAAAACGCTTATAAATATAGACAAATTAAGAAGAATTTATATCATTCTAGACACGTTCAGAATGGCCAAAATTATCCAGCCATTTAGATAATAGGAAAGGCAAGTGGTATATAAACACATGGAAAGGAACAATACTGATGCTAAAAATTACTCACTGGTACTTAAAAATTTGTATAATTCGAATTGATATATCAACTACTTTGGACGACTAACATATATTAGAGTTCATTAGAAAATTCATAGTACCTCTAAGAATGCCAAAGCCTGTATCTTGATAAACTTTCATGATTATAATTTAATGAAAAGCTTACTAAACGATATGATAATGAAAAATTCACAGAAGTAAAGTTTACATTGGTTTTTGAGGCAATGGAGCCTTTAGAAAATAATGTCTCTACTAGTTTAAGGAAACTAATAAAGATGAGGCTACTTCCAGACTCAACAACAGGTTCAAAATAATCGACATATGAGTATAGTTAAATAGTAAGTTAAACTTGTATGAAAATAAGATATAGTTTTGGGAGATATTTTGGACAAAAATGTGTGTTCTAGGGTAGAAAATTTTCTGTACCTCTGTGGTTAAGTATGTATGTATTTATTTATGTATATGTATATGGCCCTGCTGTTTTAATTTTTTCTATTATTATGGTATATTATTGCATTTTGTTGAATTTGTAGTCCCGATTATTTTTCACCCCCATTTTTAGATGAAGTCTTAATGAGGACTTTTTTTCACATATGATGTATTATATATAATATGTATAAATCTAATGAAATAAAAAAACGTATGAGTCAACTTTTTGTATAACAGAATGCCGGTGTAAACATAGATTTTAACACAAATGTGCCAGAGCTGTATTTTAATGTATTATATATGTACATGTATATAAACTTATACATTTCTATTTTTTTATTTGGAATCCCAACTTACCTGTTTGCCTCTGAATTCCACCTGGAAGTTCTTGGCAGATTCTTGCGTCACACGGCCTCCAAAATCCAGTTGATACACTTGACTGTTCTCATTCCACATTGGAGCTTTATTGTGCATTACAAACTCTCTCCGCTTTGATGAGATTTCTATCTACATTATTGACAAACGGAAATAACAATTTAATACAAATAAAGTCCAAATTAAAAATTGAAGGTCGCAAGAATTTTTGCAATAATGTGTATGTTTATTTACTCTATTATTGTTGACAATATTATTTGTATATCAAGAATCAGTTTTACCCTACAACAGAACAATTATTTTGTACACTTGTTTTTTGTTTTGTTTTTTTAGCAAACCACAAAACATATAATATTTCCTTATAAATTCCATGCAAAAATTTTAAAAAAATTTGATAGCTTTGTCAAAGAGCTAAAAATAAATTCAATCAAACTAATGTTGTCCCAGAAAAATGGATATTTGTTTCTTTTTATTCTTTTCCTTCAAATCATCCATCTGCTTGTCTTCCCAACACCAGTGCGCCACAGTTCTTCAGTAATACAGAGTTCAGTGATTTATACAAGAAATTCCGGACGAAAATCTGCTTGTGATATATATCTATTTTTAAGTACCCCCATGGGAGAGCTTAAAAGCCTACATCCAAATAGACCTAACTACTAAATTAACAAAAGCCGTCTACTTTGAAAATAGTCAACTTCTTATGCAAACCATGTGAAGATTTTTTTAAATGGCTCAGTTGACCTTCATTAAATGACATTAGGAACTGGCTACTACAATCAGAATTCTACATTCCTACCAATTCAGTTCCAAGTATCGACACGAAACTGCTGGCAATAAATGCTGCTCTTGTGGGTTATCTATGCAACTATGATTTTCAAGTTGCGGAAGTGAGGTCGTTGCTGCATATCTTGTCTAACCTTGAAAAATTAGTAACATTTCAGTGGACCCCAGTTCATTGAAAAATGGAGGAGAACGAAACATTTTATAAAATTGTGAAGGCTGCAGGTAACATGGCATCAACACTGAGATCTGTATACTCCCAAATTAGATGTATGAGGAATGCAAATGCTTTGTTTCTGAACGAATGGATACAGTGGTGTTGGATGGCGTTAACAAGAAGACGGCTATATCACATTCAAGAGTGCTTTACAGAGCCATCAAAATATTATGGTGTATAGACACACCACTACCTTTGCCATCAGGGCAAGAATTGGACATATCATCACCAGCCAATATCTACATCATTTCCATCTGGAGAATTTCCTAAGATCCTAGAATGTTCAGTGCCAAACTCAACTAGAAAAGAACTGAGGCAAACGGGAGAGAGTCTGAAGAATATCCTGAGCGAATGTGAAAAATGCTTTACTAGCGCAGAGGCAATTATTTCGGGCTATCAAGATTGCTAACATGAATTACTAAAGAAATAAGTTGCTTTTTATAACTTAAATGTAGCACAATATGTGACGCAATTTGAACATTATCGTCAAACAGCTATAACATGTACTACTGAACAAAATTCCAAGGTCATAACTAGAATCTTATTTGGAAGGAATTTGAGTTATATCCCTTGTGGTCAAAATTAAAGTATATCAGGAAAAAACCAGCTATAAAACTATTTCAAGTTATTACTTTTATTTTGGAATATTGACAAAGTACAAAAGAAATGTGGCTATTGGAATATACAAATAAACTTACTTCACTTACTTTATTCCTTAATTGAGCTTTTTGAAAACTTTCTAAGTCCTGATACTCCGCATCTGGCCTCCGTGTTCTAAACTTTCTATTTAGGAGTGGTGAGTTGAGCAAGCGTTTCCTAGGCAACCAATTTAATATGAAAACAAATTGTAAAACATTCAGCTTAGTGTTCAAAATGTTACAAAGTTAACTAATTTCATTGTTTCTTGTCAAACTTCTATAAAAAATGTTTTTTTTGGTAATATTTAGGAAATTAAATAAGTTATAATACAAAGTTATATAAGTTTCTCAAACTCTTCCATACACATAAATACAGAAAGGTATAAACATAAATATTTCTAAACCAAAATATAAACATAATAGGCTATGTGCCCTATTAAATTCTAACCTAATAGTTACAACATAAAAGTAAATTTCTCAATAGCCTTAATTCAGAAAAGTTAATACTACAACTCACCTGATAGGAGATGCAGAAAGATTACGTTTCTTTTTACTAGGAGCTGGACTAGAAGGTTGGCTACGAGGGTGAGGGGAACTTAATACGAGGGGTTTTGCAATCTCTGCTAATCCTAGTCTCATATCTGATGAATCTAAACTGCGACTCTTACCACAATGTGTCAATCTTGGAGGCCGTGCTTGGCGAACTAAAACTAACCTAAAACAAAAAATGTATGTTATCAATTGATAGATAGCTCTATCAAATAATAGAAATATAACTACACTATATGAAAATTGTAGGTTAAAGTAAAGGTTCCAAATCCTCTATGTACTGACAGTCCTCACGCTACTTTTTCCATTATGCAAAACCTACTTCAACTTATAAAACTGAAATATTAACTTCCCCCTCAACACTCTAAGGTTGGCTGCTCACTAGAGTGATATAATCTGTGGCAGAGATATCTTTTTCTGTAATGTTCAGGATCTAAATAACAACAATTAGGGACATATTTATAAACATTTCTTAGGACTTCCATAAGAGACCCTTAGGAAACCTTTAATTAAAAACACTGAGCAAATAATATTTTTAGTATACAAATAACAACATTATTAGTACAGGCACTATAGAATGCCTTTACACTAAAACATCCTATAACCGAAATCACATTTATGAACACTGCGTAGCATTTCTTTTCCTTTATGAAGTTATCCTTTATAAAGGAGCGAATAAAGGAATCCTGAAGAAACTGTGTCATAAATATCAATTATGTCATCAACAGGAAACAGTGAGAGTTTATTAATTGCTACAGCTAGACATCTGTCACCTGTCATTAATCACTTGTGTGTTTGTTTGATTTTTGTACATTTTTTATGTAACAATTACTTCATAACCACAAAGAGAAACATCAGCAAAGAGGAAGTATGCCACCATTTTTTTAACCTATAAAAGATATCATAAAAGGTTTAGTTCTAAAATATAAAACATTGATTGAGAATAAAAAGACAGTGCAATGTTGAAGGAATATTAATCATTTTGTATAATTGCATATCATGCACAAGAATGTTCTAACTTCAGTAGGGTAATATCGATTTTCCTATACAATATAATTTAATATTGTTTTCAATATCTCTATTTTCTGTTACAGTTATATCATACAACTTTAACCAGTTATTTTATTTTTTATTTTTAACACTATATCGAAATACATGAGAAAATACAATAATTGAAAAATATGATATCGAAAAATTTATAAACCTGTAATATTTACATGGTTGATCTTAATCATAAAAATCAAATGTTTTTCGGCAAGCAAAATGTTTTCTCAGGTATCTTCTCAGTGCTCAATAATAACAAATTCTAGAAAATTGTCTAGACCTTTCATCTTTCACAATATTGAATGACAAACTAGGCCTAATGTTGAATAAATAGTTTTAAAAATAGTTCTTGGACCAACCTTAACGCTAACACATGATAACAAGTTAAATAGCTAAGGAAATTCTTAAAATAAATTGATTTCTCTTCCTTAATAAACGAAATAGTAAAGGTATTTATATATAAAATAAAAGATCATTAAGAAAGAAAGCAACGTACTTAAAGGAAGTCATAAGGAAGTTCATATATACTTATGTATGTATTGGTCTGTAACCATAATCCAATATTAGTTTTTATAATAATAAAGTTTTTTATATAGTCTTGTAAATATTAGACCTACAAATTAATACAAGTCCTAAGTAAAACAAGTTGATAGGGCCATCACGGTACTTACCCAGCCTGAACATACAATGTAATACAAACAGACCCTCTAAATTTAATGCCAAAAGTTGGTTTCCTGGGCCTTGTAAGGAAGGTTAAATTGCACTACTAGATGAACTAAAGTTTTCTGAACTTCGTAATTGTGTATACCACTACTTTCTTGTTATCTCAGTGTCTCAGCGCTAGTAAGACTCAAAACTGTACATATGTGAAAGCTCCTCCGCTCACATCGTTGAGTCGACTTTGTCTGATCACATAACTATACAAATACCACTATTTTAAGGTTCAAAATTACATTTTTTACAATAACTTCGTTATTTGTCATTGAAGAGGGGTTGTTACAACTACATAAAGAACTGAAAGCTGGAAATTTTTATCTAATTTAGTTTGTTATAAATTGAATAGCACACAAGTTAAGAATAAAAACTGTTTAAAATGGTCCATTACCTAATGTAACCATTTTAAATTAAATTTTCCTTAGTTTCAACAGGGTTCTATATGAGCATGCTATGGCACTCTACATACAATTTTCTCATCTTATTTTTGTGGTCACTTTCATTCTAATATTCAAACAACAATAACAACGACAGACAGACAAAAAGTTGAAAATCACTTTTTCGATTTCCTGTGACCATGAAAATACAACCTTTCATATAGTGAAATTCTGTTTATTTTAATCAGATACTTGTATCAGGAACCGGCCAGAATCATGTCATATTGGATACACACAAATCTAATAACAACTCACTTCCATTGCCTAGTTGTTAGAATATTATATGATAATAACTTACCTATTATTGCTAGCACCAGACTCTACCAGATCCAAGTATCCAACACTACAACTACGCACTACTCCACGTCTTGACTTATCCCCCCCACTAGGACTTTCATCACCCCCTTCTCCACATTCACAATCTCTAAACGAGCTTCTTGTCATAAAACACTCATTACGTGGACTTTTGTTTCTATGACAACGAGTTCTTGTTAATGGTGCTATAGGAGCACCACGAGCTTCACCACCTTCTTCTTCGTCTTCTGAGAAGATACCTTGAGGAACAACAGGATCAGGAGGTCCTTCCCCCGCCATCTGTAGTGTCATCTGTCTAGGTTGTAAATGAAGCAGTGAAGTTTTGTACGTAACTTGGCCGAGATTTGTTGCAAGATTCTGTGATACACCGTGGATTCTGAACTTGGTGCCCCAAATGTTAGACGTTACTTCTGCCAATCTAGAACCCTGTAAAACAAAAAGAAACATAAATACAATAAATATATGGTACTTGCCCAACCCAACCATGCAAAAATACAACATTTTACTTTATTGTCTTAAATGTGTGTACAGTGAAGGTACATATTTTTTCTTTCGGTTATATACTTTAGATTTCAACTAAATTGATCAAAATCACTTGAGTTGATTATAAGATATTCAAACTATTATGACGATGAGCTTGATTCATTTCCCATTTCTCACATATTTGATGACAAATTTTGCTGATATATCTGTTTTGAAGTCCCAAGTTGTAAAAAATGGTTTTTGGAATGATGTCTAGCAATGTCTGTGTATCATATATGCAATACTCTACAGCCCAACGTTTAAACAAATTTTAGTCAAATTTTATATATGTGCATATTTTGGCTGTATCTCAGGACATTTTTCCAATAACTCAAAATTTGGGGTTGCTGCCATACGAAAAAACATAAAATTATGATTTTCTCAAAATCAGGAAATCGGCTCTAATGATTTAGATCAAATTTTGTTCAAGTGTCTGGACTGCCTAAATCATTGATTGACATCTCTCCAAAAATGCTGGTTTGTGAGTTATCATTAAAAAATAAACAAAATCAGTCACGAGACCATTATAAAAGATGAAACTTTATAAATTGGTTTTACCGAGTTTGTTCATAATAATTTGCTGATATATGAAGAGTAATCATTCAAACCTGCATGTAAAATCACAATTAAAAAATATTATGATTCAGAAATAATTGACAAAAAACTGAATCTTGTTTACCGTTACTAAAACCTGGATTTTAATCAATTATGATTCACACCAAGAACATATCACACAAGCAAAAAAGGTTTAGCTCCTTATTTAAATATACACATTTTTTTCAAAGACTGCATGGATAGTGCATTTTCACTTTTTGATTAATAAGTACCGAACTGACATTTTTGGTGACGATTAGTTTTGATTTGAATTTGGGGATGGTTGAGTAAAAACGTTTTTGCAATATTTTTGCACCATTTATTAAATGATAACTCCTCACCGTTAATTTTTAGGATGATAGCGACAAATACATTATGTTTATGTCTATAGGGTTCTATATGTTAGCAAAATTTTATCAAACTAGGAATTTTTATTTGTGATCTTACGGGGCTTCCTTTTTAAATTTTGAATTTGACAATTTTGTTTTGTATGAAGGTATGAGAAAATATGTCTAAATGTATGTGCATTTTACAGTGTGACCCATGGAGGTAGTCCAATGTTCGACTTGTCATGAAACAGTTGTTTTTGGGACTGATTTAGTTGAAATTTTACATACATATCGTAGATATGTACAAAAGTATACCACAGAATGTTCAAATAAATATTATCATGTAATCAAATTGCCGACTATTACAATCCGTTTAAGTTAGGAAGAGTGCTGGACCTGTGACTACCTAAGTCAACGGACCGTAATAATCCCCGCCAGCCGAACTCGGGGCGTTTACTTGGTTCTAATCTAATAGTCCCAAAACTGTTTTATTTTAAACAGCGGCCATTTTGATTGCAAGCAACATGATGGATAATTCTTGTAGATTTGTATAAATTAACCAAATCTGTTAAAAAACAACTGTTCTACGACATTCAAATATTGGAATACCGTCATGGTTTTTTTTTCATGTATATTTTCTTTAACTATAACAAACGATTAAATAGAAACAAACCTATTACCTCTGGTAAAGTGTCTGCATACATTGCTTGCTGTTGTTGACATCTTACTTTCTGTCGCCTTGGTAACCGAGGACTGCCACAACCTTCTTCACTCTCGGAATCTTCCTTCTCACTAGCATTGCCATTCACCATTATCCTAGCTGATAAGCAACTGGCCACTATAACATAGTATGTAGTTTTATTGTTTTGTCATGTTAAGTGTCCTCTTTTTAAACTAAAACTTGCTTTTTCAGTTTTTTTTTAGCAAATATGAAGTTCTCAACAACATTAATATACACTGTAATGAGACACTTGTGGAATCTTCAATCACCAAAACACAGTTTTCTATAATATAAATACACTTTAGTTATGCAATACAAACACAAGCTGACATTTTATTGGCCAAGTAATTTATTTGATTTTTACATGCAACATACACACCAACCGTTCTGACACTGAACTATGACTATGCCCTCAGGGCCTCACTTTAAAGAGTACATGCTTAGAAATCCCAAGAAACTCCAGCTAGATTAAAATTGTTTTCAGATAATCTTGGATCAGAACTCTCTCATTCATATATCTTATCAGGTCAACTCTTTTTCGACCCTGATGCTATTAGAATATTCAAGAGCTATAGGTCTTATTTTATCTTATTTTCTTTTCTTTTTTTTTAAGGTGATGATGATCAAGAGGTTTTCGCCTTTTAATAACAAGGGGGGAAAATATATTATAGTTTAATGTCAGAAGAGTTTCTATGCATATAACAAATAGGGATGAATACTTAGTCGTTGAAACATCAATTTGTATTTGAATTGTACAAATAAAGTGTATATTGTGTTTTCATTAATTTGGTGAAACTAAATATATGCACACTATAAAATATAAATTTGATTGCTAGAACATTAATACAACTATATGACAGTGAACCACTTAAACTATTACATAGTATAATACTCAGCTTACTTTAACTCTTTAACCCTCCAATTGCTAAAAGTCGCGATCTTGATCTATTTTGCCGCGGCCACAGTGCTAAAGTCACAATCGCGATCTAATTAAACAAGGTTTGCTAAAATCGATATATTAACAGTAACTTTTATCCAAACTACAACTCTGAGTAAAAGACGCTTTATTCATTTTGCACAATTTTATCAATGGTTATAAGAAAAATCAATGATAGCAAGCCTGTAAAAGACAATTTGATGTTAACTGCTGCGTCTCGGCAGTGAATTGTTGTTTAGTGTTTTTGTCTATATTATTTTGGTAAATACAATTTATTTTATGATTATTTAGTGTATCAATAGTGTTTCTAGTTTAGTATTACACATATAATAATTAGTGAACTTGGCAATTCAAGTGATATTCATAACTGTTTGTGTGAAAGTGATACCGCTAGTGATGAAAGTGGTAACTCCGATGTAGGAATCAAAATGTTTGCTTCTGTTTTGTTTTTTTTGGTGTGTATTACATATTTATAATAACTAATTTTAGTAAATACATGATATTCAAAGGTTAAATGCCAATACTTTCTAAAGACACAGTAATAGAGCACACTAATTTGCAAAAGTTGGATGTAGGTGTCACACAATGTGCGAAATTACTGAATTTGAAGTTTGTGTATGTATGAATGTTGACATTGACATTATAAAGAAAATAAAGTGGTACTTATATATAAGTTATACTTATATATAAGTTACGTTCTTATTAACGTTTGTTAGGTTTTTAAAAAAGACTGCTCTTTATTAAAACACCTAATTATTTATTGTACAACAATACTAATATTCACTTAATACTATTTAATACAATAAACGTTTTTTAACGATCAAAACTAATATTCATTTAGGTGTGACCGGAGTCGATGCAGGCAAAGAACTGATATTACAAAGGAGTCTCATCCTTAAAGTTAACTATGCTTACTCAACATAAAATGTTCTAGAAGGTTCTATGCAAAGTGTTTATTATACAATATTTCTTAATGTAACTCCTCTATCCCTAAATAGAACTTCGGGGGTAGGTTGAGGTTCTCTCGAAGTTCGAGGCGCTTTCCTGTAATATCTATAGGCCGTGTATAACACCACTATGATCATTATGCTATACAAACCTATAGTCCAAATGTTCAAATCTGAATTTATTTCTATGCTTTTATGTAATTTTGAAATTTTGTTTACAGTTATTTTTTCTAAATCCAATTTTTGTAATGTAATTGAGAAATCGGGTTGTTGGTTAGTTTCTAACTTCAGATCAGTGGCATCTAATATTTTGGGATGTCCAACTTTTGTATTACTGGAGTACATTAGTCTCTTATTATCATACATTACAATTTCATTATCACTTACATATACTAGATATACACCATATAAAGATATTTCATTAGTTTCACTATTACTAATTAATTTTAACGTTTCTCTCTTAGGAGCTACTACTAAATATTGTCTTATTTCTGGTATAAAGTTTATCACATTATCCTCAATCACTAGGTCAACATATTGACAGTTTGTTGACGTTCCGAGATTTATTATAGAACTTTCACATTCCAGGTCCTGATATACAATTTGGGAAAATGAGCATATTTGATGTCCATTAATTCTATTATTACAAACATCTTTTAATCCTAACATTACTTCCTGTGAATTTGTCTTATGAACTAGTACATGTCTTATACTAGGGATAATTGTTACAAATTTAGAGTTATATATTGTAGGTACAGGGTGTAACTGATATAATGTATAATTTACAGGTTCTACAATTGGTAGATTAATAAAATAGATTATTTCCTTAGAACTAATTTTGCAATTTACTTCCAAAATATTTTCCATTTCCCAAATATTGTCTACATTAAAGTCAATAGGTATTCTTCTTCCATAATACATTTTAATTTTATTTATTTCTGTTAAAAGTTCCTGTGAGGACACCACACTAGGATGCAGTGTTCCTAATTTACAAAATGTTAAAGAATTCTCTACATCTTGCATTAAATGCAACATGATATTATAAATGACATTCAATTGATTCAATATATTTCTAAATTGCTCTATTTTTATCTGATCGTCAATCTGTTCTTTTACTGCTAACAATTTGTTTTGTAATTCATCAAAATTATAATTAATAATACCTATAGTTCTATTGAATTCTTCAATAACATCAACATTAATGGAATATTGGGAGTCTAATTGTTGTAACATTATTTTCTGATTAAATTTTAAATCTTCCATTATTTTTTCGTACTTTTCCCCATCATATGAATCTAGATTGCCTGTAATAGACTTTACAAATGACCCTAACCCATTAAGTTAACCCATAAGTCCTCTTTTTACTCTAGTTTCTTTAAATACAATTATTTCCAATTTCTCATTTAATACATCTCTAGTATGATTAATATACTTAATATAATTCATCATATCTCTTAATTTATTACCAGTGTCTGTGACTAAATCTATTTTAATAAACATATCTGCAGTACAACCTTGACATCTATTTTGAAAATAAATTAACACATCGCTATAATATTTTTCAACATTATTTATCTGACTCTTAAAGTTTTCCAATTCAAATTTATGGACAAAGGTGTGGTAGGAAGTTTTTAGTTTGGCAGGACCAAGTTCATTGACATTAGGGCATTGTAATCTTTATAATTGGTGTTATATTTCAATTACAATTTAAAACGCAAAGGTGGCGTTTGCAGCCGTTTAACAGAGAAGTTGTATTTCTGATCTTAATTATTGGTATAGTAATGTCAGAAATAAATTGGCCCTAGGGTCACAATTACAATGAACCAGCATGCAGTGGGTACTTGAGTTATCCTGCTGTTGTTAAAAGCATGAATCTGTTCACAAGGTCATCTAAGAACAAAAACCTTTTTATCCACACAATAACCTAATCAGGCACTCAAACCCATGATTTTGGTTAATGTTTAATGGACAACAAAGACATCTTTTCACAAATTTGTCATACTTCTTAATTGGTAAAACAAACACAATCTTTCTTCACGACTGCACACAAGCACACACTAAATAAATAATAAAAAATTTTCTTTTTCATTTTCTTTTTCAATTTCAGAGGGTAAAACAAACAGAAGACATATTAACACTAATATACGAACATTTATTTTTATTTAAATTGTAGGCCTAGCTGTAAAATTGTGACTGTATGGATGGACAATAATTTTTTGTTTATTGAATTTGAATATTGTTTTGTCTAAAGATGGACGTAAAGATGATGACGTAGTCTATAGATAAGGATGATTCTTTTCAAGCAAGTAAATGGGGTCATATTGTATTATAACTTAATCCTTATAGATTGTTTAGAAATTAGAAATTTTTAATTTTCATATTACCCATTATCAATCTTAAATTTTAATATAAAATTATTCTTAGCATTTAGTAGGGTTCATGTTCGACCATTGTCAAGAGCAACCGACTTTGGTACAAAAAGGTATTCTTCAAAGCAATTTGAGGGTTTTTTAGGGGTTTTATTGTTTGGGGTGGAGTGTCACATGGCCACCACTGTACAACGAGCCGAGTGGCATGGTTCTACTTGTAAGACGAGGATGTGGCTCGGCCAAGGATATTAATAATATAATAATTAATAAATGACGATTAATGAAAAGGGATTATAAATTTATAATAAAGAATGGACAACAATCAAGTAGATGGAGTTTGTTGGATCAGCGCGAGATCACCAAAGATGGGGGAGAAGATGTAGTCAGAGTGGATAGAAAAAGTCAGTCCACACGGAGAGTTAAACCAGGTTGGACGCGCTTCCATCATGGCGATGACCTAGACTTATTATTCATGACTTTTTCAAAAAAGGGGGAATGTAAATATATATTTTTACTTAGTAAAATATGAAAAATTGTAGAATAAATTAAATTAAGTAACAAAAAAAAATCTCTAACTCATTTAACACTAAATTTGCATAGCATTAATGAGACCGTGTCTTCGTCGCCTCCTGACAGATTTTGGTCAACGTGGATGCAGTCTCCAGCCAGCGGAGGACTTCAGATTTTTAACAGGGGTTTTCCACTGCCAAAAAGCGAACGATGGCCACATACATAATTTTATACACAACTTTGATAGTGCCAGTATTATTGTATGATTCCCAAACTTTTGTATTGACAAAAGACTAAGAAAATAGCTTAAAAACTTTCCCTGTATTCTCCCCGGCAATTTTATGACTTTCAGAAATCATACTTGTATGCTTAATAATAAATAATACTAATAATATTCTACTTATTTGATTTTCCTAAAAAAAATTGAACATCCCAGACTCACCATCAACTTGAGGATCAAAAATGACAAATTCAGGTTTTAATTTGCTTGTGCGTTTCCCTTTAAGAAGTGGAACTAAACCACCCAAATACTCAAGATAGAGTGTGTAACAGTTGGCAGCAATGTCTTCATCATGGCGTAACATAGTACAGTGTAAACGAACCTTCGGTGCACGGCTTACAAAGTCTCTTACACCTGAACCTTCGGGTACACTACACTGTAAATAACAAGAAAATATATTGTAAGGGTAAGGTGGGCACAACTACCTCAGGCATAAATCAAGATAAAGCTTCATACATAAACTCAAATTTTAATAGACCTAAATATTTAGTTTTTACGTTTACTTTGTTGTAATAATTTTTATAATAATAAGCTGGACTGTATATTTATTTGCCCAGTATACAAAGTATAAGTATAGGGTGAATTTATTAAAGGAAAAAAAATCTTTTTTTTCTTTCTGATTTTCACATTTCATGGCTTCAGGAAGTCAAAAAAAGTTATTATCAACATGACATCCATCTATCACCTTTGTTATCTGTATGTAAACATGATAGCAGCCGCAGAAATTACGAACATGGTATTGGTATAGGGGACTAAAATCTACTATAATAGAACCGTATTGAAATTTAGAAATATTAAAATAGTAGCTATTTTAAACAGTTTACTGTTCATAATTCGAGTGTTATAAAACTCATAACACACTAAATTGGATAAAAAATTTAAGACTTAATTTCTACACGTAATGGTACCAACCCCAGCTCTCTACAATGACAAATAGTGAAGTTATTGTAAAAAAAAAGGGAAAAAAAAGTAATTCAAACCCTGCTTTCCAAGAAAACGTAATATTCATATAATTATAAGATCCAACAGGGGGGGGGGGAGTTACCAACACGAGTGAAGCAAATCTAGACTCATGTATGTACAGGGTCGAGGCCCGTTAGGGCCAAGACACTGACATGAACATAGCAAGTGGATACTTTTATCAAATAGCCGACCTCTAGAAAGAAGTGATATATTTAATTACTAGGTTCAGAAAACAACTGTCTTCAACAACTTACCCTAATGGAAAAGACCCCTTGATCTACTAATATAATTTAATATTTCCTACAAGACCCAAAAATCAACTTGTATAATGAAGCTCAGTAAGTATCATGATGGTTTATCAACTTCTCCAGAGTGTGTTTACCCCCTCCACATACAAACCTAGACACCACAGTTTAAAAGGTTTTTATGTACTTCCATTTTCTACTACAGAAAGCTTAACTCTAATCCCTTGTAAAGCCAGAACTTGCTTACTGCCCTAAAATTAGTAGTATTTTTTTCTCCAGTACATCATACTTTAAGATAAAGTATTCTGCAGTATGAACAAAGTATTTTCACAAAGCATGTATTCCAAACAACCTTAAGTTAGACCCGTGGTATTAAAATCTTTCATGAATGCTCCCGTCCCGTGACGAAGCTTAAGTGATACTATGTATCTAGAGAATTTTTAGTTGGAATAGAACAATGACCCATAGAGTTTACCCCTCGAGGGTTCCCACCATCTGTTAAGGGTCTCTGTCTTTACCTATTGTTTTAAGATAGTTCTTGCTACAGATTTACTTACGCTGTTAGAAAGTTCTGAACCAATTAGTGAAATATGAGCTAATTCACCTTACCAGTTCATAAGCTTTTTCATTGCCCTCAAGTCCTCTATGACCAGGGATCCAATACTCCTCAATTTAGTGTATATGAGTTGAGGGTTGAGAGTTTAACTGAAGCCTGGTAAAACTTCTACATAAGGGCAGATGACACTTCAGAGTACACACTACATTTCTATTCGGAGGCACCTACTTCTATGTGTTGGAACTGTGTAGTAATAATGTTCATCAGTGGCCAACATTTAAAATGTAAAAACCCTGCTTGTAAAAAACTTTATTCCTAATCATAATAAAGATATATTTGGCTATAACTGCATAAAACATAAACAAACTTACAAAGAAATTTGGTTGGTTAAACGTAACTCGATTTACTCAGTCAATACATTTGATAAAAATATCCTAAAGACCACTGTACACAGAAATAACTTACTCTTATACTATGGCAGAAGAGTTTGGCTACAAGTTGTTGTATTCTGAGAGGCAGTGGTAACGTAGCAACTTGTTTCAATCCTCCTTGTAGTTTATTATACACTTGTAAACTACACAGTAGTTGTAGTGAGGCTATACGCATCGATACCCAAGCCATATGTACTACACAGCCTGTTGCAATGAATAAACGTTTATCATTATGTCCCCACGTTAGTGCAGTTACAGGCAGCTGAAAATAACAAGATTTCTTAATAAGTATATAATTTTGAGGTTACGTTTATACCTATTTGAGATATTCAATTAGGTTGTTATCAAATAACATATCCTTGAGTAGAAAAAGTTTCATTATTAATATATATTGATTCTAAATAAACAATTAATTTCCCACAAAACATTAAAAATCTATGTGTTAATTAAATACAAATTTTCATATTAAATTTTGAATGTAACTGTACACCTCTCTACGATGACAAATAGCGAAGTTATTATCAAAAATATAATTTTGAACCCTAAACGCCCAAGAAAATATGATATTCCTATAGTTATGAGATACAGCAGGGTCAAGTTACCAAAGTGAGCATAGTGAGTTGTGGCTCCATTACAAATCTATAGATTCAAGATCCAATAAGGCTGAGACATTGACAAGAGCAAAGTGAGTGGAGATTTTAACCCTTCCCACGTGGCAAACGAGTATAGCTGCAATGGTAGACTTTGACCCAAACGCGAATGACGATTAAAGTCGCAAAAATATATTTTAGCCTATGGTTAGTTAATTAGTTCACCAAAGTTCCTGTAGAATGCAGAGGCATGTCCGCTGTCTATTCAGGAATAGAAAAACATTTTGTTGAAAGTTCTACGCCTCGAGGCAGTGGAGGGGGACGCTATTTTGTCTGGAATTGCCCGGCGGCGCACGCATTCTATAGCTTCTACAGAGCGGATAACAGCTATACTCGCAGTCTCATTAGTCTGATAGGCGACGACCTCCGTGTTTGCATTTAATTAATTTTTGTAAAATGGAACAGTTATATTGTGAAATAATATATAAAAAATACAAGGTAATGTTAAAAAAACTAAAAACAATACTTCTTCAAAACAATGCTCAAATGCAAACACGGAGGTCGTCGCCTATCAGACTAATGAGACTGCGAGTATAGACGTTATCCACTCTGTAGAAGCTATAGAATGCGTGCGCCGCCGGGCAATTCCAGACAAAATAGCGTCACCCTCCACTGCCTCAAGGCGTAGAACTTTCAACAAAACGTTTTTCTATTCCTGAATAGACAGCGGACATGCCTCTGCATTCTACCGGAACTTTTGTGAACTAATTAACTAACCATAGGCTAAAATATATTTTTGCGACTTTAATCGTCATACGCGTTTGGGTCAAAGTCTACCACTGCGGCTATACTTGTTTGCCGCGTGGGAAGGGTTAATAACTGATACTTGTTACTAAGTAAAAAATAGGAATAACTAAAACATGAAGGTAAATAAGTGATACTTGTTATTAAGTAACAAATATCAAAAAATAATACTGTAGATAATAACTGATACTTGTTAATATGTAATAAATTGTAATAACTTATACATGTAGGCAATAACTGTTACTTGTTCATTTCAAATAGCAATAACTAATACATATATAGGTAATGACTGATACCTGAGAGTAAGGTATAACAGCAGTATACAGTAGAAGGCCAGTATGAGTATAAACCTTGACCATATTTATAAATTCTGTATGAGGCACTGTTCCTGCCACACAGAGAAGTTCTCTAGAGTTTGACCATTCCAAACACAAAGGACAGAGACCAGTGTGTATACGTATAGGCGAGACATCATCGTGATGTTTTAACAAGAATATGCAACCATTCTCAACGCTCACTGCTAGTACGTAGCGAGTTGTGTCTGGAAAAAAGATAGGGAAGTAAAAATCATACCTAAAGCTCTTGTATGTATTGTGCTATTTTTTTCATAATATACTGTCAATTATTTAATGTAATTCACATATGGTTGATACGCCCATTAATATAATTATAATCTACTAGGAAATTTCATGATAAAAAATAGGCTTTATTTGTTTGCATATTCAGTTGTTAACACGGATTTTATGGAGACTAGTGGGGCTGAAAAATTCAACAAACATATTTCTTTAAAAAATCTATGTATAATAAAAAAATCTATGTACATCTTTTATAATTAACGGTTATTATAACAGTAAGAGATTTCTTATAATCATGACAGAAAATCACTGTAATATTTTGTTTTGTAAGGGACAGGGGAGGTATGTGTCTATATTCAAATAAATGAGTTCAGCTAACAAAATCTACAGAAACTTATACACAACTAACATTCAACAAATATGGTTCTAACAAATGTCTTGAAACTGAAACTACTGGCTACTGGAGCTTCAAGTTAGTGACTCTATTCCTTCCATTTCAGCCTAGCTGTGTTTGTCAATCATGTTATGAAATGCTTCAAATTATCTTTCACGTTTATACTGATCTTCACATCATGGTCTCAGGAAACCGAAAAAGTGATTTTCAACATGCTGTCCATCTGTTGTCATTGTCGTCTGTATATAAACACGATAGCAGCTACAAATATCAAGGTAGGGATATGAAATTTAATATGGAAGACTATAGTGTTTTCATGTAGAACCCTATTTAAATTCAGAAAAATCTAAATTAAATGTCAAAATGGTTGCCATTTTATACAGTCTTTTGTACATATGTTGTATGTTATTCAACTTACCACACAATACGTTAAATAAAAATTTGTAGATTTCAATTCTGCATATAACGGTTCCAATACCAAAGTTATTGTTAAAAATGTAATTTCTAACCCTAACCTCCCAAAAAAATGTGATATTTGTATATTTACGAGATTCAGCAGGGCGGAGTCACTGACATGAGCTTAGCAAATCAAGGCTCCTTCATATATGCATAGCTTTCAGGCCCGCCAAAGCATTGACAGGAACAAGGGAATGGAAAGTTTTTAATATATACCCATCTACGACAAGAAAGTATATAGTCAAAATTAAGAAAGTAGTGATATACATAACTACAAGGTTCAGAAAACCTGTGTGACAACTGTTTTAAACCAATTTACTCTGATACGACCTCTGGGAATCTACATATACAGAGCATCTCAAAAAAATGTCTACACAGTTTTTACAGTAATATTTTATAAAAAAAATAATAAATAAATAAATAAAATGGATACATGACTTGTGTTCTGTACCTTACACTTATAAATGTTCAAAATTACCGCCATTAACTAAAGAATTAATCATCGCCATTGCATCACCCCACTAAACAATTAAATCTTCAAACGCTTCATTTGTTTCACACTTGTCCCAATACCATTCAGAAAATTCTACTCGTCTATCTGGACTGCCTTCATTTAATGCATGTAGAAATCTTGGGATGTATTGTCTCCATTTATTAGCTTGTAAAATTCTATGAACACTGTTTTTTTTTAATAGCACTTCTACGAAAACATTGCCTGAGAGATTTCTTTGGGGATTGTGTAAAGATCTGCATTACTAAATCAGTATTTTCATTATGTGTTAAGGTTTATATTTCCCACTGTTCCATCGGCTTCAAACTTATCATGAATTCTTGTAATTGTATTTCTCGTTGATGGTGGTATTCCAAATTCCATTTCACAAAGACTTTGAACCTCTTTGACATTCTCAGTCTTCCAATAAAAAAATCTACGTTTCAAAAGCTACTTACGTTGGTAAAATTTAACTGAACGCCATGTTTATTACAGAATAAATAACAGAAATAACAACATTGAGTTACATCAATGAAAAAACAGATGTTTTCAAATATCAGCTGATCTGGTTTCATCATTTCTATCTATGTTCGTTTTCTAGGAGCAAACATTCAAATAGTGTATACATTTTTTTGAGACACTCTGTATATATATTTATATTTTTGACAAATTTTACATGAGTTCAGAAAATAAAATTCAGATTTTAATAACTTAATCATAGATTTAAAGTAAAAGGGATTATTTATTTAAAGCTCACAAGACTAGTGAATCAAAGACGAATAAAAGAATTACAACTTTTAAGAAAATAATTCACAGAAAAACAACTGCATATCAAATATTAGACTATTACCTGCAGAATCGTCTCCCTCTTCCATTTTGAACTTCTCACAAGACCAAGCCATGGTAGTAATTGACAGAGGACTAGACAGATCTACCTGAGCTACCATAGCACCATGAACATCCATTACAACTAGCTGTCCATTACTTGTACCAAAGTATACCTGTAGAAGTAACAACATGAAATGTCAGTATAACAAAATTATATTGTATGATAAAGCTGAACTTTTAATTTAATTTCAAAGCATCCATGCCTATAATATTAATATGGTTTAATTTGACATTTCCCATCATTTGCATTATAATATATAAACACTAATACACAATCTTTCGAAAGTATAAATCAATGCTCTTTATCAAGTGTCAAACCTAGCGCAAAAATGTGAAAAACACTTACAAAGCCTACTAGGGCTACCGTCTAAGGCCTTGTTGGAAACTGAAACTAAATCTAAAATCTAAGAAAACCCCCAGGCCTAAAACTAGGCCTTGACAGTATGTAGGAACCGTACATAATGTTGTTTATTGTTTTACCGACCTGACAATTGTATCATGTGATTTTAGATAATTATTGATTAGCTGAGAATTTTTTTTTTTTAATATGATTTTATTAATTTTTTTATTATTTCTTGTTGTAGTTAATCAGCTGTTTTGTGTGGAATAAAAGAAAACTTCCGACAAATATTAAGTAAGAAGATAAAATCATTTATTTTACATTTGTTAAGTTAATTATTTCTGAAAAGCCTTTCCACTTAATCATACATTCGTATTTTTGACTAACTCCTATATGAAACTAAGACTAAATACAAACATGATCAAATAAAATCACAACACGCAGTTGTTTTCCATCAAACAAACAACGGCAGGGTACCAGCCACCAGCTGGAAGCTCAGCCGCAAACCCAGGATCAGTAGCGGCCCCAGAGCACGCGGGACTGATCCAAAATCAAGAAAAACCAACACCTCCTGACTCCGGACGGGGGCCCGCCAATGAGCAGGGCTCGAAGTTTGGGGATATGGAGGTGGAAAAGGGGGAGGAAAATCTTGGCCCAGAGCTAGGAGAAGTACTCCTCCCTGTTAACCTTGGCACCCAGAGCAACACTGATGGGCTGACGGACGCTACTCAGCAGTTAGTCAAGCTTAGAGTGACGCAAAGGAAGCGAAGAATGACTAAGAAGGAGAGGAAACTGGCCGCTAAGAAAAAGTTCGGCCTGGAGTACGATCCTAAATTTTCATTCAAAAAAAGGAACATTGGTGCTGCTCAGACAGCTGCCAATGCTCCAAACACAATGGAGGGAGGACAGAAGCGCAGCAGGACTGAAGCCTCTACTCCCCCCTCCACTGAAACACAGAGGAAGAGACCCAAGCAGTCTGGAGAGCCCGGTGCATCGACATCGGAGCAATCTGGTGTTCTGTTTAAGGAGGCTCTTACCTCAACAAAGATGGCAGTTGTGCCCAAGAACTTCCCGGAGACTAAGCTTTCCGAGGAGCAGGGTGCAGTTATAGAAAATGCCATTATGGACAAGTTCGAGCTCCTTGAGGACGGTACGTATCCAGTCTTCTCGGGCTCGTACATGGACAAAGGCGCACTTATCATCGCGTGCGCCAACTCCACCACCAAAACATGGTTGGTTAACATGGCTCCTACGCTCCGACCTCTGGGTGAAGAAGTAGAGCTTATCATCGGTGACCGAAAGGATATCCTGCGGGCTACCAAGGTGTTCTTAAGAGCACCTGCTAAGCTGGCGGGGGATCCGGAACGGATCCGTGATATGCTTGAAAAGCAGAATCCCACCCTAAGGGTTAAGGAGTGGAAGATGCTAGCCACCAAAGAAGAACCGAAAGGAAGGACATTTATCTTCCTTGTGGATGACCTCTCGCTGGCAGCAATCAAAGCAGCGGGAGGGAAGGCATACGTGGGACTTTGGCAGGTCTCCCTGGTCGTTTTGACAGGTAAGGACAATGCTGAAGTTCCTTCAGATAAACCTACAACACAGTAAGGCGGCTTCGGCCTCCTTCTGTCAAACTTTCAACAGAAACAACATCGACTTGGCACTGATCCAGGAGCCTTGGCTACACCGAGGCCGGATAGCTGGACTAAGCGATGCTAAAGGTAAGCTCATATATTGCAATACAATTAACAACAACCGAACCTGCATTCTTGTAAGGTCAGGTTTGCAGTGCTTACCCCATTTGGATTTCTGTTCTAGAGACATAACCACTGTCATTATCTACTGGCTGCAGGGACAGGCAAGACGGGACCTTGTTGTGAGCTCCGTCTACTTGCCCTATGACTCCAGAACTCCTCCTCCATCTAGAGATCTAGAACTTCTGGTGGAAGCAACTACGGCTGGGCGGCAGCAACTATTGGCGGGATGTGACTCCAACTCCCACCACCGTCTCGGCTGGGGAAGCTCGAATACAAATTCAAGAGGTGAGTCACTATTAGATTATCTCTTGTCCAATAACTTACAAATTGTTAATGTAGGTGACACACCAACCTTCGCAAACAAGATCCGTAGCGAGGTTCTGGACATTACTTTTTGTACGGAAAAAACTGTAGACTCAGTAGGGGGCTGGCGCGTAAGCACCGAAGCGTCCCTATCGGATCACAAATACATAATGTTTCACCTGAATACATTCATCATCAAATCCCAGTTCAGGAATCCGAGAGTAACCGATTGGGGGTCCTATTCGGATCAACTATCGGCGGAGCTTGGATCCCTGACAGAGGATATTGCAATATTTCCAGATGTAGACCGGGTGGCGTCTGAGCTCCAAGATGCCATAATGGACTGCTATCAGGACAACTGTCCTCTGCGATCGAGAGCCGGAAGGCCTAACGCTAGATGGTGGTCTCGGGATCTTGGTCGCATGAGAAAACAGGTAAGAAGGCTTTTCAATGCCTCTAAACTAAGCGGTGAATGGGGTGAGTACCATAGAGCTCTCACATCATACACTAAAGCTATTAAACAAGCCAAACTTGAATCCTGGAAGGCATTCACCAACAAAGTGGATAGCCTGAAGGGAGCAGCTAGACTGCAACAGGTTATGGCATCTAAACCACTCAATCCCGTTGGCACCTTAAGGAGACCGACAGGAGAGTTTACCAAAACAGCGGAAGAGACGCTCAAGCTATTACTTGATACTCACTTCCCTGGCAGTATAGGTAGTGACTCTACTGATGGCGGTCGAAGTTTAGCTAGGGAAAGCCCCTGGCCGAGGGCATCCCGGGCAGACTGGCAGACAGCTAGAAGTATTGTCACTACTCATAAAATAAAATGGGCGATCAACAAATTCAGTCCATTTAAATCACCGGGCGGAGATGGGATCTATCCTGCACTTTTGCAGAGAGGACCAGACGCCCTAATTCAAACAATGTGCAAACTGTTCAGAGCCAGCCTAGCCTACGGTTACATTCCGCAGGCGTGGAGGGTCAGCAGAGTTGCATTTATTCCTAAGCGCGGCAAAGCAAGCTATTGCAATGCCAAAGCTTTTCGACCCATCAGCCTATCCTCGTTTATGTTGAAAACACTAGAGAGGCTGGTAGATAGATACATAAGGGAAAAGGTGCTCTCTGAAACGCCTCTTCACCGGAACCAACACGCTTACCAATCCGGTAAATCCTGCGAAACTGCTCTACACAGTCTGGTGGGCAGGATCGAGGATGCACTGGAAAGGAAAGAGATAGCCCTATGCGCCTTCTTAGACATAGAGGGTGCATTTGACAACACTTCTTTTGAATCGATTGTACACGAATTGCAGAAGCGGGAAGCGAGCCCGACTATAATAAGATGGGTTCGCTCCATGCTGGTAAGCAGACGCATACAAAGCTCTCTGCTTGGCAGATCACTGGAGGTCGAGACCACAAAGGGTTGCCCACAAGGTGGCGTTCTTTCGCCCCTTCTTTGGAGCATGGTGGTTGACGGTCTCCTAGTGAAGGTCAGTCAAACAGGAACATACATCCAAGGTTATGCTGATGATATAGCGATCTTGGTCATAGGAAAAAATGATGACACAGTCTCGGACATCATGAACAATAATCTGAGATGTGTCAAAATTTGGTGTGCAAAGGAAGGACTTAGTGTCAATCCTAGCAAAACTACAATAGTTCCATTCACTAAGAAAAGGAACCTGACAGCACTGGATAGGATATCCATGGATAACACACAGGTCAACATTTCTGCGTCGGTGAAATATCTCGGAGTAATCCTGGATAAAAAACTGACGTGGAGTGAACACCTGGACAATGTAATACATAAAGCAAAATGGGCGCTATTGACCTCCAGACGCTTTATTGGAACTACCTGGGGCCTCAAACCCCATATAGCTCTCTGGCTGTATGAGGCGGTGATAAGACCCCAAATCACATACGGAGCGGTGGTCTGGTGGCGCAGGGCGCAACAGACTGTTGCCAGCAATAAACTAACAAGTCTACAACGACTTGCATGCCTATGTATAACGGGGGCCTTCAGAAGCAGTCCCACCGCTGCCATGGAGGTTCTCCTGGGACTTCTGCCTCTGGACATATATATAATGACAGAGGCTAGGAAGTCAGCATACAGATTAACGTGCGTTGGCGAATGGCGGAGGGGCCTGCCTGGTGTGGGACACTCCAACATAGTCAGCGTCGTACTTAAAGATTCGGTGCTAGACATGGTGCCAGACGCCATGCGCACCGAGCATATCTTTTACAGACCATTCACAGTCACTCTTGGGACGCGAAAGGACTGGGGAGGAAACAACACTCCAGGTTCTGCCAGGGGAACTATAGTGTGGCACACAGATGGATCCCTGATAGGCAGAAACTCAGGGTATGGCATTTACAGTGCTTCACCAAGGACGAACATAAGTGTGAGCCTTGGGACTCACTGCACTGTATTCCAGGCAGAGATATTAGCAATCACCGCCTGCGCTCATTTAGGTCTGACGGAAGGTCTCACAAACCGACAGATCCTAATACTTTCGGACAGTCAGGCAGCATTAAAAGCGCTAGACTCAGTTAACATCACTTCAAAGTTGGTGAAAGACTGCCTCTCAACACTAGTTCAGCTATCTAGGAACAACACGGTTGAACTGAGATGGGTGCCTGGACACCGAGGCATCGAGGGAAATGAGATGGCAGATACTCTAGCCAAACAAGGAGCATCAACACCCTTCACAGGGCCGGAACCAATGTGCTGCATTAGCCGTAGTATGGCTAAAAGCGCAATCAATAGCTGGGCCAAGGAACTACAACGCAAAAGATGGAGTAGAATACCTGGGCACACGCAAAGTAAACGGTTGATACAGGGACCTAGCATCAGGCTTACCAAGTCCCTAATCAGACTGGATCGACAACAGCTGAAAAGAGCTGTAGGACTCATCACTGGACACGGCTGGTTCAGGAAACACCTAACAACAGTAGGAGCCCTAGAAGGTGACACAAACTGTCGGCTATGCGAACAAGCTGAAGAAACAGCACAACATGTCATCTTTGACTGCTGGACGCTGGAACGCAGAAGGAGGGAACTATTCGGCATCCTGCAACCCGGAGATGAAGAAGACACTTATTTAGTGGAGAAAATCCTGCACCTCACAAAGGGTACAGGATTTTAAACGTCAAGAACGGCAAATAGGGGGCACAATAAGCTTATGGTTGACGTGCAAGGAATCCTTCAGAAGGATTCCACCCCATACCAAATCTAATCTAATCTAATCTAATCTGTTTTCCATCATTTGTGTAGTGCAGTCATATGTGCTGAGCTCCTGCACATATTACTTGCTACAGATGCGATAACAGGAAAGGCAGTTGTTTACTGTTTGTTTTAAATAATTAAAATATTTAAAAATTGAAAGACACAAAGATTGTGAACTAAGGAATGTTATCCATTATTAGAATACAAGAAACGTGAAACCACCAGATTAACAGACTTTATTATGAAATGTAATAATAAGGGATAGAATGGTGAGAAAGTGGGTACAACAGTCTAACAGAGGATATAAAAACTCTAATGTTGAGAAACAAAATGGTCAGTCATCTGTCATAATTGATGATTTGATACAGCTTATAAACAAACAAAAATTTGAGAACAGACAGTTTACGATTTCGTCGTTTCCTAGTGAACTTCCACAAATTTCAAGAACTATTCTATATAAGATTATGTCGTATTGTTTAAATTATCTGAATTATGATCATACTGGAACCCAACAATGCTTATCACCATGTACAAAAATCAAGTGATACTCTCACTTTTCTTATGCGATACAGATAAATGAAGACGATGATGATGTATTTTAACCCACAAAAAACATTTCCAAGCTAATTCTTAACATGACCCAAGGTTGTATCAGATAAAGAATTTTCTCTCTAAGCTGTTTTTTGAAAATGGCAAAACTTGAAGTTGGTACATATTAAGCATTTGATAAAAACACAATAATACCATACCTGTTGATCATCAGGTGTCCAAATGCCGCAAGTAATAGTACAGTCTAAATTAAGCATAGATGACCAATAGCGTTGTCCTGCCACTGACCCCACCAATACAAATCCATCCTTAAAAAAACACACAAAATAAATGTAAATAGCTTACCTGACATAAGTTTATAACCTACAATTTTAGATTCAATTGTTAGACCACCACTAACTGAACCTACACTATTTTCATTCTTCTTTCAGTTATCCAGTTTAAGCAACCCTGTCATCTATAGTATGCCTCTGTCACTAGTAACCACTTAGAGCAACCCTCAGAATATTCTCCCTTTTAACTCAGCTTTCCTTTAGCTGAATTTGGAGCTGAACATTCCAGTATAATGAGTTATAACATCTTTTCTTCCACACCTGCATCGCAATCTGAAAGGGTGGAATTCAGATGGAATGATATAGATATTGGCTAGTGATGATTTGTCCAATTCTTGCCAAAACAACGAAGGTGATTTAGAAAATTTAGAAAATGACTTTTTTAGACAATTTTTGAGATATTAAAAATAACGTTACAAAAAGTTTTAAATCTAAACACACCACTCTAGGTGATTTATTCCAAACCCAAAGTAAATTTAATCGTTCATTTTACTCAGAGTAGGTTTTTCAAATCATTTTTAAATCCTGAATCAATTTTGCTATCTTAAGACAGGACACTGTTGCTTAAGTAAAATGCATTTATTCAAGTGTTATTACAGAAACGACTGTAGAAAATCAAAGATCCTTCTAAGCAGAATCAATCATGAAGGCTGATATATGCCTAAAGTGAGAGTGATGGTGGTGTCATACAGGCATCTCATAATCATGTCGAAGAAAGATCTATCTGTAATTGTGACGGGGGTCCCTTTTGTGGCGCGGGTTTGTATCCCACTTCTCACACCAAGTGTGATGGGATCCTTGCTGTTAGCATTGACTTATTCGAGTTCCAGGGTGGTGGCGTGTCTCCTGGTGTCTGTTGAAGTCCTTTGCTTATTACTGTATGTCCAAACGTGTCAGGATGTTGAGACAGCGGACAGTGTAAGTGCCTCGGGATAAACTTAGGCGAGAAAATAAAAGCAAATCAGTTTAATATTAATATTTCCTTTATTAAAAACTAAGTTGCATGTCCTCTGCTAACTCAGGCTTAAATAGTTAGGGGGTAATAGCAAGAACACAGAGGTCTCTCCCTAATCACTGTTCTGGACAGACTCTGCTCTCCTAGATCTGGAGCAAGTGCATCCAGACTCAAAATGTCCCCCCTCCACTTCATTTCTAAAATCATGACTACTGCATTTCTCAATTACTCTGTTCAGTGTGTAAAGAGCCTTCTTGCACTTTTCTGTTAGATTATGTAAATGTATGTTTAAATGGTATTGTTATAATATACTAGTCTTAAATGATTAGATCTTTCTAGAAGGTGCAGGGTACTTTTCACATCTTTGACAGATGTTGGCCTCTATTCTATTCCATAATTGGGAAGACATTTTGTCCCTGAGGGCCCTTGTATCCTAACCTAACCTAACCTTACTCAGAGAACAGTATCTTACTTTCATCCCATACTAAACCCACCTGTTTTCTTAACATACATCAGTAAATCAGGGAAAGTCATCTTTTGTGACTTCCTCACATTCAAAGTGTCTCCACCTAACATTTCATTTTGTACTCTGCTGTACCCTTCAGAGGAGATAACAAAATGCTTAATCTTTTACTCCAGTTCATATCACTCATAGGTAGGACCTCTCTTCTACATCGAAAGTTGTCTATTATATATACAGGGTGTATCAGAGCGGGTGGCCGGCTTGTATAGCATTGAAACGAGTATACTTAGACATTTAGTTTAAACTGATAACCCCCTATTTCGACCCCAAGGAATTCAGGGAAAATGTTTTCAACCCTCTAAAATGCCCCAAAAGGGTATTTTGTGGGGGTGGGGGTTGGTTTTTGGGAAACTTTCAAATGTAAAGGTAGGTCGTGTTGTACCTCATTTTAAAGGTTTCGGTACACTGATCATTAAAAACAAATTGTTTTCATTTATCTTGCACCGTCAATACAGGGTGGCCCGAAACATCATAAAAACTTAAGTTTACACATCTTTTTACATCTGTCATAAACATTTGTTTTAACAGCTACAATTTTTAAAGTATATTGACAAAGATGTGACCTTTCAAACAATACCTAATTTTGGTAGGTTTTCTCACATTTTTAGCAGGTTTCAAAATTTACAACTTTTAGAAGTTTTAAAGGTCAATATCTCAAAATTTTCAAATTGCAATGTGGGTCATCTTACATATCAAATTGAAGCCCGTACAATTATCAACATTTTTCATAATTGTTAATAATTTAATAATCGGTCCTTCGAAGAAATGAGGCCCGATATTCTATTACCTATGATTCCACACCAAGTGTTTAGTACCCAATATCCGGAATTAGCCCAATGTCTGTATGGAGAATTTTGAAAGAAATTTTAAAAAAAAAATTTTTGGGCCTCATTTCTTCGAAGGTAATTTGAATGGAAATATGTACAATAATTTTTTGTTAGAAATCTTACCTAATTTGCTACAACAAGTTCCACAAGAAATTAGAAATACTATGTGGTTCTTACATGATGATGCGCCTGCACACTATGCAATTGCAGTTCGTCAAACTTTGGCCCAGCAATTTCCTGGGCGATGGATAGGAAAACGAGGCCCAACAAACTTTCCTCCGTGGTCTCCTGATCTAACATGTATGGATTTCTATTTATGGGGAAGACTCAAAGAAATTGTGTACAGAAATCGGCCTACTACAAGAGACGAAATGCAGTGGGGTCGATAAACACAGAGGAAGTACTGCGAGCAGTTGATTCCTTTCCAACCCGTTTTGATTTGTGTATGGGACAAAATGGACGACAATTTGAACACCTTTAAGCTGTTCCAGGGAATAACCGGTGAGCAGTTATTTTTTAAGCCTACTTATAACGTACACAAAAACTCAGTAATTCTAAGAAAAACAATATTTTTCTGTAAATTTTAAGCCAATAGAGAAATGAAAAAAAATTAAAATATGAAAAATGTTGATAATTGTAAGGGCTTCAATTTGATATGTAAGATGACCCACATTGCAATTTGAAAATTTTGAGATATTGACCTTTAAAACTTCTAAAAGTTGTAAATTTTGAAACCTGCTAAAAATGCGAGAAAACCTACCAAAATTAGGTATTGTTTGAAAGGTCACATCTTTGTCAATGTACTTTAAAAATTGTAGCTGTTAAAACAAATGTTTATGACAGATGTAAAAAGATGTGTAAACTTAAGTTTTTATGATGTTTCGGGCCACCCTGTATTGACGGTGCAAGATAAATGAAAACAATTTGTTTTTAATGATCAGTGTACCGAGACCTTTAAAATGAGGTACAACACGACCTACCTTTACATTTGAAAATTTCCCAAAAACCAACCCCCACCCCCATTTAGAGCATTTAGGGCATTTTAGAGGGTTGAAAACATTTTCCCTGAATTCCTTGGGGTCGAAATAGGGGGTTATCAGTTTAAACTAAATGTCTAAGTATACTCGTTTCAATGCTATACAAGCCGGCCACCCGCTCTGATACACCCTGTATATTCATTACATTCACGTAATGTCTATTAAAGATGAATTGCCATTTTACATATACATTATTTGGATTATATTACATGCCATAGCAAATATCAAAATTAGAAATAAAGCTAAAAGTATACACATAAGTTAAAATTCATAAAATTGTCAAGTTAAATTCGGTAAAAAAATCTCATAATGCAATAAAATAATCTAAAAACCTATAAATTATTATTCTGTAGAGCATTATTAGAGAAAACACCCAGAGGGTTTATAAAGATCCATTTGGGTCGCAGTTACAAGAGGCTAAATAGCCTCGGACTCCAAAAAACACTAACCATCACTCTCAAGTTCTTTCCCTAAATCCTGTAAGCCACCTACCCGTTCCTTCATCAGACCCTTTCAGAGAGATTTGTGAGTATCTACAATCCACTCACTCTTCACTCCTCCTGGACTAGTTTCTACCACTGTTGGTTCATGTTCTCCAAAGTCAACTCACCTTTGCATTAGCAGCAATTCCACAATATACAACCATCCTGGGCAGCTTGATTTGTGGTAATTTTATCACTATATCTTTCCACTAGCCTATTAACCATTTGAAAGTTATTCACATGATTTTATTCATAAGTTCATTCATAAGAGTTCATTCATTACTTGTTCAAACCAGCGTTGACGAAGATATCTCGCAAAAACACATAATGTGTCAAAATTAGTTCATGAATAACCGCAGAGTACAGCAATTATGCGTTTCATTCTATGTGTATGCCTCCAATATATTTTGCAAGTAATGACAGTGGCAGCGTATTGCAATAGCAACTATAGTATAATTAGTATAGTATAATATAAATAGTTTAGTATAGTAAAATAGTATAATTAGGTAATTAGTTAAATTAATTTTAATTGAAAATGATTAAACGAAATATAAATTATTAATAACTGCAACTGGTTAGACGTATAATAATTTAAAAAATGTTTATTTATAAACATTCAAAATAAGATATTTTATTTCTCATATCTGTAATGAATTAGAACACATCTTTTTTTTAAAATAGATATATTTTTTTGTGTTTTTAATGAAACATTATTGAGTGTTTAGTCTCACCAACATACCTACGGCATTGATGGGAGTTCCCGTCTCTACCAGTGGAAGCCAGTCAACTACACAGATGTTTATAGTAAATATGTATATTGGATCACTGCACTGTTTTACAGCTTCTTAATATCTTATGGTCAACTTTTTCAACATGTGGCCAACATTTTCAAGGGCTTATAATCATGAAGATATAAGCAGTGAGGAAAAGAACAATATTTTCCATAACATAAGCAAAAATCAAGAGAGTACAAGACAATGAAGATAGTAAATACATGTCAAGGCTGTGAGAAATCCTACATGTGGACCTATTACAACGAATCTCCAATGCACCTAAAAGATTGCTTTGAGGAATACCATAAAAACTAAATTAGTAGATTGAAGGATTTTTCATTTAGTTTTGCTGTTTTTTTCAAGATTTCACATAATAATAATAATTTTTCCGCTCTTATGTAGCTCATTTCTCAATTGACTTTACAATATATGAAACATTTTATATTAAAATATTCAATATTTTCTATTATTTTTGTTGTAGCCTTGTCATCAATAGAGCCATGGATATACTTACCGTTACCCCCAGCATATGAAGTAGATATAGGACGTTTGGTAATCATCAAAAATTTCACTTCGTTTTTGACTAATCTTCAACTTTCATTGCTTCAGGAAACAACATGCTGTCCCTCCATCATCGATGTCATTGTCATTTGCACATAAGCATGAGATTGGCGACAAATATTAAGATAAGAACATGAAATTTGATATAGGCCACTATAGCTAGACTGTGCTCAGATAGAATCCTGTTGAAATTCATAAAAAAACTTATTAAAATTTCAAAATGGCTCTCACTAAGAAAAGTTTTTTGTTTTTATCTCATGTGTTATTCAACTTATAACACATCAAACTAGATAAAAATTTGTAGATTTCAATTCTGTATGTAGTGCTACCAACCTTAACTGTCTAAAATGAGAAACAGCGAATTTCTTGTCAAAAATATAATTTCAAACCGTGACCCCAAAAAAACTTGATTATTCATAGTTACAAAGGCCGTGTCACTGACACAAACATATTGTGTGAAAGATCTTCACATCTTCACGTATGTATAACATTGAGACCTATTAGGGACCTATTAGTATAAAGTATACTAGAATGAGACAAAAATTGGGGAACATATCTGTCTACAATAGGCACCTTCGCATATAGGGATACTAGGAAACGAACTGACAGATCAACTTTCCAAAAAAAGGTAACCAACTGCAACAAAAACAATTATGAATGTCCTGTTTGCTAAAAAAAAAAATCAAGAAAGAAAAATCAAACGGATTCTATGATAAGGCTATAAATTCTATAACTTTTCAAATCAAAAATATGGAATAAGATCCAAAATTCATTGGAAAATAAAAGTAGAGCGAGTAGCTACATTCCGCATAAAGACGGATCATGACTGCTTGGCAGTGCACCTGCATATATTTAAAATTTTAATTTCTGATGAGTGTTTACCACGGATCTAATTCAGTTATGAACAAGGATCACCTCCTACAATGCCCTAAACTGACCAGACCAAAGAAGATCGAAGAATGTGAATAAATTGTATTGTGCTTGGGTTGCAAGAAGACTAATGGATTAGGTTTTAATCTTGCCATAAAAAACCAACCACCAACCAATTTTAGATAACAGATATACTCTACTATTGAAACTCAACAGGATTTTAAATAGCTTATGTAATTTTCTGAAAAATATGTTCAACGCAGGATTTTTTTAAACAAAACCACCCATGCTATTTGAACTAGCCTCAGTGTGGAAATGTTATTTTAGGAACATTAAACTTACTTGATAACAAATGAGAGCCATCCGTCCATCATGTGACCAACTAAAATAAGTTACTCTGGTGTTGCGATCATTGATGAGTTCAATACTCCATCTGCCTTCATATTTAATCCATACAAAAATCACTCCTGAGCTATCACAAGATGCTAGCTTCTGGTAGGGTTCATTCCACTTGACTAATATCACCTGAACAAGCAAAAGTAAAAATGTAAATAATTTTTGATTTACTCAATAAATTTATTACAAAATAAATTTGATTAAATAAAATTAATTTATTTATACAATTGTTGTTGACAACATTATTTGTCTGCAAACAGTCAGTTTTATGTAATAGCAATTAACAAATAACAAATATAGTTTCAACTGATATCATATATAGAAAAAGTAAAATACAAATACTTCAAAACATGATCACAAATGATAAATTACATCAAATTTGAGCAAGGATAGATCATTGTTGAATTAAACAACACTCCAAACGGTACCCAGACAATACATTCGGATGTATTCATTCAAATCACAACTGGTAGACAAAATCCATCATTTAATAAAAGGAATTAAGACACCACAAGTTGTTGAATAAAATGATCTTCTGATCTTCAATATTTAAAAACTTTGTTGATGAGAACCATCATGGTTCTTACTTTACCCAGCCATATTATAAAATTTAATACAGTGAAAATTCCAAATAACAGACACTCCTCGGATCATATAAAATGTCCGCTATTGAGAAATGTCCACTATCAGGAGAGATGCAGTTATATAGGCCATCTAATAACACATGGTAAACCACTAGAATAGCGTCTTGTAACAGTATTAAACACTTTCAGAAAATTTAAATCGTGAACTCAAATTACATGTTCCTAATTCTACTATATAAAATAACACATTACTTTAATGCATATACGGTATATAAAAATGAAATAAAATTAACATTGGTATTGTTTCACGACTGTCTACTATATTATCAAAGTGTTTTTTCATACAACAGGCATAATGGTTTTAATCTCACAGAAATACTCAATAAAACTATTCTTTATTACTACAGTACTTCGGTAATAATATTTCTTATAATATTCATACTACAGTACTGAATTAAAAAATAGGTAAATTAGGAAAACATAAATTTAAAAAGAGAGAAAATCAAACTATGTAATGTTGAAAGTTAAACGTTTTCCTTTGAGAGACATCACAATACATAACTTTGTGATACTCAATTTTTGAATTTTGATTTGATATTAAAACATTCGCTGAATAGCGGGAAAAGGAATTTTTATGATTGGTTTGAAAGAAAGACGACGTAAGTCAAATTGACGTCTGTAAATAATATTTAAAACAAGGGAAGAAAAATTAAAATAGATTTCCAAAATATAAATTTAAAGTAAATAATGTTTAGTTTTAAGATAGAATAAGTATTGAAGTGAGATTTTGTTTTGTGAAGATAGACGATACTTGTTGTCAAGCAAAATGGTGTAGTGACAAGGTTCCGTGAAAAGACGCATGTGAACCCCTGGTAAAAAAGAAACCGCATGCAAGCGGGAATATAGTCAGTTAGTAGGGACGAGTCTAGAGTCTAGGTCAGTCCTTGAAGGGTGATAGACGATGCTCGCTAGAGTGTGTTGCAAGTTTGAAAAAAACAATGTGATTTATATAAAAACACTGTAGAATCATGTAAAGAAAGTGGACTGGTTATTTAACAGTATACTTGTTTAAAGACAAAGTGTCGTGTCGTGGATAATAAATAGACAAAGACAAAACAGTTAGTCCGGTGATAATGTGTGGCATGGTCGACATTCCTTTGTGTATGAACTTTTATCAAAGGGTGTTTCATGTGAAGAAACAGTTAGATATTGTTAAATAGCTTTGTTTTATAAAAAAAAAGGAAAGACTACATGCTGATTTACGAATAGAGAATTCATAATGGAGATGATCTACCAAGTCACCATGCGAGGAATGGCGGATTTCTGTCGTCAACTAGAAGGATTCATGTTACGAAGGATGTCCATCTTAAATTGTACTAAAACGTGGTAACATATGCAATAGACAATACCAATAAAATTTTATAAAATTGAAATAATATTATTTAATTAATTTTGTACAAAAAGATCAATTGTAGAGTTTTTTTAGTAAAATTAAGGTATTCTAATATTTTGTTTGTTTAATAAATTTAAGTGCTTTTTAGATAAAGGATATTTTCAAAAATAATAATATAGAATTTTAAACTCAAATCAAAAATAATTCAAAATAAATTTAAACTAAAATGAGACAAAGCGTTCTCATAATAAAATCATTTTTATTGAAGTTGCAACTATTTTAAAGTAGAATCATGTATTAAAGTCATTTAGTCTCTTTAAGACAAAGTTTTATTAGAGTCAATAAGTTATAATAACTAATGATAAATTTGTGTACTTGTTCAATAATTTGTGTTTAATAAAAAAGACGTTCAGTTTCAGAAAAATAAACAAGGGATTTCTCATTTACCAGATAACCACTGATAAGTACACTTAGAAAAGAAACACGACCCTGAGAACATTTTAATTCAAAGTTTTTTTTTTTATCTTTTCAAAATTGGTGAGGTAAGTCTACCTGGCGCCCTTAGCTGAGCAATTTCTTAAATTCTTAATGTTTCAAAGTGTCAAATTAAATAACACAAAACCCAGCATTATTTCATATTTAATAAATTTACAATTGGCGCACCAACGTGTGGCAATTAGTTTACAAAATCAAGCATTATTTCATATTTAATATATTTACAACTATATGATACACTGTTCTCACGGCCACTTTATTGAAACTGAATTCTTAAAGGACACCGACAACTGTTTTATAAATTACCAAACAGACATTGCAATGTCTGTTTTGAGACATCTACAATTTTGTAGGAAGGATGATATTTTATGCTCCGCTGTCCGTTATTTGGAAGTTTCAACTGACCCATTGGCCATCAATTTTGTGTCCTTGTCTGTTTTTGAGAAAGTTCATTATTTAGAAACACTACAAAGGCCAGAAAAGCATGATCCTGGTCGGGGAATACAAAAAATGTCCGTTTATTATAAGTGTCTGTTGAAGCAAGTTTCACTGTATAAGAAGATTCTTTAAATGCAATGGCCTATAGTTGGTTTTTTGGACCTTGTAGGAAATTTTTTGGTAGAACAAGGAGTCTTATCCAATAGGGTAAGTTTGTTTAAAACAGTTTTTACAGTTTTTTGAACGTCGTAATTATATATAATACTACTTTCTTGACATATATTATCCCTTAATGGGCCTCATGGATATTTATATAATAAAAAGGTTTCCACTCGCTTCGATTGTGCCTGTGACTTGGCTATACCAGATCTCATAACTACATGAATAGGCTATCACATTTTTTTGGAAGGTCAGATTTCTAAAATGCATAACTTGCTGTTTGTCATTGTAGGGTTGGTAAATGCAGAATTGAAATCTGCAAATTTGTATCTAATTTAGTGTGTTATAAGTTGAATACCACAAGAGTTATGAACCTAAAACCATTTAAAATGGCCGCCATTTTGACATTTTCAATTCTATTTTTCTGAATTTCAATAAGGTTCTATATAAGCACACTATATTCTCCTATATCGAATTTCATATCTTAATTTTTGTAGCTACTATCGTGCTTATGTACAGACAAGAACAATGACAGAGGGGGTGTCGAAAATCACTTTCGGTTTCCTGTAATATGAAATATGAATATCAGTCAAAAACAAAGGTCAAAATGCTTGACAATTACTAAACTTACTCTATACTTCCATATACTGTGTACGCTAAATTGATTTGGAGTATAAATAAATGTATTACCTACATGAAAAGGAATTTTTTTAGACTTATCAAATCTTCATTGCCTAAGCTGTATTTTGGAGGTTTGGTATTAAATTTATGTATATATATCTCTATTCATACTGGATTGCCCTTAAATTTTAAGTACCTAACGAATTGTTTGATAGATATACCCATAGAGGAGTGTAAGTTTCCCCCATTTCCAGAAAATCCCTTTCATGATTACAATTTATTAAATCTTCTACAACCCCCACAGATTTTCTTTTTACAATTTTTTAGTACAAATAACCATTGTAAATTGACAAGTCTCCCCATTATGGGACTGCATATTTTAAATGTGGGTACATTAACCTTTAATAGGTCATACCATGTTTCCCGTTTTTTAGACCAACCAGCATTGGTTTTGCTATGTTAAAATGATACTAAAAATAACAAATACAGTCTGTCTAGAACTTACCTCAGATCTATGCCCTCGTAAGTTGTAGTTAGTACGGGGAGGGCAATCCAAAGTTTTATTACAATGTGAAGTAGTAAATGTGACTCCGACAATACCACGTACATTGCCAGTCGCCAGCCAGCCTTCTTGGTAGTAGTTTGTTCTATTTAATTTCCACCCTTCATCCTAAAATATTTAAAAAATATTATTTTTAGCCAATATGTTTAACTGAAATACAGTAGCGTGCAAATTAATATGAACACAGAGATTTTTTGTTCCTTTTTATATTTTGGCTATACCACTTGACCTACAAGGGATCTAGCATTGACCCATTCTGTGTCTTCTCGGTGTAATGTGAGTACGTTGTTCTTTCTTTACCTAGCAGTGGGCAATTATTAAAAAGTGCTTTGTATTAATCAATGTTTTATTACGTATTCATATTTTCACATGTTCTGATCTTTGTATAGTGAATAAAATAATGTAGCCTAGATAACTCCAAGGAAATGTATCAAAATCGTTTTTATTTCTAAGCATACCAGTATAACACAATGACAATAAGTTCAGAGAGGTATGTTGGCTTAGCTATTGTGAAAGCTATTTTAAGACGATTTAAAGAAACTGATACCTTTTCTCCTCAAAGAAAGGGGGGCAACTGTGGCCATAGAAAAATAACTACTCCACACAAGATAGGTTATTTGTTTAAAAAATTTAATTGATGCAAAACTATCTGCTGTGGACTTTACAAAGCAGAGTTCATGAAGCTGAATGGAAAGTTCATCAGCCAACAAAAGAGCAGCTTTTAACACCAGTAATGTGATTAAAAAAAGTCTTGTGGGTTAAAGCAAATGAAAACTGGTCAAAGAAAACTGGGAAAATATTATGTTTTCTGATGTCACACTTTTACCTTTCAAGTGCAAAGAGTTGCGTACATTAGAAAAGCGTCAAATGAGTAAGTGCCACTAACTCATATCATATCCAACAATCAGTTAAACAACCCCAAAAAAAATCTTTTGGGGTTGTTTCACATGACGGTCCTTGTCCGGTAGGCCTATGTTGAAAGGTGATGAATATATCAATATTCTGCAGAAAAGGTTTCTAATAAAACTTCAAAATATTTCTGCAAGGCAACGGAAATTCCAACAAAATATGGCGCCAACAAAATTCTAAAATATTTTTAGGAAGAAAATACTGTATTTAAATTTTTCAGTGGTCAAGAAACTCGCAGATCTTAATCCTATAGAAAATCTTTGGGCGATTATCATAAAAGACTACAAAATTAAATGAACCATTAAATTAACAATTCATGTAGGCTATGGTTTTGTGACAAAGATATAGGCCTACACTTACAGAATAGATGTCAAATCATGTATGTGAACTCATTAAGACATATTAACTACCAGATTTTTACAAATTATACAGTTAAATTTGTTTTCAAAATAAAGTTCATTTTTAATAAATAACAATCATTTGTATTCCGACAATTTGCACCTTATGGTAACTTAATTTACATTATTTATAAATTCAGGTTTATCAACAACAAAAATGCAGTGATTTAAAAAATCATTAAGCCTACTCCAATATGATTTAACATGATGGAATGATTTTCCTGATACAGTATATTCAGAAATATTAATAAATTTGTTCATATCATATACCGTAATAAAGGTTATATGAGAGCTATTTGAGACTTTTCAGATATCAAAGCAGTAATTTAATCTCATGTCATGTCTGGTACAATTATGTCTGGTGTTACCATCGTAATAACAGCAGTGATTCTTAAGAATTTTTAATCACGGTCAGGTAGATTATAATTAGATTTCATTAATTTAAAGAACTCATAATTTGATAAACAAATTAATGAGAAATACATATTTCCACAACAATGTTTCAACATATTAAACGTCATCTTCTTAGTTCTAATCAGCATCCTGTGTTTTCTGTAATTATTGATTATGAATTTTCCAAAAGATCCTTAATATAGGCTATATAAGTTTTAATTTTAAGTAACCTTACAAAAGCTTCGAATTTGATTGAACATAGTTTTATACTTAATTGCCTACTACAAAAATCTTGCTATTAATACCACACCAAAGACATAGTCAGCTACAAAATATAGGTCTCTGACAATTTAAAATCAGAATGGTTTAAGTCATTGTATTGAGGACTGAAACTCTTTTAATGTCTCAAATCGGCATTATAATGTGGTCATGTAGATTTATAAGAGGTCTTTTTGAAACATCTTGGACCATGGAATAAAAGACATATTTTCTGAGTGAACATTTACATTTTTTTATAACACCCAAGCTTAACTCTAGTCACTTTTACCTAAAGTTTTTTTGAATAACTTACATACTCTGAAGCTTCCAGTAGGGAAGTTATTGATTTGTTTTTCCACTTTTATTCCTATTTAAAATACTTTAACAGCTTACTTGTAATAGCCTATCAAACTAAAAGGGCAAAGAAAACCATATGACTAATAAAAAAGAAGCTATTCATGACATTTTCAAATAAAAACTTCTAAAAAATGTATGAAAACCCTTTTGGTATTACTGTATTTCGAAAGAGAGGTACAATCTCTAATGGATATAACATGTATCTATAATATTTTTGGTAATTATTTAGAAAGTCAATGTACATATTATTTAAAAAAATTACTTTATTTTTATTTTAAATTGTAATATAATAAAACATGGAAATAATTTTTTTCACTGAAAAATTTATAACAATCTTATTTAAAGTAATATCTTCAATTATTATTCATGTATCTGGTCTTCATCCATAATGTTAACATCCTGGTAGGCCTAAAAGACAATGCCACAAACAACATTCTATGGAAATATACACTTTTTTTTATGACCCAAGAAAGTAATTCGTATGCGTCATACAATAGGTGAATCTTAATAATAGATGATACTTGTCTGACAGTCGTTAAAATGTAGTCAAAGACTAGCCTATAGATTAATAGAGTTTGTAAATTAACAAAGTTATACTCTTTTTCATCAAAGTTAATATTTTAGACATCATTTTTGAATTTTAAAATCCCTATTGTAACATGTAGGATAGGCCCTAACCTATGCATTTGTGAATTTGGTACTTTTCAATTTGTAATTTTTCAGTAAAAAGGTAAATTCCGCATTAAAATATTATAGGCTATTACAATTTCAAATTATGGTATGTAGGCTAGTAAAAGAATAGGACAAATTTTATAAAATTATCTTAAAATTGATTTAGCAATTAATTTTTATATTTTCAAACCATAAATTTTTGCAAACATGTTTTGTCTCAAATACTTAAATTTTTTTGTCTCAAATTGTCTGATCAATTTTTTTACAATGTTTCCAATTTAATACGATTCTGTATACATTTCAAACAAAATACCAGAAATGACTTTTTAATACATAATTTTTTTTTTACAAAAAATTGTCTATATATATATATATATACATATATATATATTTAAATTTTATACTTAACAATATACAACTTTTACAAAATATAAAACAAATTTCTGTTTTTTTTTCAATTTTATATTCATAAATAACTCATTTTGTATTAATAATTTTAATGTCTTCATGCTAAAAACATTCAAATGTATTTATTAATTAATAATAACTTGTAAAAAAAAAAGATATACCTAAACCCATGTTATTTCAAAAAAAAAGTTGCCATTAGGTTTAAAATGTTGGGCTATTTGCTTGGTACCTTTTCAAAAATCCCAATTTGCTCCAAATTGCTAGGCCTAAAGATCCTACTTACTTTAAAACCCATGACTAAACCAATAATTTTAAGTTGACATAGATTTATACATATCATAATATACTAGTTATATAATTAATGTAAATTACCTCAGGCAACTCATCAGGAACTTTTCCCATCCATGATAAAGACAAAATTGTACAATCACATTTTGTGTTTGTATTTTTTTCGAAATGCAAGTGCATATCCTAAATGTATATTAATTATATTTGGATTCAAAGAGAATATAAAATCTAAAACTATGTTTCTTTTTGGCAGAAAATTTTTTTAAAATGACTTCAAAATACATTATACAAACTATTTTGACACTTCACAATATCACCTTAGAAAAAAATTCAACCCTAACATAACAGACGTTTCACTATCAGTATGCGGCCGCATTAATACATATAAAGTTACTATTATGTATTCTTTTCAATATGGATCCTGTCATTTAAAAACAATAACAACAGTCTGTCCTACATTTCATGCCTACTAACATTTTCCTCAGTTCTGCTACCCCGTTGAATTCTCCTGCTAAGTGCTTATTGATTTGGGATTAGCAGAAAAACTTTCCAGCCTGCTGCTTGTTTGATTTCATTTTCTAAGCACAAATTGACAATCAGCTGTAGCATCATTTTCCAGGGGATGCGGTTATAATGTTAAAGTAAATCGTAACCAGGACTGCAACCTACTTTCACCTAATAATCTTACGTAAGAACAACGAATGTCTGTATACTTTTTACCATGTTAGCTTCATGGACATTTTAAAATTATCATGTGTCATTAAACTGTCATATTTAAGTTCAAATTGTAAAATAATGTTAACGTATAAAATTACAATGAGCCGAATGTCCACGAAGTGGTCCGATGTACCTTCAGAGTCAACCAATCTAACGTATCGTCGTCGGATTTCTCCGAGAATTAGCGAGAATCATAAGTAGGAGTCAGAGTCAGAATCAGAATCAGTAGTTACTTGAACATAGGACTCCATTCTTTTAAATGTTGTGTATTTATTAATATATTTCGTATTGTACTTATCACATATTCATTTTTAATTATAATCATTAATTGATTGTTATTAATTGAAGGAATTACATTTTCGAACGTAGGTAGTTGAGAATAATAATAAAATGTTTCTTAATAACAGTTTCGAATTTTATGCCTTTATCAGTTTTACAGAAAGATAACACCAAAACAATATAGTAGTGAACGTTATAACCTCTAATTTGTTAGTTTTCTTGTAAATCTTGTAAGGTTTAATATAATAATTACGTATTTTGGTGAATAAACAATACAAAAGATGTTGGAAACAAGTACAACGTAATATTAAATGAAATTGGTTTCTAATATGGCAACCATCCACACAAATCGTTTATAGATAAGGAATTAGGTTGACATAAGGGCGAAGACTAAAGATGAAACATTTATAGTGTATAATGAAACGACATATAAAATTTGTTATATTATTTATTAAAATTGTTGTAGTTTCTTTTTGGAAGAGTTCATAAATAAATGGAGAACGGTAAGTTGTTTTAGTGATAAGTGTTTAGTATTAAAAAGGAACAATAAATTAGCTTATATTAGTTTATTTAGGTTTAACTACAATTTATGATTATGTGACATAGGATGTTGATAAAAATAGATCAATTAGTCAACTGATAAAGTATTATAAGAAACATATTTAGAACTTTTTGTCATAAAGAAAGGGTAGCAATTATTAATTGGTAAACAATTTTCGGTTAATATGGAGAGAAGTTGTCTGATCGATATAAGTGCGAAATTTCGGCAATTCCTCTTCAAAATAGCGTTTTGTCCATCATTTCGATACTTATTAAAGACGCTTCCCACATTTTATCTTTCACAATTCATTATATCTGTCCAAAATCAGTGATTTAAAATGACTTTTTTTGTAGGATTTTGAGGTTATTTCAACAAATATTTCATCAATTTTAGGTAAAATCTATCGATGTTTTTTTTTTATTCCCCGCAAATAGTTATGTTTTAAGAACTGTCAAAATATATAGTAACCACACCTAGTTAAAGAACTACAGGTCAAGGAAGGTCATTATATATATATATATATATATATATATATATATATATATATATTATTTGACCTATAGGCTAGTTCTTTTATTATGTCTGGGTTTCAGAGACATAGTAATCCTAAATCTTATATCATAGAAGCGTAGTAATATCAACCTGTAGAAGTTAATGAAGTGTGTATGCCCCTCACGAGTGAATTCATATAGCTATACGATTGAATATATTACAAATTTGTCAATTTCATAAATTGTTAAGAATATAATGAATTGTGAGAGATAAATAACTACTTGCATTGTAAATGAGTATCAACTTGATTGAAAAATCACTATTTTAAAGTGCAATTACCAAGATTGTGCATTTAAATCAATTGATAACTTCTCTCCTTATTTACCCAATTTTTGTATCATATTAATTGTATCAGTAGGCCTAGAACATAAGATATTGGTAAAAACTAAACCTACAAATTATGTATTAATTAGTGTCCTGTGCTAATAGTTGAAAGAAATTGTCCTATGCTATTGTAATGTTAGTTTTTCTTTTGAAAGGTGGTGTCAGATTTAAGACTGTTATAAAAATAAAACAAACTTTTTCTAAATAAGCTAATGTTTCACTAATTAAATGCTACCCAATCTATTCTAGAGACCAAATATTAATTATGTTGGTTATAAACACTTATGTAAATGCCATTATAGAGCAAAACCTAACCTAATCTAACCTGTCATAGAAATTTCATTTTTTGTCACTATTAAAGAGAAGCTAAGCATGTTTTTTAACTACTTTAAATTTTTTTTTGCTTTCACAAATAGGCTAAACATGAATGTATAAGAGATTCAAATTTATTAAAGTCAAGACTATTTTCATTTTCCAGTAAAAGTTCTGTTTTAGGTTTCAATATTGTTTAAGACAATTCATAACTTTTGCTTAAACAAACTTGTTTAAAAATTAAAGTAATGCCATGATTAGAATTTTGTACAAAATGCCACATTTTGTAATGTTGATCGTTATGTGGAAAAATTAATAAACCAGAAATTAATCAAAGGCATATAAGAGAAAAACCTTAAGGATTATATAAATAAACACTTTCAGTTTAATTGCCCATCTCAGGATAATACTTTCAAAAACAGTTCAAAAGACATGATATTTCAGTTTACACTTGAATTTGAATCATGTAATTTTGTCATCCTTTGTTAGAATGATAGATTTTTAAACCTAAGCTTAGCTAATATGTTCTTTTTTCCTCCAGATTATTTTTTCATAACAAATAATTGGTATAGGACAGGACAATTACGGTTAGCTTGTATCTGTTATACAATTTTATTAGTATAGTAAGTCATATGCCATTGTTTTAATCATAAATTGCACTTGCCTAATACCTAAATAAATTAATTGAATTTTACTTGAGGGATGTTGTAAAATTTGCACAATTGCATACAAATTATACGTTTATTAAATCTAGCTCTTTTGAACTACAATGTTGCCATCTTCAGTGATGTATGATCTACTATAATCAAACTAACTAACCCAGAATACTGTGTCATACCCCACCCTATATTTATACAGAATGTGGGAAGTTGGGCATGGCCTCAAACTATTTGACAACTTTTTAAACATTAAAACATTAACAAGTAGATATCCTATGTTTTGCTGAGTAACCTATGTACTAACTAATACAATATTACTAAACTAATATTCATTATAACTTCTATAATTTTATTTAGGTTAGTTATAGTTTGATTATAGGTAACTATAATATATAATTGAAAATTATAGGGTGCATTAAATACAACTGCCATACTACTCTGAATAAGGACGTACATGATTATGGTTCTTGATTCAGAAGCTACTTACGGTTAGGCTAACACAGGCTAAGTAACCACAAAAAGCTACCATCATTAGCAGTTGTAGTAGGCTATTAATAAATAAAATCCCTGATAGCTTTAAAAAGTTCAAAACTAGAACAGATTTAAGAGTACCCTAACACGACTTTTGTTTTTCATATCCTTTTATTCAGTTTAGAAATTTATCACCCAAAAGTAGGCCTACTCTTGAGGTATTTCTGCGGCTAGGTACAGACATGAATGTGATAAGGTTTTTTTGTGAAATAATTTTTAATAGTTTTAATGTTGTTTCTGCTTTGTTGAAATTGGTTTATAGTAATAATTTTAATGTTGTTTGTTCTTCTTAGTCTAATTGTTAATAATTGTTTTCTGATTGTTTCTTTATCTTTGACATGTCTTAAACAACAACTATGTGTACTGTTCTAAAAGACAAATGCAAATACTAATTTATTGTAATTCACTCATCACTGAAGAACTGAAGTGAAATTGTTGTTGAAATGTGTTTGATTTAATAAATATATTATTGTATGTGTCATGTGAGAAATTGTGTTTTATTTCAATCTTGATTTATATATAGGTCAGGTTAACTTTTTTGGGGTTTTCAAAATTAAATTGACCGAGGAAAATTGAACAGTGGAGATATAAAGTATCACACATGTACACGCAAAGTGAATAGACTCTGTATATTGCAAACAAGAAGCTACAATTAGTAGCAAACTCTTGTTGAGAAGAGTAGAACAACTCCAATAGGAATTTTGATGATGCATTTACCCAACTGAAAAGCTGTATAGCAGACATAGGCTCTTTATGGTCTGTTACACCATATAGTTTATTTTTATTATTATTATTTTTAGTTAATTCTACTTACATATAAGAAAATATGTAGCCACTGGTACTGATAAAAACCAGTTTTTTATTAGTTACACCAAAAGTAGCCTATGTTACTCTGAATATTTCTATTAAATTTAATTATCATTGTTTTCCATTCATGCCATATGTTTTCATTTGGCCCTTATCTATGACAATATAATATGTGTTGTATGCTATTAACGATTAAAAATATAGGATAAAATAAAACTATTCATACAAGAAAGTTATTTATTTTTTTAAATTGCAGGTAATATGGAAGATGATAATGGGGAAACAATACTAGTAAAATGTGAAATTGTTGACGAGGATGAAGAACATGTTATTGGAATGGTTGCTACTACAGAACACATCCCAGAATGGTGAGTTTAAACATTATTTATTCTTTGTTAAGTAATCATAGTCCATATCTCTGCTGGCGTTAATCAAGGATTAATTATGCATAGGAGACAAAAACATTCTAATGTTCTAAGACAAACAAGTTACCATTAAAACTTAATTCTGTTCTGATCTTATCTCAATTTGTAGGCCCACAGAATTTTCTTCATTTCCTCTCACTCGTGATGATGGGACATCATTGAAAAGAATAAGAGAGCACACCTATTTTGTTTTGTAGGATCAAAATCTGTTTCCAGATTTACCTGTGCAATCACATTTATCCTTATGAGTAAAACGGTTATAACATTTCATTTGTTTTTCGTTGTGGGAGACATTAAAATTGCATACAACAAGTCATAATTCATACATATATTACAAGACACTTAACAATTATACATATATAAACACATTTGAAATGTTCACAATAATAAGTTATAAACCATTACAATGAACAATTTTGTACCAAGATAGAGGCAATATAACAAACAATTTATTACAATATAAACAAATAAATACTTAAACACTAGAACACTCAAGTTTATACATTTCCGTTGATAAAATATATTACATTGCAAGCGTCAACAAAAGCTACAACAACATGTCTGTCACTATCGAAAGTTTTGTCATTCTACCTGCCAATTATGGCTGAGGAACTCCTCCACGAATAAAAGGATTCAGAAAGTAATAACTCTCAGGCTGTTTTTAAAGGCTTTTTTGTCCTGAATTTGTTTCAATTTTTTGGGAGTTTGTTTATAAAGATAATACCAGCCTGACTTTGAAATTTATTATACTTCTCAAGTCTGTGTGGCCTCTTTTAGAGGTCATTTTTTCCTAATGTTATAATTATGCACTTGACTTTGAGATTGGGTATATATTTATACTTGTAGTATATTATTTCCTCAAAAATGTACATATGTGGTAAAGTCAATATAGAAAGGTTTTTAAAAAGCAATTTGCAGGATTCTATTTGGCCCATGCCAGTTATCAGTCTCACTGCTCTTTTTTTGTAGTGTAAATACTCGTCTTACATTTGGATTGTTGAGTTAACCCACACAGAAATTCCATAATTTAAGTACGGAAAAATCATCCCGTAGTATAGGCCATACGCATGGTACTAACAGTGCCAAATGTTTTCACTGTCCTCAACAAATATATATTTGATGATAGTTTTCTGTCAATATGTTCCGACCAGTTTAATTTATTGTCAATTAACAGACCAATTAACTTTGCTGATTGTACTTCTTCAATGACTTTCTCACCCAATGTAACAATTGGACCACTGCTGTTATTTTTATGGTTTAGGTTAAAATGCAGTAGTTTGGTCTTATCTGCATTTATGTGCGAGTTATTTTCAGCAAAATATTGACATGCAAAGATTGTTTCAATAAGACATTGTATTTCAAAATTTTGTATAGAATCTGCTTTAATTGTAAGTGTAGTGTCATCTACAAATTGAATCAAGCCATCAGTTGAACGTTCCTGTATATGATGACAGATCATTTATACATATTAGAAATATTAATGGTCCTAGAACCGATCCTTGATGGACTCCATAGCTCACTTGGACTTTACCCGACAGTCAGTCTTCAACTTGGACTCGCTGTGTTCTGTTGTACATATACGAGCTCAACCAATTTAATGGGTGACCTCTCATACCACAATTGTATAGCTTGTTTAGTATAGTTTCTTAACAAATTTTCTGTACATGCTTAATACCTTTAGTAATTATACTATCTTTTACAAAAATGGCCACTCCTCCTCCCTTGTATTGGGTTCTACAAAACCTACTCACCAGATAGTACCCTGGCAGATTAAAATATTTTATTTTATCTAGAGAGAATGCATGTTCAGTTACCACCAACACTTCTGGACTTTTTTCATTACAGAAGAAAATGAAATTGTCTATCTTGTTGGCATACTGTGCGTTATGATTAGACAGTCTCGCTTTACAGTAAGTTGTCCCACTGTCCCCACAAATGGCCGTGGGATGCTTAAATATCCCGCTTTGAGGGTTAGACGTTAAATATTCAGTAATAATATGTATACCATACCATATTAATTTTATTTATTCCTTCAGTTAGTGTAAAAATTCAAATATGATTGCAGAAGCATAGAAAAGAACAAAGAATTATAAGTGTTCGGCTGAGCTCGGAACCGCTCGGCACTGGTACACATTTTTCCGTACGAGGGATGTAGCGCTGTGCTACCACTGAATGCCTTCAATGGTGCTACTGACTGAAATAAGTGACGCACGCTGTCAAGTTGTTTACAGTGTTTCAAAGTTTTTAGTTCACTCTTTCTTATGATTCTGTTCGAGTTTTTGTTGTTAATTTATGTCTTTTAATTTGTCTAAACGGAAATGTTTATTCAACAGTGACTTACAGGCTAAATATCCTTTAATAAAACTGAAAAATGATACAAACAATATTGACGTTATGTGTGGAAAATGTTGCACAAAGTTTAGCGTTGCTCATGGAGGATCTAGTGACATTAATAAACATTTAAAATCGAACAAACATATATCTTCCGACCAAGCTGCTTGCTCCAGCAAAACAATTTCTTCATTTTTCAAGAGTAACGTCCCGAACAAAAAAGATCTTGATGTTTCTGCTGCCGAAGGTGTCTGGGCCTACCACACTGTACGAGAGAACCACAGCTTCCGCTCCAACGATTATGCCTCAAATGTAATTAATAATACATGTTTTGAACCAAAATTTCATTGCGCTAGAACAAAGACACAAGCTGTTGTAACACAATTAATACCGCCATTGGCTGAAACTGAGCTTAAAAAGGGACTGGATGATTGCAACTATGTTTCAGTAATGACAGGCGCATCAAATCATGGATCACAAAAAATGTATCTATTTTAGTGAAATATTTTGACATGTTTTGTGACATTAAAGTCAAAATATTAGACATGCAATCTCTCCCTGGAGATGTTGTCCATTTGCTATATATCTTGTTGTTTAGCCCTTTATAATCATATCTGTAGGGAATTCACGTCAGTATTACATTTTTTGTTTTCTTGCAGAGATTTGACAGTTTTCTTAAACATGAATTTATAGTAAACTGGTAGACACTAGATTTATTAATTTCATTTGTGCTCCCTACCACAAAAACATAATCACTTTTATCAAATGTTGACATTAAGTTACAACTCCTGATATCACCTGCTTTAGATTAGCACCTGGCTTGAATATGTTAGTGATTTGATAGTCAGTGTCAAGTTTCTATGATATTATTTTTTTTTAAAGTCTCTACCGTGGCTATCAAGACAGAATAAGATTTTTTTTTTTTCAATATGTCTCGCACTTATTGATTTTCTGTTTATTGATTTCATTTTGTTTTTGATAATTTTTTTTTTTTTAAATCTATTCTTATTAATAGGCTATCTGTAATGTTTAATTTCTTTTTATTATTATATTGGTATTCACACTCATTTATAGAAGACTTGCTGTGAGTAGTGAATTCTGGTGAAAAGTGTCCATGTTTTTTGTTTTCATGGTTTTTTTAGGATTTTTCCAAATATTTTCCTTTGCATTGCATGCATTTTGTAGTCTATTTACAGTCTATTTAATTATGACATCTTCCTTTTGTTTAATTACATATAAAAGATATCTTTTCTCCAGAATAGCTTTTCTAGTTTCAGATCTTGCAGACTTAATTTCATTTGCAAGCTCTAAAGAAAATGCATTTAACGATATTATTTCATTTCTCAACAATTGCAACTGATTTATCTTTGCAATCTGATGAGTCCAGATCCATTTTTGAACAAATGTTTCAATTATGTAGTAGCCGGTGAGATAATTATTGATTTTCAAATTAGATGGATAAATTAAAGCATGTCATATTTACACAAGATATAAGTCAATATTAGATAATGCTTAAAGATCAAAGTCCAAAACAGTACTCATTTCAGGGAATCCTATACAGTTCTTTATCAACAATATTTCCTACATCAATAAACATGAATATTCAAGTATTCCAAGTCATGTTAATAAATTAAATGTAGGGTAGTTTATGTTTCAGCTTAATTAAGCTTTGTCTCTCATTAAATTCAAAATTTTAGCATTACTATGCTTGAGCTTCCATTTACGAACTGAAACTTTCCATGCAGCTTTCAGAGGTCTAAAGACTCCAACATCACATGGTTGCAAAATGTTTGTAGCATTCGGTAACAAGCCATACACAATGATTTTTTTCTCTGAGCAAAATTTGCTCAACTCCAAATTGACATGTGATTTATGACCGTCAAGTAGCAGCAAAACAGGAAACGTTATAGAATTCTCAACCAACCAGGGATAGAAACAGTTAGCAATATACTCATAAAATGTTGCTGCCACCATCCAACCAGAATCGCTTCGTCCAATGAAGTAACTTGGAGGAACTGACTCAGCGACATCTCTAGGAATCCTTTTGTAGGGCAAAACAATCATTGGTGGAACCTTTTTCCCACTGGCAGAAAAATTAGCCAATACTGTAATGCTTTCTTTTTCTTTTCCGGGAGCAATGCTGTAGAAATCTTTATAATTTTTAGGGCCTAACACTTTCCCTGTTTTTGGGCAACATTCGACTCCTGTTTCATCTGCATTATATATTCTATCCCCATCCAACAATATATCTTCACAATTTTCTTTCTTAAGGAAATTTTTAAGGTCCTTGAACCATTCTCTTATGTCACTTTCTGTCAGGCAGGCTTTGCCTTTGTTTATGGCTTCTTTATTTCTTTGAGTGATAAAAGGGTGACGCTTTAAAAATAATGAAACCCACTTTTCTCCTGGTCGATCATCTATAAACGGGTTTTTCCTTCCAGTTTCCTTCATAACATTGCAAACCGCATCTTTGACATCATCTTTGTGCATGGGAAACCCTATTTTCGCCTTTCCAATTATCCAATCCTCGAGATTCTTTTCTTCTTGTACTGTAAGTACCGGTGGTGGTCCCATCCTTCTGCTTTCAATAGTTTTTCCATTCAGCTTATTAGAAAGAGTTGATTTTGGTATGTTATAATGCAAAGCAGCTTTATTTAAACTCATATCTTTCGATCTGACTGATTGCAATGCATTATGCATGTCTTCTTCCGAATACTTGAATCGTTCATACTTGTTCTTCTTAGGATCTTGTACATCTAATGTGTGTCCATCACTGGCTCCTTTGTCATTATCCATCTGAAAACAACAAAAAACACTAATAATTGCTTGTATTTTAATATTAATATTCCCTGAAAAAGTGAAAAAGTAATTCATACAACAGAAAAAATGTTGTTCATTCACTGGTAGTTCGTTCACCATTGAATGAACACTGACCTTTACACCTGTTTATTTACTGGTTACAATTGACATTTCAACTATCCGGTGATTTTTGCATGATCAGCAGGTTTGATTTATAAGAAAAATCTATCTCAATCTAAAGAATTTCACTTCATGGATAAATCCCAGTGAATGAACACGTGTTCATTCACTAGCATCTAGGTATATTTGAAATCCAGTTAATGAACACCCCTCTAACCTCAAAATAAAGCCTTGTGGCAAATATTATAAACTGATAGAAATGTGCCTTGAACTTGTATTATTTGAGTATTACATATAAGATAAGCTAAATGAGCACCAAAGATTGAATATTTAATTATGAAATAAGTGAAACTTTCCGTTTACCTTACTATTTTAGTGCTGGAGTTTAAGGATGTGTAGACACTAGCAATCAGTCAATTTTTCCACCTGTAGGTCATGTGACTCAAACAACCAAACAGATACAACATTGCTCCCAATATACATTAGGAAGTCAGTGATGCCAACCTAAAGGCTACAAATAAAGAAATTTCCTTATTTTTAAACATTTTCCCCAAGCTGTTCATTTACTGGGGTCTGTTCACTCACTGGTCAGGTTACCCTATTAAGATTAATTTTTATATAACAAACTGGACCCTACTTATTATTATAAAGGCTGTAAGGCTCCATTGTTAGGGTGGTGTTGCATAGAATGGAAGATGAGAGATGAATGAAAAAAAACTATAGAAGGTCAACCAGATGAATTGAGATTGAGATGAATTCCTAGTATGAATGCATGGATGGATGACTTGAGGTGTGTGAAAGTGAGAAGGTACTGAAAGAAAGGAGTGATGATCTGTTGTTGCAAAGGTTTTTGCTCATCTGCTTCTAAACATTCATTTACTGAATAAATATTCTTCAAGTTATTTATAAAATGGTTAAGTAGTGAAAATCTAGCATTTTTCAGGAGTGTGTTAAAAAATTTTATCTAAGATCTTTGGTCATACATGATTAAGGATCGGAGGAAGTGAAGAGTTTCTACACTTCACGAATCATCGTCCCTAGTACTGTATCCTCCCGATAATGTGTTTTATTTGTTTAAATCATAATTTCGTAAAACAAGTTAATATACACAAAGTGGAAAGGACAGATATTAACAAAAATAAGGTGAGAATCAGACAATGTTTATTAATCATATCATTTTGTAATTAAAATATTCCTAAGACAACAGAAACCATGACTATAGTAAAAAAACTCCAATGTCCCCAAATTAACACAATTGAGTAGACTTAAGACCATCTGTGATACAGAGTCATTTGTGGTGTAAACTACTTTTCTCGTGTTTTGTTGTTTAGGATGGATCCAGAGATTATCGTGGCAACTGGAGATGACCTAGACAATCCTTCAAATGCTTCAACTAATCAACAGGTAGGCAGGCATTAATTGTAGGCAACAATCATTTCATTCGTAGCTCATATAAAATACAACTGCTATATAGCTTTAAAATTTAGAGGGAAAAGAATGCAAAAACTGATTTAGCTAAAAATCAACTTCACATTTTTATGATACACTTATGCTAAATGAACTCTTATTATAACTAAAAAAATGTTGATGTATGTTTAGATTTTGTATAGGGAGACACAGGCTTATCTTGGAAAGTAGTCCTTGTAGTAGGCAACACAAATAAAAAACTCAATAAAACACTAAAATTCTGAAAAATATGAGATAAACACAGTTCACTTACTCAATCACTAGATTATAATAAAAAGAAAACTAAATTGTTGTAATTTGGTTGCGAAAGTAAACAGTGTTTACGAAATATTTCACAACTTTAGTCTTTTATTGTCTATTTACTATTTGTGTACTACTAGGTAATATGAAGGGCCATTTTCCAATTTAAGCTATGTGCCCTATTAAACTCTAACCTAAAATGTTGGTTTAGAAATGATTGATGATACATTTCAGCAGTTGTGTTGCTGAAATGAACATAGCAAGCAGAGGCTTAATTGAATACAACACTAAATATAGACTAGTAGGTGATATCATTGTATTTACCCAGCCTAATCATACAATATAATATAAGCGGATTGTCTAAATGTAATTGCTAAATGTTGGTTTCTTGCACTTTGTAGGAAGTATTAAGTTGTATTGGTAGATCAAGAGTCGCTTTGCTCGTGTCAGTGACTCGACCCTGTATCTTGTAACTATACAAATATCATTTATCTTGGGATGTCACGGTTATATATTACATTCTTGACAATAACTTCCGGCAGGACTGAGTTATCATTACGAGCATAGCAAGTGGAGAGTTTTTAATATAAATACATCCACTAGATCAGTCAAACCGTAACCGAAGCCAAGAAAGTAGTGATATACACAATTATGTGGTTCTGAAAACCTCTGTACAACTGTTTTAAAGAAACTGAACCTACTCTACCAAAAGCATTTAAATTTTTTAAAACCACCAATAGACCATATTTGGGCCATTATTATGAGGATCTGGTTGTAGGACATTCTACGGATGGGGTCGGTAAGAACCATGATGGCACCATCACCTTGTTTGATTTTATGAATGAACGTATGTGAAAGTTTACAATGTTTTTACATAGTTTATTTCTTGTTTATGTGTGTGTGTGTGTGTGTGTGTGAGTACAGTGTATGAACTGAGCTTCACGTAGACACTGTACATTATGAGCAAGTGTTTCAAAACGAGGAAAGCTTGATACACAACCTCCTGCTTTTTTTCACTTCTATGTTACTTCTACATATATGAATGAGGAGCTAGAATATATATTTATTTCATACTTCCTCATTTTACAGGGTTTTTACATACACAATCATACACAGTAGACTAGGATTTTTATTTCCAAGCAGCGCTGTCATCATTTCAAACACGACATGCTTGTTTCCTACGTTTGGCATGGTATCGTACACATCACTTAAGTCGTTTCCTCGTTTCTTACAATGAGTTCGAATTAGATTATACACAGTGATGGACTCTAATCATATTACTTTCTGCTCATTATGTGCTATGTAGAGTTCTTCTACTCTTTCCATATTGGTATTTAATTCACATTTTAAAATGTTTCACCGTCAAATATAATCTAATTTCATCACTATTGGATTATTATATTGCATTATTATTAGAACATTGTATTGTTGGTGTAGATTTATAATTGAACAATGCAAAGCCACATCGAAGTTTAAATTTATTTCGTTATTTTATTGAATAGCCGTAAACAATGCAAATCGATTCTCTTTTATTCCTGCTTTTAACAATGTGTAAATAGGTGAAAACAATCCATTAACTCTTGATGCAGCAGCTGTTAGTTTCCAACAGTTATATTTGTATCATAAGTTGCAATGTTGGAAAAAGACAGTTACGTAGTTACGACAGTTTATGAAAAATAATTGATATTTCAACAACTATTTGTTATTAGTAAAAACCGGATAATTTATGCTTCATGATACATGTTTTTGTATGTTAAACAGATGATTTCATAAATTTTGCAACATGAAATAAAACAACTGATTTCTTGATTAAGCCATAGTGTTTTGTCATTACGGTATTATAGTCTTGAGTCCAACTCTTTCTGTATTTATTATTTGTAAAGTATTCTTCATTTATATTAAATATAATTTTTCTTACTGTTATTTATTGTGCTTACAATTTATATTTATTATCGTGTTTTGTTTTGTAAATTGTTAGTTTAGTTGTGTAATTACTTTATAACCATAATTTTCTGTACATCTGTAAAAGTATATGCACATGAATTTAGATCAGTTCAATGGCATTTTGCTTATTTTTCTTTTTTGTATACACTATTCATAGGTATTTACTACAAAAATGTTACATTTGTGAAAACTATATAAAAAGTAATTCTTTTGTACGTTTTTTTTTTTTTCCCCATGTATTATATCCCGTAACTAAGTCATTTTCCAATTTTATGAAACATTTTAGTTTTTAATTTTTTCAAACTTTTTTCAGTGTAAAGTAATGTGTTATGCATAACTTTATAAATAAAAAGATGTAAAAAAAAGTTGTAGATTTCTTAAACCTACTATATTGTATGATTAAAAAAAAAATTGTTTAAACTTTTCTTTCAATATGGTAAAGATTAAAAAAGGATGATTATGACTTACGTGACGCAAGAGTATACAAAATATTTCGGATGGAGTTCAACTTTTAACTATTATTTTTGACACTTTAGACAATTAAAAAATACGCGTTGCAACCAATTCTTTTGGAAAATATTCCTTAGTTACTTACATTTAAAGAAGATTGTCTCACAAATATATTTATATTCTTAAATGGTAATGTTGGACGTAAACAAATCTCGTAATTGATGAAATTTGAAGTTATGTTTCAAAATTACTCAAAAATAATACACACACATTTAAAACTTGATATTTATATAAAAAAAGACTTTTGAATTAATTGTGTGATAAGTATTATAAGTTATACTAGACCTTATTGACACAAATTACTAGACAATATTGTAAACATATTATTTAGATTGTATAAGAATAAATATTTTTGTAGAAAATAATAATAACATAGAACTTTTAAAACTAGTTTTTATATTGGTAATAAGTGAAGGTGGTGATTTCACCAATAAAATGTAATATAAAGAATTAAAAATTTGTTTCGTACAATATGCAAAATTTATTTAGGCGAGATTCTAGGATATTCATGAAAGGAATAAAATTATTAAAAAATCATATTTGAAAAAAGAAATATTTGTTACGTTTCAGAATTAAAATGAGATTGGAAGTTTTAACATAAATTATTACCATTATCCTTCTCAACAAATCTGGAAATAAAGTGTTAATGAATAAAGTTATATTGATGGAAAACATTTTAAACAATCAAGATGAATACAAAGGTTTTAGTCAGTATTATGTTTAAAAAGAGTATACTCATTAAAAAAGTTGTAAAAAAATCAATTAATTTGTGCATAATTCTCTAGTTTTAAAAGTCGGTTTATTTATTTTTTTTAATAGCTGGAAATAGAATAGGGTACCAATGAGAATTAAACAATTAAGTTGTAGTGGTTCAAAATTCTGGTTCGTTATTGGATGTATTCAGCAGGAAAAACACAATAGAAAAGTTATGAAGGCGCATTTTACCCTGTTTTATGACTCGATTATTCCGTCATTGCAACTTTGAATGCTTATAACTTAAAAACGAAGGCATTTATCGGAAAAAGTTTTCAATCACATTTTTCTTGTAAAAATGTATATGAAAAGCATCACGTGTCTTAAATATACCTTCCTGTTTAAAAAATAAAGTTTGATTCATTATGGTGAACAAAAATTTAAAACCTAAAGAAGGTATAATTTTTTTAACTGTGTAGATCCCATTTGTTTAGGCCTCCAAGTATCTCTCAGTTAGGCATTATAAAACCGTTTTCATACTTTAAAATCACTCTGTATATATGCTTACATAACATTTAATTTTTAAAAATTGTATTTAAATATGAACCATCAAAATTGTTTTATGTATAGCTATTAACTATTTCAGTAATTATTGAAAACACTGAGGTATGTAAGTTATAAAATGTATACCGTTAGTGTAACATTCCATTGAGTGGATGCATATTGTTTTGAAGGTATACCTTTAAATTGATGATGTAATGTAATACGTAGTTAATAAATTTGCATTTTTATTTTTCCACAAGTTATGTTTTTAATAGATATATAATATTTTACACTCAGATTAAGAGTAGCTTAAAGCACGAATTTGACACGTAACTGTGAGGGATCGTAAGGCTCAATTTTCAACAGAATTTTTCGGCTATGGAAAAATCATTAGCTAAAAAAAAATATGTGCCCTACAAATATAAAAATATTAGTTCTACTTTTAACACAAAACAAAATAATACATATAATTAAAAGGTTTCATAATTGGATTGAACCATGAATCATACTATGGAAGGAGGCTGGCTTATGGTTAATGGGGTAATGAATTGAATACTATCAAACATATTGCAGTCAATAACATGTACAGTACCAAATTAGTTGATAATATTTAAATAAAAAATTAAAACGTAAAATATGTGATTCTCTATATAACTCTAAGTACAATGAAAAAGAAAATATCAAATATTGTAAGGTTAATTTCATTGGAAACACTAGTTATAAAGTTGGAAATTTAATATCTAATAGATATCATTATAAACCTGCCTTTTATCGCTCTAGAAATATAGAAAAATTAATTATTAACAAGGATAAGAGAAATAGTGGTGTATATAAAATTTCTTGTTAAAATTGCAATTGTGAATACATAGGTCAATCCGGAAGGTCAGTTAAGAATAGAGTTTAAGAACATGTACACAGTTGGAAGTATGGCAAATCTAATTCAAATTTTGCAAATCATTTATTAGACACAGGACATAATTTTGATCCTAAGTTAAATGTTAAACTTCTGCATATGGAACGAAAAAGTAGGAAACTCAATAACCTGGAATGTTTAGAAATCAATAGATCAATTTAAAAAAAAAACCATATTTCCAACTTAAATGAACAAATATATCTTAATTCATCACCACTATTGAGACCTATTGTGTAACCTTTGTTTTCTAAAACACCCCCACTTCCATCTCACAGGTTAGATCATTGACCTTTCTTTTGTTATTTCTCAACCCATCCTACTGTAACCTTTCCTTTGTCTCACATTTTTGGTTTAGACTAGTTTTGTTTTCAATTTAGTGCTTGAAAATGCCTAATGGTGAAACATATGTCACAAGTAAAGCTATTTTGTGGAATTGAATAATTGTTTCATTATTTCCATTATCATGGAATTCCATCATGTACTTTTTAACTGTTATAACATTAAATTATAAAAATTATTATAGCTCTGGTGACAGTGTCGTCTATTTTGTTTAAACTACTATACTAACAATTTTAGATAATCTCTGGAATTTTTCTACCAAAAACGAACAAAAAAAAATTGTTGACATATTATATACAATATCAAGAGGCTACAGGTACGACAAATAAATACAGCTGCATAATATGGCTTTGCCTTTGAAGCTTATTTTCCTATTTATGCAATACTAAATAAACCTCTAAACTGGTAATAGCTTTTCTTTTCAAAATTAGTATGTTATATCCAACCACTTTTATACACTGTATTCATAAATATACAGTCAAGGGAGTACCCTGGGTGGGGGGGGGATAGCTAATCGGGTTCAAACCCCCTCTGAATTGCATATTTATAATCATCACTTTGTTAGAGCCGGTAATGTTTTATGAAAATGTACAGTGTAGCTACTTACAGCTGTGATTTTACTTCTGCAGAAGACTGTACTACTACTAAATATGAACATAAGACCATCTTAACTGTCAATAGGGGAGAATTAACCATAATTTTTTTCTACAGTATACATTTATACAATATGTTTTTATCACTTTAGTGGAGTCAATATCACTTGTTCGTACTGATAATTATAAAAAATATATTTATGAAAAATATATATTCGTCTAAAAAATATATTTCAATTAATATGAATAGAAAAATTATATATTATTTTTATACTAATTTTAAGTTTAAAAACTTACATGTTACTCTGATATAATAGTGCAGTTGGTCTTTAATTATTAGACATTTAAAAGTACTTAATATCACTCTAGTTTAATAACATCCGTTTAAATTGATCAGCTATTATTGTATTAGTGAGATTTTAATGTGTTTTGTTAATATAAATATAATGTTTGTTTTATATACATTTTAAACTTTAAGATGTTTTTGAAATTTCTTTGTAGTTTTTTTAAATCTTTTTACAATTTTATATTCAATTGTTTTATATTCAACTGATTGTTACTTTGTTAATTTCTTATGTTTTTCATAATGAATAATGTGAAATATTACTGAATTTTAAATTAATAAAAAACATATTTTAAAAACTAAAAATTAATGTTAGTTAGATTTTGAGTAGGTACCTATTTTCATTACTGTTTTAATACATTTAATGATATATAACTTTTTACTGAAACGTTTCATATAGTGGTCATAACGACTTTCAATTTGGGTATTTGGATTTGTTTTTATTAAATTAATGCAATATTAATTTGAAAAGGTTACCATTTTTAGTACAAGTTTAGTACAATTTTTTAAAGTTAGAGTTCTTTATTTAAATAATGTAGTGACAAAATATGTAGAGAAGCTAAGGATTAACTACTGAGACATTCTATATCTATTGACAATTGATCATTTTGCATTTTATTATACAAATAGGATGACTTTAATCTTATTTTACATTTAAAATGCGATTCATTTAAAAACAACAGCATTTTCAATTTCAATTTTGAAATGTAATAAATCCAAATCTTTTTATTTAAATACATTCAACTTAGTGTTTTTAAGAAAACATAAAAATCAGAAATGCCACCTGCGTGATATGAACATGAGACTCCTGATTGTGAGACGCCTTGCTCTATCACTACGACACAAGGTCTTAAGAAAATTCTTTTCAAAAAAAGTATTAATTGAGATATTTATTTGTCTTTAAATAATAGCCTTAAATATGTGTTGTTCAAGTATAGATATACCTATTGTTTCTAGCTTTATATGCATGTAAGTATCCCATGTAATTAGAATGTATTGTTATTTAGCTTTTTTACAATATCATTTTCACTATACAAGTTAAATACAAATTAAAATTTTGAATAATAGATGCCTTGAAATATGTGATGTTTTTTCAAGTGTGTAATAAATAATTTTGACTGGTATTAGATTGTAATTTAAATTAAAGCCATCCCAAAGATTAGTGTTTATTAATTTTTGTATTAGGCTGTGCAGGAAAAGCTTACTGTAATTTGTTTTTATTTTGCATTTTCTTATTATTTTTGTTTTATTTGAAAAACTATCTTATATGAAATAAATAAAGAGATCATAAAGAAAGGATTGTAAATCTATATGGTTTTCTCAAGGAAGACCTCAGCGGAGAATATACTTTTTGACTAGGTAATGAAAGGAGGGAAAGTAAGTAGTTTTTATATAATTTTCACTATATAAATTTTAATTATATGGATACGGTTCAATCAAAAAATTCTACCATATTTATTTTAATTCTTTAATAAATAATTTCGACTCAACATTTTTACTATAAACTAAAAATAAATACATTTCATTTTAACACCGTTTTAACAATTTTTTTAAATTTTGCTGGTCACTTGTGTAGCATAAATAAACTATAATACACTGTGTCAAATAGGTCTTCGTATAGGCTAATACCTCCGCAATTAGTAAATAAAAATAATCTAAAGTCATAAGAATCACATATTCTACTCTTTCGATTGTTCACAATCTTTTCAACCTTGGGAAGTTCTGGGTAGTTGATCTTTTGATTCTCAAATACAATCCCATATTGAGTTGTATCTCATTTTGTAGGTCTTTTGTAAAAGGGCATTTTTATCATCTTATGAGAAAATAAATGGGAAAACTCGATAAAGTATTTTTAAAGACAAAGGAAGTTAGGACGCCTCCTGGTAAATAATGTTATAATTTTGAAACAAAAATAAATAATCATTTAAAATATTTTGTTTACATAAATTTATTTCAACAATCTTATTTTGGAACTTATTTCAACGACTAGTCAAATTATGTTGCGAACTATTTAGGAATAATCATGATTTGATTTTATATAGTTGTACAACTTTCAGTATTTGTTTGCAGGTTAAAAAAAAATTACAAAAGTATTGGTTAGTTTTAACTGTAGGCAAAGAGCTACAGAAATGACTATAATTTTTGTAAATATGTTTTGTTTTGACATGTTACAGACTAATATTTTATTTTATCTTAAATACGAAATAATGATCAATAAAAATGAATTCTAAAGTAAAAATGAAGCTTTGTGCTTATCAAGTGACTGTTTAACAAAGTTGTCTTTTTGAATTAATTATGTTTGTATGTCCAGTCTGCTGCAGCTGCAAAGGATAGATCAATTTGTTTATATCTCAAGATTAATTAAAATAATTGCACCACCCAGCTCAAAATTCTTCAAGGTTGATTGATGGATTTGAAATATAAATGTTTAAAGTAAAATAATATTTGTCATTTTAGTTTTATGCGGAATATTGGTTCGGTTCGAATTTTGGTAACCTTATTCTGCCTTCATGTTGTATGGATATCGGATTTTGCTTATTTCTTAAGGTTTACAGAGATTATTAATACAGTAACATACAACCAAACGTTGAACGAAAAAATCCAAGCATTCTGGTGTTTTTATGGTCACAATAGTAAGATCGGCCAAGTTGAACTTAACGTTGTTTGTATTATTTACCAAAGTACTATTCCAAGGTATAATGGGAAAATCTGATATAAAATTCGATCACTAGCCCATTATAGTATTTTCCTAGTAAACTGGAAGCAGTTTGAAACCGATAGGAGGATATATTTATTTACATCCTCTGAGATTGTCTATAGAAAGATACATGCTGCAATTTTAAACAAACTACATTAAAGCATTTTGGCGGTTATCTATGTCATACTCGGTTATAATTGTTAAAATAGTCCCACAATTTCATAATTTTTATTCTTAATGTAGGCCTACCATTTCACATTATTATAAAGTACCTATTAGAACAAAGGCCACTAAAGTGTCATCTATACATTTTTTTCCCCCCTTTCTTTTTTAATGACAGAAAAAATACAAATATAGCGGAGTCATCACAGACATGATTTTGTTATATTATTTTGTGTGTAGGATATTATTAACATTATTCTCATTATTACATTTTAACATTGTGCTGATACACGCTTTATACGGGAAATCTGTTAGGATGTGTGCTTTAGGTCTCAGAAGATGTAATGTTTGTTAAAAACTTTTTTGTTTTAAAGGACAATTACGCAGACTCATCTTGTATATTCTGTCAAAAGAAGTACAATAACTTCGTAAGAGGGAGGTTATTTATAGAAATTAAAATTAAAAAATATGCTCATTAAATTAACACACGACATGTTATCTTGTTGAAAACACACATATTCTCTTATTAAAAACACACATATGGGTGTATGAAAAACAAAATGTGTTTCTAAAGTACCATACCAATATACCACACATGTTTTATACACTAAACACGGAATGATAGTAACATTGAAATTTAAAATATTCAAATTTAAAAAAAAATTTATTATAGGAAATGTATAACATATATTCTCACAATGTAGCTGTGTCAGTCTGTGGTGTGTATAGTAGGCAAAAGACCCTAAGATTTAAAGGTTTATCTCTTGGTTACTTAAGTGATTATGTAATGCATAAAAGATTAAAGGTAAGGCTTAATGATAGTTCGTATATACACAGTCCATCGGTAAATATTGAATAAGTTGAATTAACCCACAAAGATATTGGAAGGTTACGCGAAGAAAAGGTGTTCGAGTTTTATCAGAGTTCATCGGTATGTTATATTGGTTCACCTTATCTGAATTCAGATTATTTAGCTCATTCAACAATAACTAACCATACCATAATTACTGATGGGTCCATTTGTCTGTGCGCGCGGCTTGCTATGGCGCGGCGGGGAAGAGGGGAGTGGTTATCCCTCATTTCCAAAAAACATGTAGTCCCACGCGGCGCGCCGGACATAGATTATTGTATGTCTATGTAGTCTATTGTATGTCTATTGTATGCCGGACCTGTCTTCAATGTAGCTTCGAGTTGTTTGTAAACATCATGTTTCTATATGCACTACAAATCTTGTAAACTGTAATTATGTGTCGCGAAAGGTAGACAAACATAGTTGGGTGAGCGAGCCCTACTTTTACAGAACGGCTAGTAGCGTCAGAGCCGCGCGCACAGACAAATGGTCCCATCAGTAACTAAGATACTGGATTATTCTCCCCACCGTACCGCTGAGGTGACTGGAAGATAGCTCAAAACAAATAACGCTTGTAATGTATTTTTCTAATTATAATAATTCATTAAAACATTAATTTCATTCTAAATGCAAATTATTGTTTTATTTTTTTTTAAGTTATTTTATGAGCTCCATGTTGCTAGTCTGGCAAATTTGTTTTCCGGTCCCGTAATTAGTACCACGATTTATTACCTTAGTACTAAATTATTAGAATTATATTAACACAGTTCTCGAGTTATTTATGGAAAGGTTGGCCTGGCCAGTGACATGGTAGTCCGTCCGGCCACTTTGTATTTCGGGCCCGAAACTTATACTACTATTTAATACTAAATTATTAGAATTAATACTAAACTAACATTGTTCTCGAGTTAGTAAAGAAAATCTTAGGCCAAACCAGCAACATTATTACTTAGTCACTTTACATTTCGGTCCCGAAACATATACTACGATTAAGTACTATTTATTTCTCAATTATTATAATTAATACTCACACAGTTCTTGAGTTATTAAGGAAAATGTCTACTTTTGGTAGAGCTATACAAAAACTACGTAAAAAAAATACAAAGTTGCAATAAGATAATGTACCTGTAAAATATTTCCACATCACAAATGTCCACATATCTGTAATATATTATATAAAACAAATGTGTTATGATTGATTCAAACTTTTAAATGAGTGTGCTTAGATTGTGATCGTAATCGCTTCTAGGGTAATTAAGAGATGGTGATTGTGACACTTGCAAGTAATTTGCAATTTGTATCCTAGTTGATGGTTAAGACTAGTTTAACATATTGATTGCCATTAATTCATTTCAAAAGTTGCTATTGGACTGATTGTTGCACATTTTATGGTATAGAATTGGTATATTTAAAGACTTGCAAGAGAAATTCAAGTGAAAGAGTCCCTGCCCAATTCATAGTAGAGAGTTTCTATATGTGTAGACCTGTTTAAAGGAGATAATGGCAGAAATGATTTTTTGCCTTAAAACTCAAAAAAAAAATAAAATAGACCTGTTTAACTTATTAGTGATGTAAATATTATTCAACAATAATTATAAGATATTTAATTTGAAGTTAAAATTATGACGAAAGAATCTACTGATATGATCAGGCACGTTTCATAACAAAAGTTTGTGTATTTATTTATCTTATCATAAATGTAAATAATCTTCAATAATAATAAAAAGCTTTTCAATTTAAGTTTAAATTTGATAAAAAATGCAAGTAATAGGATCGACACAACTTTCATCATAATAAATTTGTATTTGTACCGACTTGTGTTAACTTAACAGTAATAAATATAAATAAACTTTACCAATAGTAATAAGCTTTAGAAATTATTACCAGTGATATAAGTGACAGGATCGGTGCACGATTCATAGTAGTGGGTTTGTATATTTATAGACTTGTTTAAATTCCCAACAATATAAATAATATTCAACAATAATAATAAAAAGCTAAATAAATTTAACTTTAAATTACAATGATATATTCAAGTGATAGGATCGGTGCACATTTCATAGCAGAGAGTTTGTATATTTACAGACGTGTTTAAATTATCAGCAATGTAGTTAATCTTTAACAATTTAATGAAGCTTTATAAATTTAAGTTTAAATTATAAAGAAACTTGCATGTGGTAATATCGATGCACATTTCATAGTAGAAAGTTAATATATTTATAACTTGTTTACTTATTAGCAATATAAATTGTCTTCACAATAATAATAAGCTTTATAATTTTTAGTTAAATTTATTACAAGTGATGGACCCGAAAGTATCTGTCACATTTCATGGTATAGTTGAAAAAATTTCCCATCTATCATCTTATTTTTTTGAATTAATTTATGGCCTATTTTTTCGTATCTTTAAACTGACAGACAAGAACCCTAGTTAGTGCCTGTGTAAAACAATTTTATATACACGATCGTGTTTCGCAAAAATAGTGGTGCAAGTGTTTTTAAATTTAAAGAACAATCTCAACATCTTGTATGATTTCGGGTTAAAAAACAAAAAGAAATGCCTGGCAATAAGCTTACTACTTGTACATATTCCCCATGTACAGTAGTGTATCTCTCAGGATGGCTACATTTGCTCGCAGTGTATGTATTGTCCTTTTTTTAAAAATACCCTTGATTTGAAAAAAAATGTCAACTGGTTTTGGTGTAATTTTATTAGTATGCGTAATAAATATTTTCAAGATATTTTAAGTATTACAGAAAAGTTAAAAATACATCTACGCTACATGTTTCGTTGTTTCCTACAGTAAACAGGTGTGTGTGAGAGAGAGAGAGAATGTGTGCATCCGTGCATATGGTGTGTGTGGGTATGTTCATGCATATGAAAGAATAAAATAAGTAAAAAAAAACTATTATCTAAAAAATTTATTTTTCATGTTTTTGGTTTTAGCAATCTGTAAACAACACCACTGCAAAATCTAATGCTTCACAATTAGTAGATGTAGACAAGTCTGCCGGCTTACACAGTATTTTCGATTCAGAAGAACAGGTAGGCATAGACCATATTGTTTAAGTTCGTATTTGTGATCTAAATGTTCTCTATATTATATTACTTTATTCAACTATATTGTGATGTTTCCCACAATTTTGTTTTGGCTTACTGTATTCAGTGACTGGGCAGTTCACTAAACTGCAGAGTTTTACTTGAAAGTTTAGTCTTTCCTGGTCTTGAATATTTCACATTCAAATATTCTCACTATATAAAGTATATTTAATTATAATTTTAAAATATTTTAAACTATATGCTTGTAATAATATAGGCATTGTTTGGATTATAAATCAAAATTACACAACCTGTATAGTCCCAGTAGTTCAGTTTACATGCTTGATGACGATGTTGTTGGAAAAAAATATTCAAGATTCAAATGTGGGTCAAACATGCCATATTGATTGTTAATTATTGGTTTCATAATTAACCATCTGTGTAACTAAAACGATATTGTTGATTCTGGAATTTATCATTTTCATGCTACTTGCCTCTTTTTTTTCTTTTTTTTTGCCAAATTTGATTAAATGATGCAATTTCTTTAGGACTATTTACTGAATAAAGTGACTGGTTCTATGGATAAGTTTGTACTTGTAAACATGCTGGTTGGTGTAAAGTTGTTTGAGAAGATATGTATTTGGTAAGGCTTTGACTGTAAACAATTTGATTCAGGTTGTCTCCCTTATAATAATCCAACTGGTAGCACTTAACCGTTCGTACGCTACCATGAAAAGAGTAAAAAATCACTCTAGCGCTTAGTTAGGCGAAAAATTAAAAAAATATTATTTGTTAAAGTTTTATTTATTTTTTTAGTTCTATAGGTTTGTTACCCCTGAAAAACAAATATGATTAAATTCAATAACACGCACAAGCCTAAACATTAGTAAGCAAGAACTGAGTATCAACTGTTCAGTGTTCACTGCCAGCCAGCAAAAAATATCCGCTCCCAGCGTACAAAGGGCAACTGAATGCGCGCGTGCGTGACAAAACAAAGGCTTCTCTTGTTTGTCAACAGCTGTGATGCGTCATACAGCCAACAACACGTCATCTGACTACTCAAGGAACATTGTCACGCATTCTATCGGTGTTTTGGTGAACTAAAATAAATAAAAACCTTCCTAACGGCCAAGAGCGGTATATTCCGCTTAAAAACGCGTAGGGTTATATACGAGTGGCAGAATATTCCGCTTATCACGTACGAAGGGTGAAGTTCTATTTGCATACATAAATACTTTGTTGTTTTAATTATATAAAATATATTTACATGTACAAACTATAAATAAATCATTTTAAAATAAATATTGTATGCTGTAACAATATTGTTTTTTAAATGTGGGAAAGAGAAAATTGTATATATATTTCTTGAACTTTTTTTTTTTTACATTCATTCAAATAGCATTTTTACTTTTACAAAAATAAATGTAAGATGAAGACAACTATCTATTTAAAACAACATTTCATAATGGTATTTAAAAATATATATTAACAAAATATTTATATTAGTCCTAGCCGTCTAACCATTTTAGGATAATATCCATTCAAGCCTACAACTACATAAATCAACTTAGTGTATATACTACTGGTAAGAACCAAGCAAGATAACCTACATTTACGGTGGAAATTTAATGAATTAATTATGGAATGATGGAGTTTGCCCGATAGGCCTGTACTCAACTTACGTAAAAGTAATTCCTACAATCAAATATTTATTGCCAAACCCTAAATTACTCGAATGAACCCAGTATGTGTTGTTTATCTCATTACAAAAAAATCCATAACTAAACCTATCCTAACGAAACACTCTAACTTATACTAAATATCCTAATTTAGCCTTAATCACTACAAACTTTTCCTCAAATATAATCAGATTACACATGAAATTAAATATCGAAACCTTTTGGCCAAAACTTAGCAACATTCATATTTTATAAATTAACAAAGACGAAAAGTCATGGTTAACAACATAAACCTACATAATAATATGGAAAATGTTTGATGGAAAACTATATCTTGATTGGTCCGTTCAATTTACATAGCAGACAATATTTGAAAACGGACCACAGCTGTTCTAGTTTTAAATATAATGTGTACATAAGATAATTGTAAAAGTAAAAAGAAGTTACGTCCATATTAAACAATACAGAAATATATTTTAAAACTTTTATTAACTCATTTAAACGTATCTCAATCTAAATTTACATTAAACTTCATTAGTTGTTATCGCATATTAAATACGAGCACTGCTACAAAGGCTTTGACTATGAATCTATTTTTTCAATAATTGGTGATTGTTATAAAAAAAGACACACAAATATTCAAAAACATGGCCTAATGGAGATCAGATATACAAAATTTGGCTAAGCATTAGATCCCAGGATTATACTGATAACGTCTAAATCAATAAGGAAATTATATAAAAAGTATATCTCATAAACTGTGTGTGATCAGAAATAGTTATGTTTTAGCACACAAAAATAATCAAAGCTAATTAAAATAGTACATATCTACTAAGTCATTGGGTGAGATCTATCTAATTTTATTTGAAATTTGATTACCTATTTAAAATTGAAAAATGATTCAAACTTTTTATAAACTGATGTCACTGTTGAACTGGAACTGATAGCACTAACTAAATATTATTATTAATTTCCTTCAAGTGATTACCAGAGCTTAAAGAATAATTTTAGACAGTTCCAGCTCTCATTTCACTTCATATGTTTATATATTTGCCTTAAATGAGTTTGAACTTTAGTTATAATTATTAATTGGATGTTTACTTTAATAGAATTATCCCATATTATATTTTCTTTTTGCCCTTACTTGGGAAAAACCAAGTGACCTAACCCCCAGATAAGACTTTGTGTTAATTAATTATCAAAGAACTAACTATCTAGATTTTATTTATGCATGTATGAACCCTGAGTCTAGTCATAGCATAACTCATGTTAAGTTATTATTTTAGAGTTAAAGATAAGAGAGAGACTATAACCAAATTTAGACATCATTTATAATTATTGAACTTGATATTTGCGTGAATTGTTTATAATAATCATATTTTCGATCAATATATAAATTTTCATTCATTGTGTGGTAATATACTTTATAAACAATTTTTTAATCTCTGTTGTAAATATTCTATTAATGATTGCTGAAATTTAGTTATTTGTTTTACTCAAGTTTGTTAGTTAAATGTTCATTTATTTAAAGTCAAAATAAACTTTATTTATCTTTGTATTCCATAAAAGCTTTGTCCCTGATTTATTCAATACAGGTAAAATTTTACATACTACATTTTTGGCTTTGAATGTAAACTGATATAAATATATAATAAAAGATTATTGTTGTAATAATATTATTACAAAATATAAACAATAGGTAGAATTATGAGTTAATATTTGCTAAGAGCACCAAAGCTCCAACACACATGGCAATTGTGCTGAATTGTGTTATCTTGTATAATCCAAACTATAGTTGTACCATAAAAATATATTATCTTTTAAATATTATTTAATGTATAAGATACATTATGATAATTTATGTTTTATATAATAGTTTGAAGAATTTTGCTTTATGTATTTGATAACACAAAATCATTGACTAACAGCTATTGTAGCCTCCTTCATTTTATAATCTTCAATATCTTTCAATTTTAATTATATATTAATAGTACCTAAAAATGATACTGTAATAAGTACATACAGAGGAAATAATGTGAAAACATTTGGAGGTATTCAGATGGGAGAGACGAGATACTGGACAAAGTTTTTAGACGGGAAATTATTAATACACAAAGATGACCAAGCTACACACATGAGCTATTATAAGCCCAGCTAGGACGTGAAGTAAAAAAATAAACCATCGAACCTTTTCAAATGTCTACCAATTTGTAAAAAATAAAAATTATACTTCAGAACTGTATAACTAAAAAAAAGGTATACAGTACAGGTTCTGTATATATTTGCTTAATTGCGTAACTTTTCAGGATTTAAACACAGAACAAGTAGCTTCAGTATTATAGTATTTTTGTAGATTAATCACATTACAAAAGAAAATACTGTAATTAAAAATATTACACAAAAACTACTTCTTTCACTTGAAATCTGAATCATCAATTGCTGAAGTGGTGAAAACTTTCTCATGATGACAATAGTGCACCTTCGTCACATGAACATGACACCACATGTTGTGGGTAAGTGTGTTGTTCTACAAAGTGCAACGTGACGTCAAGAGCAGAAGCGACATCAGTGTAAGTCACAATCTCAGTCGAAGCTTCTTCTTCCTCATACATTGTCATCATGTTGAACTTGGACCAGCTTTACTATTTCATGTTCCTTCATTAACATCAACTGTTGCCCACTCCTCTAGAGAACCTTCTCTAGCATCTTCACAACCTGGTACTTGTTGAACAAGATGTAGAAGCTCAGTTCCATCGTCTTGTATGACTGGTTTAGGGGTAGGTGTTGTCTCGGACTCAAGAGTTGGCCAAAGCTTCCGAGATCTCCAAAGTAAGTTCACACTTGTGTTTTGCCAGGATTCGGCAGCCCAATAAATAAAATCTTTAATTGTAAATTTTCTTCAAATTTTCAACAACAGAAACAGAGTTATTTTCAATCAGAAACCGTAGGAGCATTTACCTATACAGTACAACCTCGTTTATCTGGACTAATTGGGACCGGAAGTGATCCGGTTAATCGAAAATCCGGATAATCCGAAAGATAAATAAAACAAAATATAAAATGATAACTTACCATTTATAAGTCATGAAAAAACACAATATTTACACAGTCATTCAATTTACACAATACACGAAATTACACAATGTACTGTAAATGACGAAAAACATTTTATTTACACATGCTTTTAATTTACACAGGGTTTAGTTGTTGTTTACAAAAAGGTCATTTATCTTCCTCTGTTTTAATTTGGTGTGACGTTTCAATGCGGCCCTGTCTATACGATTCAATGCGTCTAACTTTTGGGCCATTGTAAGCACATTACGTTTTCGTTTCGTCGCCATTTCCACGCACAAACGCTAACACACGAATATAAATAAATAGCAGTAACAACGCCCACCTCTAAATACTATGCCGATTCTCATTCACGTCCTCGATACTCCCGACTGGAGATGTGATGTGCCAACTGCCAAAAAAAAATAACAGGGTTCCCAAAGCTGGCGGCACCGCTTTAAGATGTGACAAAATGTTCACATTTACTGATTTACACCCTTGAGTCTTAGCAACCCGACAACAATAAAGTTGTAAAAATGACATGATGGTTTATGATGCGTTGTAAACATGCACCTGGTTTGTATTTATTTCACACTGTCATGCCGCATCGGGGTAGGGGGATGGTGACGCAGAGGTCATTGCTCCTCCACTTTCTCTTCCCAGTGCATCAACAATCCGCCCTAATACCTCGAGGCGACACTGTAGTGTTGAGGAAATCACGTTTCTATCAACATTAATGTAATAGCAGATATTTCTTGTTGAAACTCCATATTCAAGGATAAAACAAAGCAAAAGCTTAAAGTTTCAAAATATTATAAATATTATTCAAAATACAGTAATTATTAAAATATTTTGAAACTTTAAGCTTTTGCTTCATTTTATCCTTGATTATTTTTTTTATTTTTTGTTCCGGATCGATCTGGATAATCCGGACATCCGGTTGAATGAGGACCGGATAAACGAGGTAGTACTGTAGTTTAACTTTATGTTCTGTAGAACACCCTGATCCATAGGCTGAAGCAGTGAGGTAACATTGGGAGCCAGAAATTGCTTTTATGTCCGCCCATACCAATCGCATAACCGAAGAGTAGGAAGGGGCATAATCTATCAGTAGAAGCGCTTGAGGTGGTAGTCTATTTTCTTCATTTATTTTTGTCACAGATGGTACAAAATGTTTGACAAACCTCGCCTTGAAAAGAGACAGTCATCCATGCCTTGTTCTGATTCCTGTAATATACAGGGAGAGTATTCATATTCTTCAGGACTCTTAGTTTGGCAGATTTTCCAATCACCATCAAAGGAAGTTTGTGTAATGCTGCAGCATTACTGCACACTAAAACTGTAAGACGCTGTTTGTTCATTTTAAAACCCGATGCAAAATATTCCTCGTGAGAAGCAATACTTTTAGTAGGAAGAGCTTTGAAGTTTAACCCTGTCTCATCCACATTGTAAATCTGCTATGGTGAGTAATTTTCTGATGAAATCAAATCAGCGAATTTGTTTTGATACTCCTTTGCAGAAGCTGTGACAGCCGAAAGTTTCTCCTCGTTTATCGATAGTTGCCTGATCCCATGTCTTTTTTTTCCACTGATCCAACCATCCGTTGCTGGCAGTAAAGGCTGAATCACCATTCATCAGCTTATTCAACTGTAATGCCTTCTCTTGTATTAATGGACCACTAATAGGCGTTCCTTTTTGTCGCTCTTGTGAAAACCACAGAAAAACAGCTTCAAAAACTTTTTTCATCAACAGAAACTGCCACATGATGACATTGTTTTAAAGTTTTTTCACTACTCTCATTAAAAACTGTTCAATTTTCACACAATTTTTCTTTCAATTACTGATTGTCCCTTTACCTACCCCGAACTGGGCAACCAACTTTGTTGGTCTCTCTCCTATATAGAGACGTTTTAAAACTTTCAGTTTTTGTTCTATGGTACACGAACTGTGTTTTTGTTTGCTTGACATAATAAAAAAAATATTATCAATACAGTTAACAATAAAATTAAAATGTAACACAACTCAAACAAAAATTGAAAACACACAATTAAAGCTAGCAGTGACAGCAGATCAATACACACAGTACAACAGGTGCAAGTTAACTAACGTCTAATAATGGAAACTAGACTGCAGTGTTTTTTTTAGCATAGGCCTGTCTATTAACAAAGGCCTCTCGCCCACCCATCCATCAGTCAAAGTCACTAACCTTACTCTGTGCATGCACACCAAACCAGCCACCCTCCTACAGTATAATGTACAGTAGTGTACCATACCCATGGCTAGCTATTGAATTTTGGACATTTTTCGGTTAATCCAAACAAATTGAAATTCGAAAAACTTCAGCCCCAATTAGTTCGGATTTGAGCAGTTTTACTGTACATACAAAATTATATTAATTCTCTATGTAGTCAACATTTTGTTCCATTTTAATATCGTGGAGCAAGTTTTTCAAATCCTCAACATACAATAACGCTGCTTGAAATTTCAAACAGTTTTACTGAAGTTTGTAACTATTCAGTTTCCTGGAATAATTGAGATACAGGCTAATTCTTGAAATGTAAGAAGAGATAGTAGTCACTGAGACAGAATTATAAAGTAGATGATAAAAAATCTCTCATCTAAATTTTTAAATTGTTTCGTGTTGGCAGCTATGTATAAACATGCGTTATTGTTAAGGAGAACAATTCCTGACCTCAACATTCCCAATTGATGATTTTTTAATAGCACAACATAGTTTAGAAAGTGTTTCATAAGAGACTCCATTCAAAGTGTGATGATCATTCGAGACTCTCTAAAATCAACCAAATCCACATCCTTTTGATCGTAAAAAACAGTTTTCTATGATTTTCCTTTCAGATTGGATTTGCTTAAAAATTTTCAGTTTAAAGTAAATGATTTTACTGTATGGATTGTTGCTTCAACTCACCATTGACATATGAAATCTACATTTCGAAATGGGGGAAAAAATGTTTCTCTCTTTATGAAAGTGGTCCAGAAAAGTTTGTGCAGATGTAAATTCTCTGGTTTTTGGGAGCATTTGTCAATTTTCGTTCACACAAATGCTTAGAGTGTCAATCACAATGTTGTCTGAAACTTCTGGAAATTCAATGGAAAGATTATTTAATTTAAATGGAAATTTTCTCTCATTGTTTCCATTAACTCACTCAACGAGATCGTTGAGCCTGGATGCTAGTCCTGCCACTCTTCTTTTCATCGTGATCGTGTTCTTTCCTAAACTCGTAACTAATTGCTTCACTTTTCTTCCACTCATTGAAGTCATCCCTTATGTTACACACAATTGATGGTGAATTTCAGCAACATTGTGTGCTCTTCCTCTATAAAATTAATCACTTATTGAACTTCACAAGTTGCAGATTTGTTTATTTCCGCACTAATTATAAACACTCATTCACGCTAAGACAAAGAACAATGAACTGGTGATATTGTTGCTATTATATGGCCAACTACTAGGCTATTGCGCATGGTTGAACTAATCATTGTTGCCAATTGCTCTGTATTACTGAGTGGCCTTTACTTTTGAAATGTGTCTCGTAATTTTTTTATGCCTAGTTTTGCCAACTTTTAAATGTGAGCAAATTTAAATTGATCTATTGAGTTGATTGAATAGTTGAGTAAAATTAAACAAAAAATGCTTTTAGTCTGAGATGATGTATTTTTATTGCTTATATTCTAAGCATTAGTGACATTTTAAGTTATACACAAAAATTGTCCTTACTTGGAGTGAACGTAATTTGGTATAATTTCAGTTGTAAAATGGTGTTTGTTAAAGTTTGTAAAAAAATTGTTTATTAACAAATTTGTTCATTATTTCATTACAAAGAAAGTGAGATGAGTATTAAATTGATTCTCCCATTCAGTGAGTTGTTACATAACCTGAAAGTTTACACGTGTATTTTTAAACAATTATGGAACAAATAATACAGTCTTGGCAATCTTGAACAAACCTAGCAGGATCTACATCCTTTTTCATGTAGTAGTATGTTAGACCTCTTTCTTTCATCTTTCCTATCAGATTTTTTTTAACCAACTCTTGTTCTTTTTTAACTCTGACTCTATTAGAGTTTTCAAGGGCTATGTCTTTATATTTTGCTAATTTTTTCCTATTTTTATAAGACGATTATGACCGAGAGTTGGCCTTTAAACAACAAGAAAAGAAATTAAACAATTTGCTTTTACTATGCAGATTATTGTCATATAACTAATTTTGTTGTAAAGAGTTATAGAAACGGAAAAAGTAAAAAAAAAAATGTACCATATTGTTAATACAGTACCAAATTCAGCTAACCTCCAAAAAGAGACATTTTTTTTATAGCTAGGACTTGATTAAATCAATAAAATTACTCCTCTCTAGACCAAAAGTTTGTCTTATTTTACTTGACTATCGCCAAATATTTTATTGGAAAAAAGTTTAATTTAGTTCACCAGCGTTATGCAGCAGTTCCTGTTACAATTGTCATGAAAGTTTTTAGTTCAATGAAGTGTATTATATACATGGTGTATTTTGTAAAATTTGTTTAATATTTAGTTTATAATGGAAATAATAGTTTACATTATTGTAGGAGATTGATCATCGAAAGAAGAGGAAGAGAGTAGATGAAAATGGTAGCAATACAAAGAAAAGTAAGTTTAAATAATTTTTAAAATTGTGATAAGCTTAGTATTAATTTTATTAGTAGCACTTACAAATTTGGAAAATTACTAAGTATTGTTTTTTTTTTTTTCAAATATAGTATTATGGTGATGCTAAAATTTTAATATTATGTTTTGAAAGATTCTTGATACTTGGAATATCTAGGAATAAATCTAGATCTGTCTCAGAATGATGTATATATAAACACTTCTTGGTGGATTTTTACTTCACCAGTATACAAAGTATAGGGTATGTTTAATAATCATAAAAGATTATGACTTATGTTCTTTGGATGATCTTCATGTTTCATGGTTCCAGATATCTGAAAAAATGATTTTTAACATGCAGTCAGACCATCACTGTTGTCATTGTCATCTATATGTAACCAAGATAACAGCCATAAAAATAAGATAGTAACATGAAATTTATTATAGGGGTATATAGTGTGTTCATATAGAACTCTATTGAAAATCAGAATATTTACCTATGGTTTTTTGTTCTTTTCATTTATATATTAACATGATTACATTATATACACAATGATAATAAGAACAAAAAAATCTACCTCGAGGTAAAACCTTCTAATATCTAGGTACTTTAACTTATAACACTAAATTAGATAAAAATCAGTAGATTTCATTTCTGCATGTAGTGGTACTAAGCCTGTCTCTATTTCATGACTAGTAATGAAGTTATTGTCAGAAATGTACTTTGGAACTCTTGATTTCCCAAAAATATGTGAGATTTTTTAAAGTTATGAGATCTGTCAGGACCAAGTAACTGATGCGAGCGTAGTAGATGGAAGTTCCTTCATATAAGTACAGCTTCGAGGCCCACAAGGGTCGAAATACTACATCAAGCGAACCAAGTGGAGATTTCTTAATATATACAACTGTGCACATCTACGAGACTCATTAGGGTCTTACCAACCTCAATAGAGGTGTGATAGTAGTGTTATGAGTTTCAGAAAACCCATGTAACAGCTGTTTTAAAGAAACTTACACTACCAGAAAAGACTCCTTGGTCTATCAATACAATGTAACATTTCCTACAAGTTAGTCCAAGAACGCAACTTTAGAGATTATATTTAGACAATCTGATTGTATTTCATTAAATAATTAAGCTGGGCAAGTACCTTGATGGCACCTATCAACTTGTCTTTACATGTTATCTCAAGAGCTTGTATTCCTGTTTATTTCAAATATGGGTGATGTGCGAAGAATTTAGATATTGAGCCAAATCTCTTAAAAATGTAAACAGATTGTCACACATTATTTAAAGAACAGATGATCTCCATAATTCAAAATTTTACAGTTCGATGCTTTAGTAAATATATAAATTGATTAGATTATGTTAATGGCGATATAGAGGTGAGTGGTAGACTTCAAATTTATCAAAACTTTTATTTAACTTTTGATTTTGATTAAACTCATGTTTAATTTGGAACTGTTTGCACGCCACAATACCACAACCTTCAAAAACTGGAGACTTGAGGTGCTAAATACATAGGATCTCGTATTGCTGAAAAATATGACTTAGTGAGTTCTAATAATCTGATTATGAGCATGTCCGGAAAAATTACTGTTAGTCTATTTAAAAATAATAGCAATCTATTTTCCAAACAAAAATATATTCACAAAAAGGAAGGCCATACCAAACTGTTTTTCTATATAATTTTTAACAATATTGAGACATTTGTTGTAGCATGGAACCAATTTCTGAATAGCCTTTTCATAGAATTATACCTCCTGTGAAGATGGCTAATATTGAACAGCTGTTTTGATTGTCATCGTAGCATTGATCGGCAAGGATTTGGTGGAAAGACTGTAGAGGAGGATGATCCATTAAATGCAAATTTTAATCCCAATCAAATATCATTAGCTCTTGGGTTTGAGCAGCAGAGTGTGACCTAGTATTATCGTTAAACAATACAGCAATAGTATCCAAACAATAGACAAAGCATGCTTAATCAGAGGAGAGAACCATAACTTGTCTTTTGTTGTGGATTGCACATCACAATTTGTATAAGGTTTCACAATAAAATGCTGCATTTATTAGTATACCTCATGGCATGAAATTATCAAGAAAAATTCCCTTACTTTACCAACAAACTATACACATGATCTTCCACATAGTATTTATTGACTCGAATTTCTGCTTTTCAGAGATCTGGTGTACGTCCACTGCATGAAGTGTTGTTTTGATTTCAGCATAATGCTAGGCACTCGCATCTGATTTCCAGTGACAATGTAGTTTTTAAAAAAATCTTCGTTGTTTGAGCAAAAAAAAAAGAGTATTACAAAGTCTCTTATATTTTTACTCTGCTGTGAACATTTTTGGCACTCAATATTAGTGTAACTTCTGATAATTATAGGACACAATTTCATGGAACTTTACTTGAAATTTGCAAGAGAGAGGCAAATCATAAACAGTCTTTTCTCATAAAGTCTTTAGTTTTACCAGCTGCATTAAATCATCATTGAGATGGTCAACACTCTGTTCCCCATCATGTAAGTTTTTATGTGCACCTATTGTGCTTTTTTGCCTCAAAAATATTATATGTCTCCACTATGCCTGGTTTCTTGGTCATCGCGTAAACCTATGACTAAACACCAGTGATTATGGTTGTCAGGACATTGGGGGTTGTCTTTTATGAATTTATAGATGGGAGTTGTTTCTGCTTTTATTATAAGCAGCTTTGACAATGCTTTCGCTTACACTCTCAAGGCCAATCCTCACTCAAAATGAAATGTATCTAGTCCAATGAGGACTCATTCACACTTGATCAAAAACCTCGTCATTTTGGCCTGTACTCAAAAATCTTGTAACAACCCACCTCTATTTTTAACAGGTATGTTTATTTTTGTCTGAAATAGGTGTTCAATTATAATCTGTTTAAATGTATTTACATTTATGCTTGAATGTTACAAGATTTTATTAATACCACATAATCTAGTTAATATATTTTTTTTAAATCTTTTGTAGTCAATGTGATTTATGTAAGTTTCAAAATATTCAAGATTGTTTACATTGTTGTTTACAGAACGTGGAAGGAAAAGTAGACTTGAAAAGGAAGAAATTGCGGCAGGGAAAGATTGGATTCCAGACATTTCCGATCAAATTCCGATAAAGAAGAAAAGAGTCTTGAAAAAGGAAGACGATGTAAAAGAGTATCGCTGTAATCTTTGTGATTTTATTTCAGCATATGCACGAAATCTCAAGCAGCATAATCGAACACACACGGGGGAAAAACCATTTCCATGTACTGTTTGCACGAAAAGATTTTCCGAATCGGGTAATCTAAAAAAACATATGCGAATTCATACGGGTGAGAAACCTTTCGTTTGCACTGTATGCAATAAAGGTCATACACAGTTTGTACATCTTAAAGACCACATGCGGATACATACAGGTGAAAAACCATTTCATTGTGAAGAGTGTGGGTATGCGTGTTCGAAACCAAAAACATTTAGGGAACATGTGTGTAGTCATAAAAGAGAACGCCGGTCGACTACTTGTAAAATATGTAATATTATATTTTTAAATAGAATTGATTTAAAAATGCACATGAAAATTCATCCACAAGAAAAACCCTTCATTTGTAAAACTTGCGGTTATACTACGAAAAAAGCAGCTCATCTAAAAACACATGTGCTTATTCATTCCGGCGAAAAACCATACAATTGTTTTATATGTGGATATAGTGCTACTCAATCTGGACATTTAAAAGCACACATGCGCACACATACTGGTGAAAAACCTTACAAATGTTCCATATGTGGATATACTTGTAAACAATCTGGTCATTTAAATTTACACATGTCGACGCATACTGGTGAGAAACCGTATATTTGCAACTTGTGTGATTTTAAAGGTACAAAATACGGGTTTCTCAAACAACATTTAAGAACACACGGAAAAGAAGGAAAGTTGGATTGTGATTTCTGTGAGTTTACGTCAACCGATGCCGAAAGTTTTAATGATCACATGTTGCTTCATAATGATAAGACTTTAAGAAACTGTAAGTCTTGTGGGTGTACGTGCGCGAAACCAAAACGACGAAAGAAAGTGATTCCAAAACGTCGGCAACCTAATAAACAACCTAGACCAGTCGATGAAGGTTGTAAAGATTGTGGATGTGTTTGTTTAAAAACTAAAACTTCAAAATGGACGTCTGAAAACGGACATGTAGTTTTTGTTCAAGAGTCACTTATGAACATTCCATTCATAAAAACTGAAAAGGAAGATGTGGAAGAAGAGGAGGAAGAAGAAGAAGAAGATATGTATGTTGAAGAAAAACAAATGATTGAAGCAATAGTGAATGAAACGGAACTTATGGTAGATATTGATGAAACAGAAATAACGATAGAAGAGAAAGATATAGAAGTTATGGTAGAAGAAAAAGAAACAGAACTTATGATAGATGATGAAACAAAACTGACGATAGAAGAGAAAGATATAGAAATGATGGTAGAAGAAAAAGAAACAGAACTTATGTTAGATGATAAAACAGAACTGACGATAGAAGAAAAAGATATAGAAGTGATGGTAGAAGAAAAGGAAACAGAACTTATGATAGATGATGAAACAGAACTGACAATAGAAGAGAAAGATATAGAAGTGATGGTAGAAGAAAAAGAAGTGAAATTAATAGTAAAAGGAAAAGCACCAAAGAAAGAAGTCGAAGAAACAGAAACAATTAAAAAAGAAACAGAACCAAAGGAAGAAGAAAAAGAAAGACAACCAAAGGTAGAGATACATATAAGTGAAGATAGTTATAGTGTTAGTGATTTAAGTGATGTCCCCGTATTATGTACAGAAAAAATGTCAAAATGTGTCAATACCTCCGAAGTTGAAACAAATTTATAATTAGTATATAATGACTTTAATAATCGCTGTTTTAGATTTTGTAGGTAAAAATCGATCTCCTCCAAAAAAATATTTAAAAATATTGATTTATACTGTATATATAGATTTTTATCAATTATGAATTACAAATAATTCTTTGAATCATTATAAAATATTATAACATAGTGCAAGGCATCACTACCCATTTAAATAGTTCAACACTTGCGATTTTTTATTCATTTTAGAGTATTATTCTAACAATGTAACACAACACAAATTATTGATTTATACTCTCTTATTATGATAGCATTCCTATCTGTAAAAAAATATATATATATTTAGAGAAAACAGGCCTTTAGCCTACAATTTTCTTACACTTAAAAATAATATTAAAACATGAAAGGTGTGTTTTTGTTTTGCAATGTAACAAATGTTTTGAACTTTGATTTATGGCCAATTTAAAATTCACAAGATCAACTAATTAAATAATTGTATTAAATTGAGGTTGGGTAACAAACTAGATTCATCAATGTTGTTCTTTTTTTCCTTTTTTTACATTTTGCAAACAACAAATTTTAGTTCAGCTGATTAGAAAGAAATATATAAATAATTATAATAAGACTAAAATCATACGAGGCAGTTTGTGTCGACTTGACATATCAACCCGGGTTAAACAAATAACATTCAAGCAGCGCTTGCACTACGTGGTCATTGAATTGACACATCATTCGAACAGTGTTGCTTTTGAATGCAACCTATTGATTCATACTTCATAATTGTTATATTCAGACGTGTAAATTGAACTCGACAAACAAGCTGAATGGCACTCGAAAAATATATATTATTTATTATAATTATACTGTTTTATTTTTGTATTATATCCTACCTCTGGATTTTAAAAATTTATAAATGTTACTATTTGGTGGCCTATAAATTATTATTTTAGTAAATATCATATGCAATCCACCATGAGTCAAGTCTGTTGAGGAAGAAGCCAGTAGACAGTTTAACTTTGAAGAAACCAATTGGGACCATGCCAAATCGTTTCCCCGCTCGGACAGCGCTTGGCACTGTGATTCCTCTGCAGTTATGTTCATTTATGGCACTCGGAAACTCATAGATACTGTATTTAATTTTGTATCACAGTTGCAAAGAGTTAAATGAAAAATTTTAAACAATTAAATCAGAAATTTCTCAACAAAAACAATATTTTATGACTAAATAAATTAATATAATAGAAATCTTTCTTCTTAAATTATAAGAAACTTCAGTTAAAAACTAATATTTATTTTTCTACTGGGTTATTACTATTATAAGAGGGGAAATAATTATTACCATTATTGCAAAACGCGTTTAAAAAAGTACTACTGACATAATGTTTTAATATATCACTTAGACTAAAGTACATTATTAAAACAAAAACTATTGTTTAACTCATTAAAAGCTGTGCAAACATAATAAAACTACTTATGGATGGAACTCTATTACCATTGCAAAACGTCGATAGCCTCGTGCAGGGGGCTGTTCAAATTGACAACAGCACGGTCTCTTGCTCTTTTATTGGCTATTACCCAACAAATTTGCTTCATGGCGCATAGTATAGATATATTTTAGTAATATCTCTCGAAGACATGTTCAAGTAATTGACCCCAATTAATTATTAAATAAACTAATAAATTGGTTTCATATATCCTTTTTAAATTAAAGAATTTCTCTCATCACTGGAAAATGCACCATTGTGAAGTCCTGTTGAGAAGACAATGTAGCAGCGATCGCCTCGACTTTTGCTGCTTCTATGAAAAGTATTTAAAAAGTGGTTGCGTCTGTGGTCGGTTCAACATATACTGCTTCTTACGTTTTTAGCCTAATAATCATTTTTTTTAACATTGTTTTTAACTTTTAAATATTCTTAAATAGTGACTAGGCTATATTTTTTTTTAATATTAGGCCAATTTTAATGATTTTTAGTAGTAAGTTTTTCACATTGCCATGTTTTTAAGAAAATTGTTTGGGTAAGGTAAAAATGGGAAATTGCATAGATTTGTTATGATAAACTGAAAGTATCGTCTATTGTTCTAAAATCACTATTTAAATTTGATTGTATAAGTGAAATTGTTTTATATTGGCTGATTTTAAATTTGTATTTTCCATCACATTGATGAAATACAATACCCATAAAATCAGAGTAGTTATCACATATTTTAAAATTTTAGCAAACATTCTTTGTGAGAGCCCGATAAGTTAACTTCTTAAAGTTAGCAAAACTACTTTCCAATTAAAGAGTTATTTCAAGTGAAATTATATCAATACATTTTCTTAGCATTGTAAAAAGGAAAAAATACTAAGTTTTATTAAAACCAGTTAAAAAATAAAATCTTAGAAAAAATTAACTTGTTTCAAATGCTAAATTGTTTGTTTAATATTATATTATGAACTAAACTAGTTTTATTGTTTTCCCCCCTTGTGCGTTTTGTTAAGTTGCTTGAGATGTCGCGTACATGCTGATATAAAATCACAAAGTATATAGTGTGTATTTTCGGTTCCGTCACAGCACTCTGACAAATTTGTGTGCTTTAAAAAACAACACTTTTGTGATCCAGTACAGATCTTGCATTATGCAGACTTCAAGACTACGTTGGATATTGATGAAATCGAATAAAATATGAAGACAACAGATGGTGCAATTGAGGGAAGATGAAGATAGCATAATCACAATTTTTATTTTCACAGATTTACTTGATATCAGCTGTTTATTTATAAAGCTAGTTGTTCAACTAACCATAATAACAAATAACATTTGTTGATATAGTTTGTATTCTAACCTCAATTTTTTTTTCATCCATCTTAAAACTTTTTTAGGACTTTTTTTTTTACAAAATTCATCTAGCCGATGATATTTGTCAGAAAATTTTTTAATTCCTTAAAAACTTATAATCATTGTATTTTCAATTTTAATTTGTTATTAGTTAAATGAAACAATTTATTTCATGGGATTAGAACCTGTTTTGTTTTTTATAGTTTTTATAGAAAGTCCGATGAAAAATGTTTATATCAAGTTTCAATTGTGTATATTGGATAGGGAGATTAGAAACTGTTGTAAATTATTCTGTGCATCAGTCAAAATGAAAATGGTTTTTTTTATAATTGTGTAGCATAAGGGAATCAATGTTATTATTATGTTTTAATTATTATTAAATGCATGGTCTAAAAACAAATTTTATAGATAACATATTTTTTTCTGATATGTTTTTGTAGCATAAAACATTTGCATAGCAAAAGGTACTATATTATGTTTTCTAAATTTGAAGACATCATTTAAAATTTGTTAAATAAAAATTTGATTAATCATCATTTCAGGCTTATGTAAAATATGAAATTACCTACTTATTTGGTAACAGAAAATACCTACTTTTCATTCATAAAAAATATATAATGAAAAACTCAGAAGTGTAAAAAAGAGCCTTTTTATGTTTACATTGAAAACCTTTCTATTCCTATTGACACTAGTGAAATATTTTGCTTTTTTAAGATTGTAGCCTATTGATTAATAGAGTATACTAGTATAGTTTTATAATAGAGTATATGTAGAGTATTCTTTTAAAATCATTTTGGGGTTTGGAAAAATATACTTACAATAGTATACTTTTAAAAAACATGAATTGTGAATAAAATTAACAGATCAAAAGCAATTTTCCAGTATATCTGAGGTGTATGAGCCCCCCCCCCCCATCCAATGGGTAGCTTTGTAAAGGACAAGTGATATTCCAGCTCTTCCTGTACTTAACCTACAACTTCTGAAGTTATTCACGCCACTACTTCTTAAATTTGTTGTTTATCACTTCTTGAATTCTTTCACTGTAGATACAATGGAACCTTGATAATTCAAAATAGCAAGGTTCAAATTACCGAGGGCAAAAATCATCAACTTCAGGATCCAAGTTGACTGACCTTTATTCACTTCGACATTGTGTTCTGATTATATTTTTATTCCTGTAATAATGAATAAGTGAAATAAAATACCATAGTACAAGTTTTTTTGTTTTTTTTTAATGAACTGTTCTTAATTTTATTTTAAACATGAATTGGCACATTTACATGTAAGAACAGTGCAGTTCTGTACATAGTTTACATTATTTTATGTAAGTTCAGTAATAGTAATAAATGCCTAACTAATTTACTGCAACTCAAAACACTTCACAAACGTTTTAATAAAAAGTAAAACTTTAATTTAAAAAAAAATGGTAGGCATATATATGTACACATAAGGGTGAACAATAGAGTTGTACTGACCACAAAAATGTAGGGGAGGGGGAAATTCATGTCTTAACATGAATATGTTATCATCTTGCACAGTACAGCTACCCTAAACTTCGACTTACAAAGGTCTGCTGGCCAAATATTCTAGTTTTATGGGGGTGATTTTATTAAAACTTCCAATTTAGAGGTTTTCGAACATCTAATTTTAAGTTATAAAGGTTTACCAATTCATCCAGGAAACCTACAAAATTTATCTTATTAAGGTTCTTTCTTTAAATTTTTTGTCTTGTAGAGGAAATTTTTTTATTAAAGGTTATGGGAAATAGCAAAAATTTCAGATATCAAGAAATTGGAGCTAATAAAGTTCAATTTATCAAGGTTTCACTGTATTTTGTTTAACATAACCACATAAATGAAAGTCCATGGATGTAAGGTGGAGTGAGTGTGGTGGACAACTTTTCCAATCATTTCAATCCAATGTTCAGGAAATTTACTATTAAGGAAATCATATCAAAAGTCCAACAAGCACTGTGGCTATATTCACGATAAGGATTCCCCAAACCACACGAACAGGAAACAAAACTAAGACTGTAATAAATCTAGTTATGTTTATTATATTACCCTTATTTACATTTCGATGACATGGTCGGTCATCATCTTCAGATGTTTACAGCTAAACAGACTAAACATAAACGTGAAGTTAAGTTCCAAGTTAGCTGTCTCACTCGCAACAGGTCAGTCACAAAGAGGGATGTCTTGCCTCGTAACTGACCCAAGAATGTGGAAACTCGAATACTGTCAGGAACTTTATGGCTTACTTATACAAATATAAACTAAAACTCAAATAAATAAACAATCAAATTTTACAACGGAACTGTAATTTTAGAAAATACTCATAAAAAAATAATGTAAAATAGACCAACAAGTAACTTTATCAAATTATACCTCACTGAAATATAATTTAGAAATTATTCTTAAAATAAAAATGAAACGAACAAATAAACTTTACAAATTATAATGATTTTAAATAAACAATTGAAATTAAATTTTATTGTTTGTGAATATAATCCAAAATAATGAACTTTAATAATATAAAATGAGATTTAAATTATGAAACAAATAAATAATTTTTCAGACAATATTTGGCGTATCCCCTAACCTGATGTCAAAGTTATTATCTTGGCTTAAAGGAGGAAAACAAAGACGAGTGAGGAATAGGCTCATTATTTATCTACATTCAGTAACATATTGTTGTCTTTTAAATATTAAAATACTTTCAAAGCTGTGCAATACCCTGTCAGATATAACTTCTTTCTTTAATTTAATATTATTTATATTTCGTTTGTAAGTTAGTTTGAAGGATGTGCTTGGCCACATTATATTTTTCAGGTCTATTATATTTAATATGGACCAATAATGTTCCTTGAATCTGCTTATAATTTTTCTTTTTGTTTTACCATAATAAATCTTATCACATATTTAGTTTAATAAATTGGAATTTTCCCAATTTTTAATAAAATTTCTGAATAAATGCCTAAGATTATTTACTACTTTGTGAACTATTTTTAAATTACAATATTAAAAATGGACTCCAAACTATTAGTAATGGATGATTCAAAAGATACACAAGATATTTCCGTTTACCTTTTTCTAATGGTTGGAGTGTCATGAAATTTTCATATCATACTTTAGTTTCTGTTTCCCTTAATATATTGTCAATAATTTGAGTATCAAATCTATTGAACTGAGCCATACTTATAATATCATTCAATCCTTTGTAGTAAAACATTTAGGTATGATGGGATTAATGACTCTATTGTTAAACGTGACAAGTTTGTGTTTATAACAATGATATATACCTATATTTATTTGAGAGTTTTCTACGGATCTCAAACTCTATCTTTTGTTTGTTTCTAAAATACATAAAATCTTTAAAAAAGCTTAAAACTACTCAGGTCAATTTCATAAATAAATTTGATAGAGCTGTGTTGACCGTTATCTGATCTACAATTCCTCAACACTACAGAAGTTATGATCAAATGAATATGTCGTCTACATACATCAACCATATTTTAGGAAAGTATCTAAATTGATTTTTCAACTATTCATACTTACTTATGAAAAGATCTGTCATTAAAAAAGACAGCTAATAACCCGTAGCTGTACCATCAAGATGTTGATAATACTCATTGCTAAATTTGAAATAATTTTTTAACAAACCTTGGTTAATTTTACATATTCATCAATTTTGTGAGGTTCTACAATAATTTCAATCAGAAAGTCCATCAAATATCCCTTGGTCTCTTTAACATAAAAACAGAGACTAACATCAAAGACTAACATCGAAATGTACATCAGGGCATTAAGTGGATATAATTAATAAAGAACAATTTAATCAGATAATTGTGTTTTATTAAGTTCCAGTGATTGTGGTTAGGGGCAAATTCGAATTATTATCAAAGAACTAATGGGCAACTAATATCTCGTTGCTTTGGACTTTCACGTCTTCAATTTTTCCCCTAAATTCTGAGTTATTTTTTAATTAAAAAAGGATTAAATGTGCCACTAACCATTTAGAAAGAACAATCCTGAAACGTTTAATTTAAAAAATTGGAATTTTCCCTTAACATTTCTTAATAAATGCCTAAGATTATATATATTACTTTGTGGACTATTTTAGTTCCATTTAAAATATATATATATCAAATGTACAAAATAAAATATATAAATGTATATATTTAAATATATACATATATAAATAAAATGTACAAAATAAAATATATATATATATATCACTTTTTTAATAATTTTTTATATAATAATTTAATAATAATAATTGGGTATTGCTTAGAAAATTTGGTTGATAATCATAATCTGGATATATTCAAATAATTTAAGATAGTTTTGTTGAATTATTTAATGGATAACGAACTTTTCCAAGATCATGATAAAACAATTATTGTGTATCAAACTTGAACAAAATCTATAAAATTTTTTATTCATTAGATCTACTGGTAGTGGAGCTATTTACAACTCTCAGTAGCTTCTGCTTTCTTTTACGAGCTGTCTCAATTCATTTCTGTCACTTATCTCTTTGCCCTTTTTTACATCTTACAACCATGTTTTCTTGTTCTCCATACCCTTTTGCCGAGTTTTGAATAATTTCTTCACTCTCTGTGTATCTTCCATTCATTCAACATGTCTCAACCACCCAAGAGTTTCAAAACCTGTTCCAGAGATCAGTAATTGTACACATTTCGCTTCTCCATCTGGATCTTTATTGGAAAGTCAATTGTTAGTTTTTTTCTTATGGACATTCCATTCTCCTGCTCTACTTGCATCTGTTCTATAGCGACCGCTAAGAAATATGTCTACATTGCCAGCCACTGTCTTGAATATCAACATCATAAATACAAAATTTGTAGGTATTGGAATAATAGATTCTACAGTCTTGATATATTTTAACCTGAAAGAACAAACATTTTGAATAATGTGCCAATATGTTACTAAACCAATTGTAAACAAATTTTTGTTTAATTCCCCTCTCCTTTGATGTTTTTTTATTTATTTATACATCTATAAACTGTATTCAAATTGACTACAACTGTATGACATTTTGCTGTTGTTTAAAAGTAATAAATAATAAACTATGCAAATAGACAAGTAGAAGCTAAATAAAGCAATTACAAACAAACATTCACTGCAGAGTTTTTTTTTATTGGCCTATAATTAATTACTATACTGTATTTTGTTTACTTCTCGTACAATTAAAAATAATTTCACATAACTAAAAGTGAACTTATAGAATAAAGCATTTTGGTTTTTTATATAATTTTATGTGTAGGTTATTTTTGATAGAATCAATTTATGTTTCAAAATATTTTATTGTATATAACGTGTTTAACGTAAGTGTATGTTATGTATAAAAATATGTTTATTTAAGAATTATTGTAAAAAGTAAGTTTGTGTGTTTAAAAGTAGTCAAAATATGGTTTGTATAAATTAGGTTAGTTTTATAACACCACATTTCAAATGCATTAATAATTACCCAATGTGAATTATTTTCTTATTACTAAACAAATTTTAAAAATTGTAAATGATTTTTGTTGGTAAATATAATTATGTTGTAACTAAGTTTTTTTTTTTTTTTAATGGAATAATTTTTGTTTTATTTTATAATTAAAAGAATAATTATTGTTTATTTTTGTAGAATTATTTGTGTTAAGTACATCGTTGCAGTCTACGAACTAAGCGCAAGTTTCTAAAAGTAGTGTTAGATCGTGTGCAATCCACTCAGCGATAGAATTCTTCTGAACTAGCGGTAGCATTTCTAAAATTCAATGCTAAAGGCAACATTATATGAGCACTTCAAGCACCTTATAAGCTGATGGATTGTGTTGGAAAGTAGTAACTGTAGAATGAGGCTGGGAATCAGGATTTTTCGTCTGCTTATTAATGTAAGGAGAGAATATATATTTGGTCCTCGCAATTTAGCACAATTTAAAAATATTACAAATGCATTTTACTGTGTATGCTATGAAGATGTAAGTTTTAGCGTTTAAGGCATTTAATGGAGCTACCACATGATCGAAATCATTTTTAATAAAGTATGAAATGTATTGATGAATTTTCAAAAAAATATCCCAACCTTTCACTTCTTTTTTATTTTTTTGCAGTGTTTGGCAATTACCTGGATCCATTTTTGTACTTTCTCTCTATTTCTAGTTAAGCTGCAAAGCTGATTCAAACTCTTCCCTCAATTTTCTCCTTGTTTACCAAATCCACCCACATGGACCTCATCCTCCCTGCAGGTTCACTCCCCAGATGTTTTGCCTCCATGATTTGAGATGACTTCCTGTCCTTAACCATGCCCAAACCAGAATAATTGCAGGTCCTCAATTCTTCTACTTATGGGTATCTGCTGCAACCCTTCTTGTACTGCAGTCTCATTTCTTACTCTGTCTCACTATGTTTATTTTCCTATCCTCCTTAGGCACTGAGTTGCCTATAAAGTTCTCACTCTTCACAGCTACCCTGCTTTCACTGCCATACAGCAGAATTAACTCCACGACCCCCTGGTATACTTGCCTCTTTGTCTTCCTGATAACCTCCTCTGTACTAAATATACGACTAAGGGTGTAGTAAATGTCGGTGATTTTTTGTGCACACTTGCTCATTTCTTGTATTTTCCCAGATTGATGCACTGTTGTTCTGAGCCACTCATGTTTCTATCTTAGTTAACTATTGTTTCCACACATGATCTCTATCTGCCATTCCATTATAACTTGGTTCTTCTTGTGACTATTTGCCATTCACCTTTCTGATAAGATTTCTAAAAAGTACATTTTTTTTTCAAAACTAGTTTTTGTGTTAAGGAAATGACAGAGACACTCTTAGTTCCAAAATTTATACAATTGATTACAAGCTAAATTAGTTTCTGATGTAGTTTTATAGTAAAAGAAAAATTGAGAATTTTTATTGTCAATTTTGAATACTTTTTTTTTCCCTTACATATTCGTAACATAGAAAATGTATGTGATGGGTGAAAAAATTGTAGTTTTATGCAGATTTGTTCGTTTTAAACTCCCTTAAGTCTAATAAAGTGCTTTTTAGAATATTTTCTCTCGTATGTACAGTTGACTACGGCCCAAACATGTAGACAGATTTCAATCAAATTTGATATTTTGGGTGTATATCGAGACTTTTTCCATTTAAAACTTGGAGGTATATGCCATTAGAAAAAAGCAGTTATAATTTTCCTAAATCAGGTCAAGAAGTTTTGCCTCCAAGAATCCATATAGAACATATTAGTCAGCATCTCACCAAAAATGACACAGTGAGTTATCTGTAAATAAAAACAAAAATCTGCCATGAGGCTGTAATAAAATCTGTCATTTCTTACAAAATTTGGTGAAATAAAAAGATTAATGACCCATGTAGAAAATCTCTAGTCAAATATTTTATGATTCAGGAAAATTAGAAAAAGAAGAAAAAAAAATGAATGAACCTTTACCAGCATCATTAAAAGCTTGAATTTAGCAAATATGACTTACCAGTACTTACTTATACTTAAGCTGAGAAAATGTTTTCGGTACAAGCAAAGCAAGTTTTATGCACGTATTTAAATATATAAATTATTTTAAAAGAAGGCATTGATATTTCATTACACTCTGATTCACAACTACCGAACTGAAATTATTGTTGATAATGATTGGTACTGGAGATGGGCGAGTGAGAAAGTTTATGCCTTATTTTTGCACCATTTATTTACCACTTGCTATAAATTTTGAATAATTTTGTTACACCTTTAAAAAACCGCACCAATGGTTATACTATTAGTATGGTTAAATCGGTCATTTGCCATCATTTGTGTATATAAAAACTAATACACAACGTTTTGAGACTAGGTTATAAATCAATTCCCATTATCAAGTGATACATCTAGAGCATATTAAAAGATGAAAAGCAGAAACATAGTCTTAGTAGTCTCTATATTTGTTTTTCACTTCTTTTACTCTAAGTTTGTCACTTGATAACAAGAGTTGGTTAATACTCTCAAAACGTCTTGTACTATTTATAATGTATACACAAATGATGGTAATTATCTGATTAAATCTTATTAGACCTAGTCATATTAAAATACATCATTATCATAAAAGATTATTGAGATATGAAAAGTTGACAGTCAAATTGACGGATATAATTCGACTTAAAATTCATTAACTGTATATTTAGTGTGCAAACATTTTTTTATATTAATTTTAAAAAAAATTTCTTCCAAATAGTACCTCACGCCTATGAATTTTATTTACAAATCTGTCTTTATAATACCTTTGTGTTAATGAAAGGTAATCCATATTGACAGAATTGATGTTTATTGAGGTACAAGGATGGATGTCATTCATACAGAGATAGTAATTTTTTTTCATTTCTTGCCTCCATATAGGCTAGTTAAATTAGGAAAGGCCTACAATTTTTTTGCAATAGTTTTATACACTTGAGTAGATTTTTATCTTTGAAAAAATAGAAGGTTTATGGTATCATTGCTAAATTAATTTAAATAAAGTATAATTTGTTATGACGAAGTTTTGTCAAAATTGTTTGAGTATATATCAATAAAAGTGTGAGATTTATCATATGAAAACAGTAAGGTTGGTAGATTTTGTTTTGTCTAGGTAAAACGTAACATTTATTTGCATTCACAATACAATAATTAACTGGGACTACTTGCACAAAGAAAGTGCTTGAGTTTCGTTTTATGAAGTAAATCTCTGGCTAAAAAAAAAATAGACTTGAATGTAAAAGAAGTTTGTTATCAGATAGTAGCAGTTTACGAGAAAAATACATATTTCAAAAGTTTAATAGGAAACTCACCAGATAGCAACACCTTACAGAACTTCTTTTGCAAAAATCAAATCCAACACCCAAACTACATTTTTAAAACGATAATATTACCACTTACAGAACATAAATAGTTACAGATATTTAACAAAAAATTTAGTTTAGGTAAAATTTGTCTCTCCTCATAGAAAAAAAAAATATATATATATATATATATATATTAAACAGGGATAATAAATCTGTATTATCAATAAGTTTTTTTTAACAACGGGCATACAACTTTCTGTTCTAACTTATGAATGTTATTTTTTTTTTTTTATTTCGCAGGATAGGTGGAAAATCTTCAAAAGACAAAGGGGGAAATCCGCTCTTCCCAATAGTGTGTAGTTCTTACTCACTAAAAACCACCTTCCTTCCTGTTAGTACCCCTATCAAGTGGGACAAGGAAATAGGAAAGGTTTTCCATGTACCAAGCTGAGAAGCTCATTCCATGGGCATATCGAGATTGTAAATTTGGAAGAAAACAGAATGTTATGTATCCGCGTGAAGGGCGAGGTAAAGAACTGGCTGGGACACAGAGTCCAGTCAGGTAAAACCTTGCGACAAATCATGCAGGAGCCCCGGTTTGGTAGATGTGGTGTGCAAGGTGAAGGGTGGGAGTTACCTTACAAATATCTTGTTAGTGAATTTATTGGAGGAACTACATCTTCTTCTGCTGCCTACTTGAAACTGAAATAAGCGTGCAAGATTAGACTATATGCGTCCTGGTAGCGACAGCTTGGCTCATGCTGCTGCGGTACACCCTTTGGTCTGAAACAGAGCTAGAAAACAAAGAGGTGAAATTTGGGTATGTAGTAGGCTATGGATGGCTTTATGGGCCCAAATTTATGAATGTTATCTTGGAATTGAATTTCATAGATCCCAAGCTTTGTAAATCTGTAGTTGATATTTTTTCTAAGACAAACTCATTCAGCTGGAAGATTTATTTTGTTAGTTTCTGTATTGTAAAGTGCTGCTAGCTGAGATTATAAATTTGAATCAATTTACCATTTTTTTATTTCACAGGATAGGTGGAAAATCTTCAAAAGACAAAGGGAGAAATCCTCTCTTCCCAATATTGTGAGATTCTTACTCACTAAAAACCACCTTCCTTCCTGTTAGTACCCCTCAACATCTGGAAAATGCTGCAGTCTAGAGTTATAAAATATAATCATTCAAATTTCAGTTTCTTTGCTTGTCTGGCTAAATGAAAATTCCTAAAAGGTAATAATAATATTAATTATCCAATAGTCTACTCTCAAAATAAAAGTACACACCTGGAAAATTGACTTTTTAAAAGAAGTATCATATTTTTTTATAAAAGCTGTTTTTTTTGTTTTTTTTTTTTTTCAGAATTTGACCATTGGTTTTACGATTAGTTATCAAAATAAAATAATCTCAAAATTGTTGAAATGTTTGCTTAGGCCTAGTAACTGAATTTGAAAACTCATTTTGTAAATGTTTTAAAAAGTTGCTGAGTTTGTTTTTGACGTTGGTTTTTATGTGATTGTTTGTTCCACTTATCTCTAAAAAAAATAACTAATGTACCGGTATGTGGTTAGAATTTTTAATGTTTGTCAATTGTTGTTGTCTTTTTCTTAATAAAATATCAATTTGTCTCCTCCCTTTACGTTTCTAATGTGGATGCGTAATTGAAAGAATTTACAAATTAAAAGAGAGCTGAGTTCTAAAAATTTGTATTACGAATCGAAAATAAGTAGAAAAATGTAGAAATTTAGTAGACTTGTAGAAAAACAAGCTTATCAGTCTTTTCTGCTTCTCACAGAAACGCAAACATGAAAGTTAACTTTATTCCAATATTGTTGACATTTTATTAGGTAGTTGATATTTAGGAAGAATTATTTTTAAGAATATTCATCAGAAAGGAAATGACACAGGGAGTCAGCAGACTGGTAATACTTTGTTAAATCTGACTTTGCTCTGGAAGTTAATCTGAGTGTTTTCAAGTGGGCTTAGACAATACATAGCTTTTTACATTCAACATTTCACACACTAAAAATCGTCCTATCGCAATAAATTAGGTACCATTGTAAAGCTAGTATTCCAAACTTTGATATGCATATAACCAAAAGTTCATAAAACAATAATAATATGTAATAAATGGCTAAATATAGTGGGTCTCCCCCAAATTAGGCCTAACTTTTCAGATATTTTGTACTTTCTCCATAAAAAATGTTTATCTAATAATAATGTTCTAGATCGATATATTTTTTTACACGCTTTTCACAACTACATTTCAAAACTTCTGTCCATCGTGAAAGAAATAGAAAAAAAGTATAACATTCGCGTATTTGTTTGCGTTTTGGCTTCGGTTACGTCTACTGCACATTTTTTTGATTCCCGACAACTCCAAAAAAATTATTTCTATCTTTTTTTTTTATTACATAGATGTATTCTGCACACCTTTTTATAAAAAATGGTATATTACAAGTTAGGTTTTGGAAATAATTATTCTTGGCGATTTAAAAAAATTGCAAAATGTACACGAAAAATGCGGCCATTCTGGGAAATTTAACAGGGTAGTTTTAAAAGTAGGAGGGGATAAGTTAACAATAGGACTATATTTACAGAATTTATAAAATATGTAAACATGTTTTATTAGAATTTAAAAATTTCCATTTTACAGTAACTTAAATGTTTTTGTACTAAAGGTCAAAATTATGAGTAACATACACACAGACAGACACCATTAGTTATATAATAGTATAGAAGTATAGATTGTCGGGTGTATATACAGGGTGTCCCGTAACTCTCTGGACACATGTATATAGCGTTATTGCTTGGGTTGGTGAGTTCAGCCGATTTGGTAAAATGTAGGGCCCAACAAGGAAGTTGCCTATAATACCCGCCCACACATTAATAGAAAACTTTTCCTGATGCCCGGCTACAAAAATAGGGTTTTCTGCTGCCCAGACATGGCTCGTTCGGTTGTTAAATATGCCTTCCCTAGTAAAACTAGCTTCGTCAGTAAACAAAACTTGTTCAAGAAATAAAGGGTTATTTAAGTCTTTTTCCAAGAACCAGCGAGCGCAGTTTACCCTTCTCAAAAAATCTTCAGGTTTCAAGGCCTGTACCTTTTGACTATACGGGTAGAGTTTCTCTCCTTTCAAAACTCTCCACACAGTGTTCTTACTACAACCTAGCTTTACGAAAAGAGCTAATTTCTCTGTTGTTTTTTATCCGATCTTAACAAATAATATACTATTGAAAACTACATAAAATTTACTAACTTTTTCATTTCTTGCAATTTTTTTGTAAAGTCAACGGTTTTCGTGGAATTTGGCATCAAAGATTTTAAATGGCCGCCATCTTGAAACGGTTGACGATATTTTAGTATAATTTTAAACGAAGATAGGTCTTAATAAGATAAACATTTGTGCAAAATCTCAACGTTGTACCTCAAACCGTTTAGGAGTAAGGAATTGTTTTGTAAAAAACACATACAGACAGATAGACGGAAAACTAGGCACCGCAGACCCATGTTCCTATGGTGAAATGTGTTTGTCTTGACCCAAGCAATAACACTACAGTCTGTATGAAGTAACCTGTCTCCTGACCCTTCGACTACCTGGGACAGGCCCGGGCCATTCACGTCGCCCGCAGTTGTTTACCTAATTAGTCGCCTATAAGCTTCCCCACTAGCAAGTAACTTTTTTACCTAAATCATAATTTCCGAAATGTTATCAAATATTTGAAAAGTACATAAAAAATTAAGATCAACGATACTAAACAAGGGCAAATTTGATAAAAACTAACAATATAGAGGTAATAAGAAATATAGAAGTAGTCTGTTTAAATCTTGTAATAATAAAGTTGGTTTTATGTAACAATATGACAATGAAATTACAAATTTGCCCTTGTTTAGTATCGTTGATCTTATTTTTTTATGTACTTTTCAAATATTTGATAACATTTCGGAAATTATGATTTAGGTAAAAAAGTTACTTAAGCTAGTGGGGAAGCTTATAGGCGACTAATTAGGTAAACAACTGCGGGCGACGTGAATGGCCCGGGCCTGTCCCAGGTAGTCGAAGGGTCAGGAGACAGGTTACTTCATACAGACTGTATATACATGTGTCCAGAGAGTTACGGGACACCCTGTATATAACCTAACCTATTTGTGGTGATTCTTGCTACCACAAAAATCAAATCAACATATTTTATACCAAAAATTTGAATTGGTTAGCTTAGGTCATATATATTGACTTATGAAATTATTCATTTAAAAACCAACATAAGTCAATAAATCGCAAAAGTAGCCTATGTTTCTTGTTTTAACTTACAAAAACGGGGGTCCGTATGATATACAAGTAGACTACCTTTTAATCAAATAAGATTTAATCTGGAGACGTGTTTATTTCACAAACTAACGTAGTTTAGGCCCAGTTTTAAAGCATAATATGGTTTAGTTTTCAAATATGGTGTCCATAACATGACGAAACGACGTATTAGCACGGCCTTAACTACAATAAAACTCACAGTTTAACTATTTAAGTAACAATTTTATTGAAAATATGTTTTTATACAGATGAAATTGTATGAGTAGTGTTTGTAGCCCTACTTAGCAGGACGCTGGCTTGGTTTAGACTTCTCCGAGGATGTCTTCTGCTCAGGAGCTGGGTCGCAACTCTTAATTATTTCGGACGTAGGGTCAGGATAACCGGATCGGTTTTTAGTTTTGTACAAGTGATCCGTATCATCTCGCACCACCAACCTTCTCTGAAAACCGGCGCCCACGTAAGGATTGTGTCCGTGAAAACTTTTCTGAACGTCAGTGTACATCGAGTATTTTCGACAACCAGTCGGGATATTTCGTTTCTTTGCATTGCACGCTGCTTTCTTCACTTTCAAGGTTGAACAGTTTTTGTCGTAGATAAACTTCGGAGGTAGACAGTCGTCGTAATCGTATATATTGATTACTTTTTTCTTAAAATTAAGATCGACGCAGGCTTCCGCTGCTTTATCATCTTTCTTTTCATCTTTAACGGTTTCCTTTTTATCGTCTAAACAATCGTCCCTTCTCTTCCTGCTGGCAAATCTAGCTCCGACTAAACTTTCACATGTTGATTGTTGGATTAGTGTTTTTGAGATGTTGCCTAATCTGGAGAGAGTCTGAAAAATAACAAAAGCAAAGATTAGAAATGGTGGTGGATTTGAAGGATATTGGGAAAGTCGCTATGTTTTTTGTCGTCATAAGAATACATCGACATGTTTTCATAATTAATTGTCGGTTGACTTCAAAGTAAAAAAAAAATATATTTAGAACTTTTACTGTAATGTATTTAAAAATCGAGTTTTTAATAAGAGCTTCAAGAACGGTTTTTACCCGATACTAAATTTTTGGGCAGATCGTACTTTTTCTTTGGTTCCATATGGGGCTAAACTGTGATCAAAATCATTAAAGACCGATTTTGAGAAAACTCTTTTGGCAACTACTCCCAAATATACAGGGTGATTGAAACAGGTGTGACTGCTTTTTAATTCGATAAGTACAAGAGTTACAGAAAACTTTAAAAGGTTACCTCGAGGTTTTTTTTTGAGTTAAAACTAGAGATATTATCAAATGTTTCAAATCAATCGCCATTTTTCCAATACTCTGTCAGATCTAGATTTTCTTATAGGAATTCTAATTTTTGGAAGTCACGATTTTGGATACAACTCATTATTTAAGACTTTTATATTCCTAGGTATTTTTCGATATCTTTAACAGTTTAAAAAACTATAAGCGCTCAAAGTTTTGATAATACAAGCTTTATGGCGTTTACAAAGGTCCATTCTCAATACATAAAACCGGCGAACTGATTTAAAATTACATCATGGATAGACTGTAATGTATAAAAAAAAAATAGTAAAAATTTGAAAAGTAACATTTTGTCTTTTTCCTCATGTGGCAAGACTAAATATGGTGAAAAATGTAAATTATTTTTCTGGATAAAAATAATGTTAGCAATATAATTTATAACCGATGCTCTTTATTCCCTAAGACAACTGTTATGCAAATTTTACAATATAAGTTAAAGCAGTTTCAAAAAATTATGTTGACATTTTTCGAAGAGGCAATTTAAGCGACTTCCTATTGAACTTTTCTGGTAGGCCTAATTGTCTGGAACACCCACGGGCGTCCACCAGTTTTTAATTTGTTACTGGATATATTAGACCTTGTGAATAAGATATTATAGCTAAAATAAATGTATGAAAAGAGTGCTTAAGAATAAAATCTATCTTTAATTCACAAGGTGTGACATTTTTAGTAATAATAAAGAGCCAGGGGATGTTCTATATAATTATGATAACTCTGTTATTCCTCAGCGCATAGAAGAAATAAAAAATAACAGGAAAAATACAACCTTTTGCCCTAGCTATAGTTTAAATTTCACCTGTATTTGACTTTCAAAAATAAGAAAAATCGTTTTTGGATATAGCTGGACTTTGGGAATTTTTGAAAAATTTAAATCCCAGTAGCTCCTAAACAGTTGGATATATCGAAAAATATCCAGGAATAAAGCCGTCCTAAAATAATGAGTTTAATCCAAAAATTGAATAAAAGTGGAGGTTTCTGTAAGAACATTTAGAACTGACCGCCTGGAAAAAAACAGCGGTAACACCTGTTTCAATCACCCTATATATATTTATTTATTTATTGCTCACATTCTTACAAAAAATTTTTCCAACTTCGTGGCTCAGCTTTCCAGCCATTTATGCACATAACCCTTCCCCATAGTAAAATAACAGTTCTTAAAATAACTAATAACTACAAAAACTTGATTTTTAACAAGTAATACACTCCACCAAATTTAGCGATTACCTTAATTACATAAATATAAATAATAACATATATATAAGTCCAACCAAAAAACAATTATATCATACTTCATCCTAACACACCGTTTCTATAAATACATTCTATACATATTAATAGATGTAAATAACTTTATAAATAATAATTCTTTACATATATATATATAATATATATATGTGTGTGTGTGTGTGTGTTTTAAAAAACCTTTCCTAAATACTACTGAAATACACAAACATAACAAATTTTATTAAAACTCTTCATCCGGCTTGGAGTACAGACAGAATTCTTTCCAAAAATCATTTTTTGGTCTTTGAAAATTTCAAAATTGATATTTGTATTGCATTCAAAACTGCTTGTCTTGCTCATCACAAAACTGTCTAATATTGTACAATTGAAAAAAGTGTCTTGCAACCCCTGTGTAATTTGTGAACGAGTAGAAGTGAAGGAAGTGGTTATAATGGGGGACTTTATTTTTTTCAAATAGCAACACCACCGTGTGAAATATTATTTTAAAGGAAATTTTTAAAAGACAAATTTTAGTGCCTTGAAAAGTGTCTACGATATCTCTAACCGAAATTATGGGGGCTAGAAGTCGAATTTTGAGAGTTTTCTATTTGTCATGGATATTGGTGGAAAAACAACAAAGATAGCCTATCGATTAAATTTTGTAACAGCGGTCTTATTTACCTAAACGAACACACTTTTATGTATATTTACTCTTTTAGCAAACAGGTCCCAATTTTTGAAGGCAAGAATCAATAGGGCAGTTTTTTTTTACCCATGATGTGAGATATCATTTTAAAGGGAATTGTAAGAGAAAACTGATGACGTGTAGTCAAACCCCATTGACTACTTGAGTGAAATAATGCAAAATAACTCAACAAAAAAGAAGGCACAAGTAAGATCAAAACTAATTAATTTAAAGAAATTGTATAGACTTATTCTATAATTTTTAATATATAATTTTTCCTCTAATAATTCCATTAAAATGATGTCACATGATGGGGGGGGCGTAACTTGCCCCATTGTCTTCCTATTTCAAAAATTGGGGTCGGTTTGTTAAAATAGGAAAAATACTAAAGTGTGTTCATTTAGTTAAATAAGTCAGCTTTTAAAAAAATTAATCAGTGTTTTTGTTTTCTTTAATTTTATTAATATCCATGTAAAATAGAAAACTCAAAAATAAACTTCTAGTTTCATATACGGGGTTAGAGATATGATAGAGACATTTCAAAGGCACTGACAATTTGTCTTTTTTATGACCTTCAAAATGGTGTCCCACGATGGGGTTGCTATTTGAAAAATTAAGCCCCCACCCTCATTTTAACCCCCATTAAAAAAAGGACGAAAATGTTCTTATACCATTTTAAAAAGTGAAAGGACTTACTTTATGAGGTTTAACGAAATATAGAAGTTTCCATCTCTACTCGTTTAAAAATTGCCTAGGTGTTGCAATACTTTTTTTTCTACTCCGTATAAGACAGTAAAATGTAGCTAGGCCATTCTAAATAACAATACACTGTACGAAAATACTGCACAAATTGTCCCGCTTACTCATTTCCAAAATGAGAAAAAACCAAATCATTAACTAAAATGTTATTTTTGTAACTGAAAATCAAAAAGTGAAAATGAAACGTGAACACAGTGTTTGAAAAAAAATCCCTCAAGATAAGTCGGATTTGATTAAAATCGTGGTCTTAATGAGAGCAGTCAAGGGTCATTTTTGTTTTCTATATTATTCCTAAACCGTTTACTTGGGATTTTAGACACAATCCGTTCATTATAATTTCAGCGAAATCAATTGAAAAGATATTGAAGAAGTAAGTATTTTTAAAACATCCCGCATGACTTATTTATAATTTAAAAAAAAAAATTTATTACTGATTCACGAAGAGGAATTTTTGAAGAGCTGGCAACCAATACTTTTTAATTAAGACCTTAAAAGCTATACACTTAAGGAAAATTTGATAAAAATCAGACGATCCGAATTTGAGAAAAATCTAATTTTTAATTGCAGCTATCACCATATTTTAAGTTATTCATACTTGTGTACTATACGGACTCTCTTTTTTTGTAAATCCATAACTCGAAACGTAGGCTACCTTTGCGAATATTTTTAGGTTCATCTGTCTACTGCCATAAAAACAAAAATAACACAACTTCGACCATCGTTCACCCCACTGCAATCTTTTCAAGTTCGGCCATTCCTCCTGTCTAGATCGCGCCACTACGTAGTCAATTATTACTCCTGCAACACTCCTAGGAGAATCATTGTTTGTATTTAAAAGTGATTTGTGTTTTTATTTGCTGATTCACTAACTTATGTTGGTTTTAAACCCAATAATTTCTTATGTCCATTTGAATAATATATAACATAACCTGGCCTAACCTAACCTATCGATTTTTTGGCAAACTAAAATGTATATTAGTTATGTGATAGCAAGAATCACCACAAATACTAAAATTCCAGAATATTTTAATTAGCTCCTGTTCGATGTACAAAAAAGGGGATGTTCACAAGTTAATGAAAGCAATGTCCCGAGATATGTTTTAGTTTGATAATGTAACAAATTTATTTGAAAATTTTAAAACGACGGACAGTCCGACATAATTCCCAAAACCACTTTTTTGGAATCAGAAGATCTCTAAACTCATATGGAATCCTATTGAAAGTGAGAAAATTATTGATTTGAAAATGTCGAAATGGCAGTTTTTTAAATAGACCTATATCTTGTGTTACCCTATAACACATTTTGTAAGTAGTTAAGAGTTTATTCCTGACAAACTTATTTTTATGTCTGTATAGGACTTACGGTTTTGAGCTATTTCAGATTAAATGGTTTAAGTTCATGCACACACCATAGGTAGTACTAAGTAATACTGACAACTTAAAATTTATATTCTACAAATAATAATTAAAATATTTATAAACAAATTCCTGCTCAATAATCTGTTTATATTTACATTATTACATTAAGAAAACTGTAATGTTACAGTCGGGTGCGTGGAACAGTGGATACTCCAATTCTGAACACTACATTAATAATGGCAAGCCAGTTGTGATGAGACCGAAAGGAATGTTTTAATTTTTTGACTCCACTTTACTGCCGACCTTGACTTCGGTATTAAGACATACCGATTGTAGAACTAAACACGTTTAGTTATGTGTTCATATAAATTATAAGAAATTATCAACATACCGTTTCAAACGGCCAAAATTTATAATTTCTCAGATTTTTTGAGGATTTCAGTATTTTCGAATGATATCGGTATGTCCATTTCTCTACACTCCTCATGTTAACTCCGCTATACCGGTCCCAAGCCCGGGGCCTCTTCTTATGATGAGGAAGGAGGAGGGATAGAGGAGTAACACCTCTTTCAAAAACCCTAGTTCAGCTGGCCCGGCTCATAGTACCTTGTAAGGGCCCCTGTCAAGGGTTACATGACTAGGGGGAAACCCCGAAAAAATTTGAAGATGTGGGATAAACCAACGGCATTCATACCCACGCAGATAAGCCTTTCGAGATAAGTTCTGCATCCGGTTCCGATCGGGTGAAAGCCCCGGTGGCCAGTGTTGGTCGCGAGGATTGTGAGGGCGACTAATCTCATAACAACAGCTCTTTAGATAGAAGCCATGTCAAAGAGATAAAGCCCATGGCAACAATACCACTTTCGAAGAAGCTCCGTGTAAAAGGAGTTAAGCACTATATAGAAAGCATTGTTTACCATTGCTATAGAAAAACCATTGCTTACCAAATTTGACGAAAAGAGGAGAAAATTTTATAATTCTAGAATCTAATAGTAGGCCTATATTTCATTACTAGGACCAAAAGTGAAGCTTATCGATATAAGCTTAAGTATAACGGCCGAGGTGGAGCCGAGGTCTGAAAATGAGAAAGAATCGAAAAGCTTCTTTTGGTCCAAGTGATGAATTATATTTCTCTTTATGCTGCAAATAATATATGAAAACAATTTCACAAAAACTATATAAAATGTTATAACCTCTTTACCCTCAAATCGATTGTAACAGTTGTTTTAACGGTTATTTACATTCTAGGGTATCGGTTGTTTTTATAGATGATTTACAATCATTAATTCGTATAAACGAAGTAACAGCTGATGACCTCGACTTCAGCTGTTTTTAGGCCCTAGGGCTAAAAAGAACAACTTTAGCAGCTCAATTGAAAACAGCTGTTTTTGAAGCAGTATGACGAAAAATAGGTTAAAGTAAGTTATAATCCAAATAGAGATTTTTAGAAACAATTAATAGTGTCCAAAGCATATTAAAAGCCAATGTGTGAATCAACAAAAATTGTAACTACTACATAAATTAAAAAAAACATATATGGATATGCGAGTAAAACAGAATTGAAACGAACACAAAAGATACCTAAAAATAAAACTATCTTAGATCTATTATAAGCTAATTTTTTTTTATTTGATTAAAATCTATTGTTGAAAACCTAAGTTAAGAATATCAGAATACAAATCTTACAAATCAAAAACATTGTTTGTTATATGAAATTTCCACCATAAAAAGCAATAAGTAGGCCTAGGCTTTTTATTGGTTAGAATTAGGTAAACTATTTATTTCCTGGATTAAATTAATAATAATTAACCTTACACTACAAATTTTACTTACGTGCATTGTGGTGATTTAGAATTTGTAGAATTTACAAGTGCATTCGGATGTTACGTGTAATGTGTAGTTTTGAATGTTCACTAAAATTTTGAAGCGTTTGTGCTTGATGATATTGTAAATAAGTGTGTGGTTTCCATAGCAACCGATCAGAGAATTAAATTTGATATTAATTGTTGTGCAGAATTTTATCTTTGCAGGAATTAGATTCTATTTAAATTGTTAATTTATTTTGTGGTTAAAAATAAAATTTAAAAAATACAGATGGAATACATTATGAAATACTCTTCCATGCAAAATAACCATTATAAAGACTAGGCCGAGTTACAGAATGTATCACTACTTCACTGAGTAATCGTAGTTCCACTACTCCATTGTATGTTTTTTCACGTACAAACACATGAACATTTTAGTTTGTGTTGGCCAAATCTATATCATTTTTATGGTAGTTTTCAGTTTATAAATCCATGAACAAGGGTATATTCCAACAGTGTTGATGGATTAAATTTAAAAAAAACTTTAATTTAAGCACAACATGTATTTTTAGACTTATTTCATTATTTTATCATTTTAAATTATTGTAAGCAGAGGTAGGCCAATCGTGTCGCTTATACAAGGTATTTTACGTAAATAATATCGTACAGATGTACAGCTATATTGTAATAATTTGTATACACAATTTATAATAAATAAATAAAACAAACCTTCAAAATAAGAGAAATATAATCCCAAATCAATAACCGCTAGACGGCTTTCATACGTCATTTTACTCAAAAACTTAGGTTTCATTCCAAGCTAAAAACAATAACATGAAAGTATCTGTTGCTTATATCAAGTAGGCCTACTACCAACTTGTAGAATGAAATGTCCTCTACAACATACTATAAAGATCAGTTACAAAATATCGATTCATTAATCGATAATCTTATTTACAAAACTGCACCGAATGTCAAGTGAATTTCGTTCCGTTAGGTTACTATTTTCGTCAAGTAGAAATATCTTTCGATCTATGAGGCACAGAACAATTTGTAAACCACGAATAGAAACAGAAAGATGTGATCTACATAACAGTGTTGTGGTCGACCTGTTTGACAGAAATATAGATTTGTGATCATATGTGAAAAAGTGGCGTCGCTCGTACTAAAAGGCGCACGGTTCAAATCTTTGACGTTACGTATAAAAAAATACGTGAACCTCAGCAATTTTTGGAATATTATTTATAACGTTTTGTGGTTTTTTTTTTTTGCATGATTATGTATCTACGGAACATTAGCTTTCCAACACTATGTTCTTTATTGCGATAGGACGATCCTAAGTGGGCGAAATGTTGAATTGCAAAAAACGTGTTTTATAGTCAACTAGTTTGGGAGTGTGGGTCAATTCTGGATACTTGCCAGTTTCAGGTTTTAACCACAACACGATTTTAACGCGCAATATCAAATCCTATCTTATTAGATGATTATCGCTTATCGTTTACAACCCAATCACTTGCATCGTATCGCTCTAATAGTGTAAATAATGTAATTACGTAAAAGAGTAATATAACGTATAAGGAACCTGTAGTCTACTATTCAATTCAATAACCGATATTTTGACGACGGTGTTTAGAATCAAACTGTGAACAGATCAAAAACATGCCTTTCACAATGATCAATCTTTAGAATAAGTTGATGGGTGTCATCGTGGTACTTACCCAGCCCGTTTATATGTACTACAAACAGAATTAATTACCTTAAATATTTAGGAAAATCTGGTGGTCTTGGAGGCTATATAATTTTAGGATTGGTTTTATCCGTAAAAGTTTATGAGTGTTGTAGACAAATGAGTAGTAATGACATTTTCTTTTTTTTTTGCTCAAAGGTAAAAATATTGTTGGTTATCGTCAGCTTATCACAAAGAAAATAAGCCCTCCAAAACCCTCTAGCCTCAAACCCTCTAGCCCTCCAAAACCCAAATAGCGTCAGGTTTGGAAACAACAATTATTGTTTAAAAGAGATTTGATAGAAAGGATGAAAGAGAAGGATAACATAAAAAGGGTGTAAATTCAATAGCTCGGGATTGCCAAGTCCGTACTCACTAAAGGGTAGCGCTATCCTGCTGAAAGTAACCCCTGACAATTTAATCTTCTATCAATTAGGCTAGGAAAACATCAAAAATAGTGTAAAGTATATTAAACTGTGCAAAAATATTACACAAACGTTCTCGCTCGCCTAACTTATTTTAAAAACGAGCTTTTAATCACAGCAATTAAGGATAATTTTTGTCAATTATTCCTGCACCGGAATCTCTTACGACTTGGAAATGTGCGTACGTTTTTGGGTCATCAATATTCACGAAAATTTCGACGAAACCAGTAGAGCTGTGTTTGAGGAATTAAATCTTTTTTATAGTAAAGGCATTTCCCCCCTGATAAATGATGAATCGATGATTTTTGTAAAGATGGCAGCAAGTAAATTTTGTTCAGATCCTTAGGACTACACTTGATCACACTTTGATCGAAATCGTTTTGAGCCAATTTTGAGAAAATTGTTTTTTTAATAATATCAGCTTCTCTTAAATTTTGAGCTAAAAAATTTAAATAAACAAAAGGACGACAGATGTACATGATTCCAAAAACCCATTTTTTGGACTCAGGAGACCTGTAAACGGATTTTAAAAACGGATATTAAAAAAAATGGATTCAGGAGACCTGTAAACGGATATTTAAAAAAAAAAAAGCACCATCACCTTTCGACGAATCGTATAACTTTTCTGTCAGAAAATAAAAGTACAAGTGAAGCATGCGCTAGCTCAAAATTCCAACCCAAACGCCAATCTTCTTTTCATACAACAACAATTCTCGGATCTCTAATGTAATGTGTCAACTAAACAATTGAGATTTTATAGTTGAATCTGTAAATAATAAGGTGTCAAAAATGTGGTTTTGGGGTAAGAAAGTCCTGCAGTAGCCTATGCTACGCTGAATTTTTAATCAACTGCCACACTACATTATAATTTAGCACTTTGGTGTTCGTAAATTATTGACACAACTTGTGTATAGTTTCTACCACATTGACACACAAGTTCCACTAGGGTGCTGCTCAGCAGATAACGTTATCAGTCAGCTAGTTTTTCTGCTTAATAACCAATAGCCATAGTTAGGAAGACACTAATGCAATCTGTTAATCATAATTCTAATTATGCGTTATTAAAATTAATATTTGATTTATTCGGGAGGAGATATCGGTGGCAATTCCGTAATACTTTTGTATGTTGCAGGCGCAGTAATCACCACTCGGTTGCATGCAGCATGTCTCTTTTGCGTACATATTTCAGTTTTGAGTTGGCAGCAGAAGAGGATGACAGCAGGGCAATCATTTAAATAACTAATAAGATATTTGTAAGGTAATCTTCTCCTTCATCTACACAACACTCCAACCAGGGATCCTGCATCTATCGCGAAGTTATCCCTGCCTAGACTTTGTCCCAGGCAGGGCTTTACGCTTTACCTCGCTCTTCGCGCTTTTACATAAAGTTCTACCATTTTATCTTCTCAACACGTCTATGGAAAGAGCTTGGTACAAGGAGCCATTCCTGAATCCTTGTCCTACGGGATAGGGGTACTAACAGGAAGAAAGGTGGTTTTTAGTGAGTAAGAATCTCACACTATTGAGAAGATCGGATGTCTCTCTTTGTCTTTTGAAAATTTCCACATCTCCTAAGAAATAAAAAATAAACTTGTTTAAAACTAGAATTTAAAATTCTTTTGTACGCTATCATCAGACACACGACTTTTTGATCTCCCTGTATTATAAGCAAACTGTACACTACACTCACTTCTATATTTAAGATACATTTTCTCCACTTTTGTTGTGATAAAACTCACTCATCTGTATAACAGCTTATATTCCCTTATACTGCTTACAAGCGATGTTATGCATGGCTCATATCAATTTAACAAATAGCTTTACAGTGTTGCCACATTTCTTTCCTATACCATTATTTATCTTGATAGATCTTTACATGCAACACTGCTTTGTTTAACGTTCTGTGTAATGGTATTAAAACTATAAGACAGTCTATTCACAAACATATATATATATATATATATATATATATATATATATATATATATATATATACGTTATAACAGATGGTTTTTTGTAATTTATTGTTTATTATTACTATTAAACAATCGACCTTTTTTTATCTTTACGTTTCATGGTCTAAGGAAACCGAAAATAGTATATTTTATGTCTAGGACCAAAAATGAAGCTTTTCAATACAAGCTCAAGCAAGAAAAATGAGCGAGGATCGAAAAGCTTATTTTGGTCCAAGTAATGAACTATATTTTTCGTTATACTGCAAATAATATAAGAAAATAATTTCACAAAAACTAAAATGTTATAACCTATTTACCTTCAAATCGATGGTAACAGCTCTTTTAACGGTTATTTACAATCGAGAGTATCGGTTGTATTTATAGATGTTTTACAATCGTTAATTAATTTGTATAAACGAGTAACATCTGATGACCTCGACCTCAGCTGTTTTTAGGTCCTAGGACTAAAAAGAACAACTTTATCATCTCAATGCGTGTATTGAAAACAGCTGTTTTTGAAGCAGTATGACGAAAAGTAATATCCGACATGCAATTTATTCGTATCGTGTGTCGTCTGTACGTAAGTACGATAGCGGCCACATTCACAAAAATTAAGATGGAAAGATAGTATTAAGAACTATAGGTTAGGTTAAGTGAGGTTAGGATAGGTTAGGTTAGGAAAAATTGTTTTAAAATAACAAAATAGCGTATATTAAACAGTTTTTAGTTTATACCTCTTGTGTTATTCAACTTATAACACACTAAATTTAAAAAAAAGCAGATTTTAATTCTGCATATAATGGTACCGTCACAAATCTCTACGATGAGAAATATCGAAGGTATGATTTAAAAAAAATCGTATAGTTACGAGATGCAGCATAGCTGAATACTGACTCGAGCAAAGCGAGTGTAGGCTTTTAAATATATACACATCTGCTAGGCTTGTTAGGTTCCTACCGACGTTACAAAAATAGTGACACACAATTACAAGGTTCATAAAACCCGTTTAACAACTATTTTAAACAAACTTACCCTTCTGGGTAACACCTCTTGATCTATCCGACCAATTCTATTTGACGTTTCATACAAAGCCCAAGAGACCAACTTTTGGGCTTTACATTTAATTTAGAGGATCAACTTCACATTACAGTTTACAGGGCCGCTAGGGGATACAAAGACACGAGCGAAGTGAGTGGAGACTTATAATACATATCTACCAAGCCTATTAGGACTTGCTAATGTTACGAAAGTAGTGATATACACAATTAATTACGAGGTTCAGACAACCTGTTAGACCCAATACAATTTAACATTTCTTACAAGACGCAAGAGACCAACTTTTGGGTGTCTTTTGTGTTTATCCAGAGGTTTTTCGCCTTTAAACAACTCAAAATAAAATGGATTTTGATGCAATACTAAACAGCTGCAGCATTAGCATTGACCCCATCCATACAGCTGATAATGAACAATAAGGAAATCCAGTGGAAATACCAAATCTGTAACAACATGACTTCTATGATAATATTGACCGATTTGATCTATGCACTTGTAAATAAATAAAACAATAAATTAAACTTTTTTTTCTGAAGTACAGAGTGTCCAAAATTTCCGGGTCGGTTTCTTAAATTTTGACCTAATAAAACACACACAAAAAGAATTAGGCTACAGGTATCAGTTAAATTAAATTACCCTTCTGTCTTGAACGGTACTATTTGTTGTATTATGATTTTACACAATTGTTTGGGTCATTAATTTTCAAATTTGACCACCAAAATTTGATGTAAATATATGAAGCCCCATGGCCGATATTTTGGTTTTTAGCAATACTCACCAACCATCATTTTTAAAGAGATGGCAACCAATAAGTTATTTTTAATAATAATAAATTACCTTGTATGGCCATATTTCAGAATAGCAACTCCATCATCAGAGATCCGATGGAGTTACGACTCTGAAATATGTCATAATATAGAAATCGACCGAAGTCACAAGGGGGACCATACAGAGTAGTTGGCGAAACAATTGTAGCTCATTTATATTATTAAAATATTTGAAACTTTAAGCGTTTGCTTTATTTTATCCTAGAGTAGTTTATTATTATAAGATTTAATTGTGACTTGGTACCACAAAATACATCTCAATTGGTTTTATTTAGTTCCTTAGAGGCTTGAACAAAATTTGATCAAAATATTTGTAGTCGATTTTGAGAAAATCCTAATTTTGTGTTTTTTTATATCAGTTGTGCCCAAATTTTGAGTTGTCTAAAACTTGAAAAAAGTCATGTAATATAAGCTCAATATCAAATTTGATTAAAATCTGTCCACGTGTTTGAACTGTAGAACATTGTACATACAAAAATGTGTAATTTCAAAAAAAAAACTACGTTTTTTGACCCAGGGGACTTAAAAAACCTGACATCGATGTTTTGACACATCACAAAACTTCACAAAGGAGTTCACAGTTACAAATTTTAACTTACACTCTCTGTAATTAAAGGGGATAAGGTTTCGGCCTCTTTATGGATTTGCGTAAATTATCTTTATACAAAATAATCCTTTAATTCGACTCAAAGCGTATTCTAATTTGAGTTTCTCTGCAGTTTTTCTTTCAAAAGTTATTCCAGGACTTTTTGAACACCCTATACAATACATCACATGTGTACATTAAGCAAAAAACACAACAGATACAGTTGTGATTATTTGTGCATCATTAATTTGACTGCGGGATTCCCAAGGTTGTTTATTGGTTTCTTGATGCTTTGCCACCAGCTATTCTTGGTAATGACATGCCTCTATATACAAGACTTGCATAGGTCATTAGATAGTTGCATCATTGTATTTTACAGAGGTTTAAGATATTGGAAGAATTACGGATAACTTTAGCAGTGTGTTATCTTCCTTCTTGTGTTGTGTGAGTATTGCATATTATTTTGAATTATTATAGCTTTAGTTTAAATAACATAACCTAGTAACAGATCAAGATTAATTTTAACCTCAAAATATTTAGACTGTTTACAGAAAACTAATAATAGGTCTATTAAGATGTAGTTACTAGTATCTTATTCTCAATTTCTTTACTTATACAGTATACGAAACATAGGTTAAGTATGGTATTCATCAAATATTTTGATATCCGTTTATTGACTTCACATTTCATGACTTTAGGAAACCGAAAGAGTGATTTTCCTTCCTCAGTCGCCGTTGTCGTCCATACGTAAACATGATAATCTAACCTAACCTAAACTAACCTAACCTAATCTAACCTAACCTAACCTATCTCAACCTTACCTCGCTACGATAAGAAATAGCAAAGTTATCAAAAAATAAAAATATATATATATGTAATTTCTAACTCTACATCCCAATAAAATGTGATATTCGTGTTATTACGAGATACAAAGCCGAGTGACCGATATGAGCGTAGCGAGTGCAATTTCCTTCGCATATGTATAGCTTCAAGGTCCACAAGGGTCGAGACACTGATACTTGTGAAGAGAATGGAAACTTTTTAATCATATACACATCTAAGAGACCCATTTCGGTCTAGCCTACGTCAAGAAACGAAGTTAGGTTAGGTTGGGGAACACCTGTTTTAAACAAACTTATCCTACTGGTTACGACCCCTTGATCTATCAAAACAATTTAACATTTCCTAGGAGGTTAAACAGACCAACTTTTATTACATTATATAATGGGGCTGGGTAAGTACCACGATATCGTCATCAACTTGTTTAAAAAAAAAAAACTTCAAATTAAAAATAGCCCTGTGAGGTTGAAACTGCAGTTAAGATGAAGAACAGAATCACTGAAGGTTAGGTTAGGTTAGGTTAGGTATAGGCACATATATCAAGTGATTCAGGTCAGTAGGAAACCAAACATGAATCAATTTATTTTAGTTGATGGTTAGGTAAAGCTAACGTTTTAAAGAACGCTTCTCAGAGCTAAAAACTGAGAAGTCAAAAAACACAATCACGGCAACACACAACTAACGTCAAATACCTGTTGTATCAAAGATACAGCAACAAGTGACGTGGACCAGAAGGCGTGACAAACTATTAGGGGAGTGGCCTATTGTTAGTTGTAATAAGCTTCCTAGCCCGAGAGCGGGTTACAACCCCTTGTGGCGATTTAACAGGTAACATTTCAGCTTGTTTTTTAGTTGTAGGGGTATTATAATCAAATTTTAGTTCTTTTTTTAATAATGGGAGCCATAATGGCCTTACTTCTATACTTGATTGGCTGATAGGATTGTCCGTTAGTTTTATATATGGGGTTTCAATTATTTTACGTTTGTATAAGTTACTTTCCCGGACTATGATTTTTGCCTCTTCCCTGGCAAAGTTTACTGTTTTGTTTATACAATTCAGAGGTTGCCCAGTTTGTATCTTGTAGGGAAAACCACCAATTATTACTATTTAATTAACTTGTATTGAGGTGTTACCGTCGAACAATCTTTGCTTGTAGTTTACACTATCTTATATGACGTGTTTCAACTATTTGTCAGTCATTTTCAAATAAAAAAACACATAGAAACACTTAACGACACATATTAATTCACATTTAAATAACACGATTGAAAACATACATGCACGGACGACCCTCTCAATAACGAAGATCATTATCAGCTGACCAGGGATTAATTGAATTGACGATAATGAGTCAACGAGAACGGTCACTGACAACGCGCGTCGTCCGTGTATGTATGTTTTTAATCGTGTTTTTTAAATGTGAATTATTATGTGTCGTTAAGTGTTTCTATGTGTTTTTATATTTGAAAATGACTGACAAATAGTTGAAACGCGTCATATAAGATAGTGTAAACTACAAGCAAGGATTGTTTGACGGTAACACCTCAATACAAGGTAATTAAATAGTAATTAATTATTAACAATCCAGTTTGTCTATAAGCAAACATAATGGAAACCACTATTGTTTTTAAACATTCTTCTCAACGACGTATTGCTTATATTCAGTTTCAAAGATGTTCAGTTTAGGCTTTTTTCGGTGACTGTAACACTTGCTGCAACACTTTTCCGTGGTTTCATTTGTACAGACAGTAGTTGAGCGACCTGAATAACCCTTCCGCTGCGTAAAAACACTACCTGTTCTTCGAAATTTCTTAACAACCTAATTATCACAACATTACTAGGCAGGTTTTTGTGATAATTTTTCTAAAAAGTAATGCAGTTTTTGACAAGCTTGGCCTACCCGCACGTCCAATTCCGTATGAGCGAAAATAATGCTCTACGATAAAAGCTTTCTCTGCAGTAGCTAGCACCATATCAGCAAAAACTAACCTCAAATAAGAAAGAAATAATAATCACGAAGACGTGACAACAATCAAAAGTTGACACAGCTAAACTAGAAAGCTGATTCAATTTTAGTACTATTTTTATTTTGGCGCCTACCGTATTTTCGGAATAGCCCTGTTATTACGTCTGGTAGGTTTGATGATTGTAAATTAATTGGGGGCGAGTTTTCAACCGTCACCCCCCACTTGTTTATTAACGCGTTTAATTATTTCAAATTACCTTCGTTTTTATTATGGACTTCATACATTAATATATCGTCCCAATTGGACTTCTCTCCTATACAGCATTTCCAGTCCTTTGTCTATACTAGAGTTAATATCAATTAATTCTCAGTGTTTATTGTTAAGTTTGATTTTTTTCCTGAGAACTTTTAGTTCAATAAACCATAGACTTGAGATAATTATGTCTTCATTGAAACCTGTATTTGTCCTGCATTCTTGTATGTCTTAACTATGTTTACCTTAATGTTAATTTCCTGTAGTAATTATTTTAATGATATTCGTATTTTAATATAACCTAACCAAACTTAACCATACCCTAACCTAACCCAACCTAGCCTAACCTAACCTAACCTAACAGTTGCATGTGTCCTACTATGAGGACTCCCCTCTTTTTTTGTAATTTCAAAACTCTAAATATATTTAGGTTATGTCATCTACCGTCATAACAAAAAAAAAAATAATAACATAACTGCGACTTTCGTTCCCCTTCTTTTAAGGTCGGCCATTCATCAAGTCTAGATCGCGCCATTACAAGGTTACTGCTCCTACAACACTCTTACGAGAATTTATGTTATTTTACTGATTTATTAACTTATGTTGGTTTTAAAGTGAATAATTTCATAAATCTATTTCAATGTACAATAGAAACTGACCAAACTTATTCGAGTTTTGTTAAACTAAAATATGGAATATAATAGTGGTAGCAAGAATCACCACAAATAGGTTAGGTTATATGTATTATTTTAATTAGTTCCTTTTCGAGGAACGAAAGAAGAGGGTCGGTATAATACACAAGTACCCTCTAACAATATCTACCAAGACGTCAAGAAACTCAACGCAATATATAATTACAAAGTTTAGAAAATCTGTGTAACAATTGTTTTAAACAATCTAAACTTACTTGATAAGAATCCTTGATCTACTAATAAAATTTAACATTTCCTACAAGTCACGTTACATTTAGAGGATCTGGTTTTAAATTGTATGGTCGGGCTGGGTAAAGTACCATGATGACAACCATCAATTGGTTTTTCTCTTTAAAAATTATTTACCGTTCTAAGACTGTTTTTACGCCCAGATTGAGGTAACTCTAGTAGTTATTTTTATCATATATTGATCACTTTGAAATTAATAATAAGCAAATAGTTTCTTCTTTTTTTCAGAAGAATGGCGACATTTTCAAATTTAGTTTTGATCTTCTGCTTGAGTATTGTTATAATTTTTGTGACAGTCCAAGGACGAAGTCTTGTACATCTGATTCCTTGTCCAGAAAAGATGTTTCGAGGTCCCAATGGAAACTGTAGATGTCCGTTTGATAGCGAATGTTAAACTTCTATAGAGTTGTAAAAATAATGTATTTCCATTATTATCAGTTTTGTAATACATTAAAATGTTATTAAAGGTTTCAGTTTTATTATGTAATTAAAAAGTGTAATAAAATGAATAATAATCCTTTCCAAAATACAGAGTTGTAAGTTTTATAATGTTGCTATAATGCAGTGATATTGATAATCTCTACAATGTATTAAACTAACGTTTAAAACCATACTGACACAAAATCAAATACTAAGAAAATATGTATACATCTCCCATCTCTACAAAAATGAGTTTATAAAACTTCTAAATATGTACAAAAAATAAGTTTATGGACGACAACATGGTACTTTCTCAGTACCATCACAGATTAAATTGAGAACACTGTAGACAGTATTCAAGTTAATTAAAGCTTTCATGGGAAGGGCACGTAAAGAAACTTAAGAGAGAAATGTTTTTAATTTTGAGTAATGTCTGCCCTGAGGGAGTACTCGTGTATGTGTATCACTCACGTATAGAGTATGGACTTAGTTATTGGAGAGGCACTTATTCTACTATACTCAAGTCACTAAGTGGTCTGCAAAAGAGTATTAATTTTTAGGAGATCTAAATTTGATCATTCTTCGCCAATCTTTTTGTCATCTAAAATCCTTTACGACATTTTTACGTATATAAAGTCTTCAAAATATTTTATTAACAAAATTCTGTTGTAAATAACAAGCGAAATACTGCATACAGTTTAAGGAACTCTGGTATCTTACCTGTACCCGTACCTATACCAAGTTTAACTCTATACCGTCAATTTTTTATTTACAGTGGGACAGTCGTTTTTATATACAGTGCGACTTATCATTCAAAAAATTGTGAATTTAAAAAATATGTCAAACATTGTAATGTTAAGAAATATAAAGTCCTGATTGTTTTTATTAGATAATATTAAACATCTTTTCGTGAAACACTTTGCAGGTTGATTGTCTGTATATTATTATCTGTATTTTCAAATAACATATTTGCTTGTTTCTTGTTGTTAACTGCCGGTCTCTCCATTAGGATTTTTTTTTTGTTCTTTGTGATGGAAACTCAAACTTCCGTTTATCTAGGAGACCCTAAATTTTTTCACTGTTGTACTGTTTACTGTGTCTATGGTAATTTGGTTGTATAATGTTACGTATACAATTTATAATTATTTTTTAAAATCTATAAAAGTTAAGAAAGTAGTTTCTTTTGTTTTGAGTATGATTAAATTGTATTTTTATTTGTTTTCATGTACTTAGATATATGTATTTTTACAGTGTAATATGTGGATTAATATATTATATTTAAAAAAAGGTTATTTACAAAAAATCATGATCTGGGATATTCATACTAAGATATCTTAGAAATTATTATAACATTTCCACAACAGCCTATCACACTCACTTGAACTATGTAATCATATTATGGGGTGATTCATCAATTCAACAAGTGAAAAGGTTTTTTACGGTTTGTGGTAGGTATAATATAGGGACTTGTAGAATAGCTTTTTGATAGCTGGGAATATTGACACTTTCTAGTAGGGCCTATGTACATTTTTAAAGTAAAATTGTACAATAAATATAAGTGTTATGCTCTTCTGAATAAGGGGGTACATGATTATGGTGCTCTATTCAGAAGATACTTATGATTAGGCCTACACAGGCTCAGTAAGAACTAAAAGCTACCATCACAAGCTGGTGTAGTATTAATAAATAAACTCCCAGACAACTTGAAAAACACATTTAAGAGTAGCTTAAAACGGTTACCCTAACATAACATAACCTAAGCTAAGCTAAGCTAATTTAACCTAACTTAAATTAACTTAACCTAACCTAAGCCTGAGGATCCTTTTATTCAGTGAAAGTGTTGTTCACCCAAAAGTACTCTTGAGGTATTTCTGTGACTGGTACAAACATGAATGTGTTAAAAATTTTTGTTTTTAATAATGATTTTTAGTAGTTTTAGTGTTGCTTATGGTTTGTTGAAATTGATTTATAGTGGTAATTTTTAATAGTATTAATGTTGTTTGTTATTTTTAGCCTATTTTTTAATAATTACTTTCAGAATTTTTCTTCGTCTTTGCCGTGTGTTTCACAACTATGTACTGTTCAAAGACGTACAAATGTAATACAAGCAGATTCTCTAAATTTATAAATTTTTCATGTAGTTTTGGGTCGGATCCCTATCTTTCATTTTTTTCTTGACCTACTCTTGTTCTTTTCTAACCTTGACGCTTTAAAGTATTGGAAGGGATTGAGGTCTTTATTTTATGTTCTTATTGTATAAGGCTATGATTACTGAGATTTTTCGTATTTAAAGAACAAGAAATGGGCTCCATCGTGGTACTTACCCAACCCGACCTTAAAATATAATATTACCAGGTCCTCTAAATGTAATGCCCAACATTTACTGATTTGGGGGCTTGTAGTAAATATCGAATTGTATTGGTGTGTCTTACCTAGTAGGATGTTTAAATCAATTACAAAAAAAATTTTAACCTTGTAATTGTTTTACTTGCTAGGCTGTACCAAGCCTTGTAGATGTTTGTAAAAGTTTCACTCGTTTTGTCGTGTCAGTGTCTCGGTCTTGAAGGGCCTTGAAAGTCCCTACTCGTGTCGGTGGCTAGGATGTACCGGAGCTATATGAATATAACATGTTTGGGGGGGGGGGAATCAGGTTTAGAAATTACATTTTTGACAATAAATTTGCTATTTATTATCGTAGAGAGGTCGGGTTGGTATCATTAAATGAAGAATTGAGATCTACAAATTTTTATTTAATTTAGTGTGTTATAAGTTGAATAAAAAACTAGATATAAATATTAAAAAAAATATAAAATAGCCGGCTTATTAGCATTTTTAATTCGATTTTTTAATGTAAGCATCCTATAGTCCCCTGTCCAAATTTCATGTTCCTATTTTGACTATTTTCGTGCTTAAGTACAGACGACAACGACGATGGACGGACGCTATGTCCAATATCATTATTTTTGTTTACTGAGGCCATCTGCTTATATTATAAGACTGAGTAAGTACCTCGATGGTGTACATCAACTTCTACTTTTGTTAAGGCAATGATGACTAATATAGTTTTTCAACTTAAACAATATACAGTGAAACAATCAAACAATATTTTTTATGAATGTTATATACCCTCGTCCCACGACAATTTCAACATATAATTACATAAAAACAAGGAAGTGTAAATCTAGAAATCTTATTGGTCATAACTTCCTCTATGTATTTGTTAGGAAGTAAAATGATGTTCTGACGTAATTCTGACATTAAATAACGTTATTTCTTATCTTTATTGATAAGCTTTCTCCTTTCACTGATAACGATAAAACTGTTTTCATATTTCTTTTTACAATATTGGATCTTGGACAATACATTAGGGTTATCTACATATCAATAGTGAATATCAGACTAGATAAATTTATTTTAAAAAATAGTTATGGAAGTTTCAGTAGGATTAGCAATATGTGCAACTGTGTGTTACTTTAAGGTAAAATAGGTTAGTTTAGATATTTAATTTCCTAATAGTAACGTTAACTTATAGTTAAATTCAACTTTAATTTAACAGGCGTATTTCTAATCATTAATAATCGGTGAAAAATAATGCACAAACTTTTTCACATAGCCATACACGATTTAAATACTAACTGAAAAAATGTAAGTTCGGTAGTAGTCAATAAGTAAATATGAATTTAGGCCGCCATTTTGAAAAAAAAAATTTAATAATTTAACTTGTTTCATTTGAACCATAAAAAAGTTTTCAACAATTCGGAAATCGAGTTTGGAATCGGTACTATACAAATACTTTTTTTTAATCTATTTTAACATATATGTAAGTAGGTGTCGGTGCAGGAATGCCAACATTAAAATTTACATAAGTTTTTACAGACAAGTTTAAAGCAAATATTTTATTTTATTTTATTCAAAGTGAAAATTTGAAGCAACGTTTAAACTAAAGATTGAATTTAATCTGGATTAGGTTAACTTCATTTGAAAAAAAACTGGCCTTATCAGTTAAAGCAAATAACCTATAAACTATTCGGAATTGTAAAATTATTCAGATACACGTTCAAGGGTTTAACTGAGCTAGTAGTCAAAATCATCTGTGTAGCCCGAGCTTAGGTTATAACCACTTTAAGTTATACCCAGATTTAACTTCGTGTAAACTGACCTTAAAGCAGTTTGGCCAACATCAGTTAAAATTAACTTAAACTGTGTTTACAAACGATTTCTACGTTAACAGTTCGTTAATGTGCGTTCAATTGCGTAACGAAATTATAGCTTATTACGTTAAATACAGTTCGGTAATTTTCTCACTCTATCTTTGGTTTAACGTTTACAAAGCAAACTATATACATTGTAGAGGGAAATTAGTCCAAAAAATTTATGAGAAGGATGTAACTGTGAAATTTAATTTTTGTGTTTTTTTCTTCTTTTTATACATGCAACTGAGTGGGAAAACGAAAAAAAATAGCAAAATCGGACTGGAGCTTCGTTAGAAAAGTGCATTTTAGGCATTTTGAGTGCATCGTTGTACTTTTTTTTTAAAATATCTCCGGCTCTATGGGTCATAGAAAAAAATAAAATAAATAAAATATTCGGAAATGAAGAGACTATCGAAATGGTAGGGAATAGTAATATAAAAGTACATCCTAACCTCAAAAAATTCGAATTTTTTGATTTAAGATTTTTTTTGCCGTGTTAATGAAACTAATAGGTTAAGAATCAGCAGATCTTCACAAACATTAGGCAAATTATGTGTCTTTACACTAGACATCGGTGGTCAAATTAAAAAAAAAATCATTTTTAAGACCACAGTTGGGTATTTTTTTTTTTTAAATGAAAGCATTATAATTTAATGAGAAGTACACTCTTTTTTTTATTGTTAGTTTTTTACCTACTTTCTAGTAGACATATGCAAGAATTTGTTTATTAAGGGAAAGTACTCTATTTTAATTTAAAATTGTCATTTTACTGTTTTGAAATTTTTTCCAGTAAATCGGGTTAGACAACTATGTCGCCCATTTATGAAATTTCAACATTTAGTTGAAAATTTGTTTACGAAAATTTCTATCTTTGATTGAGAATGGTATTTAATTAAAATATTTTAGGAAATCTAGTTAGTACACTAGAAGGTAAGTAAAAAAACTGACAATTTATATAAAAAAAAGTTTACTCTACGACCAGTTCTCATTAAATTACAATGATTTAAATTTTTTTTAAATGCCCAACTGTAGCCGTAAAAATGATTTTTTTTTTTCAAATTTGACCACCGATTTCTAGTGTAGGGATACATATTTTGTCTAATTTTCATGAATATCTGAAGATTTTTACCCCATTTGTTGCATTTTTAATGAAAAAAAAAATCTTAAATCCAGAAATTAATTTTTTTTATGTTAGGAAGTAGACCTACTGTACTTTTCCTACGAAAGTCCCTACATTTCCGAGTTTAGTTTTTTTTTTTCATTTTTCTACGATCCATGATAGATGAAGATATTTAAAAAATAGTGTAGCTATGCAATCAAAAGGCATCAAAAATGCACTTTCCTATCAAAGCTCCAGTCCGGTTTTGCAATTTTTTTCGGTTTACCACTAAGTTGCATGTGTAAAAAAGAAAACAAAAACAAATTCCCCAGTTACATCACTTTAATTTTTTAATTTCTCTCTACTAACGGGGTGTGTCTGACATAAAAACTTAGGGAGCTGATTCCTTAGATAAAAATAAATGATAAAGCTCAATTTTCCCTCTATAATAAAATGGTGTATTTGAATTTTTAAAATTCAATCGCCTTATTTCAATCAGACTTCCACCTTTTAAATTTCTTATGGAAATTTTCATTTTTTATTTTAAATTTGGATTTTAAACAAGATTTTATGTCTGTTTTATTCTTGGGTAATTTTTTATATTCCTATTCGTTTATAAGATAAGCCCAAAAGTTCGCCAAAGTTCCTTTTAAAATACTATACATGGGCATGAGAACCAATTCCTCAATACTCTTGTTGTAATTTCAGTAAAACATGTATTGTTATATGAATACTGTTGGATTTAGGTTTTTATAGAAAAGTAGCTTGACAGGACCTAAGTATTTACAATTCCAAGAAAAATTATTTATGAACCGCCCAATTGAAGAGCTTCCACTTAATGAAATTAACGTACCAGAAAGAGAGAGCACCAGCTGATAATAGTGACGTAGCTGTGCCGTTTTTAAACACTACTTCCTGAAAAATGGCTTGGTACATATGGGCCCATATTTTGGCATGAAAGGTCCCTAGACCTAAAGTCCCTAGTTTTTTCTAATGTGGGTACAGTACCTAAAAAATAAACTCTATAAAGAATATTATTCTTCGGTCGATGATATGAAAGAAAATATTAGACAGATCTTATTTTCAAATTCAACATAACATAATTAGAAAAGCTATCAATAATTGTTTGTAAGAGTTAATGTTTGCATATTCAACGGTAGACATTTTGAACATCAGCTGTAAGACTAGTTTTCATTATGTCGGAGCTATTTTAAAGAATTAATAAATCACTTAAATGTTAAAATAGCCTATCAATCAATAAAATACAATATTGTTTATGTATATTACAAAACCATAAATTCAACAGTATTTATAAAACAATACATTTTTAACTAAAATTAAAACATATATTAAGAATTTGGTACTTATTCCCACGTATTTTAAACGGAACTTTAGGGAAATTTCCAGCTCATATTTTGTAAACAAGTAAGAGAATATAAAAAAATACTCAAGAATAAAACAGTCTTAAAATCTTGTTTAATATCCAAATTAAGCATAAAAAATGGAGTTTCTATAAGAAATTTTTAATTTTGCCGCCATATTGAAAATGGCGGTCGAATTTCAAAAATTCAACTAGACCATTTTATTACAGAGATCTCCCATTACAAGTTTCCTGTATAGTTTCAGAGATATCAATGGTGGCCCAGTTGAAAAGACACTCTGTACTTAAAACCATTGCCTTAACAAAAACTATGTATGCTTCTTAATGTAAAATCAAAAACCAATCATATGCTAAATAATCTTCCTTTGTCTATTCAAATTATACATTTACAAATTGATTAGTTTATGTATAAAAAAGATACCTTAATCCATAAATATTCTAATAGCTTCAGTGATCGGAAGAGAACAAGATCTAATAGGTTAGATTGGTTAGGTTAGGCCAGGTTATGAAGATGAAAAAGATTTTTCCTCCCTTGTTATTTTAAAGGCTTCTAACAATTCGATTGTGCATTTATTATAATAGTATTTTACTTAAATATATTAATAATCTATTCATTGTTAGTGAAATAAACTAAAGTATCACTTAACTGACAGGTCATACAAAATGATTTTTGACAACACAATTAGATTTGCTATATTTATTGAATTGTTTTAATATTATATTGTTTGTTTAGTTGCATTGTTCTTACTATTTATTGACTAGTTATATACCGTATGTAATGCTATTGGGAACGATAAAGAAATAATAATATACATTTATTTCTAGGTTATAGGTGCTAAACAAATGCTCATAGATCCAGGAATAACTGATTTTAGTAAAATAGTAAATGCAGTTACTTTCATCGATAAATCAATGCTAATTGAAAAACTATTCACCAATGGGAGCGGCGTAATAACAGCTCCGACTGGATTTGGAAAATCAACAAATTTAGACATGGTGAAACGATTTTTAGAAATTACAGTAGACCAAAATGGCGATCTGATGGACGTAAACACAACGGAAAATTACAAGTTGTTTAAGATGAACAATTTAAAAATTTGTGAAAATGAAGATTTTTTTAACGAACATTTCGGAAAACATCCAGTCGTCTACATCGATTTTAGTGAACTTTGCGGAGTAACTGATATCGTCGATTTGTTGACGAAATTTCAGGAGATTTTGATGAAATCGTACGAGCCTCACGTGTACCTCTTAAATAGTACGAATTATTTTACAAAATTAGAAGCGAAACGTTGGTTTACAGCGTTTAACGATAGCAGTAAATATAAGAAATTAACAACTTCTGCAATTTGGAATGGTTTTAAAAAGTTGGTAGATTTTTTACACCAACATTTTGAAAGAAAAGTTTTCATTTTGATCAACGAGTACAACACGTTTCTGGACGAAGTATTGAAGACGAAAAATCCAGATAAAAAACGAATTGTTTCTTTCATCGAAGAAGTTAATAGAGGATTGTTTAGAAGCAACGATTTTGTAGACCAAACTTTAATAATGGGGGTACCTTTGGATAAATACAAAAGTAATTTAAAAACTAAGTATTTAAAGTCATTTAAATTTTTAAATAATCACATTCTTTGGAATTATTTTGGAATAACCGAAGATGAACTTGATAATATATTAAAAAAATTAGTGAAAGAAAGTGAAAGGGAGAATGTTAAAAGGGTTTTGGACGAAGAAAGAGTTAAATTACAAAGACATTTATTTGAACAGAAGTATGTAAAAGAGTTGTCAGGAAGTGAAAATATTACGATTTATAGTTTTTCTAGGACATTAAACATTTTACAAAACATGACAGTAAATGGATCTGATTTTAACGTTATTTATTGACAGTTTACTCTGATATCCGCCATCATTTGTGTGTATGTATATATATATATATATATATATATATATATATATATATATATATATATATATATATCACAACGTTCTTTAGAGAATATAAGAACACAAAAAGTGCATCCAATTTGACCTAGTTAATAAATAAAAAATAGTCAAATATATTTATTGTGAAAATCATATAATTCACATTCAATGTGAATTCAAATTTGCTCTTTATGTAAATATTAAAAGTTATGTGCTGGACACATACATTTTTTTATAATATTGAAATAGTTTTATAAGCAATGATTTTTGTTTTATAATAAGTCTGCGTATATGTTTGTGTTTGTATGAATATCGTAAACTACTAATAAAATTTAAGACATATTTTCCTTTGACCCTTAACGAAAAAACCTCTTGGGGGGAAAAAAGATCCCTTGTCAAGAGAGGGAGAAAGTTGCACACCCAAGATATTGCAGTGCAATTTTGAGTCACCCTGTATATTCACTATCTATAATCTTGATAGTAATCAGCATTTAATATAAATGTTAGCATATAATTTCTTCCATTAAAGCCATTTAAATATTCGAAGTATTCTGTGATAACATTGTCTAGATATAAGTTAAATAAACTGGATGATGTGTAACGCTTTTGTCTCATACTAATACTGATACTTGTTTCCTTTCAGTTCCCATTTCTATCCTTTAGAATATTACTTGTGTCTTTATATACTTACTTAAATATATCTACAATTTAATTTGAATACATTCTCCTGCCACAAAGAACGTGTCTGCTAACGCTTTTCGAATGAAGTATATTTTAAAATATTATAAATAAGCAAATGAATAATTAATCATATATAAGCTTGTGTAAAACTTAACTGAAACATAGAACTGTAAAACTATTATAGTAGAACAGTAACCATTCACAGAAGAGGACGAAGCGTATATGAAGGAGGTCGGAAAGTATAGGTATGATGGTTAAACCTATAAGTACTAGGGCGGAGGTTATAAGTAGGAGTATAGGATTGTATAGGTTTTATGGTTACACCTATAAGGTAGAGGGCGGATTGTATAGGTAGGAGGGCGGAGGGTATAAGCAGGAGGGCGGATTGTATAGGTTTTATGGTTAAACCTATAAGGAAGAGGGCGGATTGTATAGGTAGGAGTGCGGAATGTATGAGTAGGAGGGCGGAAGTTATACGTAGGAGTATAGGATTGTATAGGTTTTATGGTTACACCTATAAGGAAGAGGTCGGATTGTATAGGTAGGAGTGCGGAATGTATGAGTAGGAGGGCGGATTGTATAGGTTTTATGGTTAAACCTATAAGGAAGAGGAGGGATTGTATAGGTAGGAGGGCGGAGGGTATAATTAGGAGAGCGGATTATATACGTTTTATGGTTAAACCTATAAGGAAGAGGGCGGATTGTATAGGTAGGAGGGAGGAGGGTATAAGTAGGAGAGCGGATTATATAGGTTTGATGGTTAAACCTATAAGGAAGAAGGCGGATTGAATAGGTAGGAGGGCGGAGGGTATAAGTAGGAGAGCGGATTATATAGGTTTTATGGTTAAACCTATAAGGAAGAGGGCGGATTGTATAGTTAGGAGGGCGGAGGGTATAAGTAGGAGGGTGGATTATATAGGTTTTATGGTTAAACCTTTAAGGAAGAGGGCGGATTGTATAGTTAGGAGGGCGGAGGGTATAAGTAGGAGGGTGGATTATATAGGTTTTATGGTTAAACCTATAAGGAAGAGAGCGGATTGTATAAGTAGGAGGGTGGAGGTTATAAGTTTGAGGGCGGAGGTTATAAGTTTGTGGGCAGATTGTATAGATTTGATGGTTAAACCTATAAGGAAGAGGACGGATTATATAGGTAGGATGGCAGTGGATATAAGTAGGAGGGCGGATTCTCTATGTTTAATGGTTAAACTTATAAGGAAGAGGGCAGATTGATAGGTAGGTGGGCGGAGAGTATAAGTAGACGGACGGAACGAAGGATGAGTTTATGTGGCCAATATAAGACAATTTTAATAGAGTACGTAGCAGTAGGTTAATAGCTTTTGAAAATATAATTCATCTGAAACGCGTTAGGAGAAGTTAAAAATGCTAGGAATAGCAGATGAATGCAATTAAATTTATTATGTAAGTCCTAGTAGAAATATGTAATATCTTCATAATTTTAAATTAAATTCCCCTTTTATTCCTTAAATTCCTTAATTTATTACTGTCTACACATTCGAATAGTTATTATCCGACACTAGAACTCAAGGTGAACCTTTTCCTCTCCAGCGACATCTCTCCAACCGTTTCTTTCTGCCACATCATGTCTTCTTGTAATCATTGCCATTCTACGTAGATCAATCTCCATTTCGTCTATCCATCTGTTTCTCAGCCTTTCCTATCTCTGTCTTCCTTTCATTCTACCCTTATAAAGTGCTTTTTGCACTCCAATTCACATTAAAATTAAAAGACATAAACGATACAAAACAAGTTAATAAATAAAATATATTATAAGAAACTGTGCATTGCTTTTATTAATTATTCAACGGACTATAAATAAATTATTTACATTTCTATTTATTGTTCCTTTAATTTCCTTATACTGTACATATTTTATAAACTTTTATTTTTATTTTTTTTATCAATAACTCAATTGTAATTCACTTTTTTTTTTTCAACAAGTTCAATTATACCAATAAAAAATAATGCAAGCTCTTACTTATCTAAAACGAAATATAAACATTTGCTATCATCGAAACCTTCTGAATTTTTTTTTATTGAATTAAAATATTTCAATTATGGAGGATGTGTTAAACGAAAGTGAAATCTGAACTCAATATGAAGATGACACACTGGGTTTTAATAATTTGATGTGAGGAGACATGTAACCTAAAATTTTTGTGATTATCAAATATCAATGAAAACGAATGATTTCCATAGAAACCACTAAATTGATTTTTAACCCATCACATAAATTTCTCTATACTACGTACATTTGTGAAATAAAAAAAAAAACTTGTTTCATATCATTGAATTTAAAGAGGGATATTTAAATAAAACATTCGTCATTGGTTTAATTAAAATATACAACCAAAATCCCTCATTTACTCACTATAGAGAATGTGAGATAGACAATCCTGAGGATAACTAGCTGGATCTACACTTTTTCTTGTATTTTTGGGTTAGATCCCTCACTTTCATATTTATTATATGGTCTCTCTTGACCAACTCTTGCTGTTTTCTGACTCAACGCTATTAGAGTATTCGAGAGTTATGCATATTTATTTTACGTTTTTTTCTTCCTTTTTTTATATATATAAAGTGATGACCTATGGTTTTTGCTTCAAAAATCAATTAAAACCAAAACTTTCATTTCTCACTGTAGTGACTACGGACTAGACACTCCCGAGGGAACCTAACTAGATGTACACCTTCCTTTAATGTAGTTTTAGGTTAGATTCTTATCTTTCAACTCTCCTATCAGGTCTCTCTTGACCAATTCTTGTTGTTTTCCGACTCACACGCTATTAGAGTATTCGAGGGCTAAGGGTCTTTATTTTATGTTCTTCTGTATTCTTACTGATAGGTTTTTTGCCTTAAAACACACACACACACACACACAAACTAAAATGGCAGATGTAATTAGAAGGTAAACCCTTCAATATAGTGACTATGGGTTGACATTCCCTAGCTAGGTACCTGGGTCTACACCTTCTTTCATGTAGTCTTGGGTTAGATCACTCTCTTTCATCTTTCTTATCAGGTATTTCTTGACCAACTATGATTATTTCCCCACCCTGACACTATTACCTTATTCAAGGGGTAGTGGTCTTCATTTTATATTCTTTTCTTCCTATAATTCAATGATAACAAGAGGTATTTCGCCCCCAAAATGACTTAATTAAAAAAAATAACATATTAAAGTTCAAAATTTTTCTAAGATATTTAAGTATCATTTGTTATATTATTCAAAACGTTCAAAAACCTTGTAAAACTGTAAACATTTGTTTTTTCAAAACTGGAACCATTACGGCTTTGAAATAAATTTCTGTTTATTTTTTCAATTTCTTCATTATTAAAATTATATTTTAAACTTTTACCTATTTCCTCTTCCGTCACACCAAAATATTTTCTAAAAATATTATCTTCTGAAAACTTATACTTGACTATATTATCTGGCCATACATCACTATCATCATCCAACGGTACGCCTGTCAACAAGACATGGTCTATAAAAGCGTTTAATTTTAACAAATCATCGTTGATATATTTAATAAACTCAATAATACGAAAATTATCTGTATTATTATTTTCAGAAAGACATTTTAAATATGTGTTATATTCATCAATCAAAACAAAAACACGTTTACTGTGATGTTCACACAACATTTTTGATAATATAAAAAATCCCCGTGTGATGTTCTCTTCGCTAAGTTTTTTATATTCAAATTTATGACTGTATTTAGAAAACTGTTCCTTGGCACCTTCTTCGAACCAAATTAATTCTTCATTTTTCAACACATCTCTATGGGGTAAAAACGTTTTGAATAATATTTCTCTAAATGTTGATAACATATTTTCAAAATTAGTTACTCCACAAAGTTTACTATAGTCTATGTGTAACACTGGATATTTTCCAAAATGTTCGTTAAAAAACAAATCATTAGGGTATTTACAAATTTTTAGATTATTTTTTTTAAACAACTCGTAATTGTCTGTTATGTATACTGGTTCTCGATTTCCTTCTTTGTTTACAACGATTTCCAAAAATCGTTTTACCATGTCTAAGTTGGTTGATTTACCATATCCTTGAGGTGCGGTGAGTAGAACTATTTCCTGTTTAAAGAGATCTTTGATGAGCAGTGATTTATCTATGAATGATTTGGTGCGCACAAGTTTACTGAAATCACTTTTTCCGTGAGTTACTGGTTCTGAGAGGACAACCTAAAACGATAGAAAATTTTATTATACAGAGTGGTCAACTCAAGATGGCTACAGTTAGGTTATATTAGGTTAGGTTGGGTTAGGTAACCTAACCTAATATAGTAAAAACCTAACCTAAGGGTGGCCGTCTTAGTGTCATAAGGTCAGAAGAACTCAGTTCGCATTTTATATTACAAAACGTGCCCCATACTTGATACACTGGGTAATTAAAAGTTGTTTTTTGTAAAGTTGTAAAAATCTAAGATTATAACCTTAATCTTACCTCTTTCACCTTAATTAATATGTTAGATTAAACCTCTGCTTACCTTAATCACTATCACAAATGCTGTTATTATTTTTACTTGCTTGTCTATTTTCATTATTTGTTTATATTTGTGTATAAATCAAATAGTTTCGTATACACTGACATACAATACCAACTGCTTAGCAACAAATAATGAGTAACAATATATTTTTTTAAATGTTGGTAACAACGATAGTGGAATGTCGAACTGATAAGAAATGATTTGCCCAATGTTCACGTTACGTTATTATTCAATAATACATCTTTAAAATTAAATGTTTGAAGTCAGTGATTGTAAATTTACAATTATACTAAACATTGTAAACCTTTTATAAAATTGATTATTTTGAAAACTTGTTAAAACAAATATGCTATTAATAATGTTTACTTTTTCAGATACTAGAGACATTTATATGAAGAGTCAAAAAAACAATATTGAGATTTTGCGGAAATATTTGTGCTAAACAAAAAAAAAATCGATTTTTTAATGATACAGGTAGGATTTTTGTAGTTTTTTTACGATGGCCAAATGCATTAAAAATATGTTCATAACTTAAATGTTGTTATTTAGATTTAAAAAATATATATTCCAGTAGATCAAAGGATAACATGGTTATCAAGAAAAAACTATAAATTATTGATTTAGAATTAAAACATCAGTAAGCATCTTGTAACTTTAAGTCGATATTATGGAATGTTAAGTGAAACTTTTCTATTTTGTGGTACATTTTTGAACAATGATTTATGATATTAATATTAATAATTATCATAATTTCATACTATTTGGTGTGGGCTATTCTTAGGTGTTGTAGTCAATTACCAAAAATTTCAATTATATTTGAAGCTAGGTAAAATAATTTTTAAACGTTTGGTTTTTCGTTAAAAGAAAATATTTACATTTAATTAGTATTAAAACATCAGTCGCCCTTTTGTAACTCTAAGGGGCAATTTTGTAAAGTTAAGAGACATATTCTAATTTTTGGTCCATTTTTGAGCGATAGATAACGATATTATTATTAACAATTATCGTAATTCCATAATATTTTAGTTTAGACTAATCTTGGGTGTTGTAGACAATTACAAATTAAAATGTAAATTTTTTCCGAAATTTCGTTATCCTTTAACGAACTAAATTTTTTTATAACATTTGATTTTCATTAAAAGAGGGAAACTTATATTTCATAAATATTTTGCAATGTTGATGATTTTCGAAAGATACCTAATTAACTGCCATTTTAAAAATGTACAAACTAAATCTTAGTATTTTGCTGTACTGATTAAAGTTTATACTATATAATGCGTAAAATCTTACTCAATATCTTATATATTTCCAAAGACTTTTTTCTTGGCTAAAAACATTAAATGGCTGATAAACGAAAAACGAAGCATATTCGTACATAAAATTTTTTCCATATTTTTAACTCCAGAATCTGGTCCCGAAATATCTCTGTACACTTTTGAATCACTCTGTATATGAAGTAATAATTACATAATTACTGAAATTGAAATATGTTTTATCATGAGATGTTTGAATGAAATAAATAAATTACTAATTTTCCAGTTATCCTAAAGCAGGGGGGGGGGGGTATTCTATATAATCGATCGATTCCACTCCTCCCCTCTTCTTTGATGTTGGATACCTCTGAATAGACGAAACGTAGGAATTACAAGCTTTAACAATTCATCGCGTCGTTGATTATACATGTATGCCAATTCAAGTATAAACAAAATGTTGACGTTGTAAAAAGAGTTCCTCATATTGTTATAGACAGAAATTTTACTCTCTCGCACATATGTAATGCCATAAAAATATATTTCGAGATTTTTGGGATATATCAGTTTTTAGGTCCCCTAGGTTAAAAAAAAAAAGATTTTGGAATGATGTCTATCTGTCTTGTATGCATCCTCCCCAATGACGTGGACATAATTTATTTCAAAATTGTCCTATGGGCATATTTTGGTCAACCTCGTTAAGATTTTTTAATTTTTTGATAACTCAAAATTTTGGTAAGCCGCCTTAAGAAAAACAACAACATAAAATTACCATTTTATCAAAATCAGCTGTAACGATTTTGATAAAACTTAAAATATAGAACGAAACTAATTTCCATAAAAAGAAACCATTTCAACAAGAAGACGTTTCGGACATGTAAGGCATCATCAGGTGCAAAAAACTCACAAACTTCAATAAAACATAACTACCACGGTATTGGGCATCGGCTTCGTAAAGAATTGTTAAAATGTTATGCAGTTCGCGTTGAATTGAAAGCGTTCCCTATTTCAGTGTCTTCTTTATTTAGTCTAACGAGTTAAAAAGAAGAGGAAGAAAAGAAACTGACGAGAAACTTGTAATGAGTTATGTAACAAATATCCAGTTATTTTCTATTTTTTATTTCTCGTAAGTGTAACCTACAGCCCAACAAAGGAAGATCGTTCAAAATGTTCACGAATTTTCATTTTTTTGTACATTATAATCGTCTCTGAAGATTTCAATTTAAACGAATACGGCTTTAAACGCTGTTTTCCATTTACCACCACCCTTAGAGTTTTCTTATTCACTGCTTAAACATGTAAATTATCCTGAATAAAAGCCAAAAGCACTTTCAACTTCCTGTGGACTCAAACATTTTCCTAAATGGAAACATTATTCACTTAGAATTCATCTTATTTTTTACGCAAGACAAAAAAAAAAAAAATGTATTTTCAAGAAAAGGACTAAAGTTAGGCGAAAAGCTGTCTTGTGGTTTTCCTCATCAAGATTATACATAATCTTAGTTATTTGTTTAGATTTGTTCAGACATTTGCTATCATTCCTGTTTATCAAAATTGAATAACCAACAATTAAAAGCGTTATGAAGTGGTATTACCAAAGCCAATTGGTTAGAATCATTTTGGAAATTAAAAATACAACAAATTATCTAAGGAATGGTTAAAACTAGGTCGATCAATTTTTCCTCATGTTGTTTAGAGGCGGTAAAACTTATTAAAACTAAAGAAAACAACATAAAACTAAAATCCTTAGCCCTTGAATGCTCTAATAGAGTTGGAAAAGAACAAGAACTGGTTAAGATGGACTTTATTGGGAAAGAGATGGATCTAACTTGGACATTACATGAAAAGAGGTGTAGATCCAGCTAGATCCTCGGAACTGCTAAACCTTTACGCACTATAAATGAGCCCCTGAGGGTCATAACCTGTCAAAATAAATACGACTATATATATATATATATATATATATATATATATATATATATATATAAAGACAACTACACACTAACATAAGAAAGACAAAACACTAAGTTGAACATAGAAAACACACCGGTAAACAAAACCTAGTGTTCATTCTTTACTGAGAATTAACCGGGAAAATGTTAACATTACTTTAAGTAAATTAGCTTTAATTTTAATTTTAGATTTTGTTAATGTAATCCTCAACGGCCAATATATTTAGTAAACCATTGTACAATCTCGGATGAAATTACGTAGAGGCCCCAACATCGTACCTTGAGATACCCAAGAAATTACTGGCTTCTTATTTAAACCACATATATTATCACCTGGCTGAAAGTAGACACGGCGAGACGAATTACCCATTGAAGCAACTGGGCGTGGGTGCATTAACACAATCATTAGAGCAAGGCACTGAAAAAAGGATGATGATCACCGAAAGCAAATTTTCGGCTACAGCATATTTGTTTTTCGAAACTCTGCCAAAGAAATATTAAATTTCTTATACATAAAACTTTGAAAGTTTCATCCAACCATTTGTGTATACTGTTAACTTATAAACATTATTTTTACTTATCTTAATTCTTTTTTACAAAAAAAATACTTTAAACAGAAAAAAAAAGTCACATTTTTGTCTGCAAAAAAGATGAATGTTCAGGACAATCATTTTTTTGCACTGATATTTGTAAGGGTTAGCCATTAAATAACACACTGTATTGTTACTAAGCTTGTTTATTGAGACATTATGGCGTATTATAACAACATAATAAGTAGATTATACTAATTAAAGGAATACAAATATATATATATATATATATATATATATATATATATATATATATATATAGGCCTTCATAAGTACATTATGGTGTATTATAACAACATAATAAGTAGATTATACTAATTAAAGGAATACAAATATATATATATATATATATATATATATATATATATATATATATATATATATAGGCCTTCATAAGTAGGCTAGTTAGCCTAATTGAAACAAGAAATCCGGAGTCAACCATTAAAAATGAAAAAAGTATAGCCTACTTAAAATTTTCTCAATGAATCATTTTTGAATGCCCAGATTTAGCCCTAGGTTTAGCCTTCTTGGGTTTTGGTTCAGTTTTGGGTGCTGATGTTAGTTTGTCATAATAGATTTTTGCTACTGGTCCACAAAATTGTTTTAAATGTTGGAAATCTTAGTACTTCTCTTCAGAAATTGGTATAGGGCCTGAAAACAACCCATTATTACTGCAGCTAAATGAAAAAAAAATAACTTAAATTCTTTTAAACACTAGGCCTACCTAAAAAAAAATTAATTAAAAAATAAAACCTTAAATCTATTTTATATGATGAGACTACATTTACGGTCACTCATAAAACTATTGCTTCACTGGCAAAAAGAATCTGCTTTAAGATAATACAGAGATGCACCATATAATCTCCCCAAAACGTTTTAGCGAAATTAAACTACAACTGACTACCACAGCTCTAAAATACCAATTATCCATTTTCAAGATATAAAACACCCTTCAGGAGAACAAACACAAACACCGGTCAAAAACAATAACATAAACCAAATCACATGACTCTCATCCTTATTGTACTGGTCGATCTGACTCTCATCCTTGTTGCAGTTTATATAGATATTTGAAAGCTTAGTTGAGACAAAACCTTCATTCTTTTTACCTTAAATACCTCCCTAACATCTTCCGCTTTCTTTAGCTATCCAATACCAACATAACCTAAAAAAAATGACCTTCATCCTTTTTGCAGTGCCTTGCTCATATCTCATCCTTTCAAGTTGATATCATTTTTATCACTTCAGAGAGACACGATTTTCGAGTTGAACCATGAAAAGCAAGTAACGAATCTAGACTGAGTATAGCAATATCCTCGGTCAACCTGATCTTGATTAAAGTCCAATGAAAACTGTGGAATAATTCAAGTGTTTACAATTTAAATCACGAAGAACAGAAGATAAAACAACGCCAGGCACTAGGCGGAGGAGGTCAGACGAATATCACGATAATAACTGCACAGTAGGGAATAGCAATTGAGAAATGAGAACGATCTATAGCTAACTAAGAAGTTATTCTGCAAGGTGATACCTTGGCCACCTTATGGTAACATAGAGGGGCAAGAAAGCGATGTGCTTTTCATAGGGACATCCACAAGGTGCATTGCAAGGTATATATGTTAGTACGTTTTCATACATATAAAAAACAAACGCATGTTCTATGTTTGTCACTTGATAATGAAAGATGATTCCTACCGTCGAAACGTTCTATATGTATTTTATACACATAAATGTCTGAATAAATTATACAAAATTAATTATACAGAGTGTGATAATGTAAGATTAACCTATTACAATATTGACCGCTATTAAACTTATGATGTTGTCATTAGCGAATAAGACTAGGCGAGGGTTAGGTTAACCGAATCACTGGCGGGCACAGTCAATGTCTATAATTAGTTTATCTTTAATTAACATCGTCCCATGTTCTGACCACAGTTTCACTGATTATACCCCCTCCCCTTCTGCCTCTTGTAAACTTGCTTTCTTTCCTATGAACATAGCCGTAAAGTAACTTCAGATCTGTGATTACGTTCTACTGCACATGTACAAATTTTGTTATAATTTTGAATTTATACAGGGTGATTCGAAAGTGCTAGGTAATATTTCAGGTGCTTATAATAAAAATATAAAATACGACCAAAAACGCTTTTTTTCCTTCTGTCGGCCATTTTGTGTTTTTACAAAATCATATCTTCGGAAGTAGATAAGATGTTAAGTGAAGATTTAGTATATCCGTTATATATGTAACCTGTTACCAGTATACCAGAAAACCAAAACTTTAAATTTTTTAAATGTGGAGGTTTAAATGTATTAAGTAGAACATATCGAAAATCATCGCCATTAAAAAATATTTTCAATAGACAAAACATTTTTCTCTTTTAAGGGAATTTTATTTTTTTTGGTTCATTTTTCTTTGCAGGTCAAACATATCCAAGTTATCAACAGGAAAAAAAAAAAAAAAAAAAAAAAAACACATTTTCTTGGTAATCGTCTACGACAAACAAGATTAATATAAACTAATAAATTATGTAATTATTATGATGATTTTTAATAATAATATTTATTAATGTTCAGAAACAAACAAAAAGTTAAGTGTTTCCTATATCAGACTCTAAATTTTGATTGGTGTTTTACACTAATTTAATTGTGTTATTTATTTTGTATAAATTAGTCAAATTTCATATTAACAATTAAATATTTGAAACTAAATTTGTAGAAAATAAATCTGATAAAATTGATTTGTTAATATATAAATCAATTTTTTTGAAAAAATCTAAAATAACTTTCCCATTTTGAAAAATTAAGTGAAATATTTACATTTTTTCTTACCTTTTTGGGCAATGGATTATAATATTATTATTAACAATCATCATAATTTCGTTAAATTTTGGTTTAGGTTGATCTTGGGTGTTGTAGGCAATTTCCAAGCAATTATGATTTTACTTTTTGTCGAACAATCGGTTATCCTTTGGCCTGCAGAAAAAAAAATTTGATCAATGTGTTTTTCGTGAAAAGCGGAAGTTTTTTCTGTTCTGTAAATATTTCTTAATGCTAATGGTTTTCGAGATATTCGACGTCCGCCATTTTGAACTGTACAAAATAGACTTGGTTTTCTGGTATACAGTACTGGTAAAAAGTGACATAAGTTACCAATTCTACATTCGATATCTTGTCTACTTTAAAAAAAAAAGAAGTTTTTTGTTGTAAAAACACAAAATGGCTGACAGATTGAAACGAAGAGTTTCCTGATTTACGTTTTTATAAATCAGCTCCCGACATATTGTGTGAAATTTTGAATCACCTTGTATTTCCTGTTCACATCCTGTAGTGATTTCACTAATGGAAACCATATAATGTTTATGGATCTTATCCAGTGAGACATGAGATAATGTGATAAGATTTTGTGGTTCTCTACGTAAATTAATCGCGTCTCTCTGTTTGTAAGCTTAAAACGGAAGAACCGTTCTACCGATTTTGATGCAGTTTCATTTACTATATAGGTAAGTTTATGTTTCAGTTTCGGTAATGTTGGTTCCAAACTTTATCTTAATTTTTGTTTGCCGCTATCGTTCACAAACGAGATCGATTATGATGACGGAAGACAGCGCCGGCGTGTCGAAAATTACTTCTTCGATTTCTATCAAACGTGAAGATCAATTAAAAGACAGAGGTTGAAACTGTTAACAATTGCAATAAAAAGAACGTAAAATAAAGACCTTTCTAGTGAAATAATACCATAATATCGTCATGGTTGGAAAGTAACAAGATTTGGCCAAGAGAGACCTAATAGTAAATATAATAGACAATGATGTAACCTAAACCTACAGGGAAAAAGGTGTAGATTCAACCAGGATACCTCCCTACAGTGAGCTCCAGAGGGTAACACTAAACATTTAGCATTTAAACTATATTAAATGAATGTGTATGCGTCTATTTACAGTTCCTATTGTACATAATGTAGTGGAGTTGTTTAAAGTAAACTCATTCTATTGTACAGAATGGATTTGAAATAAAGAATGCAATTAAATACAAAACGTTTTGTCAAGTTCCTTTTTCAAGTTGAATTCTTCATTAAAAGTTCTGCTTTCATTTGAAACGTTTAACAAAACATTGTTTTGAACTCTCAAAGAAAAAGAAAAATTTCATAAGTGTCTAAAGAAATCTTTATTTATGTTTTTGAAAAACCTATAAAATTTATATTGTCGACAGAGTGACAGAAGTGAAAACTTTTTATAACTCCGCCCGGTAATAAAAGTAAACTTGACACAAATAATAGGACAAATCCTACTTGATTTTAATGTACAGGCTTGTTTGTCGAATACAACATTGAACAGTTGGATAAATTGAAGTAGTTTTATATTAATTTGATCATAATGATTTATCTACATTATTAATATAAAGGATGATTTAAAAATGCAAGCAATATATCGGGAGATGATTCTAAAGCAAAAAAGAGAAAACATTTTACAGAATTTAATTTTTTTACAAATTTATTTTGAAATATGTATTTGTTAATATTCAATTTTACTAATTTATGGTTAAAAAAAGTATTAAAACAACTTGCTATTAAACACATTAATTTTTGGCTGGTACATATTTGAGCAATGTATTGAAATGTTATTAAGAATTATCATAATTCCGTAAAATTTTGGCTTAGGTTGATCTTAAACAATTAACAAGATATTATCTTTATAGTATTTTTAAAGTTTGACGGAGCTGGATCTTGGTTTAGACTGAAAAGGAACTATCGTTTAGGTATCCAATATGCGTATTCAGTAGGAATTGACGTGGTAGGGGTTAGAAAGGAGTTCGTCCCGAGGACATCAGCCCTCAGACAACGAATGAGGTAGAGTGCGTCGGGATCAGCCGACAGACCACTCGGAGGCTGGAATGTTCGTCGTGGAGGGATCAGCCTTCAGACATCGAACGGGGAAGTCCGTGATGTCGGGATTAGGTAATAGACCACGGAGGTAAAGTATATCCCGAGGGGATCAGCCCTCAGAGAACGAAGGGAGTGTCTGTGCTGCCGGGATCAGCCGACAAACCTTGGAGGAAAAATAATTAATGAACAAAAAGTAAACAAGAGATTTTAGGTAACAAGAGCAGCGAGAGAGAGAGAGAGAGAGAGAGAGAGAGAGAGAGAGAGAGAGAGAGAGAGAGAGAGAGAGAGAGAGAGAGAGAGAGAGAGAGAGAGAGAGAGAGAGAGAGAGAGAGAGAGAGAGAGAGAGAGAGAGAGAGAGAGAGAGAGAGAGAGAGAGAGAGAGAGAGAGAGAGAGAGAGAGAGAGAGAGAGAGAGAGAGAGAGAGAGAGAGAGAGAGAGAGAGAGAGAGAGAGAGAGAGAGAGAGAGAGAGAGAGAGAGAGGGTAGCGAGAGGAGAGTTGCAGGTGATAGAATGATTTTTAAGCGAGCCAGCCCGGTATTTATAGAACATTTAGAACGGCGTGAGGATGTCTCCCACTCTGCACGGCCTTGTCATCTCTCAGTGGTCTCTATCTTAATATGCGTTATTTATTTACAACAAGTATAGACTACAAAACAATTGAAAATTAAATATAACTTCATCTATATCTGTGCAACAATTTAATTTAGCGTTAAAGATGACAAAGAAGTAGTTTGTCGCTACAAAGATGTTCATTCTTTGAATTACAAAAATTTAATTTATGTTTTGTAAAAAAGGAAAATCTTTTGTCCCATGTAAATATTTTGAAATGGTTATCGAGATATTAAAAATTAAATATTTTATACGTCTATCATTTTGAAAATGTATAAAATAAAATATTGGTTTTCTGGTACATTATTAGGTTTCCAAATATATATGTTTTGTAAAAAACACAAATTGGCCTATAGTGTAAAAACAAATATATAAGTTGCCCGATGATGCCGCAAAGCGGAACAATTGTATCACATTTATATTATTAAAATTATTTTGAAACTTTAGCTTTATTGCTTTATTTAATCCTTTACTATAGTAGTAAGTCTATGCCTTGTTATTACATAGTTTATTGTAACACATAGAGCACTAAATACCATTTAATTGGAAACAGTATTAATATATTCTAAGGGATAATCTCCATATCGACTGACCCTAATAGCAAGTCCCTCCAGAAGATGTGTCAAATAACATTTTAGCATTGCTAATCCACAATCAATAAGGGTCCAATCCCATCCATACACAATGTAGCCTGCAAAGACGTTGAAAATAAATCAATCATACAGGAAGAAGCGCGGCGAGACGTGTATCTCCATTGCCTACCTTACGCCTGATCAATCCTTTCAAGTGTAACAAAAGTCTAGCCCCTATGTCTAAATTTTGATGCACTGAATAAAAAAAAAAGTTTATAGAAAATTTGACTGGACTAAAAACCTTATTTTTTGAATATAGGAAACAATTTGTATACTATTTAAGAGACTAACCCTCTGAGGATGATAATTGTGTCATCGAAATGTAAATCAGGGCAATATAAAAAAAGTAAATGGATTTATGTCTTGGTTTTTGTAATTTGGAGAATCCTTATATACCGTATTATGTATCTTTTACTGTTATATATTTATTTTCTGGATGTAAAGTATTGCAATGTTTTATAATTTGTTTATTTTAGTTTACTATGTTATTGTTTTGTTTTTTCTTATTATGTAAATGATCGGGGAGTCCCACGAAGAGGTCCCTATTTTTTATTTAATATGTCGGACATATGGAGAACTCTACAAACTTGAGACTTTATAGATATGTTACATAGATATGTAAAAAAAGATATGTAACTTCGCCAAAATATAATGGCGGAATAACAAAATAATGGTACGTTTACACCAAAATGATTTTATTTGTATGACCCATACAAATTGTCGATTTGAAGACAACAACATGAAAATGTGTAAAAGTTAATAAATAAAAATAACATTAATAAATTATTATTGATCAAAACATGACGTTTATTTGAATTGATGTCTATCAAAAGCTATGCACCGATAGCGACGAAACAAAATATCATAAGCGCCTTTAAAATATTGCCTATGTATCAACGAATAAAAAATTTCTTTCAAAAAGCATAATAGGAAAAAATTGTAAACCGTCAAGTCTGTGGACTCTTGGAGAACAGTCCATGGAGTTGCTGCCACGACCTATCCAACGTTCGTGAAGATCTGCTGAAACTGCTTTGGCCACATTTGGATAAAGAGGTCCATCCTGTTCGAAAAAAGTCCCTCATCTCTGGCTGAGTAAGATGAGGAACTGTGTGAGCAGTTAATATTGATGATTATCTGTTTCCAGTCATTTTCTGATGAGGTGTGTCACGATAAAACACCATCCTGGGTAACGGCAGCCCTAAAAGTTATGTTTTTTTATTTCAACTCTTCGTGTAAGATATGTGGATTTTCCGTGTTATAATAATTACAGTTATATAATATGTCCGAACAGATCCTATTCGGTAAACCATAACTTCATCTGAGAAAACAATTCCTTCATACAACTCGGCATCTTAGTCAAACTTTTCAATTAACTTCGAACGAAATTCCACTTGCCTATATGGGTCATCTTCCAGCAGTCCGTGACTTAAATGTGTTTTATAAAAATAATTCATTTTCTTTATCTTGGTATACCTTTGGCCTTGGTATCCCAGTAGCGGATGAAACTTTCCAAGTGAGGTAAACTGGGGTCGGTTTGGAGATTTCAGTTAAGTAGCACATGTAAACTCTTTATTTTCTGTGTTAGAAAATTTATGGCATTTATTTGAAACTGATCCAGTTTCTAGTAGCATAGTTTTTCATTTATGAATTTATTTTCTTGGTGTAGGAACCGCATTTGAGTAGGTTTTTTTTTCAAAACACGTTGTCTTTTCATATTCATTTTCAAGCGAAATAGCCCAAGGACAACAATTCACTTTTTGTTCAATGAAAAAATCATTTTTAAGGTTACATATCACACATAAACTGATTGTACACAATTGTTTCATTCTTGTGTGTTAATAAATAAACAGCTAATCGAGATTCATCAGATGGCAGTGCATATTTTAATTGAAATTAATTGTGAATTGTGAAAATAATATTCCTTTTGTTATTCCCCCATTTTGTTTTGATTGACCTTAAAAATGAAACTTGTGGGTACTTATTTTACATGTGTATGTAACATGATTAATTGATAAAGTGTCAAGTTTAGAGTGTTCCATATATCCGGCAAATTAATTCAAAGTAGCGTCCTCTTCTTGGGACACCCGATGTTTGTATGTAGAATAATAGAGGAATTAAATATAATTAATAAAAAACAGAAAACAAATTGAAGATAAATTTATCCTATGTGTAATGGAGATATTTCTTAAATTCTGTTGTTGACATTTCAAAGAAGGAAAACGCAGTAGTTATATATTCTGTTATAAATTTACTAATAACATTTACGTAGTCGAGGTACAGCGGAATTTCTTAAATTTTAGACGCAATTTTAAACTCATTTTCCAAATTAGTTTTAACTGAGTTACATCACTTCTAGGCGGCAATAATTATAATTAAATTTGCAGCGCAACTTTACTTACGCCTTATTACAGTTGCTTCCGTATAAAGTAGAAACACAAATGAGAAAGAACATTGCAAAAACTTTTACTAAAACACGTTCGAAAACTTAAAACAAATCAAACAAAAAATTCATCCCCAAAATGTTACTTTGGTGGTGTCAGTCATAAAGCAAAATTTACAATATATTCTTTTAAATTGGATAAAAATAAAAATTTAACAACATTTAAAAATATTTTCTTTATGTATGTCACTAAACAAGCAACATTAAACAGAATAAAACAAACAATGACAAAGATAATACAGTATATGTAAAATAATAAATTATAATTAAAAATTCTAAGTGGTCATACTTTACTTTGTAATTAAAATTTTAATTATTACTTTATACTCAGTGTGTATCTTTATTTGTTTCTATTTTTGGAAAAGTGGGTTTATAAAAAAACAAATAAAATTATTTACTACTTTTTAGTTATAAACAAATTCTTTATTTATTTTATCTTTCAATTCGTGGGGCAAACGGAACGCCTTTGTTCCGGCAAATGTCAATGTTGCAACTTGGCTGTGATAGCATTGCTTCGTACAAATTTCACAGAGTTTGTTACAAAATTTGTTGATTGCTTTTTTGAACGCTACCAGACTAGCATTTCGCTCTTGCCGCTGTTGTTGATCACGTTCTAAGCGAACCTGAAGTTCTTCAAGGGTTTCCACAGCACGGCATTGCGATTTGTGTTGACGATCAGATTTTAAACGCGCATAGCGTTCTACTTGCTTCTCATTTGAAAGATGATAAACCTACTGCGCACTTGTACTACCCACCTCATATACTGCGCACATGTGTACATCTCACTACCTGCAGCATATGTATACTACACATACGTACCTACTGCAAAAATCTGCTACTGCGCATGCGTTTCCCCGAGCAATTCATGTGTTTATATGAATTATTGTAGTGTCATCCTAGATGAACATCTATACAAAGTTTCAAAAAATTTTATTGCAAGAAGTCTGTCAAGTAGAGCTTCCCAGATTTGGTGAGAAACAGACGTGAAAGCAAATCTAAAGAAAAGTGTGTAAAAAAATCTAAAAATACATATTCTATTGTCAATAACTCGGTTATTCTTTGACCTACAGAAAAATACAAAAATTGTTGTCATTAAAAAAGGAAACTTTTGTCTCATATGACTTTCTTGTAAAGTTACTGGTTTTTGAGATAAACGATATTGAATATTTTAAATGGCCACCATTTTGAAAATGTACAAATTAAAGTCTTTATTTTCTGTACACTTTTAAAAAATTACTTACTACAAGTGATAATCGTCTAACACTATTAGTAGGTTCTAATTCAACTGCTTTTAGGTCAAGCTTGAGTGTTTTATACAACTACCAAGAAATTGTGTTACCTGTTTTTTTGTCAATAACTCCGTTATCCTTTAAAATAAAAAATAAAATAAAATGTTTTGTTTCTCATTAATAAAGGAAACTTTTTGTCTCTTATAACTTTTTGTAAAGTTTATGGTTTTCAAGATAATTGATTTTTAATATTTTAAACTGCCGCCATTTTGCAAATATACAACATAAAGCCTTCTTTTTCGGTACACTCATAAAACGTAAAATACCAAATCGGAACTTATTATCGTTTCTGTTTCCAACAATAACTTTTTCTTTTTTTTTAATGGCAGATATATAGAAAACTAAGCGCTTAAGAAAAACTTTTAATCTGAAATTTTTCTTTATTCTGACCCACTGAATCTTTTCCTACAGTTTGGGAGCTTAATTACGGGACACTCTGTTTAATTATTTTCTACCCCTTGTAGCCATGTGTTATTTGTTAACACATGGTATAATTGCGAAGTGAATTAATTGGTAATCACTGAATAAAATATGTTTTACAAATAGCGGACATTCGTGGAATGAATTGAAAACCCCGTCCTCCCTTCCTCTGTCCACCAGATTAAATCTTAATAGTGTTCCTTTACAATGTCAAATTATACAGTCATTTTCGATGTTCTTTCTATAATATAATTGTAAACATTAATAAAAGCAGTTTTCTTTACCGAGTTACATTTTTATTTTTAAGTGTTTATTGTCTTTTTCTCCTAAAAAATAAATAAATGAAAAATAATATTTGCAAAATGCATTAACTATTAAATGAAAATGTGTTACTTTTTAAACTGTTAACAATAATAGTAAAACTTAATTAAATTATATGGCATATAATACATATAATTGTCACAATTAAAGAAACTACACAGATCATAATTGTAAATAAAAATCAAGTAGTTAAACGCCGTTATGGTACTTACCCAGCCCAATCATACAATGTAATTCATGTAGAACCTCTAAATGTAATGTCCAAAAGTTGGTTTCTTGGACCTTCTAGGATATATTAGATTGTATTGTTAGATCAAGAGATTTGTCCAGTAGGGTAAGCACGTCATCGGTGTCTGCTAGGCACTAACTAGTAGATATGTATTGTTTGAAACTCTTGTTGGATACTTTAGGGAATTGTTTCTGGAGTTGAAGTAATTACGGAGCGAGCGTTCATGCGTTTGTAACGAGCTTAGTTGTCCGACTGTTCGCCATTTTGTGTTTTGTACAAAAATATTAATTTTTTAGAAATAAATTAGATATCAAGTCCGAATTTTGTATATATATATATATATATATATATATATATATATATATATATATATATATATATACATACAGGCTGTTACAAAAAGGTTGGGCTGCCTATGCATTTTGATATTCTATGTGTGATTCTAAGCTGAAAATGAAGAATAATTTTTTTCAATTTCCACTTTGTTTAGCAGCTAGACGCCATTTTTTTTTTTTTTTTTTTACAAAAACTCACTGTAACTCTGGAAATAGATAAGATATCGAGTTCAAATTTGGAATAAGCATTTTACATGTTACGGTTAACAAGTGTACAAAGCACAAAGAATTTATTTTTATAATTTTCAAAATGGCGTCCGTTACAAATTTTTAACGTGGAATATCTTGAAAACCGTTAACTTTACAAAAAATGTACAGAAGAGAAAATATTTTTATTTTTTAACAACAGACACAATGTTTTTTTGTAGTTTCAGTAGGTGAAAGGATAACCGAGTTATCGACAAAACATATTTTGTCTCGTACATTTTTTGTATATATATATATATATATATATACATATATATACATTTTTTTAATGGTATATATATAAGTATACCAAAAACATTGACGTTGTATTGTATTTTTTTTTTCTAAATTGCCGTTTATAATTTTTAACGATGAGTTTCTCGAAAAATGTTAACTTTGCAAAAATTTACGAAAGACAAAAATTTATCCCTTTTAAGTGATAAACAAAATGGTTTTTTATATTTTTATTGTAGCCCAAAGGATAAGCTAGTTATTGTTAAAAAACTAAAAACTTAATTTCTTGTCAATTGTCTGTCATTAGCCCAAAATTAGCCCAAAACCAAAATATTTTTAAACATATTTAAATCATTTAAGATATATATATATATATATATATATATATATATATAATCATATACAGTATTATGTGATGTTTTTAACAGTAATAATAAATACCATTGCTTAGTTTACCATGTATTATTGTCAAAGTTGCTCATTGTATCATTCGCCTTGTAGTTTACATTGTAATTTACAAAGCTGTTTCTTGAGAGAAAATGCAGTTCTAGTTTTATATTGAGGTAAAAAATAAAGAAGGCAACAATTATAATAACAGAAAAATGCACAGTTAAATCACTTTTCAAAAACAAAACAAAGCTTGGCTTCTTACGACAGTTGTTCTAAATGTTTCCAACAATGAGACGAGGCGCTATTACGCTGAAACCACAAGAAATCTCTGGTTTTTAAAGGCACATACTCTAGAGTTCCGGATGAATATCTCTCAATGAAATAAGTTAAGTAATTAGGGTGATTTAGCAGAATATTGGACCCAATTACTTGGTTACTGAGGATGCCAGCCCAAACATTAAAAACGAATTTGTGCTTGTGATTGTTTCTATTTATTGTGAATGACAATATAAACTACAAGGCGAATGATATAATGTAACTACATGGTAAACCAATCAATGAATTTTATTTTTACTATTTAAAAAAACACCATAATACTCAATTAAATTTGTTTTGGTATAATGTTGGGTATTGTAGACAATTGCCAAGTAGGATCATCTACAAAAATCACTAAGAAAATATGCAAATTAAAAGTAAGTAATGTCAGCCGAGAAAAAATCTTTGTAAAGTTTTGGGAAATCCAAAAGATAAAACTCTAGAACAAGATAAATCACGAATTTATTGTATACATTGGGAAATATGTCAAAAGAAATATATAGGTCAAACAAAACGAAATGTCAAGATAAGATCAAAAGAAGGCTTTGCCCACTTCAAATATAATAGGCCAGATAAATCATGGTTAAACATTGTTTAGAGGAAAAACATTATTTCAAAATAGAAAAACTCTGTGTTGTTTAAAAATGTTACTAAATTAAACACAATATATGCGTGGGAAACATTTTATATTAACAAGTACCGAAATATAACTCTAAATAATTAATTAGGACCGATAGAAAGTTCTATATTAAAGTAATATATAAAATGTATTGTTAGATTAAGGCACTTGTTAACGCCCTAATATTAGAAAATAGGTTTAGGCCACGCCCATTTAGTTTTGGATAAATACGGGCTTTAGCGCAATGCTAAGTTACTTATAGTTTAGTAAAACCTTGCTTAGCTAAGTAGCTCATGTATCACTGAGGATGGCGACTTTGTCCTTGAACCGCGATTGATTAAGTAAACATAATTTTTGTGAGATTTTTTTGGTTCGAGTTTTATTCTATCTAAAAAATAATAGCATATTTTCAGTTTTTTGACAATAATTCAGTTATCCTTTAAAATACAGTAAAAATACAAAACCATTTTGTTTGTCGTACAAAAAGAAAACAATTTTTCTTTTGTAAATTACTAGAAAAGTTAACGGTTTTCGAGATACTTTCCGTTAAAAATATTAAATGGCTGCCATTTTGAAAAATTTAAAACAAGGACGTGGTTTTTCCTACATTGATAAAACGTCACTTACAAAATATACCAAATTTGGACTTGATATCTAATTTATTTCAATAAATATATAGTTTTTTGTATAAATCACAAAATGGCAAACAGACAGACAACTAAGCTTGTTTCATACAAATGAATGCTCGTTCTGTTTACTTGAACCCCAGGAACAATTCCCTAAAGTATCCGGCAAGGTTCCTGAACACCCTGATTGAACGAGTCCACTCTCGCTTTACTCGTGTCATTGTCACCCTCAGCGGGACTTTGAAGTTGTGTTTGAAACCAAAATTACGTGTTTATGTTTTGTGACAGAACCCCCAAATTTAGAGTAATTTGGACACAATCTGTCGACAAGTTTGTTCTGTAGCGCACTGTCTTAGAAAAATAATTCATAAAACAACTCTCACGTAACCTAAAAACGTAGTTCCACGAAAAACACAACATTGATTTTTCACCCTACTTCGAAATTTTCCCCAGGAAAGAAAATTAAATTATCTGTTCAAATTTTAAAATACCTTCTACTCTATTTAAGATAATTAGGGAGTGAATGAGTTATATATGGGAAAGTTAATGCGTGATTTTATACTTAATATACTGTATTGCGAGAATAAACGCATCAAACCTTCTTCGGGAATATTATAACATCAAAGCGAAGTCACCTGTTGCTAGGCAACCTCATCCCTCACTTTGCAGGTACATTAGCTGAACCTAGATACGCGATGAAATGGTTGTTAGGAAAATATAATAAATTGTATTTCAATTAATAATGAAACTGATGTGATAATTTATTACTTTAATAATTACTGTAAGTGTAAGTTGTACGTGTGCAAGTTAGCTTTGAGAAAAATGTTTTCTAAAATGAGTGAAAAACGTAAACATACGTTTATGACAATGGAACAAAAACTCAGTATCCTAGAGCGTCTAGATAAAGATGAATCGGTCCAAAGCCGCTGCAAAAGTTGTCGACGTGATGTTTATGAGAAAATGGCGTGACTATGCTTTCAAAAACACTCTTAATCAGAAAAAGCAAAAGAAAATAACGGATTTCTTTTAATTTTTATAGGTTATGAGTCAAGTAATACGTGTTGTACAGCAATTTCCTCAAATACATTTCTGGTTTGTCTTTACAGTACGTAATGTTATGTGTTTTTCTGTTCAGTTTTATCCTTAGTACGGTATCGGTATTTACTTTTTAATATGTGTTGCAAAAACGTATCTATGAGTGGCACAACATGACAATAATTCGACCAAGAGACGTCAAAATATTCTCTTTGGTAAGTACATAATGTTGTAAAAATGTTTAAACAAAGTCTTTTGTTGATTCTTATCCATAGGTAATGTATTTAATAGGGATATTTTAAATTTTGATAGTACATTCGGATAGTCTGGCCATTTTGAAGTCCGGCCGGTGGTCCGGTCCCGAGGTGGTCGAACTAGAGGGAGTCTACTGTAAGTCTAAATTAGAACAATATAATATAGTGTGTTCCATGGAGGTAATCCAAAGCTCGACTTGTAGTGGAGCAGTTGTTTTTAGGAAAATTTGAATGAATGTTGTAGATATGGATTAAATAATACCTCAGAATGTTCAAGTAATAGGTTAGGTTAGGTTGCAACTAAACCTCTTAATTATAGCTCAGTAGATTTGTCCCCTTTACGACTTTTAGTAGTCTACTCACTAGCGTTTACAGAGGATGGGAAAATAAGAAGACCCGCGTTACCAACATGAACGTAGCGAGTGGGGAATCTTTAACATATGAACAGTATCGACATCTGCCAAGACCGCGATAATGTCAAGAGTGAAGCAGTAGTTATTTTGTAATATAAATACATCTTCTAAGCCTGTTAGTGCTTACCCTACGTCAAGAAAGTAGTATTATACACAATTACGATATTCAGAAAACTTGTGTAACAACTGTTTAAAAAAATTACCCTACAGGTGTGACATTTGTTTTATCAATTCCTACAAGACCCAAGAAACCTACTTTGAGAATTACGTTAGAAGATCTGCTTGGATTAAATTGTATATTTGGGTTGGATAAGTTCCACGATGGCGCCCAACAACTTGTATTAAGGCGATGATGACTTGAGGTTGTTTGCTTTAAAAAAAGAAAAATCTAACCTATTAATTTACATAATATTCACCTATTTATAGGAATCAAAAGATATTGTTGCTAGGCAACAGCGCTTCTCCCATTCTAGACAGCGTCCATAGTTCAATTTCAACTTCCGAAATGACATTTTTGGTGATGTGTAGTTTTGTTTTTGGATTTTTATTTGGTTTTGGTTGGTTGAGTGAGAAAGTTTGTACAATATTTGTAAAACATTTTAACCGCAACGTGTTATTTTCAATAATAGTGATAAATTGTATTTCGTTTGCTTTTGCTTTAGATTTGTTAATGGACATGCAGGAAAGTTAATGGATATTTATGTGCTGTTTATTTTATAATATTTTATAGAAATTTATTAAAGCTACGTTCAGAACATTTTATAAGCCGAAGTGTGGAAATGAAAAATAATAGGTGTAGAAAATGTCAAGAAACACTTAAAGGCACCATTTATAGCAAGGATAAGGTGGTGTTACGTAACAAAGTTGTATAAGGGAGAACATCTGATATATACCGGGTCTTTCAAAAATAAGTTAAAACTTTAAACAGTTACGGTTTCGTTATATGTTGTACAATCCCCCAGAAAACTATTTATTGTATGCAGATATAATTGAAATTAATTAAAATATCAGCTGTTATTTTCATAGCTATTTATTTGTTGCCATAGCAACGTGTTTTCTTATTGTCGACTGATTTCAAACACATTAATTTAGTAGGTGGTAAACTTATAGTAGTTTGGAATTAATTATTGATATTTTTTGTATTCCATCATAAATTTACTTTTACAAACGCATTGATTCAGTGTTATTATAAATGTTCATCAGCCGGGTTAAGAAAGTTCCGTACTGGCAATGGTTTGAGGGACAGACCGTGCAGTGTAGCTACGTGTACAAACTTGTTAGTTTGAAACCACTGGATCCCTTGGAGATACCAAGAGGCCAGGAAGACCTCACCATGATTGAAAGATGGAATTATTCATTAACATAGCTGAGATTAACGTTAACACGTTAAGAAATGTCACGTATAGATAGTGGAAATATTACTGCTTCTCCAGCAAGAAAGTGACGGCCACTTCAAATACCTGTCTTAATAACGCGAACAAGTAAGAATGGCTTAATTATAAGTTTTTTTTATTAAATTCGTGTAATACTAAATATATTTATTGGCTTTCTTTTGTTCAATGAGAAAAAAGAAATCAACAACTGTACAGTCAATTGAAGTTTAAACTTGTACTTTAGAAATTTTAATGGGTGTAAAGTTCCTCCTATATTCCCTGCTGATCCACCTGCGCTGATATGTCCATATATCCTGCGGCTTGTCTGCAAATCCATAATATGCCTTCAGTTCTGCCAGCATGAAACACACAATTTGACTTCCTGCGGTTTCCAGTAGATAATTCCTCGTTTTCAATCCAGAAACCCCCATCTGGTTAAAAAATCACGTAAAAAGAACACAGCTTAATGAAGACAATTTAGTTTATTTAAAGTTGTACAGTTATCATTTTCCCGCGATAATTAAAGCGCATTTTTATTATATTTGAAAAATCGAAGAAACTACGACTCATATATCGAAAGGAAAGTGCGCTTAAATAGTTAACATGTGGCTAATCAAAAGATTCCAATTACATGCAGAATTAAAACTTACAAATGTTTATCTTTTCTTAGCCTGTTATAAGTTGAAAAATACAAGATATGAACAAAAAGTTTTAATTAGGCCAATATTTTGACTGGAATTTTTCTGAATTTTAATAAGGTTCTATATGAGAAGTGAGCATACTATAGTCCCCTATACCAAATTTCTTGTTGTTATCTTAATATTTCTGGCCACCATTGTGGTTAGTACAACGACAAACGGATAAACGGCATGTTGAAAATTACTGTTTCGGTTTCCTGAAGCTATGAAATTTGACGGTTAGTCAAAAAACAGATGTCGAAAGTTTTGACGATTACCAGAAACGAAATTTAAATATTAATGTCCTTAAATCTTCACAGACAGTCAAGCTGCAATTAAGGCACTTAACACGACTCGAGTAAAGTCGAAGCTGGTATGGGACTGCATCTCATCATTGATAAAGCTTAGTCAGGTGAACACGGTCACTGTGGGCTGGGTTCATGGCCATTCAGGTATCGATGGAAATAAGAGAGCAGATGAATTAGCCAGGGTAGGTTCAGAATCCCCTTTCGTGGGCCCGGAACCGGTGTTCGGGATCTCCTATGGACATGCCAGAGCAGCGGTAGATACATGGATACGGGAGGGGATGAATAGGGCCTGGACGAATTCAACTACAAGTAGACTTGCAAAGAGGCTACTTAGACCAAGCAAGAAACATGCTGAACAACTCATCTCTCTTAGAAGGGATAACATGAGGTGGGTGGTTGGGCTCTTAACGAGCCACTGTCACCTCAGAAAACACCTACACAGGATAGGGATTGCTGCAGAAAATATTTGCAGAAAATGTGGTTTGGCTGAAGAGTCCGCAGAACACATTCTCTTAGAGTGTGAGGCGTTAGGACGAGCCGGGCTATACTCTCTAAGCCCTCCGGGGAAGGAGATGGAAACCATCCTAGACAACCCTATAGGTAGCATCTGTTCCTTCATAAGGATGACAGGTATTACCGAGTGGGTGTAGGATGGAACTTGGGGTGGCAAAAGACCTTTTGGTCGACGCCGGTGTGGCCTCTGACGGAGGCTATCACAGCCCATAAGAAAAAAAAATAATGTCCTAAACCCGTGGGAAAAATAACAAATGAAAAAAGTTTACAGATTAGGAATAATTGTAAAAAATAAAGGTAAACCTGGACAGCCAATTTTATAGTCTGGATTTTATTAAAATACGCTTAGGACGTATTTATGACTCATCTGTGTTCTTGATTCATTTCACCGAACTGACATTTTTAGTGGGGAATACTTTTGGTGTTTTCTTCAAGTGTACTTAATTCACTGTTACTTCTTGATCTATTGTTGTCATGTCGCACTATTGTTGAATGGATCCTATATGCGAGGTTTACGTTACTAACAACCAGTAGTTAAATTTACAAGTAAGAAAACCAAAATCAAATTAAAATTCACGCAAACATTTAAAATGAAAATAATTAAACATGAATACAAAATATCATGTATCAGTCTAACATGATCACCTTCGTTAGCGAATTATATAGTAAAAATATTTACTAAATTGAAAGCTGTTATTTAGTTGCCATGACAATATTGCGTTCCAATTAGATCCTTTCTGCCTTTACCAGTTCCAACAGTAAGCAGTGGATAACGACTTCGTTACCATAGTAACTGTACATGTTGGTTTGCATTACAAATTAACTTAGTTCTGTTTCAGTTGATTGATGTTTTGTCTTAGAGTAATTAGTCTGTAAACGTTGTCTATGGGTTCTGAAATGTTGAACAACTTTATTCACATTTGATTTTTCTCAATTTTTGCAAGAAACCTAAGGTTATTTTATCACAGTTAATGTCTTGTTAACCTTATTTATTGAATTTCTTATAACCTATAAAACCAGATGATTGGCGCCATCAGCCCAAAAGTTGATTTCCTTGATCTTTTAGAACATATTAAATTGTATTGGTAGATAAAGAGGCAACAGTTATTACACAGGTTTTCTGAACTTTGTAATTGTGTACTCTTTTGATGTTGAGTAGACCCTTGCGGATTTCGTGGATGTGTACAACTTCGTGGCGTCGAGGCAATTCGAGTGGTAAATAATATAAATCTAAAATATACATTTCAAGGAATCTTGAAATTAAAATAAACAACCGCCCTGTCATCTAGCGGTAGTCCCGAACATCTTACTACTAAATAATTGCTCAATTTCAAATTTTTACAGACATTCAGTCAGAAAAACTCAAAGTAAAAATATTTCCCGAGATAACATACTAATTCCCATATCAAATCTATTCTGAATAAATTCACCCATCTAGGAAAATGAATAATAAAACCGTAAATTAAATCGTAATTTCAAAATGAGCTCAGAAAAACTTTCTACCACATTTAAAACAGGCCTTCAACTGTATTTTAAAGATTACAAAATACTCATGGAACTATAAGGAAAATGAGTTATACTATTAGATCAATTATAATTTCCTGCATCAAAAATGCCTTGGATGAAAAAACCATACGTATCTCAGTAATTAAATAAAAGACGAAAACTAACATTTCTGTAAAGTATATCAATGGTGGTCGACCAGGACCCACGTCTACTACAGTTATGTACTTTTGTATATGACACTCCATGCGAGGCTTTTCACCAAACAAAATACTAAACAAATAGTGTAATAATAATTATTTATACCGATTTATACATTATTGTAGTGTTAGTATCTCTGCCCAAGCGTGCTTCAAAGCTGTACATATGTGTAGGAGCGTCTACTCGTAACCCTAGTGTCGGTGGTTCAGCCATGCCATATCTCATAACTATACGAATATCACATTTTCGTTGGTGTCATTATATGTAGCATTGAAACGTGTAACTTTTTATCAAAATTATTCTGTTATAATTTGAATAAACACGTGAGATATGAAGAAAACTGTTATAGTTTCCGCCTTTTTGACAATTTCAATTCGATTTTTCCAAATTGCTATATGAAGACACTGTACTCCTCCATATCAAATTTCATGTTTCTATTTCATATTTGTGACCGCTATTGTACTTAAGATAATAACAACGACGACGGACGGACGGTATGCTAGATATCACTTTTTTTGTTATCTATGGTCATGGAACGTTTAAGACCATAGAGTTTTTATTTAATTCGTATTTCGGTTAAGTAACTTTTTCTTTTTTCTTTTTTTTAAATATAAGTTCATTTTTCACAATTTTATCTCAAAAAACATGTTTGGTACTTTTAAAATTACACAATTCTTCAATTATAAAAAGGGGATAAACCTGTAGCCTGAGGATGTGCAAGGTGTGGCATGTGCATTACAAGGTATCGTGTCTCATAGGAAATAAAATGGAGTTACAGTAAATTGGATTTAAAGAAGAACCCTGAGGGACTTCATCGCCTCTAGAGGACACCGCAACTGTAATACGATTGTCGTTGCTGAAAGAAATTATTCTATTTAGTTCATTAATACAAAAGCATGCAGAATCTCTCATGTAGGAGGTGAGGATCATCTTAGATATCAAAGAAACATCACACAAACTTTCTCCGACACCCGTTCACTATCTAAACACTAACCATAGAAAACTATTAATTGCCAAAAATGTTAGCTCTGTATTTCTTAATTAAAATGAACCATTGGCGGCATGATTGAACAAAAATATTTAAATAAGCCCTAAAAGTGTTTACTAGTCCCATAAATCTGACCTCAGTGTAAATAGTTTTGAATAAAATCGAGTTTTTATATATTTTTTTTTTGACAATTATTCTTAAATCCCAATATTTTACTTGTACTTCACTGTAACTACTTATTGATTACTTTCACATTTCACTAAAATTTGAAAGAAATCTGTAGAGCCGATTCTGAGACATTGCTTAAAATGTAAGTTTGGTAATAATTGTAAAGACCTTCGAGTTTTCGACATGTCGTTTATCTGTCGCCGTAAGCACGAAAGTGTCCACAAAACTGAAGATAGGAACATGAATTACGGTTTAGGGTGACTATAGTATGTTCATGTAGAACCTTATTGAAATTGAAAAAAAAAATATATATATATATGTCAAAATGGCGGCCATTTAAACAGTTTTTTGTTCATATCCAGTATGTTACTGAATTTATAACACACTATTATATAATATTGCATTCAGATACAAATTCGCATGCAATGCAACCAACCTCTCTACAATGATAACGAAATTATTGTCAAAAAGTAATTACGTGAGTAGTGAGTGGAGGCTTCTTCACATATGTACTGCTTCGAGGCCTGTAAGTACCGAGACACTGACACGAGCGTAGCGAGTGGATATTTTTTAATATATTCACTTCC